>CM024672.1:34607702-35249786 GCA_014182725.1 Eucalyptus brandiana | reverse complement strand
TAATCTTGGTATAATGTACGAAATCTAAAATTGATACGAAAGCTTGGTTTTGCGTTAACTTTTGTAATGGCCTTAATTTTTTAATTTTTTTTTTTTTTTTTTTGTGGTTTTATAGCGTAAGGGGGCATCCTGGTTGCCAAAATTCCCCACTTGAAATGTGTGATGAGCGTTCGCCATCAGTTGCTCAATAATAAACCCACCCATATTTGATTGTGACTAGACATCACCTCGGCAATCGCTCTTCAGGACTCCCTCTCTCTCCCTCTATCTCTCTCTCTTCCATTGTACATTTTCGTACTTCCAGCAGGTCCCTCTCTCCAATTTTTTCTGTCGCCAATACCGGGAGCTGAATTATTGAAAGTTATCGTCACAGGGAGGGGCTCTTCTGGGGTTAATCCGAAGGAACGGTAGGCACCAGTCCCTTCGACGCGTCGTCGTGAAGGGAGGGACGAGGCGAGAGTGGGATTACAGGGTCCCAGGAGGTGTCGGGACATGTATTTGCGCATTGAAGCCATCTTCATCTGCCCGAACGTGGACGGGTCGTTCATTTGGCGTTGAGAGCCCCACAAGTGTTACAGTCGAAGCATTGACGTTTTAGGCCATTCTAGCCCAGCCTGTCCATGCCCGTGCGATCATCTTGGGACGAGGAGTGTTGATTGAGGGCCCAAAAAAGATATCGATCATCACGAATCGCGTTTTTCAGAACAATGATCTTTGTGTTTTCTGATAACTTAGGACATCTACGTGAGAGTTTATGGGAAAAACCAAACGTTTATGTCAGAGGACAGAGAAAGCAGTTGAGGATGGCTAGGCTAGCACTAAAACAAACATGTTTTAAAAAAAAAAAAATATCAATCGGGAAGAATGAAAGCAGATTTTGAAGCCTGACTACACCCTCTTTAAGAATTATTTGCCCTGTAAACATTATTGATGATTATGGGTAAAAAATTCTCTAAGATATAACCAAATCTCAAACAAGAATTCTAGTAGCAATTCTGGTAATTCTTCAATAACTCTCAAAAGGCAATTAATTAAAAACAACGGTTGTATTTTTTGAGAAAGGAAAATTGAGAAGTTGGTTATTGGACTGTAAATAATGAATATATAATAGCATAATCTTTTTGTGAACAAACATACCATTTTGAAAGGACACAGTCACTAGCATCTTAAAAAAACTATAGATGCACTATAAAAAAATAAAAATAACCAGCACACATTCTTATCTCTTCGATGTGGGACAAAGCACATCTTAAAAAAAACATAACCGCCGTACATTCATAACTTTTCATTGTTGGAAAAGTCACCTCTTTGTTTATTTTACAAACAAACTATCGATAACATATGTAGATCAAGATTGACACTTTACATTGATTGAATCTGCGGAAGCGACTTATCTTTTAGTTGGCCACTTGTCAAAGATTGGCTTTGTAAGCGTGAAACTATGATTATGAACAAGCTAAGGGTTTTACAAGATGTATCCGCCGTAACTCATGTACTCCGAGCAATGATATTTACTCACCATATATAGCAAAATCGTGGTTTATGGCAAGAAAACGGAAACTTCATTCTCTATTGTAAGGCACCAACCAAAAAGTTGCCATGAGATGTATAAAGGGCGTGCATTCTTATTTTTGTGACTCGAATTAATAAACCCTTCACCTAAACCCTAAATGGCATTCACTTCGGCAACTCTCAACATAATGGAAGACCTGAGTAGGTCCTCAAAAAGGCTTAAGGGGAAGAAACAGGTAGGAGATCTGTCATGGATTACTCTCGTATTTCCTCTAAATTAGGAAGAAAAAGATTGACTAGAAATTAGGGGGCTCTTCGGTGGTGAAGGTAGACACCACATGAGAAATTTTAGTTCCTAACTATAATCAGATAGGCAGATATAATAGCTTATTGCCCCTGAGGTGAGAAGAGGTGAGTGAAATACCCACTGTAGAACTGGCACGACCTCCCCCAGGCAAGTCAAATTAATTGACTCCTAGCTCGCTACCCTCGGTTAATTTGACTGGCCCAATCGTTCCAAACTAGCAGCAACTCTCAACATGAAGATTGCCATCTAAACATGTGCCACGTGCTTTGAAAATGCAAGTGCGGGCCATTATGTACGCTTTCCGTTTGTTTCCAAAAAACTTCGTCCCCAAATGGGTCATTCAAATAATTTCAAATTCGTTAGACCTAGGTGAATGACAAAGATGAGGAAAGGGATCCTCCACGTTTCCACGGGTATGCTCGTCCTACATATGAAACAAGACTAGGTCGGGCACGTTATCGAAGGTAGAAAAATTATTAACCATTGAAACAGGTGCTCCCCCTAATGAATTACTTTAAATTTGCTCATCTGAATTCTCCCTACAGAAGGACGGGGAGTGTTAATTTTTATTCTAAATTGGATCATGTTCAGGAATGGAATACGCCCATTTTCGCAGAATCAGATGATTTCAGAATTTCCTTGCCCGTCGTGTCCTCTTTGCAGTTTTCTGCTTCGTCTAAATTCTTCCTTTGTCATCTACATGCAAGGAAATGAAATGTTATTTCCTGTAGTGAATTGGACCAAGATCAGGATCAATGTACATCCCTTTTCAAACTAGGATAATTTCCCTCTGTTTCCATTTTGCTGTGGTCCTATCCCACTTTGCATTTCAGACACGTGGTGCCGATGTGGTGCTAAGTGAGCTCGCCATAAAAAAACACGCCAAAAATTACAAGAAAAAAAAAGGATTGAAGAAGATGAGACAGAGAAATGGTAGCTTGAGCTTGAAGATCTTCTTCAACCTTGAACACACACCAACACTCTAATCATAACATGATCTAATCACATCGGCTTCGTTCAAAAATAATTTTTAAGCCAAAGAATAATCAAAATCGCACGACAAAAGAATTTATCCCGGTTCTTCGTGTTTGTCGACCGCTCCTCCACCGGTAATTGATGAGTATTGTTCTGCTCTTCATTGTTTTTGCTTTGATTCCTCCATTTTCTGCTGATGAGCATCGTCTGAATGCAGGTCCATTTTGAGTTCTGAGAGATTTCTGCAATTTTCAGATCCGGAGCTTCAAATTTCTCTTCTTCTTCATAATTTTTTTTTCCCTTTTGTTTTCATTTCTTAGATTTTGAGTGCTTTACATATCCATCGACATTCATCCTCAATGCGAAAGATTTTGAATTGAGAGAAGGTTTCAACGCGAGTGCGAATGTAAGAGACGACCATAGTGTTTAATATGAAGGGGTTGAATTTGAGGCCACATAGGACAGGAGAGAATGCCCCCCGATTGTACCACGGTGAAGCAAAATTGGGGAGGAAGAAGATCCATGGCTCGGAACCAAAAGAAGAAGAAGATGAGTAAAGACGAAAAAGAGAAAACGAAAAAAGAAAGAAAAGTACGAGAGGGACACAGCCAAGCTCTGCCTTCTCTACAGCCACAAAGTTCACTCTGCCAACCTCTTCTCTTGCAAGCACGTCCTCTCCCAAATCTGCGAAGCTTTACCAATAATTTCATCTTCTGCCAGGACTACAACTAGGACGCCCACATTACCTTCTTCGTCCCTTCTTTCCACCATCGCTCTCGGATCAATGGCTTCTCCAATTGCCCCTCCGCCCTCTAGCATCGCCTTGTAGGGCCTCGATTTGGACGGCTTTATTCTAATGCCTAATGAAAAAGATTTTTTTTTTTTGTTTAAACAATGAAGATGAAGTGAAAAAAAAAATATTTTGGACAAAAATACCTCTAACTAGGCCACTAGAAGATGCGCAAGATATGCATATGTTCACCTCACGACGAGTTAGGCCCTTATTTGAGACTAAATGACAATTTTTGGTCCTTATTTGAAGTAGACTTCACTTCATATCATTTTTTAAGAAAATAAGGGCATTTTGGATCCCTATTTGAAAATTTTCCATGATTAGATAATGATCTAATAAACTATTTTTTTTTTCAGAAAAAAGGTACACCAATTTTGTTCCAAATGGAGAAAAAAAAAGGCAAACATTAGTCTTAAATCAAGATTGGCCCCACATTTAACCTTAATAAATGTTGTTTGAGAGGAGTATGAGTAGTTTCATCTCTAATAAAATTAAAACAAAAGAGAAAGAAGAAAAAAAAAAGATAAAACATAATCTTAAATCAAAGGTGAGATTCGTAAGGGATAATATAGTCAATTCAACATAAAAAAAATGTGTCTGAACCAATAATGGGGTGAAATAGCGCGAGCTCTTATTTATTGCTAGAATATGCACAATTCTCAATTTTGTTTCCAGAATATGTACAAGAATTATATAAGATTAGAGATTTGCTAAAGTACCCTAAAAAAAAAAAAAATATTATTGGGTACAACTCGCACGTTAGCATGAAACGTGGCTCAATGAAGAACACTAGCCCCTTGCGATGTCACCACACAACTGGCTTGAAAGAAGCATGAGAAAGAACACTAGCCCCCATGAATCAAGGTGGTTGCTTCATCTTGGGTAAACCCCAGATCTTCAAAACATCTATACGAATGAATTAACGCCTTAACATTGAGTGCCCTCTATTGTTCAAATCAAGCAAAATAGGAAAATAGGAAAATCTTCAAATCAGGACAAGATCATCTCATTTAATATCCTTGGACATATAACTCTCCAGCATAATCACCGGAGGGTATAATTGCTAAGGTACGCAGCTGCTTTAGATTTTGGCATGATCAGAGGGACTTGAAGAAGTATTGTTGTGCAATTTATTGGTCAAACGGCCCCGAACTTGAGGAGATGGAGGAGGAGCATTTATTGAATTCAGCGTGCATCAGCTCAGGAACATGAAGATCAATAACCCAAAATTTAATGAAGACAACCACCTTCGTTCCCGAATTGACAAGAAAAGTACCTCTAAGCTTTAAATGGAAGGGTAAGCTGTCATCAAATGATACCATTTCATGATATAAACAACGATGTCCTCCTCTTTTATGATATCATTTTTCCCATCAATTCATTATATGTAGGTCCATCCAAACATAAAAGTAGAAGAATAAGCTGTGGGCATGAACTCCTAAGATTATGAAATTTGAGGAATACTCTATAGAAGATGCTTTATCTAGGGAGGACAGTTAGTACGTGCCCGAATAAACAAGTCTTGCTGTAATTACCGACTGGAGCAACAGCCGAGATCAGCATCCACGTAGAGAACCAAACATTTAAGTCAAGCGTAATTTATGTAATTGTTCTTTTTAAATAATAAGAGATTTCAGTGGAAAATAAGTTAACAGGAATGAGAAAAGGAGTTCGATATAGCCTTCTTAACAAAGCATAATCGAATTCATAAGTTGATTTGAGAGAAAAAAAAGGCGGATGGAAGTGATATGTGGCATGAATTCTTCGCAGCACACGGGGGTTAGACAGAAAGTGGTGTTCAATACATTGCATGAAAAATTTGATCCCAATCAATTAAGTCAGAAGAAACACAAGTAAAAATGAATTGCTTCCCTCTTAATTTATTGGTATAAGCATCAAGACCCGTCCACTTAAAAATGCGTGAAACACATATAAGTCTCAATAATTGGTTAAGTCTACGTCTTTACCTAGCAGGTGCTCTTCATCGTAAAGCAATCTGTACATTGCTACTAAGAGATGAACGAGCCGTACGAGTTTTTTTTTGACATGGATTATATTAATTGAAATTGATATTTATTATTTTACGGAATTTATTTAATAAGGTGAGATACAAATATTTTTAATTAGTTTAATATGTGCGATAAAAAAATTTGGCTAGTATATTCTAACCTTGATTAACGAATATCCTCACATAAAAAGTAGATACTCAACAGCGTTAACGAGGGATAGTTTATGATTGGTAATAATATAAAGAAAGAATAAAGAAGAAGTGTTTGACTTTTGGATTGTTGCTATTTTGTGTTAAGAATGATAAATTTTAAATCAAGTGTACCAATCTTTATTCTCAATTATAGGTGTTTTAGATTCTAATTATGGAGATTTTAGGATATCGTTTTTGCGGCTTACGTAAGTTATTTTCGGTTCTTGAATAAAAAATTTTCCAGCCTCCTAAGGAGCCCTGGTCCCCCGTCAGGGTTGTTGTTGTTGTTGTTGAGTTTTTGCTTTGACGGGCAGAGGAGTTTCGTCGTGTTGGACAGTGCTTCATGGTACTAAGCACATGACAATTGAAAAGGACGAAGGGCAGAGCTCAATCCTTTAGATGAATTTCAGCACATGGCAACTGAAAAGACCACAGAAATAACCTCATCCCAAAAGACGGTCCGTCACTTTTCCAGAAGTGACCGGGAGATGCTGACCACACATGTCAATTGTGGAATTTTGGCAACAGGAACTTAACACTTCCAAAATATAATTATAAAAAATGACCTTTATACTCAAAATCTGGGAAACTACACCCATTAAAGAAAAAATAAATATAATCTACATTTAGCACGTTACTATGTATCTATAGAAAACGAAAGCTTGCTTAAGATTTGTCAGATTATGATTCGCAAGGTTTGTCTCTTATTTTGTGATATTACTAAAACATCTTAATATGTAAAACATAATGTTATTGTGTCCCGTTAAAGCTTGTCACTAGCGTGCAATTATTTACTCAGTCATGGCATCAACATATGAAACTGGAGAGAAGACGAGAAATAGAAACATATATTACTCCCTAAAATATACAACTTTCATTTGAACAAATTTTATCTTCTGCTAAGTTTTTCACTCTAGAAAGTAAGAATTATGGAATGTTCTGTCTTACTTTTTAGAACACGATTCTTCATTTGCCATCGTGAGGTGTACTATTCCTATGCTTTTTGAAGTCGTTACTTAACTAGCATTAGGTTCATATTAGATTCATATAATTTTTACTTCTTGAACTTAATTAGAATTTTCATTTACCTTTGGAAAATCATGTGCCACATTTTACAAATTAATCTTGGTGCAAGCCATGAAATGTAAAATTGACACAAAAGTTTGGTATTGCATTGACTTTTTTTTCCCATCGTGCTAAATGATCAGATTCCGTATATTATTATTCTTGTAATGGCCTTAATTTTTTTGTGGTTTTACAGTATAAGGGGGGCATTCTTGATAATTGATTTTGGACGTTCTGTGCCCCGGTTGCCAAAATTTCCACACTTGAAACGTGTGATGAGCATTCGCCATCACTTGCTCAATAATAAACACACCCATGTCTGATTGTGACTAGACATCAACTCGGGAATCGCTCTGCAGGACTCCCTCTCTCTCCCTCTCTCTTCTGTTCCATTGTACATTTTCGTACTTCCAGGAGGTCCCTCTCTCCAATTTTTTTCTGTCGCCATTACCGGGAGCTGAATTATTGAAAGTTATCGTCACATGGAGGGGCTCTTCTGTGGTTTATCCGAAGGAACGGTGGGTACCAGTCCCTTCGATGCGTTGTCGTGAAGGGAGGAACGAGGCGAGAGTGGGATTACAGGGTCCCAGCAGGTGTTGGAACTTTGTATTTGCACATTAGGGGTGATCAGGTTAAGGATAAATAAGTTTCAGACCTGAGCTATCCGATTTTGTTATAAGATAATTAGTTCTCTTTTTTTTAATCCTGTATTCGATCTTATTTGCATTTAACCCTATTTTGGAATTGATCTAGTTCCGTGATCAACCTTATTTTCACTGAAACTTAATTTGCAATTGTTCGATATCTTATACGATTTCGAATTTTACATTAATACATCCTAATTTGTATTGAATAGTTAAGCATATGTAATCAATAAGTATATGAATTTTTTGAATAAACGAAAGTAAATATCCATAAGGCTAATTATCATAAACAAACATCATAAGGCAAAGCAAAAATTCTATATGATGGACAATGCGACTTGAGTTGGCGAGGAAGAGGAACAGCGAAGGAGGAGTGTTGTGCAAGAGGTAAAAACACAATTATAAGATTAGAAATCAAGCGAAAAAACGATAGGATTTTGGACTTTTGGGCTTACAAAACTGGTCCCCAAACCGGTTCGGTTGATTCGGTTCTCAAGTGGGTATTCACTCAGGACTGGTTCCTAAATCAGTTCAAACCGGTTTCGAATTTTGGGAACCGGTTCCCGGACTAATTTCAACGGGAACCGATTCCCAAACCTATTTTTCGGGTAGGCCGGTCCAGTTTCTGGATAGACTTGGTCCGGTTGCACACGCTCCTATTGCGCATTGAAGCAATCTTCATCTGTCCGAACGTGGACGAGTCGTTCATTTGGCATTGAGAGCCCCACAAGTGTTACAGTCGAAGCATTGACGTTTTAGGCCATTCTAGCCCAGACCGTACATACCCGTGTGATCATCTGGGGACGAGGAGTGTTGATTAAGGGCTGAAAAAAGGATATTGATCATCGCGAATCTCCTTTTCCAGAGTAATAATCTCTGTACATTTTGATAACTTGCACCATCTGTATGAGAGTTCATAGGAAAAACCAAATGTTTATATCAGAGAACAAAGGGAACAGTTGACGATGGCCATGTTAGCACTAAAACAAACATATGCTAGAACAAAATCAATTGAGAAGAACGGAATTAGATTTTAAAGTATGAATACATCCTCTTGAAGGAATTATTTGCTTCGCAACATTATTGATGATTACCGGTAAAAATCTTCCAGGATAGAGCCAATTCTCAAACAAAAATTCTAGTAGCAATTCTGATCATTCTCCAAAAACTCTCAAAAGGAAAATAATCGAAAACAAAGATTTTATATTTTGAGAAAGGAAAATTGAGAAGTTGGTTATTGTAACCTTTTTGTGAACAAACATACCGTTTCAAAACGACTCGTTAAAAAGCTATTAGTTCGAAATAAAAATAAAAATAATTGGCACACATTCATATTTCTTTGATGTGGTACAAAACATCTCTTAAAAAAGATAATTGCTATACATGCATATATTTTTCTTGTGGGACAATGTACCTTTTTGTATAAATAAACTATCAATAATATGTGTAGAACAAAACTGGCACTTGATTAATCACGGGATGCAAAATTATATTGACTGAATCTACCGAAGGGGCTTTTCGATTATTTGGCCAATCGTTAAAGATTGGCTTCACGAGCATGAAATTATGATTATGAACAAGCTAAGGGTTTTACAAGATGCATCGCCGTAACTCATGTATTACGAATAATAATATTTACTCGCCATATATAACAAAATCGAGGTTTATGGCAAGAAAACAGAAACTTCATTCTCTCTTGTACGGTGCACCAACCAACAAGTTGCTGTGAGATGTATGAAGAGCTTGCATTCTCATTTATGTGACTCGAATTAATAAACTTTTCACCTAAACTCTGAACAACATTCAATCCGGTCGTTCCAAACTAGCAATGACTCTCAACATGAAGATCACCATATAAACATGCGCCAGAGCTTTGAAAATGCTATGCACGCTTTCCATTCGTTTCCAAAAAGCTTCACTCCCAAATGGGTTATTCAAATAATTTCAAATCCGTTAGACCTAAGTGAATGACAAAGAGAGGAAAGGGATCCTCCGTGTTTCGACAGGTATGCCCGTCCTACGAATGAAACAAGACTAGGTCAGGCACATTGTCGGAGGTAGAAAAATTATTAACCATTGAAACGAGGACTCCCCTTATGAATTGCTTTAGTTTTGCTCGTCCCCTACGAAAGGACGGGAAGCGTTATTTTTTATATATTATAAATTGGATCGAGTTTCGGGATGGAATACACCTTTTTTCGCAGAATCAGATGATTTTCAGTATTTCCTTGCCTGTCGTGTCCTCTTTGCAGTTTTCTGCTTCGTCTAAATTCTTTCTTTTTTTATCCACATGCAAGGAAACGAAATGTTATTTCCTGTATTGAATTGGACCAAGATCAGGATCGATGTACATCCCTTTTCAAACTAGGATAATTTCCGTCTGTTTCCGTTTGGCCGTGGTCCCACCCCACTTTGCATTTCAGACGCCTGGTGTCGATGTGGTGCTAAGTGAGCTCGACTTTAAAAACATGCCAAAAATTAAAAGAAAAAAAAAGGATTGAAGAAGACAAGTGTTTTGCCGATTTTGATCCCTATGAAAATCTTTCATCAAACGTTGCGTTTTGGTTTTATCGTAGGAGACTTGGGTTCTGTGTTGAGTTTGGACAGATAATATCAAATGCAAGGGAAAATTTTATTTATCAACTTGTATATACAATTTTGACAATTGATACTTGGATGGCTCGAAGACGAACTGCTCTTGGGCACAAATTACACTAGAATTTAATCAGTGATGCAATCTAGACTATAGTAGCTAAATAGTCTATGCTTCGACGACATATTTTGTTTTAGGTTTAAAGCTGGAATTTAATCAACAGTAATATCCCTAGATAGGAAACACAACACCGGAATATCATCAATGACGTTGGGCTTGTGGAATAACAGCGGAATTTAATTGATGATGTTGGACTAGATAGAGATGAACGCTGGAATTTAATTGACGACAGGAATCTTGATAGCTATAGTTAAAACACGATAAAGTAAAGATAAAGTAAATGTAATTGTTGTGTTGTTCGGGGGTTTTTCGCTGAACATGTTGTGGTATTTATAGGACGGGCTAGTAATCATTAGTCAGTTTCTTTTCCTTGGGTGCCACTCTTGATATTCTCCATGTTTTTAATTCTTCTTGGCACCCTTATCCATAAACAACTGCTTCTTGACTAGTCGACAATGCTTGCGCGGCTTACTCTCTAAGTAAATAATTGTTTCTCATTTTCAGCGCATTTCTGGTAACAGTTATTTTCACTCGAGGTCTAATACTAATCTCTTTCAATCTTTGAATGTGGTGCACTATTCCCATAGCGTGACGCATGGTAATTAATTACCTGCCCATCAACTCTAGGATTTGCTTTTAGAATTCCGTCGAGACTCAGGTTAAGTAGCCTTTACGAAAGCTGTTTGTCCTTAACTTTATGAACCAAAATGAGGCGTTTTGCTTATTATTTCCTCGTAGTCAGCACATGGTACCAGAGTGATTTTGGGTGTCAACAATAAGACAGAGGAATAATACCGTGAACTCGAAGATCTTCTTACTTCAACCTTGAACACACATCAACACTCTAATCATCACATAATCTAATCACATCGGCTTCGTGAATTTTTCACCAAAGAGCATTCAAAATCGCACGATAAAAGAATTTATCTCCATTCTTGGTGTTTGTCGGGCGCTCCTCCACCGGTAATTGATGAGTATTGTTCTGCTCTTCATTGTTTTTGCTTTGATTCCTCCGTTTTCTGCTGATGAGGATCGTCTGAATGTAGGCCCATTTTGAGTTCTTAGAGTTTTTCTGCAATTTCCAGATCCGGAGCTCCTGATTTCTCTTCTTCTTTATAATTTTTTTTTTAATTTTTTGTTTCCATTTCTTAGGTTTTGGCTAACTCGGTTGATCGAAAGGCATCCAAGCTTTGCACTTTCACTGTCAACATCATCCAGCTCAACGCCCATCTCTCTTCGCAGGCCAAGGACTCCTTGTCCGATGGAGCAAGTGACAGACGATACCAATGCCTCCACCCCTCCTCAAAATATTTAGGACTCAAATTGTACTTTTGCAACTATTGGGGTTTGTCTTAGTGGTCACCTTTTCAACATGAAAAGAGAAGGTGAGGGGTCGAATCTCCACATTCTCGAATGGTTGGGGGTGGGGACGATATAGTTTTAGGTGTGGGTTTCGAGTTCAAGGAGGTAAGGTAAAAATCTGAGAGTGAGAGTTAAAATAGGAATAGAGTAGAACCGACAAAAAAAAAAAAAAATTGTACTTTTGCGACGATATTCATTGTTTATTTATCCCTTTGTTTTTAAGATCTGGATGTAAATCCCCGCGGCCTTTGATTGGCTTGAAGGCAGGCGTCGTGGCTTTAAGATATCTGCGGCTGCGGTTGCGATTGGAAGGAGACGTTTCGGGCATTCATAATTGGCCAGTCACCTGTGGGTCGTCGGGGAGGTTGAAAAATCCAGGCTCAATTAATTTGATATTCAATGCATTTTGTCGCGGACTCAATGTCCCTTTCCCTTTCCTAAATCGGGATGCACGGTCACTATTGACCCGTCGGGTCCCGCGTTCGCAAGGCATAGAGAGAGATTTTTAGGGTTCATATAAAGATAAAAGCAATAACTATTATTGAGGTTTCATTTGTTTCATGAAAAATCAATGATTTGGAAGACGTTTTACTAAGAATAACAATGGCTTGTATCATCTACAAATACGAATGAACGAAAAATACTTTTGCCGTTCACCAAAATGTTTATATATAAATTGCTATTGATAATAAAAACCTTTTCATTGACTTTGAGAGATCATTTAATATATATATATTTTAAAATCATTCATTTTACCCAAAAAATTGAATGGTTTATGAAAGATTTTCCTAATTTTGATAATCTCTGTCGCTTTGGAAAAGAGGTAACCCTCATTATCAACAAATATGTTAAGGCCTTAGTTGTTGCTAATGATGGAAATGTTCCATCCTTTTTCATCGGCTTATTTTTTTGTAAGCGATGACAATGACTAAAGTTAAGAAGATATCTTTCAAAGCTATCGATTTTTCTCAAACAAACGCAACCTTAGAATAATACCCTTCGAAATTCTTTCCTTGAAATTGGTTTTCCATTCCTTTTTCCTCAAAGAGAATAGGGGCACCAATGGGGTTGAATGCTCAAATGAATAGAAAAGTAAAAAGAAAAAGGGAATAAGTAAACAAAGAGTGTTATAACTCTTGTATGATGCTTGCTTAAGGATCATAATTTTTTTTTTTTCGCAAACTTGAGTATCATAAATTTGAAAAATTGATCACATAAGTGCCATCGGTGATTTGTCTTGTTGAAAAAGATGACGTGACATGACGAAAAGCTGAAGTCATTACTTGAGAAGGCAAATGATGATTTTGAGTGTCCTATTGAAGGACAACAAAAGTTTCAATAACTTCATGAGTGACCATTTCAGTGCCACAAATTTTTAGATGTGAATACTTAGGTGCATCAATTTTTTTTTTTTTTTTAAAGTGACCATTTAAGTGACAGAAAAAGAAAGAGTATGAAAATGGTGTCAGAAGAGAGGGAATATTAAAACAACGTCGTCTAATTATGAAAGATTTTGAAGAAACAACAACAAACGAAGATGTTTGTTATACTCTTGCCATGCTAGACAAAGTTTCCACGTTGAACTCTAGTTTATTTTTAAATGAAAAATTAAGAAAAAAATCTGTGGGACAATTTGCTGGAAATAACACTTAAGTAATTGATAGTTAAGTGAGTGAAGAAAAATTATGATATTTTTAAATAAGTGTCATATAAAAGTTATTATTTATCCTAAGAAGAAGACTAGTTCAATAGCAAGTTGATTCAAGTCTTTTAGAAGCAAAAAGACACAGGCCTGCATGAAGCCAAAACCCCAGACGTTGACTTACAGATGGAGCACTCTCCTCTGATCGTCAGCTGGCTTGCTTTCTTGCCATGTGAAAAATGCTCTCCATTTGAGTTATTTCAAGAAGAGCAACAGCCTACTCATAGGATCCGGCATGGCTTTGATTGTCCTTTGGCCTGGCTAGCTATAAATCATCGTCGCTCCATTTCTCTGGCCTGTGCTCCTAGTCCCCTTCTTGCTCTCTTTTGAGCTGAAAGCGCTTAAGTTCAGCTCAAAAGCTCTTCTCACCCTTTGCCTGCCATATATTTAATACGTTTGCGTGTTATTTATAAAGAAAGCTTCCTTCCCTTTTTCCTAAATGGCATGGAGAGTTATCCTATCTGTTCTCTTCTTGATCTCATCGAGTCTGCAGGGCGGTGCTGCTGGAGCTCCTCAAGTCCCTTGTTATTTCATATATGGAGACTCGCTATGTGATAGCGGGAACAATAACGATCTCGTGACTGATGCGAAAGCGAACTATCCTCCCTATGGGGTCGACTTCCCTGAGGGCGCGACCGGAAGGTTCACCAACGGTCGCACCTTCGCAGACATCATTGGTCCGCTTTCTCACCTTTCTTTTTTTCCATGGACCCTCATGAATATTCATGTCGAATATTGCGAAAGCACAATGTAATGCGGCTTGAGCACTGTGTCGCGCTTTCTCATGGAAATTAATGTTTTTCCAAAAAGTTGCTAAAAAAAGCAAAAATTCCCATGAGTTTACACGCATGAGGGTGGGCCTAGTCGTACTCCTCTCTGATATGAACGTGTGATATGGACAAAAATGGAGATGTTCAACATCCATTGGCTTTCTGGTCAAAATCACAGCGGCTTCGAATCTTAGAGCTAATTATCAGAAACATACATGCTCATGGGCTTGCTGTCCATGTTCTTCTAATTATTATTTCTGTTGACTGCGAGTTACAGCTGAACTCCTGGGGTTTGATGAGTTCATTCCACCCTTTGCTACCGCAAACGGCAGCGACATACTCCGTGGCGTGAATTATGCATCCGGTGGAGCTGGCATTCGAGATGAAACGGGACAACAACTGGTACACAAATTCATAGACACACATACTTAGCACCCATTTTAGTATTTGCAGAATGAATAGCAGTTTCTCCGGGTTGATTGAATGTTTCTGTGTATGAGTAGGAATTTGTTTAAACTATTGTTCCATTTTTTTTCTACATTATTCTCTAAACTACAATCATCTTGAAGATCCTAGGTGAATTTTTGTGGTTGACTGGTGGTTAAGATCTATGGACAATAAATTGTCCATGGTTCAAGCACGCAAACAATAGATACAACCGAAGCAAATATTTCCACACGAGCAGATATAATTTGCTGACTATATTGGCCCAAAAGGCCTAAAAGAGGCCTTCACTGCTCACTTCTTACAAACAAAACTAACTTGAAAAACTAAACCCATCCTTATACCCTTGTAATCCTTTCCCGTCCAATGAAAGTTGATCACTTTTCCACCCTTTATCTTGTTTTCCCAGAAACACAAATACACACATTCACTGGAGAACCTATACCAAATACTAACACCAATCTTGCAGAATCTAACACAATTCAATTGATATCAGCTGAAGGCTCTTTTAAAAAGACAACAAATCTCTTAAATTTACTGTGACGGACACAGTTTAACAATATAAGTGAGGCAAGGTAAAATGGGAAATTGTAAAACCTTGGCACAGGAGGATGATAAAGAAACTTTACAATAAATTTCATAAAAGGACAGTACACCTACACCACTTATGAAGATTGTGCTAAGTATCTGACGGCTAGGATGGGCCACACCCGCAGCGCGCCACCACCCACCACCCCCCCCTCCTCCTTTCCCTAGGTCTGTCTATTATTATACATATATTCAAACTGATATCTTTTACGTGCTCTTCGGATAGGGCGGTCGCATCAGCTTGAACCATCAGTTGCAAAATCATTTGATCACGATCTTGCGCATCAGAGAAATGTTGGGAGCGGACGCTGCAACATACTTAAACAAGTGCGCATACACTATATGGATGGGAAGCAATGATTACCTCAACAACTACTTGATGCCAGACATATACCCCACCAGCACGCTTTACACACCTGAGGAATACGCCGATGTACTGATTGAGGAATACGAACAACAGTTGAAGGTAAATATTCTATCCTAATACGCATTGGATAGCTCCAATTCGAAGGTAAGTTTTCATCTATTTCATTTTTATCAGTTCCACTTGGTTGTTACTTGGAACATCCACAGTTTCAATGGATCTGATTTTTTCTATTACCCTTTTCAAACCCCAGACATTGTATTCATATGGAGCAAGGAGGTTGGCAATTTTTGGACTAAGCGAGATAGGTTGCGCCCCAGCAGAAGTAGCAGAATATGGGACCAACGGATCCCTGTGCGTTGACAAGATTGACGATTTGGTTCTGCCATTCAACGACAGGCTCAAGCCCCTCATAAAGGAATTGAATAGCAATCTTACAGGGGCTGAGTTCGTCTATGTAAGCACCTATGGAGTCACCACAAATGCGGTTCCAGGTATCTATGGTCCTCTCTCTCTCTCTCTCTCTCTCTCTCTCTCTCTCTCTCTCTCTCTCTCTCTCTCTCTCTGTGTGTAACAATTGTTTGTTGCGACAGCCCTTTTCGAGCAATGCTAGGAACATATCAATGACTGGTTTACAAAATGGCAAGAGTGGTACGCATATAAAGTGATGTATAAATATATTGTGGCATAATATCAATGGTTTACATCCTAGGAAGAATGTGGGGGCGATCCGATCTATTAAAAAAGTTATCTTGTCTCCCCTTTACTTCATTACCTTTTTCTATCATTACTTAAAGATGGAATTGATTGCGTTTGTCTAATTTTCAGGCGCCTCACTTACGAGTCCAACCTGTTGCAAGATCAAAAAGGATGATGGCCAGTGCATTCCCTTCAGCACTCCATGCCTGAACAGGACGTTGTACTCATACTACGACGGATTCCACCCTACAGAGACAGTGCATTTGGAAGTTGCTGAAATTGGTTACGCAGCTTTGCTTTCTTCTGATGCTTCCCCTTTCGATATTTATCGTGTCTCCGGAGGCTCTGAAGAAGGATATAGCGAGAGTAAGCGCTGACGTGTGCATTTCAGTTCAACCCGGTTTCAGTCGATATGGATCCAGTTATTCAATAGTATCTCCAAGACAGTTCTATAAATATCGATCCATGTCAACACCTTGTTTATCCAAATAAAACTTTGACATCGTAAGGGCGTTTCAAATTTTGTTGTTGTTGTTGTTGTTCGAGAAATGAAACGTTTCATTCATTAACCGACAAAGGATAACATAATTTATGGGTTTCTGAAAATAAAAGATCCCATAAAAGTAAAGGTGATTCTACGAGCCAATCATACGATAGGACTTTCTTGTGATCAGGCTTGGCTATCCAATACGCCATTTAGTTTGATTCGCGTGGGCTATAGACCAGTTGAATAGAATTGGACTGGGCTAGCATATCTTTGCATTCTTCCAACATAACCTGTAATTCCCCTGGGCTTGGGGTTTGACTTAGGAGTGATCGGTTTCTGGTTCCGTCCGATTTCATTTAGGAATCAAGAATCAGACCGGGAGGACCAACCCAATTTTTGGGACTGGAGATTGACTCGGCCAATCCGGTCCGATCCCATGGAACCAATTACTTAAAAAAAAAAAAAAAAAAATACAAGAATTATTACTATTTTTAAGAAATTAAAAAATCTATTTTTTAAAAAAGGGTTGATCCGGTTCGGTCCAATCCCCCTAAAACTCGGAATCAGACTGACAATCATCGGTTCCATTTTTATGGAATTGGGAACCAGACCGATCCCTCCGGGAGTTGGACCAAACTGACCAATTCAGTTCGATTTGGGCCATTTTTAATTCGGGTAGTCCAACATGCTCACCTCTTCTATAATATTCACAAGTGATAAGCTGTCATAGCACAAGGCCACGTGCAGATAAAGCTTTTCTCCATAGATCATGTTCTCTTTTCCATAGATCTGCACCATTTTCTAAGTACAATAGAGCAGCTCGCAAAGCGAGGGTTTCAGTTTCCAGCACCGAGGAGGCGACCACTCTTTCAGCAAAACCTCCAACTATTGGCCCAGTAGAGTCTCGGCAAATCCCAGCAACAGCTACTTCGACAATCGACCCATCAATATTCAGATTTACGCTGCCAATCTGTGGAGAGATCCACCAAAACCGGTAGCTTCCTATAGAGAGGTCCGACAACCCCTTCTATCGGCTGCTAAGTGTTGTCATACAACATCAAATTTTAGTACATTGTCGATGAGGTTGACAATCTTGCCCTTTAAGGCGGAGATACTGGTCTAACCTGATTATCCACATTGGGATTAATTGGCAAATTTAGCCTATAAGGAATATTTCATCCATTTGGCAATAAAGCTACACCAAATGGTCTTACATTATCGATATTTTGTATTAGTCGAACTGGGCTAATAGTTTTCTCATTCGACAAAGGTATGTTCCGTTGAACATTTTGATTTGCCAACTTACTACCATCATTTGCATTATTCTGATCAGTGTTAAGTTGGTTATTTTTGTTATTCTAGCCTTGATTAGAAAACTTAGGCCTCTGTTTAACTTCAAATGGGGGTTGACTATTCCGACCAACATTATTAGCATCAGTAAATGGAGAGGGAGTATGAACGTATCCTATTACCATTGGATTTGCTTGTAATTTGGTGGTTGATCATATGTTCCTGACCTCGATAGAGTGTCATTGACAGCAGCAATAACTATTAGCTTGATCACATATGGCAAGTGGCTTGCGATATAATTAGCCCTAGATTTACTTGTTTTGCGTTCATCGTACAAGGCTTGCCCAAAGTGAATTGCATACGTACGGACATCTACTAGACCATACCAATCACATATCAAACACTTGTGCTACCCCACATCAAGCACAATTAAACACCATTCTCTTCGAAGGGGTAAGCTGAGTTGAATCAGTTGGAACTCGCAAATCTCAAATCAACGTCTATGACCCAGAGAGTAGTGGAAGCACATTTAGAAGTGGTGCACCATGATCATCGTGTCAAAAAATCCAAGGCTTTCACTATCAACATTGGGAAAGTCGTTCCATGCAATAATTTGGTAACTTGCTTGTCACCCCGCACAGATGTCTCGCCCACCACACCAAAATGTGGACCAAAAAGTCAATGTCAAGAATGAATGCATCACCGCACAAGTTTCCTGGCAAAAAAATCTTGGAGAAAAGCCTACCAATTGTTATCCAGAATGAATGCGAGCGTCCAATTAATCCCATGCTATCCATTTTGAGCTTCCCATAAATGCGACCGTTGAGAAATTAAATTCAAATTTCAGACATATATTAATAATGGAATATACAATTTTTGTATAGCTCTCTTAAAACAGCTGGTGGATAGTTACTTCATTCTTTTTTTTTTTTTTGGTCGAAAAGAAATTTATAGCATTCTCAATCAAGCAAAGGTTTGGATTGTAGAAGCACTAGCTTCATAACATAACAAGTCCAAAAGACAAGAAGGGGGATAAAAAACCCAATTAGCTGGAAGGGCCTTTCTTCGGTGGGCCTTGACGACCTAGTCTACCACTTTGTTGCATTCTCATTGGCAATGGGCTATTTTCAGGTTTGAGAAAGTATTAACACGTGCCTTCACTTCACATATTAGTGCATCTACTTCCCAGTTGACCTGTGGTGTACTTTCCACTAAAGCTTTCACTAGGTCAAGATTATCTGATTCCAACTCCAACTCCATCTGCTTCTCTTCTCTCCCTTCAAAATACTTTAGGGTTTGTAACACAGCTTGTGCTTCTGTCTGGATCGCTAAAGAGGCTCTAACCATGCGCGCTAAACCATCGATGATGACTCCTCTGCTATCTTGATAGACACAAGCTACAGCTAGGGGTGTGCAAAAGAACCGAGATCTGCCCGGACCGCCCGAAACCAGATCGGAACCACCCGGAACCGGCGGTTCTTAAGGGAATCGGTCCGGTTCCCAGTTCCATGGGCGGATCTACCCGCCGCTTACTTGGACCGGACCGATTAATATTTAATATTAAAAAAAAATGCTAAAACAAACCCTAGCGAAACCGGACCATTTTCCCTCTTTTCCCCTCTTTTCTTCTTTTCCCTCACGCGGGCTGGGCTCAATCCATTTTTCATCTTTTCCACGGTCCGGTCTTCTCCTCTTCTTCTTCCTCCTTCCTTCCTCATGCTAGACAGTGGACACCACGATCGGTGAAGACTAAAGGCACGCAGGACGACCTAGGGCAAAGAGAGAGGAGGGTAGACCGGCGACGGAGGGGACGCCTCGTAGGAGCCATCAATGCCGCCAAACGGAGCAGCGCGAGATTCGGCGAGAAACCCAGACGGAAGGGATGTCTTGGCGGATGCCTTCAATGCTGAGCAGGCCTACGCGGAGAAGACGGGCTGAGATGCCGGATCGGCCAAGAGGGAGGCCGGTTGGCATGCCCAGGACCGGCAGCAGAAATGCCCTTGTTGACCGGAGAGAGAGAGAGAGAGAGAGAGAGAGAGAGAGAGAGAGAGAGAGAGAGAGAGAGAGAGAGAGAGAGAGAGAGAGAGAGAGAGAGAGAGAGAGAGAGAGAGAGAGAGAGAGAGAGAGAGAGAGAGAGAGAGAGAGAGAGAGAGAGAGAGATCTGTGAGACGTTGAAAAGAGAGGGAGAGATTGAGTGAGATCTGAGAGCTGCGAGTAAGGGTAGAGTGTGAGGGAGAGAGCTGTCGTCGACCACCATGCTTGAACCGTAGCCGACGACCCACCCCGACTTCTCTTTCGCGTCAAAATCATGGTAGATTTCGTCCCCCTTTGTTCATAATAAAATGAGACTATGATCCGATCCTATAGCTGGCAAAGCAATAACTTCCGCAGAAGGGAAAGAAACCCTACAATCCATACTACACAAAGCTCGATCCAGCCTCTTCCTAATTAGTTCATCCCCTTTTCTATTGTTTGCCTAAGTATAGGCACAACCCTTACTTTCTAGATCCATAAGAGCACAAGCATTTATAAAGTCTTGGAAAGCTTTACATCTATAGTATTCAGCCACTCTTACCTTACTTTTCCCCACTGATATAAGATTTTATTAAAATCTGCAACACACAGCCAATGGTCCCGATTCAGCCTAGTCATCTGATAAATCTCCTCCCACAGCTGTAATCTTTGTTGAAAATTAGTTGGTGCATAAACAAAGGTGATATGCATTCTTTGTTTTCTCTCTTCCAAATTGCATATTAAGTCAATAAAAGACATAGTGCTAGATATAATGGAAATGGTAACCTGTTCATTCCAGAAAATTGCTAATCCCCCCGCCAAGCCTCTTGGATTTACTGTGAAGCCATTTTGAAACTTTAGTCTTTTCTGCATTCTTTTCATGACATCTTCTCTATTCTTCATTTCCAATAAACATAGGACCGTAGGCTTTTCTTGAGCTACTAAAACTCGTAAAGACTGAATTGTCAAGGGAGAGCCTAAACCCTGACAATTTCAGCATATAACTTTCATGTGTAACTTGGTGGCTTATTAGAGCTAGCCACCAGAGCCCATTTTTGTGCTTCTTCCCACGTTTGAATAGGAGTCTCCATCAGTTGGGTCGCATCTAAAATTTCATTGTTGGATTGCTGCACTTCATATGGAGAATATCTCTTCTGCTTTTTATTAACATGTGTTTTCATGTTTTTGCATATTTTCAGGTTTCGAGCTTCCAGAGATCCTTGCTTGGTGCTTTCTAAAGATGCTCCTCCACTCTCTCTCAGTTCTTGTGAAGGATTCAGCACATCCATATTCTCTTTCCAAACCATGGGTTCTTTCATCTTGGCCTTTCCACGTTCATTTGCCCTACTGGTGCTTGTATTCTTCAAGTCTATTGGATTGCCCTTATACACCACAATAGGAGCTGCATCCAGTGGTGTTTTAGGTATAACTTCTGCTGCCATCAATTCCTCAATCGACTTCTCATAAAATAGATCCCAATAAGGGCTAACTTCATTAGCTTCCGCCTTCAACCAAGAGCCAAAGGGCAGTTCTTTCATGTTTTTAAATTTGTCTTCAGTAAAAGGAAGCTCCTCATAGTATTGAGAATAATGTCCCAATCGCCCACATGAGTAACAGTAGTGAGGCAATCTTTCACATCTAAAATCCAGCCATAATTTCTTTACTTTGTTGTTGAAAATCGACCCTGAGATCAGAGGGTTCGAGATGTCTAGCTTGAACTTGGCCTTTCCTATCTTGTAGGACATATATCCCCTAGATTCAATCTTAACCTCCGAGACACTGCCTATTTCCCCAGCGGCCTTTGCTATCACCCTCTCTGATATCCATTCAATCGGCAAACCATGTATATGCACCAAAGACTCACATGTTTTAAAGTTGTAACATGTAGGAGGCATATTAGGCTCCCATAAATTTAGTAAGAGTAAGTGATTTGCAAATGACCAGGGACCTTGTTGAAGAACCCTATCCCTGTCTATTTCTGACCAAAATTGGAATTCAAAAATGCCTTGGGCTATTGGGGATATCTCCACATTTTCCATTTTCCGTACTCGACGAATTGTATTATGAAATGCTTGAATATTTACCTTTGGATTTTGATACAATTGGCCGATTAAAGATAATCTACATTCTTCAATCTTCTCTGGGGTTATTTCATCATCCACTGTTGTAATCTTGTTCTTGGGCCATAGCTTTCCCAGTCGCTTGCAGAGGGCAGCAAGGCGGACTTCAGATTCTTCCAAGTCTTCCATGAAGAGAGCTTATAACATCTTTGAAAGCATACATTGGTTGGACACAAAGCAAGTCAAAGGGGATGAAGATAGGAAAGGATTATGGTTTTGCGGTTGAAAAGAGGTGGCAGTTTTAAGGGGTAAACATGATTTTTGGGTAGCTATTGAGTGGGTCAGCCATGATCTCACAATGAAACAACGAAGATTGTATGGAAAGGGTTAGGGTTTTGGATTTCAATGACTACCCAAAGGTAGAGGGAGCTCTACTACGAAAGAGAGGAAACTCTCCTGCGAGAGAGGATTTTTGCATTGAAACTTGATAGTTACTTCATTCCATGGACTTGTATTTTTATTATTTCGAACGGAAATGTTAATTTACAAGACATTTGTGGCTTTCCCATGTTAATATATTATAAAACAAGCTGTTAGTCCAAAATTTTATCGAGAATAAAATATTTTCCTTTCTCTCATCCGTTTTCTCCTCTCTATTCATAGAGAGCTAGATGTGAATTTTTGAAAATTATCTTCTCAATTTCATAAATTTTAGCTTAATTTTTTTATGGAATTGTCCCTCCAATGCCTAAGCTTATCTTTTGTTTTGGCAAGAATTGATGATTTCTCATCATCCATGACAATCACAAAATGAATCATTGAATATCCTCCGAAAATACGCAGTCTCCAAGGATGCATATACATCTAGAATTCCCTTGATCTATCTTCAAAGTAAGAATATTCACAGATTTTTCCTTTTTCATTTCAAAATTTCGTTACCAGCAGTTAGTTGATATAGTTTGCTTGCATTGATGCTTCAAGCTAACCAGTTTTACATTGTTTTTTAATTTTTATTTGATTGTATCATGATTATTGATTAAGACATTTTTTTATTCATGTTACAATATTTCTTGTTTTAAGTAGACATCCATGCCACCATGGTGAAATATTGGCAGCTCCATACTTTATGCCCTTGTGAGAGTTAATCGATATTAAATTAAAAGTAGTAAGAGACAATGTGTAGAAGTTACAAAAACATTTCAATTAGATACGTCTTAAAGTGCAATACAGAATTAAGCTTTTTGTTGTTGTTATCATAGCTATGGAATAGTAATGTTAGTTAAACAAAAAAAATTGAAAATATATATCTATAGATCAATAGTTACCAATAGATTGTTTGAAAAAAAAAAAAAAAAAATTAGTGTGTTGATCGGCATTATATTGATCGCTTTGCAATGTTGATCGAAATTTTCTTGCCATTCCTTAAAAAAATCCAAACACAAACCAATTTTCACCATTTGTTTGTGAAATGATGTGTGATTTTATTTGTCTTGATGCGTACATTTGTATAAATGAGAGGTATTCTTTTAATAATCCTCTAATATTATTTATTCATCAAATATGGGTTATCCTGTCATGTATAGTCTTTCAGTGGTCGTCTCATTTATTTGTGAAAGTATTTTGTGATGTTATGCATCTTTATATTATGCAACTCCTTAACAATTAGAAGGTATCTTGTTATGTAACTTTTTCAATTATTCTCCACCATCATGTAATTATAAAATATACATTATCATATTATGGAGCTCTTTTAAAAAATAATTTTCTTCAATTAACTCCTTGCGTTGACCGAAATAATTTATTATTAATTTGCTAATTTTCATTTGCACATAAAATATGTATTATGATCTTATTTAGATAATCTTAAAACATTTGATTACTATATATGGACTGTGATGTCATGATATATTTTATCAGTATTTTAATATCTTTAATTTGTTAATAGAGCAAAGTGCTTTGTCAAATTGGTATTCATACGTTGTTCTACTTACTTCGTGTTAGCCACCGTATAAGAATCATACCAAATGTAGGACTTTGTTTTACTGGTTGGAAGGTTTTAACCATAAGGATCATCAATTCTTTTGCATGTGATTATATTTATTTACGGTGTTTGCAGAACCATGTAATTGCAGAAGCTTGCTTGAAATTTACCCTGTAATTGCTCTCTTGAAAGCTGAACAATGTCACCACACAACTAGCTTGAAAGGACCATAAGATAGAACACTAGCCCCATGAATCAAGATGGTTGATTCACCTTGAGTAAACCCCAGATCTTCAAAACATCAATGAGAATGTATTGACGCCTTAACATTGAGTGCACTCCAATCTTCAAATCAAGCAAACCAACCAAGGAAAAAAAAAAGAAAGAAAAGAAAATCTTCGAAACAGGACAAAATGATCTCATTCCCTGTCCTTGGACGTAGAGAACTCCAGCACAATCACCAATCACCAGAGGGCATAATTGCTACTTTGTAGCTGCTTTAGGTTGTGGCAATGCACGCTGGGGACAATGTTGACTTTGATTTGACTGAGGAGGAATCCTTGTCAAGTCATGATCAAAGGGAATTGAAGCAGTGTTCTGCAATTTTCAGGCCAAAAGCCCCCAAACTTGTGTAGGAGAGAACTGAATTTACCGAATTTAGTGTGCATCAATTCAAGAACATGAAGATCAATTGAAAGAAGAAGAAGAAGAAGAAGAAGCAGCATTATCCACTGAAGTTAGTGTGCATCAATTCAAGAACATGAAGATCAACTACCCTTTGGAAAAATTCCCAGAATTATCAACAACCCTTCATTCTTGAGTGGACGGAGGGTCGATCTTGAATCCACCATAACTCATGCATATTCCTTACTTTAGCACTTGCTCACTACATAGCAATAACGAGGTTTTTCAACTCGAATTGATGAACCTTCACTTAAACCCTAAAACAGAATTCAGTCAAATCATTCCAAACTAGCATGAACTCTCTCAATCATCTATCCATCTCCGTCCAAAGCAGGGCACAGAGAGAGTCCCACCGAAATGAACACTGAACGACTACAATTTCGCGTGATCATCTCGCTACATCCGTGTCATACATAATGGCTTTAATCCCCCTCATTGGAGACTTATTTATAAGCTATATATAATCCCTCCAAGATCAATCAAAATGAGGTTATCTACAATTTGGTTACATCAGCAGAGGCCAAGCCCCATCTTCCCGCTTGCCGTCGAAGCAAACTCTGCTCCAACGTCCGTTCTCTCCATCCTCCTTCTGATCGGATCCTACCAGCCAACAAAACCCAAGAAGCTGCAGCCACAAGAAAGGAAACAAAAGAGGAAAGAAAAATTCATCAAGAAAGGTAGAGAATTTCCAGGACATTACAGAAACCGAACCGAACCCGTTTCTCCATGTCCCCCCCTCTAATTCAAGCTGAAAAATTCAAGAGAACGGGACGAGCCAAGCAGGATCAGGATCGGGATAGGGAGGCGGTGGGAACGGAAGAGCGAACCTGAGGGACCGGATGGCCAGCTGATGGGAGAGGACGTGGAAGAAGAAGTTGGCCCCGTGGAGGAACACCACGATCCCCGTGCACCCCAGCACGAACAGCTCCACCATCATCTCTTCTTCTCCCTTCCTTCCTTCTTCCTTCTTCTTGTCGGAGCAGACAAAAGGCAAAGAAAGCAAGAAGAATCGCCGAAAGTTCAAGACCAAATTCTACAGTCCTGCGCTCTCTCTTTTGTAACGATTACTGTCCTTTTTGGCTTCGGCGGTGGGTGCGAAATTACCTCTGTGGGCTCGTGCGGCACGCTTCGTGCTCGGTGACGTCAGCGGCGAGGCATGGGTGAGACGGTAAATTCGCCGCCACCCGCAAGTCCCACCGCCCCTCGGCAGTTGCAAGTGGCTCGTGGGAAACGAGGGTGTTTATTGGGCGAGGTTTGCGTGGTGAGAATGAAGATGGATGACCTTTTGCATCACAATAATAATAATAATAATAATAATAATAATAATAATAAACTAAATTTTGATTATCGATTCAGAAATTACGGAATATTTATGTTCTTTTTTTTAGGGAAGAATTACGATATGTGAGTCTAAATACCATATGTCACAAGTGAGATTGATTTGATCAATACCACTGAAAATCCTAAATTAGTATGTTGGTAATAAATTTATCCAATACTAAGTTTTTGACAAAAAAAAAGTAAAAAATTGATATATTTGTAATAAATTTATTTAAAATTATTCTTTTTACTATCAAAACTTCAAGTTGACACATATATGATAAATTTATCATTCGTTAGTTTCGATAAAATTGGATTAATATTACAAAAATCACAAATTGATATATCTCGTAACAAACAGAAGATAAAACTCTAAACTGGTATTAAACTCAACAAGTTAATAGTAAAATTTCATAAAAACTAATTGAGGGAAGAATTATAACAAGTGTACCGATTTGAGACTTTAGAATTAATTCGATGTGAATTTATCATAAATGTATAAATTTGAAATTTTGATGGTGTTAACCATTTCTTAAAAGAGCATGAAAGTTCTCGAAAATACTTGTTTATAGTCTCCCGTTGGACTTTCTATCAATTTAGGTAATTGTTTTCTCTCACATTTGATGGCGGTGAATTCATGTGTCATGAAAAGAAAGACACTCCTTTGAAATGACGATGACAACATCATTCGATATTAAGATGCATGGTATGCATCCTTTGTGGTCACTCTTCATAAGAGTTCCGCATGAGTTACGGAATGTCCGGCTCGAGTCATGATCACTCCATTCCACCAAAATCCAAAAGAATCCAAGGCCGACGATGCCGTCGCCATAACCGTACCAAAATACTAATGCCAATAAAAGCAAAGAAAAAAAAAAAATATCTCCCCATAAGTAGCTTGGGAGGTTGAAGTTGAAAGGTGGGTTCTGGTCAGATGAAGAAATGACGTTAAGATGCGCACCTCCCACCCACCTTCCATTCTTTTTTTCTATATTTCCTGCGCCGACGGACCGACCGCCACGGCCTCTGGGCCCTCCTCCTCCACTTCCTCTTTTGTTCTTTTGGACATGTCAAAGGTCGAATTTGATCGGTCGCTTACGTTTGATCTTTCTTTTAGTAGTTTCTGCAGATTGATTCTCTTCCCATCCCGACATGATTTCGTTAATCTTTTCCCCCTCCCCTTTTTGGGGTATTTTGTCACTTGTGTTTTGGCTGCTTCTCGTGAGTTTTATTACCCACGAGGATTCCCCATCGTGCGGACTCTTCTTGGTTCTTTCTTGATGCAACTTGTGGTGTCCATGCTTATGGCGACGCATCTGTTCGTGCACGATGCTATGTGATTAGGCTCGGTCGCTAACGGG
The DNA here is from genome assembly GCA_014182725.1 of Eucalyptus brandiana. Lineage (NCBI taxonomy): Eukaryota > Viridiplantae > Streptophyta > Magnoliopsida > Myrtales > Myrtaceae > Eucalyptus > Eucalyptus brandiana. The sequence goes on along the minus strand of CM024672.1, from coordinate 35,222,452 downwards.
CGTTTGAAGTTGCGAGGAAACGAGGATCTAGGGTTTCGCTTCCGTAGTTTGTGTGTTGGAAATATATCCCACGTAGCTTGACTATGAAATTATCGGGCACTGAACGTTTTTGTAGTTTCCCCTGCTCCCGCCAGACTAAATTTTTCTGAGTGGAATCTGGTGTCCGGTTTTATGAACCTATGTCCAGCTCAGGACTGATTCGGTTCCTGGTTCCAAGGTTGGAACCGCCAAATTTATCCGACAATCGGTTTCACCTATCTAGTTCCTAAGTTAACCTAGCACTAAATCGGTTTTGAAGCCTCTTTTAGAGAAAGGAATTGAACTGGAGTTTTGAACATGAACGAAAAAACACGTGGCTAATTTACCATAAAATGTTTTTATAGGAATTGGTGTAACTTTTATATTTTATATTATAAGAAATTGTTTTTTATCCAAATCATAAAGGGCACGAATCAGGCTTAGAATCAACCGATTTGATTTGGAACGAGAGGTTACACAATTAGTTTCCAATTCTAGATCGGCAACCGGTTCACTTTGAAATCGATACCTCCTCGTTCACTAATGATTTCTAACAACTAAATTTTATAACACTTACTATTGAATCCATCAATCAAAATTGTTTGATGAACTTATCTCAATTTTCACTCAAACAAATCTCAGAAAAAAATATATATTGGGGAAAATTGTCCAAAAAGTCATAAACATATTATACAAGTAGCCAATATATTCCTAAATGTTAAATTGGATAAATTTAATCATAAACCTTTTAAAATTTTATTAATGTAATCATTCTAACTAATATTAATCGAAAATCGCTAACATTGCTACTGGCTATCTTATGTGGCATGACTACGAAGGATAATTGGTGTTGATGTGGATGGTTTTTATAATATTTTATAATATTCTAAATTTTTATATCGATCTCTTGTTTTTTCATTTCTTTTTTTTCACTATTCACTTCTTGAAAAGGGCTATGGCCCTCGCCCTTGCTTGTGGTAAGATCTAATCGGTGAGGGTCATCAGTCCTTTCGAGAAGTGAATAGTGAAGAAAAAGATAAAAAAGGAAAGAAATAGAAAAATTCATAAAAGATTTATAAAATTTAAAAAAAAAATTGTCACTGTTAACATTGGGCGTGCTATATAAGACGACTAGCGGCCGCGTTAGTGGTATTCTAACCAATTTTGGCTAAAAGGTTTATTTAGATAAATTGTCAAAATGTTTATAACTAAATTAACACTCCTACGATAGGTTTATAATTTTTTAGATAATTATCCCAAAAAAAATTGTAATCTCGTCCAAGTATTAAAGCAGAGATTCTCTTACCAGGCCTGGGCCATCGCAAGAACAGCAACGAAAAAGGCATATTTCTTTTGTGCATACCATCTGTGATGGATCCAATCGCGTTCAATGTATAGTTTGACAACATCACGTACACAAGAAACAATCATTTTGGTTTGCTCTTACTTGGGCTCATTCTTACAAGGATGCTTAGTAGTAATGGAACGCAGATTCCTTGGGCTGCATCAGCTTGGCGCCCTTCAGTTTTCTCTGAGAGAGAGCCCCTCACAAGTCTCGTATCCGGTTCTTCATGCCGAATCGAACTCGAGCTGGGGAAGTATAAGCGCCCGCTGTTGCCAGGTCTGATCCCGATCAGGCGACCGAGCGACACGCTGCTGTCTTGGAAGAAGGACGCCGACGACTGATCAGTCTCGCAAGAGAAAGAGGCAACATTCCACTCATTATACACAGAGCAGGCAGAATGCTAATTATAAGAAGCATGTGCTAGGTTCGAGCCGAATGTACCGAGCGACAAAAAGGTCTGAAATCATTGAAATCGTCATTCAAGGTTTGGCGATTTCAGTTGGTGATTGAATGAATGGTTAGAAAAGTGATCAGACCATAAGTGAAGTGAGGAAGTCTTTGGTTTAATGCACCAGTTAGAAAGCATGTTCTTAAAGAGCAAGAGAAAGGGCCTATAATATTTTTGAAGGTAGAATTACCTCTGTGTCTAGGCCAGAGGATGAAATTGAGGACAAGCGGGTCGAGGGCGCGCGAAAAGACTGGGGATCGATGGTTGCAGATTGTAAGCTCTCAAACAGTCTGAGTCTCAAGTTCATGATCTCGAGCCCGAGGGGCCATCCAATTCGCTCCTCTAAGTCCTTGTACAATAGAGATAAACCTCAGTCTCTTTCAAATATTCATATAAAGTACACTGATCTCATAACAACCACAGAATTCCAATTCCATAAGATTTGCAGACGAACAGAAGGCAAGAAGGACCGGTTAAATTCACATGAAACATTACTGAGAAGAATGAAAGTCCGAGCATCGAGTGTACTGGTTCGAGAAACTGATTTGACGATGACAAATTGAAGTCGAAAGTCGAAAAATGGTTCCTATTCAACAGCATTGCTATCACGTGAGGGGTATCTAGTCTATGCATGTCTTGAAAATTGCAGTTCAAGGACTGATGAAACTGTTCCAAACTTCTTGAACTGCTGAACTAAGCGGAGCACTGTCTGATATACTTCGATCAGAAGAGGAATTACCAGATCAAGAAGCATCATGATGCCAACTCTGTCTCTCTCTCTCTCTCTCTCATATCCAGAAAAGATCACTCTCTGAACTGATAGCATCTCCAGAAAGATAGATGAAACATGGGCATACCAATGGTCGAAAGAAGATTCAGGGTATAGATCATGAACAGTGCTAGTTACAGTCCTACCGAACCAGCAGAAATTGGCTAGAATAAAGAACAAAACGAAGCGGAAATCGCATAACTGCTAAGCCCGTTACCTCTCTATCCATCTGGCGTGGAGAGCCTCGTCCAGGGAGAAGTCAGCGATAAAACCGATCACAGATAAATCGAAACGCATTCAAAGCTTGGCTTCTTCTGGACGGGCCGCCCGACGACTCAGCGCAAGTCTTCCCCCCTCCAAGAAAATTCTATCTTAAGCATTGGTATTTAGTGCATTATGGCCCCACTGATCTTGGTTTTCAGCCTTCAAGTCATAGTTGGTGCATCTCCCTCACTCCACTTCCCCAATGGACATTTGAAAGTTACAGTAATCCTGCCCTAAAACAACAGACTAACCGCCCCACCCTTTACAGCCCAATTGCCAACTAACTACTGTTGGGAAATCTCGCTAATTTCATGATTAAAGTCGATGGGGATGGACTGTCTCCGGACATTCGTCCAATCGACAGAAATGTAGATCTTACAAGAGACGTTTGATTCATCTTTCGATGGACTAAGCAATACGGGTGTTCGATGACCTCGTGATCCCGACCCTCGTGCATTCTCGAACGAATTTCACCTACCCTTTGAGCCATTGATGGAGATTGTACGCAAAAAAAAAAGTAATGTTTCTAAGCTACTCCTGGCGTCTAGGTTGAGAGAAAAAGAAGGAAAGTAAAGAAAGAGAAGCGCTGTGAATGTCACCTGTCAGTTCTTGATGGGCGAGACTGAACGTCCAGTCTTTGGTGCATTTGATGTCCTCGACTTATCAATCCTTGTTGATTGAAGACAAAATTGAATGCAAGCATTGATGGATGACCACCAACGTGCGTTAGACGTAACGTAAAATCTCTAGAAAACTCCGCAGCCGACAGCCCGATTTCAGGAAAAAAGAAAGAAGCAAATGAATAAATAATTAAAAGGGTATTATTGTGAGAGAGTCTCTAGGCTTTGAATTTTTTACAAGTAATGTCAGCGAGGAAATTACTGCAAGTAGTGCCAATTGGCTGATTCCAAAATTACTCAATTGAGAAATGGACATATGACTACTTCATGGTATCTTTAGCATTCATGTAGATTGGGCCCATGAAAATTATTATGTCATTGTATTAGTGGTTGGCCTTTCCTACCATAGCTCTCAAGGTAGACCATCACATCAAAGAGAACCGTAACTTCATTAGTTTTGCTATGGAGGCATCTTGTAAGATTCCACAGTAGTTTTCGAGTATCTGGAAACTTCTTAACCATTGATTTCTATATGTCCAAGTTGCAAAGTCCGTCTAACCAAAAAAAAAAAGAAAAGCGAAGTTCGAAGTTGCTTATCATAGTTTTACCGAACTCAACTAAGTCTACCTCTTCAGTCTGATCAAAGGCAGCATCCATGCAAGTTTTTTTTGTTTTGTTAGAAATGGTCTCTTTTCATTACTTCAAGTGAAATCTATAATACAAATACTTGGGCCTCCAAACAAATAAGGTCCCAAAGAACTAAAGGAAAATAGTCAAATTAGAATAGAGATTTTTCATTTTATGGGCTTTAGCAATCCAATCTACCACTTGATTTGCTTCTCTTTCGCAGTGGGTTATTTGAAGTTACTTAAAATGGCCCATCATTCTCTTGCCTTCGGTCACAAGAGGGGCCAACTGTCCTGAGCACAGGTCGTGATTTTTAAGTGCGCTTATTACTTCTAAACAATCTAACTCCAAAGTGAAAGAGAGTTCAGATCTAGCTTTAGAAAAAAAAAATGAAAGGCTTCTAGACTAGCAAGGGTGTCAAATATGCATAACTGAACTTGCTCGGACTTCCTTAGCTTAGAGTTTGCATAACTTCCCATGGTTTGTCTATCAATAAAAGACCCCACTCAACGTTGATCTTCAGCCAACCCCTTCTCTGTGGATTCCAGATTCGGGTAAGAGTTCCTGGTGCTGCTTAAGATGGATAATACTTTTCCAATAATAAAAGGGGGACATGAGCAAGGAATGGAGTCCTCCTAAAGTTCTTGTAGAGAATATATTCTCGATTCACATCGGGTACTTTTTCGGCATTGGTAATTAGTAGAAAGAAAAAGTAATTCGAGAATATGTGAAATGAGATTGTTGTCAAATTAATTTGTATTGAGGTGCACACGCTAGGAGTGGCATTAGAAAAGTCCCATGTCGGGGGTTTCATGTGGAGCGGAGCAGTTGACATATCTTACTTGATCTATAATTCATCAGCTTAGGTTTTTCGAGTGAGGCAGATTCGATTGGATATCTTGGGTGAGCTCGCCCCCTGAGTTCGCTCCTGCTGATCCCCGGGAAGAACTTTTCAACAATTTGAACGGATCTTGTGTGGTGATGAGATGAGAGCTACCCAATGGGCTCTGGTTCTACTTCTTGCTCCATTGGGCTTCAAATAAACGAACTCACCCTTGGATGGGCTTGGGTAGGCCCAAATAGAAAGACACTTACCAAGGTTTAACGAACTTGGAGCAGCCCAATCCTTGTTCTGAGCCCATCCAGACAATGGATGGATGCAAGACTCAACTTATTTATGCTCATGTGATTCTAGGATTTTTTTTTTTTTTTTTTTCCGTTGCTTCGTAGAAGCACCGGATTTGGAGTTTCAAATTTGAGTAATTAGTTTCAAAATGGGTAGGTTCGAGATAAAGAACCTATAAACTACCATGTTAGAGTCGGTTCTCTAATTTTGAATTTGATCCGAGAATCGAATTGGTTTCATTAAGAACCTATTTAAGAAAAGCATATAGTGTAAATAATTTGTGGTCAAGTGGTTAAGGCATTGATAGATTTCCTATCCTCCTCGGTTTGAAACCCATGTCCAACATATTTATCCTCTCTCTCTCTCTCTCTCTCTCTCAAAGCAAAGAAAAAAAAAGCTAAAAACCGGTTCAACCCAAGAACTGGCCTTGAAAATCATTTCAAAACCAATTCATGGTTTAAAATTGGGAATTGGATCGGTCAAGACCGGTTCCCCAAATTTAACCTAGTAATCTACTCGGTTCCTGCGTGAACCGGCCTATAACTAATTGAGTAAGGCCAATTTGGTTTAGATCTCAGATTGAACTAGCCCGATATTTTTTGTCAAAAAATAGGTCCGATTGCTTTCCCCTAGTTTAGACATGCTCATTAAACATGGACTGCAAATTACGTTTCCTTTAAACCATAACGATGGATATATCAAGTACTCTTTTGCTAAATCTATCCTTTCCCTTTTGGCCCATTATCCAAAAGGTTAATTAAAAGAAAACCTTATCCATTCATGTATGAGCCCGTTGGTGCCACTATCATGGTTGGACTGGTGACCACATTGCTTTTTTTCCGGTGAAGAATATGTATATTTTAGCACTTGTGTAAATTAGGCTTGCACGTGCAAGTGACTAGTGACTCGATTAACAGTCAAATTCATGTATACAAGACAACATCGCACATTTTTTTTTATGAGTGCTTCATGCATACAAATAACTCCTTACCACATTCAAGGGAAAAAAGAAAATCACGCTCTCATCAATCATCTATCAGTTCATCTCTTGCTTATGCATAGTCCGAATCTAGAAGATTCATCTCTAAGTGCGGTTTTACTTTGTGGTAGCTAATGGCGATTTGGTATGAGCCTGAGAATATATTCTCTATGAGAAAAAGTGTTAAAAAAGTGTTAAACCTTTTACATTTGTACCAATTTAGTCATAAACATTTTTATTTGATATCAATTCAGTCATTTCTGACTAATTTTAGCTGGATTTTACTGACTCGGTGCCAGTCAGCTAACGTAACATGATCGACACTGACATTGATAACTTTTAATAATATGTTAATATTTTTTAATTTTTAATTTTCTTTTTCCTTCTCCTCCTCATTCCTGGTGACCTCGACGATCAGCCTTGACCTCACTAGCCACTAGTGACCCTTGAGCCTTTACTAGTGGTCGCGAGGGTAGCCTCGCCGACCATGGATGACGCTTGACCTCGCTAGATTCGGCGAGGATCTGGCGAGGTCGAGCATCACCTATGGCCAGTAAGGCTGACCCTCGCCAGATTGGACGAGGCTCGCCAGAGGCCGGTGAGGTTGACCTCGACCTTGTTAGCTGTTACCTCTGGTTGGTCGCCAAGGTCCAATGACCAGCTAGAGAAAGGAGGAGGAGAAGGAAGAAAGAAAAAAAAAAAAGAAAAAAATACTCAAAATTATTAAAATATTATTAAAAGTTGTACATGTCAGCGTCGATCGTGCCACGTTAGCCGGCCGACACCCAATCAATAAAATCCGGCCAAAATTAATCAGAAAGGACTAAATTGGCATCAAGTGAAAAGATTTAGAAGTAAATTGGAATAAAAAAAGGTTTACGACTAAATTGGTATAAATACTAAAGGTTTAGAACTTTTTAAACACTTTTCCCCATTCTTTATAAATGAGGATAAATTCATTAAATTGGGCACATGCACATACGCCCACCATCATCCACAACACGAACAGAGATCGGAACCTGGATCTTGGGCAATCCGAATGTTGAGGACCATTTGAGCAGACCACCGAGGAGGGTCCGACCAATTTATTATAGTTGATCAACTTGTGATGCCTCTGCATTATGAAATTCGCCACACTGATGTTATCAGAAAACGTGGTAGGTGGGTGAGGGTGATTATGTCTTCCAGAGGATTTACCTGTTCTCTTTTTCAATTCATAGTAGCCATTCCTCTTCCCAACATCATGATTGCCGATTCAATAATAACTCCCCGCTTTATATAATAATATCAGTGCCTTTTGTAAAGTTGGGTTCCATGAGCCCACGAAGGGATTGGCAAGTTAAAGCTGCAATCGAAATTTCACAGCTGTTAGCTATCATGGTACTTGCTCAATTTTCATGTTACCTTAGTTTTGGTGCTCACATTGATTGGCTACCTCTGCCCCAAGGCAAGGGCAAAGAGCTTAGTCAAGCACATCCACAATTGTTTTGCGGTGACTGTCCCATGTGTGAAGTCGCGCTCGTGCTAAGATGCATAAAGCGTCGGGTTCGCGTCAAATTTATTCCTATTCAATCGAATCTCTTAAGATCAAGTTCGCGGGGAAATAGCTGGCGCCAATCCTCAAGTGTCGGAATGAATGCCTTGCTATCTATCGCACAAAAGTCGACTTGACGGGGGTGTGATTACGCTTTCGATTCTTCCCCGAACGGTAGGCAACGAGAGAGAACCGCAAGCAGCCCCTCGTTGCAAGTATTTTAGACCCATGCTTGACCAAGACACTCGACAAAACCCTAGAAAACGCCTCCACTTTCTGAGTCAAAAAGCTTCGCAGACCCTGAAGAGCCTCTAGATTGACAAGCCACATTTGACTCCAATTGTGGCTCCAAACGAGTCATGTGTCCGTCAATCAAGGAGATCAATACGCTGTGGGCAGGCGGCTTTCTTTTTCTTTTTTATAGCCATTCAAAGTCTTTCAGCGGCGATTTTTAAATTCATTTTGGTTATATTGTCAGGACCTCTGCCGTTCACCGTTTGGCTTCCACCAATGCAATTAAAGATACAAGGGACCTTATTACTTTACGACCTCGGAACCCAGATGATAGTTAGGTTCAACCTTCTCGATTAGCCTCTTAAAAAGTGCACGATCCTCGAAGGACGCAATTGAGATAGGCAAGCTAGATGTACCTAAACTAGACATTGGAGATATCTAACCATTTGCCATGGCTTAGGTGACCAAGGACGGAGGGAGTGGTTGAGGTGAGGACCTTGGAATCTTTGCCTCCAATGGCCGTATTTATTATTGTTGCTACCTATGATAACAACTAGGGTGTGACTAAGGGGAATAGCGAATTGATTAGACCAACCCTATTGGAAAGGCAAGGACGATAGACTTGAATCTACCGAAATCTAACTCTCCACATCATTTAGGTTGGGTTGGTTATATATTGTACTTCGGAATAGAAAGGAAAGTGGGTACCTGGAATCCGATGAACGTGAAAAAGTTAACATAGTGAAGCACAAATAGCAGGAGAGTTAGTTTGGCTATCATCATCAGAACAAAAGTGATGTTATGCGAGATTTTGAGAGCATTAGAAGATAATTTTTGTTATAAAGTTCAATCTAAAAGTTTAAATTTAAGACAACATATAAACCCATAACAACATGTGAAATTTGATAAGGGGTTCATGCACGCGGTAAACTTCGATGGTTCTTGTTAAAAATTCAAATCCGTGGACGAGTGTTGTGGGAAACTTTGACAGTTCTAGTAGGGGGAAATATGGTAGAGAGATATGATGATGTGGTTCTGAGAGATGGCAGTGGGTGCAAAACTGATGTGGACATTACTGGTGAAGAGGCAATAGTGGCGCAAAATGTCAAAGAGGAGAGTTCTGCAGCACTTATATTATATGGTGTACAAGCAATTTGGCAGGGCATGGCATGTTGGGAGTGGATATGGAAGATTGGGTATTAGCTGGAGTTGACAAAGACCAACCCTTTTGTCCTGTTGAGGTGGGCATGCCCTGGTAAATACTAATCACTGAGCTTCATTGATAGCTTGTAGGTCACAGGGTCCAATGTGGCATTCAAGTTTTAAGAAATTGTGAAAGTGAGGCGTGTTTGATCACTTCATTACCATAGTAATGATGCCAATTGTCTTAAAATGCCATTCAAAGACTTGGGGGTTAAGCAATGTGTGAAACCTAGAACATCATTTCAGTTTTTCGGTTCAATGTGGGGTGCGGAGGAAATAGATTGATTCGTAATTATTAGTGAAACGGCCGCTAATACATTCGGGGAACCTGATAACTATATTGGAAATAACGTGATCTTAGGTTAACTGGTTCTTATACCTATATTAGAAGGGTCACACCTCGTGAGAGAACCTGGGAAATTTCCGGGTTGGCCCGCTAGAAACTGGTTCGCAAATGGGACATCACAAATGTCCCTTCGATTCACATTGTTCTCCTTAAATGCTTCACGAGGACTGTCTTGTCTTGTTTCTCGACATTTTGGACTGGAATGAGGCAGGCTTAGAGTGGACCACTTTGGAGGGTCCAAGCGAACCCAAAAGCAAAATAAAAAATCGAGAGAGAGAGAGAGAGAGAGAGAGAGAGAGAGAGAGAGAGAGCCAAAGTAAATTTGTCATGATTAAGAATAATATCTTTCATAGTATATGACATAAATATAATGGATTTTGCAAACCTTATTTCATTCTGATATTTAATTGGCCAACCACTACAGCTTTGATTCGAAAACAAGCAACGAATCATAATACATGCATTTGTATTTATAGAAAATATTTCCATATATGAGTAGCCTTTAAGTCATATGTCCATATATGCAGGACAATTTGAATAATAGGCCTTTTCAAAACAAAAATTTACTCAAGCAAATTGGAAAGCAAAACTGTTTCAATGAAAGAAAAATACAATTTTCGCACAAGACATTGTGTAAATATATTAGGCGTGACACGATAGAAAAATTTTATGTAAGGAATTTCTCAAATCTGAGGTAGTCACGAATCGTCAATTTCATTTTGATAAATTTGGATCCTCAGTCGAAACTCTTTATTTAAGAGGATTCGGTACGGTTCTTCCGGGAACTATTATGGAAGTTTGGTAAGTTGTTAGATCAGCAATAAATAGGATCTTAGCGATTAATAGAAAGTACTTTTTTAACATTTGTACATTGCAACATTTTGTACAGAAACTCCCAGGTTTTCTAACTTCAGTGGTCCGATGCTGACAAGTGATTTGCAGACTATAGTGGGTGCTCTTTCGGTCGTTCACGGGTGGGGGCATTATCATCTCCGACATTTCTACCCCATCTTCCTTAATCATGGGTTCGTACAAAAGCATCTAAAGTTTTACAAAGACTGTTCACGGGAACACCACTAACTGAGATGGAGCAGCGTGCACGCCTTTGCATGTCGATGTAATGAGATCCTTTAATGCGTATAAGATACTTAGATTTTGCATTAGACAATGGATGAGTGCCTGCCAAAATGCATGATGAACTAATACGAGTGCATTGGTAGGCAATGGATATTTGGCTAGGGAGCTCAGTGAGTGTCTGATTCGTCATGTTACATTCTAAGTCCAACCAAATGGATCTTAATTCATCAATAATCATGTAAAAGTGATATTTCAATAATATTATTACTATGAAAATATTTCTGTGAATACTTGTCGGTGGTGATCGGTCACCTAATGAGCTAATTCTTTAGACGGGAACTCCATAACCGGTTTCATTGGACTCAATTAGGATTTTTCAAGATTGAGTACTTAAAAATAGCGGTGCACTGAGCTTGTTTAGCCGGTTTCGAGGACCCAATTGGATGCATAATCTTTCTTTTACGATTTTGTTGGACCCTACCGAAAAGAAAAAAGAATGCATAACCCTTCTTCCATATACATTTTTTTATTAGTATTAAACCCTCAACTTCGATCCAAATACATTTCCACACCACCAAACTTTTTCATCTTTTTAAACACGCAGTCCCAGGGAATACTGCGAAAATAAGGCCACAAATTAAAGTAAAGCTAAAGTGTATAGTTTAATTTTGCGTCTTTCTTCCCACCACAAAACGCCATAATTCAAACATATCATGAATAATTAAACCACTTCAATTTCATCCTTTCAGAATGCATCAAAGTAATAAGTCTATCTCTCTCTCATGGCACAAAGTCATCGTCTTGGCTCTCCTGGAACTCCTTCTCGGCCTGGTATCCTCCCATGGAGTTGTCGTTGACGTTGTTGTACTGTTGCTCGTAGAGGTTGACGTTGTTGTTGTTGTTGTTGCGGTTTTGGTTGGTATTGACATAGTACCCCTGCGTCGAGTACTCGGGCTTCGACCTCTGGTACCTGTTTTGGTAATACTTCTCCTCGTTGTCCACGTTGTAGTAGTACTTCCCGTTCTCCATAAACCTCGTGTCGCTCATCCCTTCTTGCTGCACAGTGCCGTACCTGACGGTGAACCCAAGATGAATCCATTATGTATTTTCTTGAAGTAGTTTGAAAATTAAAACGTATATGTACACGATGAGCCAAAATACAGAAGCAGATTGTTTTCTCACTGTGCTACCCTTACCACATTCTGTTCAAATTGATGCGTCAAACAATTAAGGTATCCTAGAACTATATGCTCTATCCGCTTCGAGCATATCATTAAATTCTTGCTAAATGGTGTCAAGCTTTAGTGATGCTTTGATACAATGAGGTACCATGTTTAGTTTAATACTACTAGCTCGACCATAATAACGCGTACCTATTGCCGCCGGTATAGTAGTTGTTGCGGTCTTTTGGGGCACGGGAGCCGGTGGTGGTGGTAGTGGTGGTGTAGCTGCTATCCTGAAGCCGAGTGTTGCCACCAAAGTTTTGCTCCTCCGGCATGTAAGTGTCGCGGGCTTGCTCCCTCTGGTCCGCGACATAAGCATCCTTGTTGTAGTAGTTGTTGCTCCTCTTGTCGTAGCTCCTGTCATTGTAATAGTTGTTGCTGTTCTCGAAATTGCCATTCGGGTAGCTGTAGAACGAGTCGGCCGGCATCGTCGTTTTGGACGGGCGGTTGGAGGTGGCAGTGGCGGGAGTGTTCTTGACCATCTCCTCCTCATGACCGTAGAGGCCGTACCCGTTCTTGGTCTGCGGAAGGAAGGTCGGCTGTTGCTCTTGGTTCTCTTGCTTCTTCAAGGTTTCTGCGGTGGTGAGAGACACTTCCTTGGTGGGGATGACTCGGGCGTTCTCTTTGTCGTCGTTGTCGTTGGCATTGGTGAACTTGCTGAAGGATTGGCGCTCCTTGACGTCTCTTGCTTCAACACTGATGGAGACAGAGAGAAAGGCAAGGATCAAGAGCGCAACGAAGTTCTCTGGAGTGGCCATTTGGGATTATCAGAGAGAGAGGAGAAGGAGATGGGGTTTTGGGAATAGTGGTGTTGAGGACTATGGTAGTGAGGAACATTTGCGCTCTTGCTTTGTTTATATATGGCCCTCCCTCTCTCTCTTCCCCCCTCTCTCTCTCAATTTTTCCACTATTTGGCCAGGAGCCCTTTTCTTTTTGCTCCACTTTTTATTACAATTTAATTAAAGTTCAGTATTTAATGTTACTTTTTTTCGGAGATTTCGCGGCACTTGTAGTGAGTCTGTCCTTGGGAGGGGTAGTCAGGTGACTTGAAGCTCACACTATCCATTTCCTCCATCAAAATCCCTCTCGCCCCACTCTCTTTTTCCTTCCTCCCAGTACTACTTTATCAAAAAGCTAAAGGGCAAATGAAGTCTAGGCCTTAGTACAAGGATTTGTGATAGAAAACGCAAGTATAACGAAAATTTCACGCAAGCAACCTTCAAAAGAAAATAACTGTCGTCGAATGAAATGAATGTAATTAGTATAAGAAATGGGAACACGTACACATCGTGTTTGCACAAAGTTTTTTATTTATTTAGAATACTGTGTACAAAATAAATGTCCGAGCGATTATGCTTCACTTAGGTTTTTCTCATATTATATGGGCGGTGATATTGAAATTGGATTAAAGTGAGGATATCATTATGAAGTTAAGAAAGGGAAAAGGGCAAATTGGGGATGACAATATAAATCAATAAAAATAATAGTAATAAAGCCAAAAAGGGAAGGTGAGGATGGGCGGGTAATTATGCGTGAATTGAGGAGTGGGTGGGGCATGCCACATGATGGCCATTTAGTGCACGCAGCATGTGCCCCTCCTCTACTCTTTGTCTAATGCGTACTCCTTGGGTAGCCACTATGCTCTCTCCCAGATCATCCCCAATTCACCTAACACTTTTTCCCGCTAATTACTCGGTGCGTATGGAGCGAGAGCAGCCCCATCACTTGTGGAAATTTGATCGGGTGCTCGAAGATACGCGCAATTAAATTTGCGTGTAGCCGGGCGGCAGATTTCGCATTTGGATGCCAACCAAAGTCTACTACTCGTACCAACTTCGAATGACAGGCCGGCCACCTTGCAGGCGAAATTTCGTCTCTAATGCAAGGACATGTTCGGTTGAGTCGAAATGTCCAGATATCCTGTTTTATCTTGGAGGAGCAATATGGTCCATGACAGCTAAAATAATGCACTATTCTTGTTGGGGGACCCTTAGGGTTATTTTGCTCTTGCTGTGTGGTAACCTTTAGGGTCAGATCACCTAGAGTGAGGATGGTGAGCCAAAGCTCCCTAAACTTTTTGGAGGTTCTTGTATAAAAGTTGGATTAGGAGAATAGTGTATATGGGGATGAGTCCACATTTATCTCCATGAGATCTTCCCCAAATCTCTTGTCAATTCATATTTTAGAAACTTTTGAAGGTCATTTTGTCTTTTGGTCCAAAGTTAAGTATGCTATAGTTTAATTATAGTTGAGTTCCAATTACAGAGTCTCTCTTGAATTATAACTCCTTAGAGAATTCCATTTTGGTTATGAAACTTTAATTGATTTTATGATAAAATCATTGGGTTTTGATTTTGACAATCCCCCAATACACTAAATTTCTATTTGGATTTTGTCCATGAGTGCCCTAGAGTCACTTTTTAAGCAGACGATTAAGGAAACTCTTAAGTTTTCATTGCATTGATTGCTTCTTGATATGCACAATCAATGTCTTAAAAAATTGAACAATTCCTAGCGCCTCGGGACACTTGCTAGAAATCAAAATTTGCCTGACTTGATTGTGCAGTTGACTAAAGTTCAATGACCAATAACAAACTTTACCTTACTTCTTATGGATAAACCTAAAACCAAAGCCAATTGGCACCATTAACCTATGGAGGAAACATGTCATTAATTAATATCCGGTACATTGACTGTGTATATCATTTTTTAACACTAGTCATTCGGTGATGGTCGATATGGTTGTTGTTTTAAGAGATAACTAAATTATCCAAATTGATTGTGATGAATTCAACTTTTGTAAAAACCCGATTGCACAGCTTGCGTATATCACGTAAAAATACATATGTCATAACCTTCGTTAGTGGATCATCTAACAACAATGTGCTTATAATTGATAGTCTTCAGACTCAACTAATAGAAATTAAACCTACTTATGAGGAAAGGGAGTAGCCAACTAAAGCACGTAGGGCTTTGAATTCCAATTTTGAGGGCGTTGATTAAATGCTGGAAATCGGACCCTCCAAAATTCAAAGAGGTTGCAGTTTGAGTTTGGTCATTTGTACTTTCTAATTTAATGCACTTCTGCTCGAGGAATCAAGGAATAAAAAGGGTATTTAGCTATATGTTCAATATAAAATGAAATTCATCTTGACCCATTTAGAATTTTCACCGATTAATTAAATGTAGTGATTAGAGATTATTAAACGGTCCATAGTGCTCTCTGTGACTTCATATCAGAACTAGGTTTTGCCCAAGTTCCTTTCACACACGCAGCCTTGGTTCGTCAAATTATGCATTGCCGTTCATTTGATTTGCATGCAAGAGGAGTATTATAGTGTCTCGCATCGCCTATCTACAAAATTCATATACTTTTTATATACACGCGATATTCTTTCGTCTATTGGCTTAAGCTTATTTTGTTTTACAGTAATAAATGGGTTTTGCTTTATCAATCCACAAACACGGTGGCCAAAAGAGAAATTCAATTATGCATCCAACAAAAAAGCTCAAAAGAAGAGTTGAAAATTGATCGACAGGGCAGGAACAACCCCACGCCCACGAGAGCTTGCTGTCCAAAAAAGTGGAGCAATGGCACTTGCTCCTTGGCTTTGGCATTCAATTTGGAAGATGAAAATGGGAGTTGCACGTAATGTCCAGTCCACATCAAGGGTAGCTTTAGTCGTTAGTAATATTGATTGAAAAAATATATATATAAGTTAATTTTATCTTCAATGGTCCATGCACATAGGGCACCATATAGTATACCCTACGAAGCACAAAGCTTGCCCAAAATGTAGTGGTACTTCATAAAATTAAGACAATAATAATCATAAAAAGAAGAGAGCAGGGAAGGAGCAGTTGGATTTCAGATGGCGCGAGGTCTTTTTTGTCAACTCCTGCGTTGGACGGTTGGAACAAAAAGCTTGTCCCTTCTTTGACCCCTCCTCCTCGTTTGTTTTTCTTCCTTGTTCTTTTCGAGCTCTCTTTCTCGGGTTCGGTGGAGTTTATTGCGCGATTAGCGGAAGAGAGACTTTTACCTTTTAACAAATGTAGGGTTGGAAAATTTCAGAAAGCGCCGCTCCACACGGCAAAGATTTCAAAATGCACCCAGCCGTGGTGCTTAAGATGGCACGTGAGAGATGTATATAGAAATGATTAATTCCCGCTTAAATTCAATGGAATCTATTACTTATTTTTTCCCACTACATTTTTTCCATTACTTTTCTTCTTACTACCAGGAACCACACCAAGATAGTGGGTGGTTCACATTTTACCAACTTTTTTGAAGAAAAAATATATATATATATATTTTTTTAATCGGTTTCTCCTTAGAATTGAGAATCAGCTGCCTTAATACTAGTTTCAATTTTAGGAATCGGGAACGGAATCGACATTTCTAGAACCTGACCAAATTGGACTGGTTAAGATTGTTCCCGATTTGGTTTTGCACACCTTTAAATGCATATACTCGTCAGCCTGTAAAGATTTGAGCTATTGATGGGATGGGGGGAGAACTAAGACAAGTCGCCAATTTTAGGGTTTTTGACGAGCGCAGCTTTTATAGGGGTTTTTTTTTTTTTGGGTGAAATCAGCGCCATTTTAGGGGGCATTTTGGAGATTTTCCTTATACTCGGGCTTTGTTTTTATGTGGGTCCCGAGATTTTAACTAGTAAAGTGAAAGTTAAAAAAAGGGGAAAAAGGGTCAAACTGAGAAATTAAAAAAAGGAAAAGCATCCAAAGTCTCTATGCGCGTTCTCCTCTTTTCCTTGTAGTTGCTTTCTTGAGCAAAATTTCTTTCCTTCAACCTAATCTCTGTCATATAATGGAAGACTTCGTGCGTACGAGATTTTCCGTGAACACAATGCGAAATTGAAGGGGATGATAGTCTCTTAGTGACCCTCATAAAAATGCTTTCGTCCTCCTTACGCTTTGCTTATGCGAGAGTTTGTTCGACCTTTCCTTAATGGCCTTATATAACTAAAAGCGTCGACGTGCTTTGTAGGGTATGCTTGGAGTCGCTACCAATTGATTCGAGCATTGATTCGACTTTCCCGCGAAGTAACCGGACAACCAAAATGCCGGTTTTATACAAGAAGTTGCCATTTCTCTAACATAATCTAGCTCCAAGATTGTGACAAAAAGATGAAGAAAAGAAAAATCCAAACGATGTTTTGGAAAAGGAGCGCCTTACCCTCGACGCCACTGCTTGAAATTCCAATGTCGTTGACCATCATTGGACGGTGAAATCGATTTCCTAAACACTTACTTATGAAGGATGTCAGGAGTCCCCCGACAACGGTGTCTTGTCGATTCGGAAGTGCTTGGCATAACTTAAGTTTAATTCAATTTTATCCAAGTGAAAACTGAGCGTTGTCGGCTAGCCCTGATCGGAATTCCGATGCTACGACTTGTGCACTCGATGAATCAGTCTAGGAAACAAGGGATTCGATGTTCTAAGAGGTTGTTTCCCAAACTGGAAAACGAAGAACAGTAGGTTCCATCATCTGCTGCTGGGTTTTGCATGATTCATAAGGATATAAGAAGCCATTCTAAATCGATCTCTTTAGTACCAGGATTGATCTACGAAGGTTTCCTTAGTAAAGGATAACATACAACCTTGAACAATGTTAGAAGTAGATATCTCATAGTAGAGGTTGCCACAGAGACTAGACGTGGGCGGACACAGACGGAGCCTGTGCAGACACTGGTCCAGCAGTTGGTCTCAACATCGAACCTAAGAGCCTTGTCTAATTATGCCTACGACCGAAAAGTCGAGGTGCTTCTTCACCCAATTGATTTCGACTAAAACCTCGAGGAACATCTTCACGCAATTGATTGGGCCATCCGATGGAGTCTATGAAGGCAGCCACTTGGATGGACCCTATCAACTCGTACAAGTGTTTACCGGTGCCCAGCACATCCCGACAGGCTCGAAAACGTTATCCGAGGGCCCGCTCAAACATTGATCCAGCCCATGAGAAGACACGTTGACACGTCAATCAAGAGGAAGAACCATATTAACCAATATAATCCCAGACCTGTTTTACCCATCAATCCTGAACTTGTTTTTTTCGTCGTTACTTCTGAATGAAAGGGATTGGAAAGTGAAAAACTAACCAAATAATTGATTTGTGGGATCACTAACGATTCAAATCATTACAAATTAGGTCAAAGGTGAGGGTTATAAAGGAAAAATAGTCCAAAAGAAACAGCAGAAAATGTTATGATGGGTTTTCCCTACTAGTCAACAAGATATTTGACCAAGAAGACAAAGTGCCTTTCTCAATCAAAAAAGGTTCAACAAGCGTGTGTACCTTTTCATGCTTGCATTGTCAAGAAGCTGCTGCAGAATGTATGTATCGAAGCAGATTGAAAATGAGTATCAGTGGCTCTGTACAGGTCCGATGCAGCTGTGCCGATATTGTACCACCAATATCAACAATTAAGAGCAAGGCAGGAACCATCCTCTTCATACGGAACAGACAAATAGAGGAAGCTTCCTCTACAGCAGTGATGAGAACCATACCCAAATGCCCATTATAGGGAATATAACGATAGCAGATGCCTGAAATGTAGCAAGTGTTATGAAGGACATGTTGTGAAGGCTAAGTGAGCTACTGATTTTGCAGAGTTACGGAACAGAATGAACTAAGATATAGGTAGAATGTTACCACAAAGAACACCACTTCATTATTCGCAAGAGGTGCCATGATCTCATTTCTTTCCATCTCTCTCTTGACAAAGCCTTGCAGCTGCAAATGAAATCAAATTGCTAAATTTTCTTTCATAAATAAAGAAGAAGTCAAGAAAAAATGCGTGCGTATTTCATGGTTCGCTGGTAAAAATTCATGAGCTTCCTTGCTCTGAACATACATATAATACTAAATAATGCACTAGATACAAGACATTTACCAATTTTTATACATGACCACAGATTTAAGTTGACACTAGTTTACTGTTATAGTTGCAGTTAGTCAAATTTTAAGCACATATATCCATTTATATAAAAAATGTTCCCTCACAATTAAAAAAAAAAAAAAAAAAAAGGGTCTCCAGTACAGAGTTATGCGATGAGCTAAAACTCTGCTAGGGTATACTATACATGTCCTTATCGTTACTAAGACATATTTACACATGGTGCTTGTTTGTTAATTTAGAAAGGTTTGTGCACAAACCTCATGATGATACTTCTTCACACCCGAGAAGGCTCTCTTGCAGAGATGCAGAGCCCTGGAGAGATGGGAAGTTGATGTAGGTTCTATGACAAATGAATATTGATGTAACATCCTACGCACCATCTGAAGATGATTGCTAATGATGTTGTCAATAAACTGTAAGCCACACAAATGAAGTACATCTCATCAGAAAACACATGCTTTGTGAATTACAAGCTTAAAAGATGGGACCAGATCATATTCAGAGCTTCGACGGCATGTGAACTAGTACTAAATATAACTGCAATTACCTTTAAGAATGTGCATCTTGTTGGATATTTTCTCTTTCGAGCATTTAGAGTCCTCACCTGATCAGCAAAGGAAAGTGCATATTAAGCCCGGAGGAAGAAATGGCGTAGCTGAAGCAATTTAATCACAAAAGAGGCGGCATATCATGATATACTTCTGTAATCTGGAGAGCCTGCTCAAGGTGCTGAAATTGAATCCACTGCTCTGAAACGATGTCAGCCAGCTGTCAGCAAAGTGAATGAAAGATTAATAAAGCGAGTGTGTGAAAACACACACAATCCTAGCGTGAAAACAGGTTTTTAATGAACTTCTGGGACTCTAGATAAGCTCGAAAATCATATCCACCATCGATTACAACTCTATGCATGATTTTTGAGGAAAAATTAGCAAGAGAATCTGGAGGATTAGTAAGATAACGTGGACTCTTGAAAATTTTAGAGTATACATGGTGCACGAGACTTCGGTTTAAGAGAAATTTAGGTTCTTATGTCATAAAAGAAACACCACCAAGAAAATTACATAGAATTGGCAACTAATATTGTGAGATAAAGAACAAATATAACTAGGCCAAGGAAATAGAACAACAATGCACACAAGTATCCACTGTAGAGAAATTAAAAGCATTGGTAAGGCCCCGCACAATTCTTTGCTTTTCCTTAATTTTTTTTCTTTGTAGAAAGGCTTACAATTAATGGCATATGTTGTAACATTCATGTAGGATAATTATTGACAAGAAAGACAGCTTGTACTTGCCATCGCAAACCAACATTATGGTAACACAGTAGGAAGAATCCATGCCTGGGATGGCTCATTTATTCCTCTGTGATGTAAGATATATAGGAAAAAATTATTGAACCAGTGGATTTGGTAAAACTGTACAACACCACTAAGCAAGTGAAAGACTGCTGGAGGCTTTGCTATTTGTACAGCAGATGGAATGAAGTTCATCCCTCTTCTATTTCTTATATATATATATATATGTGTGTGTTTCTTTTAAAACAGTTAAAAGAGCTTACTGAACCATCTGGGTAAAATTGCCTTAGACATGAGGACATACCATAAAACAGCCAAAGTTCAAACAAAGAAATGAAAAATGTGAAAGCAGCATTGCATGAAAACTTGTATAGTTTGTCAGTAAAGAGTCTGACTTCAAAAAGCTTGTTGTACACTTATACAAAGATCTTTGTTGTTTCAACACCACCTGTAATCTGTTCCATCAGAGCCTACTACTTCCTTTCATGGCCCAAAAAAAAGCTACCACTCTCTTTGTCCGATATAAAATATAGGACAACCATTTTCCAAGCTGAAAAAATCCACTGCTGACAGAAACCCTTCCTGAAAGCCCTTGTTAACAAGAGCCAATGTGAAACCTTGAAAAGAACCTTGAATGCACCGAAACATAGTCTCTGCTATCAATTAACTGACTACCGTTATAGTTTTTATATAATACTCAAAATCCAGTCTCAGGCATGATGTAGCTGCTCTTGTAAAACTTCTTATTACATGCACAAAAAGGGAAGTATATATTCTCAGGCATGATGTTGCCGCTCTAGGCTAGAGTCAGTGTTTTGCATGTAAGAACTATGTATTCACGTGTTCTATAGGAGTTAACTCTGGTGTCTACTTAGCTCACTTTTGGGGTTCCTCTGATCATGCGAAACTGGAATACAACAGAGGACATGTAAATAATGAAGATTAGAGCATTGTCACCCATGATACCCGAAAATAAAGGAATTCAACTCTCATAAGCCAATTTAATGATAACATGATCTGTCATTTATGCATATCTAACACAAACTACTTAGAGATGATTGAAGAAAGGTCGTGACATACAAGTGTTCGAATGTATAGCTACAACAGTTCCCCTCCTTCAGCATCCTTGACCTTCATAAGTAACATATTATCCTACAAGTAGAGATTTTCACCTTTTCAACTTTTGAAGCAGTAACTTCCAGTCTAGCCTCAGCTTCCTTTGCTTTAGATTCCAAGACATAAAGATCAAAGTTGTTCTTTCTTGAGGCAGCCCACAGATCTCGTACCTAAGCATCCAAAAGCTATTCTTTAATAAAAGTCGAACTTTCAGATTCGCTCAGCAAAAAATATTATTTTGGAAACCCAAAATAAGGAAAAACAGAAAAAGTGATATCAAATGAGATAACTTTAAGCAAAACCAAACAGAGACGGAACCTCTTCCTCTAGAGCTCTAAGCCTTTTATCCACATTTGACAGGTCATCCTGTAAAATTTAGAAAGAAGAACAGTCATTGAAAAGCTTCTATTCAAGAAAGCATCATACATGGATTTGATGCTAATCAAATTCAACTAAACAAAGTAATGGTTCTACATTGTTATATGGGTCGAGATAAAGCATTTATATAAGGAAACAACGAAATGAATAAAATTAACTGTATGGACAAAAAAATTGCACAGTTATGACTCATGTAGACCCTTAACTTCTGTTACTTACATTGGCATTGTATAGAGTCGACTGCAAGGAAATGATCTTATGTGACACTTCTTCTACTAGCTTCTCATGCTGTTCAAGAAGAAGGCTTTTAGCATCCAGGTGTTGGGTCCTCTCTTCAAGGATGGATTCTACAATGTTCCATCAGTGACTCTCATCTAAGGTCATTCTCCAACAAACAGATGTAGTGGCAGATAAATTTCTAGGAAAAATAACCATGAGTTTAAGATTTTTTCTTAACTGCTATGCAGGCAAACAGCCAGGACATCAACAGAGTAATACATTAGATTTCAATCATGACTGTCAATGGCATTCACATCAGTGGTTCCTTCCACCAGAAAAAAAGTTCAAAAATCTTGAAGAAGCCTATAAGAAAAACTATGATGGAAACCAAAACTGGTTCGACACCATGAAGTCCCCAAAAGAACAGTAAAGACATCTGATGGTGTATAAAATGAGCACACACGCAACTTCGGGCCAAACAAATATAGCAATTCAAAGGCTATTTCACACAAAATTTCGCCAATGATATAAGCCACCAAGAATCACTATTTGAATGAGAAACACCATAGACCTATAGATAAGCGAGTTTTTGTTGAATACCAATTGCAAAGACACAAACCAGTCATGATTATAAAACCCAGTGAGATTATAAACAAGACCTTGCCACCCCCTTCCGCGATCCCCCAAGCTGTACGAGAAGCCTCTCGCCAATCACTAACTACCCTTCTACCAATACCAGGTAAAGTAACCAATCTGAATTCCACATCATGCTCAGCAGAATTACAATATCGCCAGTCAACCATGCTCTTCCCTCATCACTCCTATAATTTCAGGCCCTACAAAGATAGTAAACTGAAGCACACCAAACCGACTCGAGTCCCAAAACAGAGACTTAGTACCATTCTCGAACGCTCAGCTTCCCTCCACTACCTTCCAGACGTAATCAGTGGCCCCGACCCACATGAATTCACAAGCTCATTCACGGTACGGACGTCCTCACGAACTATTTTCGGGCGAATCATTCGTTTCCTCGAACATGGGCTCGCCTGAAACTCGACGAGTTTTCAGATGACGGGAGGGGGAAGCTTACCGAGGCGGGCGACCTTGAGCTTCAAATCGCGCAATTCGCAGGCCAAGCCGTGGCGGGCTTGTCCAGCTGGGCACGTCGTCGACTCGGGGAGCTCGGCGGCGGCGCCCGGGAGACGGAGGAGGAGTGGGAGGATGGCCGGAAGCAGCAGCAGGCGGAGGAGGAGGAGGAGGTTCGCCGCCATCTCCGCCGGTTCCTCGCCTCGAGGACTCGAAAACGACGGCGAGATCGGAGGGGAGACTCTGGTTCTCGACTGCGAGAGGGAAATGGAAACTTCGCGAAAGAAATTAAATGAAATAGTATGAAATTTGTCATCACGTGTCCTCAATTTAGTTTTTGGTCAATTTGATCATTATATACTTCAATTTAACCAATTTGGTCCTGTTTATTAGACCTGTGTTTTTTTTTTTTTTTTTTTTTTTTTTCTGGTTCCTACTCTATTCCTACTCTACACTCACTGCACTCGCGCCCCCGCCTCTTGCGGGCGTGGGAGCCGCAACCCACTCAAACTTACGCGTCCCTACCCCCCATCCCCGAGAAGGTGAGGATTTAACCTCACCTCCCCTTCCATGTTGGAAGGGTGGCGCCAGAGGCGAACCCCAGTGATTTATTAGACCTGTGTTTAATTGGGTAAAAAATGATCCGATCAAAATTGACTCATTTAATTCATTTTTATTTATTTTCATGCAATACAAATTTAATAACTCATATTCGACTTAACTTTTCCCATCGATATTGTTAAAACAATTTCATATTTGACCTGATGTAGAAAAATTTATATCCAAATTAAGGTGAGAGCGCAAAATTGAGTAAATGTGAAAGAAAGTGAGGAGAAAATCATAAAGGTTGATTTTATTTAAGTAAATTGTATATTCATTTAATATTTATATTGGACTTTATATAGAAAAATTTATACCCAAATTAAAGTGAAAGAGCAAGATTGAGTAAAGGCCAAAGAAAGTGAAGAGAAAACCATAAATATGGATTTTATTTAAGTAAATTGTAAACTCATTTAATATCTATATTATATGTAACAGTAGGCTAGTGGGCCCCAAAAGAAGAAATTGAAAAAGAAACTGAAAAGTCATTAAAGCAAAAATAGAGGGGAGAGGGTTCGGTTAGATAGAAGCTGAGGAGTCTTCGACCAAAAAAAAAAGAAAGAAAAGAAAGAAAAAAGAAGAAGAAGAAGAAGAAGAAGAAGGGAAAGGGGGAAGAAAGGAAAGGAGTTTTGGGCACGTGCACGCCTTGGATGCCTTGCCAAGCCGACTCGACTCCATAACACAGCACCCGGTAAGAGATTAAGCCCATCGTTCGTCCGATTGAAGTAATTTTTGGATTTATGACTCAAATTCGGAATTTTTGGAAAATCAAGCGGCGAAGTCCGATTTTGGAGTCGTTGAGCCACGTATTTTTGTAGGAATGGTAGTTTAGGGTGTTGTAGAGCCGTGGAATTTTACGGATCGTGATTTGAGCTTATGGTTTGTCCGAAACAAAATTTCAAAGTTTCCCGTGCGTAGTGAACAGTACGAGTCCAGCAGCTTTGGGCCGTATTTTTGTCATTTTTCGGCTTGATTTGTGGACCGCCAATTTGGGGTTCTTGTAATATGTGTCAAGGGCTCTCTATTGACTATAAGTACGTTCGGATCGGGGTTCGGAAGAGAGAGTTAAGGCTCGATCAAGTTTTGCGCTTAAACTTCATGTGCGAATGGCTTGAACAATCGCTTTGCTTATACGACTTGTTAGCGCACATAAGTCCTTTTGTTAGAGTTAAGGCGTAAACTTAGTCATTTTGTAGTCGAGATAGAATTTTATTAAATTTTAACATTATTCTTCGGTTACTTGATAGGGCTTTGAGTTCGACGATACGAATATCGTTCGTCGTTTGGTTGTCGACGAGGAGGTAAGTGGTACTATATCTTCTTTGGTTTTATAAAATCATGTCTTGACGTATGTATTTATACATATTGAAACAAGAAGAGCATTTTTATTGCATAAAAGCCAGATCGAGCAATTGCTACCCTTTGGTTGATTGTGAATCTTTGAAAAGCACATTATACAAGGTTTGTGGAGAAACATATATGAAATTGCTTTGCGACTGATTTATGGAAAGATTTATGATGATTTGAGAAACGAGTATGAAATGGATGATGGGCTATGTTATAAAATGTTATTTGTTTGGTTTAAGATATTGATTTTTGGATTGGATTTCTGGTATTGGAGAATGGTTATTTATGCTCAATATGACTGTGAACCCAGTGAGGGGTTTTTAGGGTATGCATACCAGGTTTAAAATATCCTTCTGGGCCTAGCCACCGGCTTTGTAGGTGGAGACCTTACCAATGGGAGAATTTTGGTCGTCTTGTCACAAGGCGTTGTGTCGTGACCATGGTTAATTATTGAGCAAAAGATTGATCAATGGATAGACCATCGATATGTGTTTTTGATGAAGATTATTTAATGGATTCGACCATTGATACTTGACTTTTGATGGCGATTCAAATGAGTTTTCCATATTACTATAAATCTTTGATGATAAGAAATAACTCTTATAGGATTCAATACGTATTTTATATATTGAGTTGGCGTTATGAAGTTTGGTATTGCTTTGTATACATGCATAGTGGTTGTTCGATCTACTTAGAAGATATGTACTACTCACTGAGTTATGGTTGCTCATTCCATTCCTCATTTAATCTTTTCAGGTTCCTCGGTTAGCGGCAAATAGAGCGAGAGAGCCGTCGATGGGAAACTTTTGGGGAGTTCTATTTTTATTTTCTTTTGGTATGGTTTAAAGAAGTGGTGCACATGATCCTTGCTAGTGATTGGATTGTCTGAGTTTTAAATGCATATCTCTTTTTGGTGGATTATAGAAATTTTGATGTTGAAATTGGTGGTTTATCTGATATTTATATATATGGTTTGATATATATATATAAGTTGATATCAGGTTGTTGGTTATGTTTGAGGCTGCGTCCTTCGGGTTGAAGGACGGCCGTGTCATTCCAATTCCTTGTAGTTTTGGGGTGTGAAATTTTTTTGGTATCAGAGCCTAAGTTTTGATCCTTTTGGGTGTAGTTATGGGACGTTGTGAAATTGTGTGATAGATTTTATTTTTGCGTTAGTCTTCTAGATTCTAAGGTGTAGTTTCATTCTTGGATTCAGGTGATCATGAGTACCGACTCTGAGACACTTGCCTCGCTTCGTAGGAGTCGCAAAGGCAAACGAGTCGCTACCCCTGAGGCTAGAGACATGCCTCAAGCTTCTCGAGGTGCGTCTTTGAGAAGGAGACTTGAGGACCACTATGATAGGAGTCCTGACTTGCACGAAGTTAGAGAAGATGATCAAGAGCCAACCTGTTCAACTGAATTTGAACAAGCAATGATCCATTGGTATCGCCAAGCAAAGGAATTAACTAGAGATGGAGCGACTAGTTCAGGCACTTTTGCCCATTTTAGAAAGGCGAAACCACCCACTTTTGATGGGAAAGCTGATCCTCTCGCGGCTGAGCATTGGATTAAAAAAATTGATGGGATCTTTGAAGCTGAAAAGGTTCCCGAGGATCGGAAAGTTAAATTTGCCACCCAATACCTGGAAGGTGAAGCAGAGTTTTGGTGGGATGGAATGAAGCCAAGTCTTGGAGGTAGGGATGTTATTATATCATGGGAGGACTTTAAAAAGGCGTTCAATGCTCAATTCTTCCCAAAGTCATTCCAGGCAAAGATGAAGGGTGACTTTGTACATGTATCTTAGGGTGACTCCACAGTTTTGGAGTATTCAGTCCGCTTTAATCAGTTGAGTAGATTTGCAGAGCACTTGGTAGCAAATGAGGAAGATAAGGCCGACCATTTCCTAGGAGGCCTCCGACCTGAGATTAATTCCGCTCTTGCACCTTTCGTATTAACAACTTATAAGGATGTGCTAGAACGAGCAATCAAGGTAAAACAAAGCATTCTAAAGCACGGCACACAAGGAGTGCCTCAACCCAAAAGGTTTAAGCCCACAAATGTGTAAGGTAGCCATACTGATGGTAGTGGAAGGCGAAGAGGCTTTAGCCAGCCAGGACAGTTCAAAAATCCAAGTAACCAAGGCCCTTGTAATACATGTGGAAATTATCATCACGGTGAGTGTTATCGGAAAATTGGAGTATGCTTCTCATGTGGGAAAGCGGGACACATCTTTGCGAGATTGTCCTACACGAAGGAATCCTCCTATTGGCAATAGATCATGTAATCTATGTGGGCGACAAGGGCACCTAGCACACCAGTGTTTCAGGCGGAGGAATACCCCTTTCGTTGGTAGGCCCCAAGAGAACCAACAAAGACAAAGTACAAGTGGGAAAGTTTTTGCAATGACGAAGGAGGATGCGGCAGCATTTAACGCAGTTGTTACAGGTAATATTTCTATTGCCTCGCATTGTGCTTATGCGTTATTTGACCCTGGTGCTATGCACTCCTTCATTTCAACTGAATTTGCAAAGAAGCTTGATGTGTTGGCTGACCCTCTTGAATGTGATTTGTGTGTTGATACTCCTACTGGCGATTTCTTAGTTGGTCATCATGTGTTCAAGAGATGTGTGATTCGAATTAACAATGTTGAAATGCCTGTGGATCTAGTGGAGTTAATATTCGAGATTTCGATATTATTATAGGGATGGATTGGTTATCTACCTATCGTGCTATTGTTGACTGTTTTTCAAAGAAAGTGATATTTAGACTTTCGAATAAACCCGAATTCTCTTTTTCAGGAAGTTGTCAAAACACTTCTCCAAGGTTGATCTCGGCTTTGCAAGCGAGGAAACTTTTGAGAAAATGTTGCTATGGTTATTTAGCTTGTGTAAAAGACACAAGTAAGGTCGTAGTAAAGTTGGAAGATATTCCTGTCGTTAGAGAGTTTCCAAGTGTATTTCCTGAGGATTTACTAGGCTTCCCTTTTGATAGAGAAATTGAGTTTTGTATTGAATTGATGCCCGGTACAGCACCAATCTCTAAGGCATCATATCGGATGGCACCCACTGAATTGAAAGAATTGAAAACGCAGCTGCAAGAACTTTTGGATAAATGTTTCATCAGACCTAGTGTTTCACCTTGGGGAGCTCCTATTCTATTTGTGAAAAAGAAGGATGGTAGTATGCGGCTTTGCATAGATTACCGAGAGCTTAACAAGGTAACGGTCAAAAACAAATATCCTTTGCCCCGGATTGAGGATTTATTTGATCAACTTCAGGGAGCTCGGGTATTTTCCAAGATCGACCTTCGTTCGGGTATCATCGAGTTGAAGATAAAGATAGATGATGTGCCTAAAACCACTTTTTAACAAGGTATGGCCATTATGAATTTCTCGTCATGCCTTTTGGATTAACAAACGCGCCCGCTTTGCCTTCATGGACTTGATGAACAGGGTGTTCAGGGAATATCTAGACAAATTTATTGTGGTGTTCATTGATGACATCCTAGTATATTCGAAGAGTTTAGAGGAACACGAACAACACTTGAGGTTTGTCTTGCAAACTTTGCATGAAAAGAAGTTGTATGCCAAATTTAGTAAGTGTGACTTCTGGCTTGATCATATAGAATTCTTGGGTCATGTGATCTCGAAAGATGGCATATTAGTGGACCCAAAAAAGGTTGAAGCAGTCGTTAAGTGGAATCGTCCAACAAATGTTATAGAAGTGAGAAGTTTTCTTGGGTTAGTTGGCTACTATAGGCGATTTGTAGAGGGGTTCTCAAAGATTGCTGGTCCACTTACCCGTCTAACTCAGAAGAAAGTTAAATTTGAATGTTCAGACCAATGTGAACGCAGTTTTCAAGAGTTGAAGAGACGGCTGGTGTCGGCTCCTATTCTAACTCTACCTTATGGAAGTGGTGGCTTCGTAATCTACTGTGACGCATCCAAAGAAGGTTTGGGTTGTGTTCTTATGCAAGATAGCAAAGTTGTTGCCTATGCTTCTAGACAATTGAAATTACATGAGAAGAATTACCCCACTCATGATTTGGAGTTAGCGGCGGTTGTGTTTGCCTT
This sequence comes from Eucalyptus brandiana, assembly GCA_014182725.1. Taxonomy (NCBI): domain Eukaryota; kingdom Viridiplantae; phylum Streptophyta; class Magnoliopsida; order Myrtales; family Myrtaceae; genus Eucalyptus; species Eucalyptus brandiana. The sequence continues at coordinate 35,193,602 of CM024672.1, read as the reverse complement.
GAAGATATGGCGGCATTATTTGTATGGTGAAAAATGTGAAGTCTTTACCGATCACAAGAGTCTAAAGTATATCTTTACTCAGAAAGAATTGAACATGAGGCAAAGAAGATGGCTAGAACTTTTGAAGGATTATGACTTGTCCATTAATTACCATCCGGGTAAGGATAATGTGGTAGCAGATGCTTTGAGTCGTAAATCCTTTGGAAATATGGCAGCTTTGCTCACTTCTCAAGAATCTATTCTTGAAGATATGAGGAAGTTAGACTTGGAGGCGTTGGTGCAGCAGCTTGGTGCTCAATTAGCTAATCTTCAAGTACAACCTATGTTGATTGACAGAATTAAGGCTAAACAGAATGAAGATCCACAATTACAAAAAATTAGAGAAGGTATGGAAGCTGGAAGACAAGCGGATTTTAGTTTACACGTAGATGGATCCTTGAGGTTTCGTGGTCGACTATGTATTCTTGAGGACTCAAAGCTAAAAAGGGAGATCCTGCAAGAAGCTCACAGTACTAGATTTTCAATTCATCTGGGAAGCACTAAAATGTATAGAGACTTGAGAGAAAACTTTTGGTGGATCAACATGAAAAATGATATTATGAAATTTGTCGATCAATGTTTAATTTGCCAGCAAGTGAAAATTGAGCATCAGAAACCAGATGGGCAGTTGCAACCTCTAGAGATACCTAAATGGAAGTGGGAGCATATTGCCATGGACTTTGTAGTCGGTCTACCGAGAACGCCAAGTGGTAAGAATGCTATATGGGTGATTGTTGATCGATTAACTAAGTCCGCTCACTTTTTGTCATATCGATTTGGCCTTTCAATGGAAGATATGGCAAAGCGATATGTTAATGAGATAGTGAAGCTTCATGGAGTTCCAGTAAGCATTGTTTCTGATAGGGATCCTAGGTTTGTGTCTAACTTTTGGAAGAGTTTGCAAGGAGCATTAGGCACTAAACTTAACGTGAGCACAGCTTTTCATCCACAAACAGATGGACAGTTAGAGAGAACGATCCAGACATTAGAGGATATGTTGAGATCATGTATCATTGACTTCGGTGATTCTTGGGATGAACATCTACATTTGGTAGAATTTTCTTATAACAACAGTTATCACTCCAGCATTAAGATGGCACCCTTTGAAGCTTTATATGGCCGAAAATGCAGAAGTCCTATTTGTTGGGACGGCGTTGGTGAGAAAAGACTAACTGGTCCTGAGTTCATTCAACAATCATAAGAGAAAGTTAGGTTGGTTCGGGAACGTCTCAGAATGGCTCAAAGTCATCATAAAAGTTATGCGGATCTAAAAAGACGCAAGTTAGAATTTAACGTGGGAGATCACGTATTCTTAAAAGTTTCTCCTACAAAGGGTGTAATGAGATTTGACACACGTGGGAAGTTAAGTCCAAGGTACGTGGGACCATTCTTGATCTTAGAGAAAATTGGTGAAGTCGCTTATAAATTGGCTTTGCCACCGGCATTATCAGGTGTCCATAATGTGTTCCATGTCTCTTTGTTGCGGAAATATGTGCCAAATCCTGAACATGTGCTAAACTTTACTCCATTGAGATTACGGGAGAACTTGACATATGAGGAACAACCTATTCGCATTGTCAATAAGAAGGATCAAGTGTTGCGGCGACGAACTATTCCTTATGTGAAAATACAATGGCAAAACCACACCGGAAGAGAGGCTACTTGGGAACTCGAGGAGGAGGTAAGACACAAATACCCTCACTTGTTTCATGATTGAAGTACATGTAAATTTCGATGACGAAATTTTATTAAGGAGGGTAGAATGTAACAGTAGGCTAGTGGGCCCCAAAAGAAGAAACTGAAAAGTCATTAAAGCAAAAATAGAGGGGAGAGGGTTCGGTTAGATAGAAGCTGAGGGGTCCTCGACCAAAAAAAAAAGAAAGAAAAGAAGAAGAAGAAGAAGAAGAAGAGAAAGGGGGAAGAAAGGAAAGGAGTTTTGGGCACGTGCACGCCTTGGATGCCTCGCCAAGCCGACTCGACTCCATAACGCAGCACCCGGTAAGAGATTAAGCCCATCGTTCGTCCGATTGAAGTAATTTTTGGATTTATGACTCAAATTCGGAATTTTTGGAAAATCGAGCGGCGAAGTCCGATTTTGGAGTTGTTGAGCCACGTATTTTTGTAGGAATGGTAGTTTAGGGTGTTGTGGAGCCGTGAGATTTTACGGATCGTGATTTGAGCTTATGGTTTGTCCGAAACAAAATTTCAAAGTTTCCCGTGCGCAGTGAACAGTACGCGTCCAGCAGCTTTGGGCCATATTTTTGTCATTTTTCGGCTTGATTTGTGAACCGCCAATTTGGGGTTTTTGTAATATGTGTCAAGGGCTCTCTATTGACTATAAGTACGTTCGGATCGGGGTTCGGAAGAGAGAGTTAAGGCTCGATCAAGTTTTGCGCTTAAACTTCATGTGCGAATGGCTTGAACAATCGCTTTGGTTATGCAACTTGTTAGCGCACAGAAGTCCTTTTGTTAGAGTTAAGGCGTAATTTAGTCATTTTGTAGTCGAGATAGAATTTTATTAGATTTTAATATTATTCTTCGATTACTTGATAGGGCTTTGAGTTCAACGATACGAATATCGTTCGTCGTTTGGTTGTCGATGACGAGGTAAGTGGTACTATATCTTCTTTGGTTTTATAAAATCATGTCTTGACGTATGTATTTATACATATTGAAACAAGAAGAGCATTTTTATTGCATAAAAGCCAGATCGAGCAATTGCTACCCTTTGGTTGATTGTGAATCTTTGAAAAGCACGTTATACAAGTTTGTGGAGAAACATATATGAAATTGCTTTGCAACTGATTTATGGAAAGATTTATGATGATTTGAGAAATGAGTATGAAATGGATGATGGGCTATGTTGTAAAATGTTATTTGTTTGGTTTAAGATATTGATTTTTGGATTGGATTTCTAGTATTGGAGAATGATTATTTATGCTCAATATGATTGTGAACCCAGTGAGGGTTTTTTGGGGTATGCATACCAGGTTTAAGATATCCTTCTGGGCCTAGCCACTGGCTTTGTAGGTGGAGACCTTACCAAGGGGAGAATCTTAGTCGCCTTGTCACAAGGCGTTGTGTTGTGACCATGGTTAATTATTGAGCAAAAGATTGATCAATGGATAGACCATTGATATGTGTTTTTGATGAAGATTATTCAATGGATTTGACCATTGATACTTGACTTTTGATGGCGATTCAAATGAGTTTTCCATATTACTATAAATCTTTGATGATAAGAAATAACTCTTATAAGATTCAATACGTATTTTATATATTGAGTTGGCGTTATAAAGTTTGGTATTGCTTTGTATACATGCATAGTGGTTGTTCGATCTACTTAGAAGATATGTACTACTCACTGAGCTATGGTTGCTCATTCCATTCCTCATTTAATCTTTTCAAGTTCCTTGGTTAGCGGCAAATAGAGCGAGAGAGCCGTCGGTGGAAAACTTTTGGGGAGTTATATTTTTATTTTCTTTTGGTATGGTTTAAAGAAGTGGTGCACATGATCCTTGCTAGTGATTGGATTGTCTGAGTTTTAAATGCATCTCTCTTTTTGGTGGATTATAGAAACTCTGATGTTGAAATTGGTTGTTGGTTATGTTTGAGGCTGCATCCTTCGGGTTGAAGGACGGCCGTGTCATTCCAATTCCTTGTAGTTTTGGGGTGTGACATTATATTAGGCTTTATGATTCTAACCCATTACTGAATAAACTAACCTATCCAACAACTTAGTCATTAAATGAATTTATGAGTCTACTGATTATGTCAGCAGAATTTCAAAGTAAAGTACAAATGAAGAGCACAAGTAAACTTATGTCACGACGAAACAAATGACTATTCATGATACCCAGAAGGGAAAGAGAGAGAGAGAGAGAGAGAGAGTGTGAGGGAACGGCGGCGACTTTGACCACGGTCTTGGAGAGGGCAGCCGGCCCTCGCAAAAAGGACATGGCAAGGGCCCTCGCACGGTGATGGCACCATCGCTCGCCACCACCGAAGTCTCCGGCCGCCCTCGCTTGACAATGGCACTAGATGACGGCGATGAGCAAGGGTGGGCCGGTGCTCGTGAACCTTAGCTCGATGGTGGCCAGTGGCTGCACCACCGTCGCTGGAGGGTGCTTGTCCTCTTTGTCAACCTCAGCTCTTGCCGAGATTACTCTTGCGCACTCTCTTCTGACAAAAATTCAACATCTCATTTTTTTTTAATCCTAATCAGATTATGATTATACTAATAATCAAAGCGTTGTACCGAAGGGAAGAGGCCCCAAGTGGGCAAGATAACTAATACCATCTTGTATACCATCTTGTTCACGATAAATAATACCATCTTATTCTTCAAACTTTCTCTACTATATCAGATTTTTCGGGAAAAGTATTTAAAGAAGTCCCAAACTTTTTACATTTATACCAATTTATTCATGAATCTTTTTTTTGTTTTTGTGCCAATTTAGTTATAAACATTTTTATTTGGTGCCAATTATGTCATTTCCGATTAATTTTGGCTAGATTTTGTTGACTAGGCACCGGACAATTTAATATTTTTGAAATTTTATTTTTCTTTTTTTCTTCTCCTCCTCCTTCTTCCAATTGGTTGCCGGATCTCAACGATCGGCCAAAAGTGACAACCGGCTAGGCTTGAGCCCCTACCATTGGCTATGAGGGCGACCTTGTGCCAGGCTAGCGAGGGTCAAGCCTAGACCCGTTAAACGGGTGGGTCGGGTCGGGTTTGGGTCGGGTCATAAATGGTCCGACCCAAATCGACCCATTTAACCCGCTTATGACCCATTTATTGTAGTGCAAATTTTTGACCCATACCCGACCCGACCTATACCCAACCCATACCCGACCCATTTAACGAAACATAAAAAGCTTATATATATATTTTAAAATGGTATTGCTAACATGATTTTATACAACACAAATTTTAAAAATAATTATTTAAAAAAATCGAATTTTAATTATTTTTTTATTTTTAAAAATTAAAAATTTAATTATTTTTAATTTTCTTTTTCTCTTTTCTTTTTCTTTTTCTTCTTCCTCTTCTTTGGCCGGCCGCCGGCCACGACGACGGCCGGCGATCGGCCCACGGGCGAGCGCCGGCTCGCCCGGCTTGCCGACGCCGGCGAGCACGAGCTCGCCCCTCGCCGGATCTGGCGAGGTTGGAGCCTCGCCCGATGCCGGCGAGTTCGAGTCTCGCCCGATCGGCAAGGCTCGGGCCTCGGCGGATGTCGGCGAGGCCTCCGCCTCGCCCAGATCCGGCGAGCTCGAGCCTCGCCGGCGTCGGGCGAGCTCGAGCTCGCCCTTTGCCGGATCCGGCGAGGCTCGAGCCTCGGCGAACGTCGGCGAGGCCTTCGCCTCGCCGGATCCGGCAAGCTCGAGGCTCGCCGGGCGTCGGCGAGGCCTCCGCCTCGCCGGATCCGGCGAGCTCGAGCTCGCCCGACGCCGGCGAGCTCGAGGTTTACTGGCCGGTCGCCGGCCATCGCCGTGCCGGTGATCGGAGGAAGAAAAAAAAAGGGAAAGAAAAAGAAAAAAGAATTATAATTTCAGTTTTTATAAAAAAAATTATAAAGTTAAAGAGAAGAAAGAGAGATAATGAGGTTTTGAGTGAAAAATGGGTTAATAAATGGGTTATAAACGGGTCAAAGAGCTGACCCATTTAAAACCCATATATCTTAGTGTTTACCCATTAAAACTTATTATGGGTGCTTTATAAGATAAAGCTTGACCCATTAATGACCCATTTAACTATAAATGGGTTCATAAATGGGTTGCACAACCCATTTAACACCTCTAGTCAAGCCTTGCCGGCCATTGGTGAGGCTCAAGCCCTCACTAGTGGCACGAGGGCAAGCCTTGCCACCCACCGCAAGGCCAGCTCAAGGCAACTCAGGCCGCCCAGTGAGAGCTCACCCTCGCCGGCCGTCACCTTTGGTTGGTTGTTGAGGTCTGGCGACTAGAGGAAGGAGGAGGAAAAATGAAAAATAAAATAAAAATTCAAAAATATTAAAATATTATTAAAGTTGTCAACATTAGCATTCAATTGTGCCACGTTAGCCGCCGATACCTAATTAGCAAAATCCAACCAAAATTAGTCGAAAAAGATTGAATTTGCACAAAGTAAAAAGATTAAGGACTAAATTGGTACAAAAAAAATATTTAGAACTAAATTATCACAAATATAAAAGGTTTATGACATTTTTAACACTTTTCCCTAGATTTTTCAAATCCATTTGTACACTTTTCTTTACTAATTGTGAACTTTACTACATGATAGCCATTTCAGCAAATTCTAAAACTGCTAAATAATGCGACGTTTGATGGTGTGAATACATGAAAATAGCTTAGGGACTTGTTTGAAACGATCGAAAAGTTGGGATACTAATGACTATTACCTTAGATCCCATTTTGATATTCAACCTAAAAACGACGACCTTGCCTTCTATTGGCTATCCTCTCTCACGAGCATCATCATACCATCTCTTTCAATCTCAATATCACCGTCATACTAGTTTGTGCTAACTTCAAGTTCTGTTTTGTGGGCAACAAGGGTCCTTACTCTATCCGAGGCGAAGAGGCGCGTATGGGGAGAAGAACTTTGGGCCACGGCGTGGAGCGACAACACCAGGAGAGCCACTCCGCCACGCCCCGCCCCACCCCGTCCCGTCCCGAGCCATCCTCATGACTGCATCAAACCTTAACTCATTCAGTCTGAAGTCCCTAGTTATTCTCTATACTACAGTGGCTCTTCTCAGTTCGCCTGACTGACTAGAATCTACTCTCGGCAGGGTCATCCACCGTACAAACATGTCGACAGGTTTTGGGGCGAGACAACGGCAGTTTTAAGTGGATTCTTTCTCATGATCTTGCTGGGAGCAGTTTCGTATGTTCATCTTCCATCATATGGACTACAGTTTGTCGCTCGCATAATCTCAACAAGAGAGCAGATGGTACATTATTCTGGGTAACAAGGGATGATTGTACAACGGCAAGAGTTCAATGCTTCTGAATTCAAGAAAATTATCAGGAAAAAAAATAACTTAATTGTCTTATTCGGACTTTTTTTTCCTTTTTTATCTTTTGAGGGAAAGTACACAAGCCTACAGCAAGGTCTGTCGGTCCACTTCCTTGTCTCCCTTCTTCTCAAGTCGATTTCAGTTGCTGCAATCAAATTCCAAGTGCATACAGAAGTTAGTAACACTGGCTTGAGCCTCAATTCATGCCATAAAAGATTAATCATACGCAACCCAAGCTTTCTCCAGACTCAAAAACACTCGTTTGCTAACCAGACAAGACCGAAAAGTTGAGACGATGAAATTGGTCTATAATGTCGAATGTCACGCTGGTGGTCGAGACTCACCCGTTTCTCTTCTTCCATCTTTGCCTTGATGAAGGAGTACATTGCAACTCCAGCAATTGCAATTGCAGTGCCAATACCAGTTTGAGTTGAGATCTTGTTACCTGTAAGGAAAGCACTTAATCAGTATCCCATTATTGCTTGGGTTTCTAATCGAATGGTAAAGAGGGAAAAGGAAGCAAAAACTAATTAAACAGAACTCAGATGCATACTCACCAAAAGCTAAGATTGAGAAGCCGATCACAAAGACACGTTTGAGGACATTTCCAACTGCGTGTGTTAGAGGTGCAACTCTTTCCAAGGTATTGGTGGCCAACTAAGAAAAATAAAATGAAAATGTTTGTCATTTATTAGTACCATTCGACTTGATACGAAGTAACTTGCAAATTTGTTATTTTGTCCACAAAAGTCAGTTGACAAAAGATATTCTCGAGTCATACAAGTCAGATAGACATTAGAGGAATAGTACCTGATTATAGAGGTGGTAAAACATTCCCACCCAAAAGAGATCAGTAACAAACTTGGTCGTACCCACTTTTGCAAGTGCATCATTGAAGCCATACTTCATCAGTTGAGGTCCTTCAATCTTCACATAACAAAACACTAGTATGAATTTTGAGGCTTCGACTTTAAGTTATCACTCATAATTACACCAATCAGGATAAAATAACACAAGCATTACTCACAAGAATAGCTGGTGGAATGCAGACAAAGAGGGCGATGATGGAAATGTAGGCATAGACATTTGTACTATCCATATCAGTCTGCAGAGAAGGTGAGCAAATATACACCAAAGATACTTTCGAGTTAGACATTATAAAAAAAAAATGACAACTTGAAATATAAAAAGAAGAATGATAATGGTATAACTGAACCTCACCATGGCTTTCTTGGAGTATATGCTTCTGTAAGTGAATGAAATGTTGGAAATCATAGCACTAATAAATCCAGTCCAATTGAAAGAGAGTTCAGTCAATGATGCCATGGACACACCTGGATGATAAATCAAGCCCCAGCATTTACAAGTTACAATTCCAAATACTCACAAAATCCACCATGCAGCTGACTCCAACACATCTAAATACATAAACCAGCCTAACTACCTACGTGAGTGCACGCATGCCTGTATGTGTTAAGTAAGCTACATGAATAGCAGTCATCAAGGAGCTAAATCCATGTAAGTGGAGACCTCCCAGACTAGAGATTTGAAGTCGAATGATGTAACTCAAACATGGTTGTCTGCCATTGATTCCAAAACAACAGTCAGAGAAGGTAGAACTGACCAAGGACGACGGGAGCCAGAGATAGCCACAAGGTAAAGGGGATCGGTTGTCCAAGTATAAATTGAGAAGCAGCAGCATTGAAGAATGGCTCAAGAGCTGAAATCAATATAGCAGGAATTCAGGAAGTAGAATATTATAAAACTAACAGGAAGAAGATGTAGAAAAGCGGGCATAATCTTTATCTTTTATTCCCTATCAGAAAAATAAATGCTATTTTACCTTTAATGGTATGCGTGAAGGAAACGGCAACAGCCGCAAAGGAAACATTGCTGGTAACGTGACCAAGTGCATGACAAACAGCAACAGGGATAAGCAGCTTCAGGAGGTTTCCATCAATTGGCTGCACATAGAACCGACGGATTTTATAGTTTGGAAAAAAAAGATAATGTTGCAGAAATTAATGATAGCAGGGGTGAAACAAAGATATAGATTCCATACAACCTCGAACCCAATTGACTGTAGCAGATAACAGCAAGGGTTAATGACATTTTGCACAGAATGGAATTGCACTTACGAGATTCAACTATCATGTAATCACCATGCTAAAATGACACAGGGCAACATGAATAGAAAGAAACATCACCATCATGCAACTTTGGCTCAACCGATACAGTGAAAAAAGATAATAACAGTACATGGAGATTTAACCTCTTCAATTTAAGCTTGAAGCCCTTCGAACACCAATCACCACGCGATGCTGATGACAGACAAGAAAGAAGGAACCGGCCAAAATAGCTGGAGACTGCTAAAAAAATGGAAGCTCAAGGCGTGTATCTACTTCGATTTCCATAAGGTAAAAGGAGTTCATATTTTATACATCCCTTCAAGTAAAATCTTGGTGCACGCACATCAACCAATAGTGCAGGAACACTTATCACAAATACACTTGTACCATCACCCCATTCAGCACAAGATTAATGCAGGACCATTTGCTAACTAAAGGAAAGATTGCCATTCGATTTCCTTTTAAGAATGAACTGGGCCAAATCAAATCATCATTGGACGGACGATTATGAACTAAAAATGCCAACTTCAAGTCCTTAAGCCACACGGGGAAAAAAAAAGATGGCAATCGTCTGTCTCTGTCAGTTCTGGGATGACTATGCAGAATTTATGAATCTTTACACTGCAATTTCACAGCACAACGCAGGAAAACAAAAATTAAACTGTTTCCAGTGTTTCCTGTTGCGATAGAGCTCTGAAAGCTTTGGACTTTTTGCTTAGATTCATCATAATAAGGCCGAAAGAAGAAGGGTAGATGAATGAATGAACGAATATAATTCTGGGTCTGGACTTACAGCTCGCTTCGGGAGGCCCACGGCCCAGCTCACCAAACAGTACACCACCCCCACAGCCAAATGCACGACCGACACAAAGCTGCACAGTCCAACAGACACACAACAAAACAAAACCAAACCGAACCAAACCGTCGTCACCCATCATCCTCAACCCACGCAAATCGCAACCACATCTCATCATTGAAAACTTTGGACTTACTAAGGATAGGGGAAGTAGTTGTATATCTTCTTGTTCAGGATGTTGAATATCACGTTCAAGAAGTACCTGCAAACCGACCAGAACAGCAGCAACGGTCAGGGGCATTCCGGTAAATTCACGACGGCCCATCCGACCGTGCAGGGTTTGAACGACCAGTGGACAGTTTCGACAGTTAGCCTAACGTGCGCCGTTCGCACCGGGGCCCAGTTTAGCGACGGCTCGCGGGAATCTAATTCTCTTGCGTAAAGAAGAAGAAGAAGGACGCTTACCACATGAAGAAGAAGAATCCGGTGACAAGCGCCGGGTACTTCTCGAAGAAACCGACAGGCGCGATCTTCGCCTCGCTGCAATGAGCAAAAGGGAAGAAGAATGTCAGCAGGGGAACTCGGGAGCTCGCCCCGAGCTTTTGCCGAGTCGGGAAAAAAACCGAAACGGAGGGACGGACCTCACCCGGCGGAATCGCCCCCCTCGGCCGGCGACGAGGAGGCGGCGGCGGGGCACGGCCGGAGGAGTGTGGTCTCCCTCCTCGCCGCCCCGCGCGGGCCCTCGAGCAGCAGCAGCGCCGGCCGGAGCTGCCTCCCCCAGATCAGGTTCCCGCCCTCCCCGCCGACGACCGGCTTCGCGGGGGCGGCGACGCAGCAGGAGGGGCCCTCCCGCGGGAGCCGCCGGAGGCGGGGGACGGCGGGGAGGGCGGCGGCGGCGGCGGCGCGCGACAGCACTCGCGATTCCATGGTTGCCGGAGGAGGAAGGAGGAGGGAAGAGAGAGAAAGAAGAGAGAGAGAGAGTGCAGTATCAGTGGCTTGCGTGAGACCTCATATCGCCTGTAGATAGAAATTTAACCTGCGCCGGCGGCGCTATCATGCGCCCGCTGCTCCCCGCGGTCCCCTGCTTCGCGCCCCAGTGCAGCGCGTCGCGATCCGTGAATCGTGTCGCGACTCGTGACGTCAGTGGGCGTGGCCTGATGCGGATGGACGGTGGAGATGGAGGGGCGCACGGTAGATGCGGTGGGGAGGAGCGGCAGGGGGGCGCTGGAGGTTTGTGGTGGAGGATTGGTGGTGGGGCCCAGCTTATCTCGAAGCGAATGGATTGAGAGGAGAGGGCTTGTCTGGTCCAATCGTTGTTGCCCCGTGAAATCCCTTATCGGCTATTTCTCTTTTATCTCTCTCTCTCTCTCTCTCCCCTCCTAAGATTTCTAGGGGATTTTTAATTTTGAGGTTGGCAATACATGTCCTATTCTTCTGAAGGGAAATAAACCCTTCTTTTTTTATTACATTGAGATGCACGTATAAATTATACTATAACTTCTTGTACTAGATATTTGATGTGGTACAGTACGATGAAAATATCATTGTGGGTATGTAATTGCATCATTTTAAGTTGTTTTAGTAAACGCCGGTTCTCACTGGATATGTTTAATATGCTCTTCTATTTTGATGGTCTCGATAGTTGATTGGTGAATGGCTTTTATTATGTATTTAGTTTGATGTTTAGTGAAATTCCCAATGAAAAATCTCGTGAGAAATATTGTTTTTCACCATGACTTCATGCTTTGATCTAGTGAAAAGGATCGGGGGTGAAGCGAATGTTGTGTCATAGCAACGTGATCCTTGAAAAGCCTTTATGGTTCGATTGGGCAAGATAGATTGGGGATGACGGTGAGCATTGTGGTTGTGGCTATCCTCACACATAATGAGATGGAGATTTAAGTACAAAGTTCTTCCCATGAGTTAAGATCTTGATTAAGGGAGAACATGCTTGACATTGGAGCTCACATGCACAAAAAGATTATTGAGATACGTGAAAGTTGTGTTGAGTATAATCGGATGAAGATGCAGCACAAAGAAATAACAGTAAAGCAATCTTTCATTTATCTCTCCATTTTGCGAAGCGAAAGTAACACATCTTTACAGCTAAATTAGAACTAATTCTTCCTAACGGTAATTTATGAAAATGTAAGGATAAAATTCATCGATAATTTTCACGAAATCTTTTCATAGATAGCAAATATAAATGTGGATATATATCACTATAGCTTCTTCCATCGCGCTGGATGGCCTTTTCATAGAGCAACAAATTCGGTCCATGCCCCATCGCTCTCATGGATAAATTTTCACTTGTGGACAATATTCAATTATATTTCATTTTCAGATTGATCAAATCATTTCACTTTCGACGGTTGTGCATAAAAAGAGGTCGAAAGATATTAAAAGTTGTGATGCGTGGAATGCAAGAATAAAGTGCACTCTTCCTTGGGTCAGAGACATAACAATTTACTCCTCAATCATTGATGTATGTTGATCATATAGAAGAAAGCTTGTGAAAGTGAACGCCGTCAAATACTTAATCTTTGCCTCTCATGGTTTTTTGGCAAAATTACACAAACCCTTTTTTTTTGCTAGTAAATGGAAAATAATATTAGCTTGAGATGCGAGTGTAAATTATATTATAACTTCTTATATCAGAGATATGATGTGGTGCAGTACGATTAAAATATCATTGTGGGTCCGTAATTACATTATTTTAAGTTGTTTTAATAAAAGTTGATTCTTACTAGATATGTTTAATATGCTCGGACTTAATTCTATTTTGATGGTCTTGCTAAAGGAAAAGTATTAGACTTCCGTTGCTTCTTTTAATAAGTGATATCAAAATCGATGATTGATTGGTGAATGGCTCTCCTTATGTATTTGGTTTGGTGTTTAGTGAAATTCTGGATGGAAAAATCTTGTTAGTAATATTGTTTTTTTGCGGTGATTTCATGCTTCGATCCAGTGAAAAAGATCGGGGGTTGAAGCAAGTGTTATGTCATAGCAATGCAGTCCCAGGACAGCCTTTATTGTTCGGTTTGGCAGGAGAGATTGGGGATGATGGTGAGCATCGAGGCTGTGGCGATACTCACAAATAATGAGATGAAGACTCAAGTGCAGAGTTCTTCCCATGAGTTAAGATCTTGATTAAGGGAGAAGAGCATGCTTGACGTTGGAGCTAACATGCACAAAAAGATTATTGAGATACGTGGGAGTTGTGTTAAATATAATTGGACAAAGATGCAACACAAAGAAATAACAATAAAGCAATCTTTCACTTGTCTCTCCATATTTTGAAGTGAATCCATCACCCTTTCAATTCCATATTTTTACCTTTCCACCACAAAAATAAAATAAAAAATATCCACACTTTTATCCTAAACTTCCATTTAACCCCATGCGAGGTAAGCATTAAGTGAATAAATTAGCAACACATATTTACAGCTAAATTAGAACTTATTCGTCCCAACGGTAATTTATGAAAATGTGAGGATAAAATTCATCAATAATTGTCACGAAATCTTTTCATAGATAGCAAATATAAATGTGGATATATGTCACTATAGCTTCGTCCATCTCGCTTGATGGGCGTCTCATAGAGCAACAATTTTGGTCCATACCCCCATCGCTCTCATGGATAAATTTTCACTTGTGGACAATATTCAATTATATTTCATTTTCAGATTGATCAAATCATTTCACTTTAGACGGTTGTGCATAAAAAGAGGTCGAAAGATATTAAAAGTTGTGGTGCGTGGAATGCAAGAACAAATTGCACTCTTCCTTTTGACATAATAATTTTTTTTTCTTGGGTCAGAGACATAACAATTTACTCCTCAATTATTGACGTATGGAGATCATATAGAAGAAAGCTTGTGAAAGTGAACACGGCCAAATACTTAATCTTTGCCTCTCATAGTTTTTAGGGAAAATTACACAAACCCCTCCTCGACTTTTGGGTAGTGTACGTTTGCCCTGAATTTTTCAACTTTTACATAATACGCTTCGATCAAATCTTTTTTTTTTTTTTTTTTTGTTAGCACGTCCAATATACAAAGACTTTTTTTGGACAATAATATACAAAGACTTTTTTTGGACAATAATATACAAAGACTTTGAAAGGGCGAAAAACATTTTTTCATCTCTTTTTTTTTTTGAAAGAAATATAGAATGGTACTATTGTCGATATAGAATGACAGAGGAAACTAAATTAAGTAAAGTATTAATAATGAAAATAGTCGATAATAATAGTAAACAATACCAATTTGTTAAGATTTGACAAGTATAGCCACTTTAATATAACTAAGCAAGATGTTTTAAGAAAAGTAATAAACACAATTTAAAAAAAAAAAAGAAGAATGCCTCAATAACAAAAAAGTGAAATGACGAAAAATGATTATATATTATGCATATTTAAAGGGTCAATTGAAGTAAAAAAAAAAATTGATCAACAAAAATATTTGAAAAAGTTTAAAAGGAAATGATGTCCTTAGCTAATGAAAGAAAATGATTAAGTGATAAGGTGATGCCTTAAATACTTCTCGTCAATCGATCATACGTTTCATTAGCATTTAAAAAAAAGAATGAGTATCCAATTATCCTTATTTGACCTTTTTTTGTTACTGAGGCATTTCTCCGTTTTACTTAATAGCGTTTCTTTTTCTTAAAATATCTTAGTAGTTCTATTAATTTTTTCATATATTCTCCTTAATTTTTATATTAAATACAATATCTATATCTATATCTTTCTCCATTTTCTTTTTTTCTTTCATTTTTACAAAAATCAAGGGTAAAAGAGATTTTTACAAAAAAAAAAAAAAAAAGGAAAGAAAAGAGAGATAAAAATATACATTTACATGTGCATTGCATATGTTAACAGAAAATATAACACTATTATTGGCTCTAACAAAATGAAAGTTCAAGAAGTAATGCGCAATAGTTCAAACCTTGAGGACAAACATATACTACTCCAATGTTTGGGAAGTTTTGTGTAATCTGCCACTTTTATTTAAACTACTTAGTAGACCAAGCTCCTCGCAATAGTTCCCCTCCGTGAAAATAAAGTTTGAAAGTGCGGAGAAAATGAGAAATTGTCCACCACAATCTCTGCGTCTAATATATTAAGTGAGGAGAGGAGTTAATTAATTGTCTGAAGATCTATGTTAGCCATCATAAGACACTAAAAATATTTAGACCACAAGTCACTGACAACAAGTACAGAAGAACATCGCCAACGAGTGTCGTGCAATCGGAAACCAAATTATCGAGAATATCATCAACTTTATGGATATTGAAGGAATTTAGTTTGATGAAATGCACAGGAGATGCTGGAACACTTCCAACAGTTTTACTGATTCAAACCGATGATCCGACAAGTCCCGGGCTCATTTATACACAGGAACATACGGTAACAACATGCAATTCAAATCATTATAATTGTCCGGTAGTTAGAAGCCAGTTGCTCGGGCATCCCCTGATTCTCTCGACCTTACTGTTGGTTAGCTGCCCTGCCTGAGGCCATCCTTGTGCCCAGAACACGTGCTTGGTCACGAGCCTACTAGGCCTGGGTCATGGCCAAGGCTGGGCTCACGAGCTGGGCCAAGTCATAAGCACAAGTAGCGCGTGTGACCTGGTCATGAGCACCAAACCAATGCCCGCCATGCCATTTGTTGTGGCTAACCATGTAACCTAAATGTGTGAATAGGTTCACTTATAATATCACGAAAATCCCAAATTGATAGACCTATAATAAATTTACCCAAAATTAATTTCTTAAATACTAAAAATGTCAAACTTATATATTTGTAATAATTTTTCCCCCGTTAGTTTCCGTTAAATTGGATTAACACAATCGAAAACTCTAAACTAATACATGTGACAAATGGAGGATAAAAACCCCAAATGACGTCACGTGTTATTCAATTCATCAATTTGATAGTAAAATTTAACGGAAATTAATGGATGGTAAATTTTTCATGAGTGTACCAATTTGGGTATTTTGTAACATTGACCCTAAAAACTTGATATTTTTTTTTTATTGTAACGAATAAGAATAGTTATGGGAGAAAGAAGTGCATCCGGAGAGGGACATACCTAAACATTTGTAGAACAAGATTTACTTCTGTAAAGTGCACTTTATTCCACGGCAATTTGTTTCTTAGTCATTTTCAAAAGTAGATTTCTTGTAACTAGGGTTACTATTTGAATTCTTTGTGTTTGGTTGCAGGGTAACTTCACCAAACAACAAGGAACTTGCGCTCTCATGTTGGGGCCACCTTGCCTGCTTGGCAATTTAAGTGGGCTAATATGATCGTATTCTTTATTTTAATATGCCGATGCCTGCACGCTCAATATTTCCAAAGTTCCTCATTGTATTTTGTCTTCCCCAGGAGGAAGGAATTTCCTCTTGATGTTTTAATTCTAGAGTTCTTGAGGTCCAGATTGAACTAAAATGAAGTCTTTGAAAGACTTGTTTAGGTCTGTTTTTTCAGTCAATTTCGAAAGTAGATTTCCAGTAATTTCTCAAGAATGTATTTTTCTTTTGTAAGTTAGCTCTTATTCTTTTGGAATTTTTTTTTTTGTATTATTATTAGTAGATTTATCTCATCAGTTTTAGAACTTGATCATCGAGTTATAATTCCATGGAGCAAAATCCCATCTTAATACGAAGAACAAGAACTGCGATGTTACCACTGCCTGCGGTGGCTCAGTTGGATAAGGCTCCCATGATCTTTTGCGAGGAGGAGAGGAGTTCGAATCCCGCTGGTTGCACAAGATCTTAAGTGCGACGTCGGGGTGGTGGGTCCTCCGCTAGCGTCGCCCCAGGGTTTATCCCCCGTTACCCCGGGCTTGTTGGGGCTGTCCAGTGTTGAGTACGGTCGCGGGTTCCCGAGTCAAAAAAAAAAAAAAAAAAAAAAAAGAACTGCGATATTTGACTAGAATCGTTAATTAGTTGAAGCACAATAATTCAACATCAAGTCCACTATTCCAAGGACGTGATTTTGTTTATATATTTATATATACAGGCTCAATAATTACTGGACCATGAAGTTTGCGCAACCACTGATGCAAAATATAATGAGGCATGACTAGTTCTTTTTAAACCCCCTTTTCCACTAGTCCTTGTGGGAGCCCACGTATCCCATTGGGAATGATTCTTTCATAAAGGAAGTCAACGGAGTCGGTTGTGCTGCATTAATTTCCTTTTAGATTATTTCTTTTATTAATTTTTGCTACCATTATGGGAAACATGGTAAGTCAATCGCGGTTGAAAGGAAGAAGTCGATTAAGGTAAGTCAAAGTGCGTTCGCCATGCCTTTTGAGGAATATCCAATAATGACACGAGGTAGACAGTTAAGCATAGGCCCTGATGCCAAAGATTAGGAAGAATAATTATAGATATTTGGATGCCATTAGGTGGGCTTGTTTCTCGAAAGAAAGTTATATGCATTTACGACGTAAATGATAATTATTATGTTTTGAAAATATATATATTTTTATTTATTGGATGAGTTTAAGCAAAAATATATGTTTTATAACGACATAAAATTTCAATTCTTGAAATAGAAATTTTCTTAATAACGACACGAAATTTTGCCATCCAGACGGTGGCGGATGGTAGGCGGTGGTGACAAGTTATAGTAGTGAGAACGAGCGATGAGAAAATTTTTTATTTTTCATTTTTATTCCATAAATAGAAAAGTAAAAATAAAAATTTAATTTTGACATCTATTTTAAACCTATTTTTGGAATGAAAATTTGTTTTTACAATAAAAAAATAAAATTGTGTCACCAAACATAATTCCACTGGGAATAGACAAATAGAAAAACAAAAAAACAGAATGGTTTTTATGTGCTCCCAACAACTCACCTTAGGGATGGACACCTCTTACTATGCTCAACCATCTAATTGGCCTTAGCCAAATTTGCCTGTCGAAACTCCAGGATCCTCCAAGATTCATGAAGAAGCATCTTTATCAAGAGACATAAACATGCGGAGCACTCAGAGCCCCTCTGATATCCGACTTGTAGAATTTGAATAGAAATATGAAGAACATCTTATTGCAGAAATGCATAATTCTGATGACTCAGATTACGACTACTATGCTCATGATAGAAAAAATCGTTAACTATAGCAAGTCATTGTAACAAGTTACTGTAGCAATAGGCTAGGGAAATCATTGTTCATTGTCACTGTTCATATCACCTAGAATAATTTCTGGCTAGATTTTCTGGAGCCTCTATTCGTTTTCAGACCAGTGAGCTTGGTCCTTGTGTGTTTGTAACCTCTTTATGCCTATAAAAGGCAAGGAGAATGTAATGTGTTGGACAGAGTCTCTTGAAGTAAAGTGAGTGTTGATACCTAATTTTGGCAATCCTTAGAGGATAAAAAAAAATCGTATCGGAAAAAATAAAAGGAAAAATTGGGAAAATCAATCTGATTGATTATGCATGGAAGTTGGAAATTCTGATGAATATTTAGATTTTGATAAATGTGGAAGCAATTAGGAAATCAAGTGAGTAAAGAACAAGAATTTTTATAAAATGGAAGGAATCGAAGTAAGATCGAGCTGATCGCGAAATCACACTCTGATTTGTAGCCATAAATTAATGCAACAGAAGACGGAAACTCGAAAATTGCCATGGAAAGCGGTCGTCTGGAATCACTATGAAAGAGAGCCACATTTTTCGAGAGAAAAATTTGTGCAAAAAAAAATTCACGCAGAGAGAAGACGTGAGGGAAGGAAGAGTACAGTGAGAGAGACATGTGAATAGACAGGAGAGATAGAGAGAGAAAAAAAGAAAAAAGAAAAAAAAAGAAAAAGAGAAAAAGCAGCGCATGGTTTGTCTTCCTCGCGTGGGCGTCTTCGTGCCCCTTGCCGGCCACTGTTTGCGTGCTCCTACACTAGTAGTGTCGCCGGCACTCGTTGTCACGCCCCGAACCCCGTGCGCGCGCACATCCCATTGCGGTCGATCAAATATGCGACATCTCAGGATACGTCATCGACCCATTCATTTTATTACGCATGTGGAAGCGAAACAAATCCTCTGACAACATTTAACTCGGGATAGAAAAGCAGGCAATCAATCACAATACCAAACACTCATTTACAAACACATAGATTTAAATACAATACTGGACTGTCTACAAAATAGACTAGCTTGACAAAAAGGGGAACTATCATAAAACCAACTAGCAGGACACGTTCACCGATACTTCAGTCTCCACCTTTCTAGACTTAAGGCTTCGGGTCCTCCACGACCGCCATCTAGGGACCTGAAATTTTAATCCCCAAACCGGGATGAGACAATGTCTCAGCAAGTTCAACCCCCTAAACCCCTATTAGAAAGAAAATACGCCAAAGGGTGGCTTAGCCACATCACACAGAGAACTTACCTCACCTCATTTCCTTCCTGCAGGTTAGTACAATTCGTATCACATAATCTCAGGTAGTAATAATAATTCAAACAATTGGAACGCCATCACTTTCATATAAATCACAGTCGCACTTAGCACGCATTCCAATTATTATTCACTGCCACACAAGGGCATAGCCTACTCGCAGTTCGGCTATCTACTGACACATAGCCAGGCATCGCCTCCCCACCTTGGAGCGCGGCTTCGTCAGTACATCGACGGCGTTCCCGAAGGAGCATGGGCCCAGAATCAACTGCGACCCGCATCCACCGCGTGGGCATCCCATATAGGGGCAATCCGGCTCAATAGCCCAGGACGATTCTTCTTAGTTATCACACGGCCAAAGCATACTCGGCTCCAGGACACTTTATATTTCATTCAATGCTTCTACTTAAAATAGTGATCCGGCCATTTTCCTTCATATTAAAATATTCCAGAAATTACTCACGTGTGTGGGGACACGCTAATTTCGAATCAAAAAGCCAATATCTCACTTTTTCAAACCCCACTATTTAATATAATCATTAAAATCTAATTTTTGCATCAAAACCCGACACTTGGGTTTTTATGAATAAAGTCCCTATTTACCACAATCAACACTCAATTTGCCACATCCATTCATCAAATTCAAATTCTAAATGCACAGCAGCGATCAGCACGAAATTCTGAGAAAATAAGGTTCCAAAATAATTTTCAGAATTTATTAAATAATTAAATTTATTCCGAAAATTAATTAAATAATAATATCTATATCTTTCACGATCCACACTCAATTTATAATATCCAATCGTCAATTTCAAAATCTAACTACATGGTAGCGACCGGCACGAAATTCTAAGAATTTAGGGTCCCGACAAAATTTTCGAATTTAATAAATAATTAAATTTATTCCGAAAATAATTAAATAATAATATTTTAATAATTTCGAATAATGATATATTATTAAATTATTTAATAATTTCGAGATATTCAAATAAATCAAAAGTAAATCCATTTATGTCAAATCAAGGTTTATTCTAAATAAACCTACTTACCCTTAATTAAGCACACTTTAAATTAAAACACCACATTAATCTAATCTCTTCTTAAATAACCTAAACTAACAACCTAATCATGCTTAACATAAACTAAATCTCCCTAAGCATAATTAACCCTCTAAGCGAGGTTTAATGAGTTAAACTCACTGGATTAGCGAGCCGAGCGAACCAAAACGACGAGGACGACGTGAGGATCGACTTTCCTCAAGGCGGGCCGAGCATCCGGGCTCGGGAAGGCGACCAAAATGGGCCACGAGCGGGCTGCAATACCCATTTTCTGCAACTGCTGGTTGTGGCCGATGGAGGGCTGCACGGCGGCGGATCGGGCGGAGGGACAGCTGAGGAGGACTGGCGGTGGCTTGGACGGGCCGGAGGCGGTCGATCCAAGGCTTGAGCTGGCCGAACAGCCCCCAAAACGCACGAGCGGAGGCTTACGGAGACGGCCGGGCGTCGAGCGAACATGAGCGAGAGCGAGCGGCGGCAGCGCGCGAGACGACGGGCGGTCCTACGACGTGCGACGGCAACAAGCAGCGGACGGCGGTCCGGCTGGGCTACAGCCAGCTTCGACACCTCCTCAGATCTGCTGGGTTTTCAAGCAGAAACCAGAGACAGAGAAGAGAGGAGAGAGGGCGATGGTGGCGCGGTCGGTGGTGCGGGCGGACGGCGAGCTCCGGCGACGAGCGTGCGGCGTCGAGCTCGGCTGGCTTCCGTCGGGTTCTTTGCACGCACGAGCTCCCCCTTTTCCGTCGGTTCCAGCATGAAGAAGAAGAAGAAGAAGATGGAGAGAAGATGCACCAACGGGAGAGGGAGGAGAGAGGAGAGAGAATGGGCCATTCCCTTTTCTTTTTCTTTTTCTTTAATCCCACATAAATGGCCCACCATGACCTCATCCCATGTCATGCTCCACTAACTTCAAATCCCCCCCCCCACAACAATCTTCAATGGCTCAATTTTATTTTTTTTAGGGGCATGAAACTTTGTACCTCAATTCCTTCAATTCCAATCAATTCTCTCCCATTGAGTCCAATCGAAGTCCATGAAATTAATCAAATGTCAGCACGCTTCAATTCACATCTTCACTTGTCCATAGAATCAACTTAAGTCCCAAAAGTACAACCAAAAGCGGGCCTACTAATTTCTCGAGCCAAATTAGCTATTCTCTGATTATTTTGCTGAAAAACTCGGCTTGCATGAAAAAAATCTTTCGAAGATGAGTCGATATTCCTAAAATGATTTGCGACACACCCAAACTTCCAATTTCTGAATTCGATCTCAATTTCACGGTTAATTTCACTTTGGCACGATACTAGCGTGGCCCAATCTACCGGGTAGCCTTTAGAAATTTTCATGCATTTGACTTGTGGTTGATCATCTCAAGACACAATGTACATCTTTGAAACATTGGCGACTTTCGGTTGTCGCGATAATCTCAAGGTTTCAAATATGAACACAGGGCACCCAATCGATAGAAAAGTCAGTCCAGTGCCGATCGACAAGAATTGTGCGATCTGGTGGAATCACCCACACCTGATCACATGCCTTTGTCGAGTCGACCTATCTCCGATCTCTAATCGATTTTTAATTGTGCCGTAATGACCCTTGCAGATTAGCTCGGTCGAAAGATTGCTTCTTGGTCAAATTCTTGAGTCTGATGCATTAGAAACTCTTAACGGCTTCACCCGATAGACTAGCTCTCACATGAGTGGCCGACTTAAGGAAAAGAACTATATGCATGCCAACGAAATGCCCGTCTCAATTTATTGAAAATAGAATTGGAAAATCGGGATGTCACAACTCTTCCCCTTTTATAAAAATTTCGTTCTCGAAATTTAAACCTTTACCAATTCTTAAACAAAAAGGTGGGGGTATAGTCGTCTCATCTAGTATTCTCTTTCTCAGGTTGCTATTTCTATATCGGTGTTGCCAAATTACTGCTATCTTGCCCTAACCACTTCGGATGCACAATACTAAACACTTGCCCACTTAAAATTCCAAGGGTCTTCAACACAAAATCTGCAAAACTAAACTGGCGATTCTAAGCAGTCTCTAAACTGTCTCTGATAATTGCGACTGAATCATTGATTTCTGAGCCAACTCTGGACCTGCGATTTTCTAATCTCTGATCTCATCTCAACCGATTGAAGCTCTGAACACTCTACTCTGCACTGATTAAAAGAACTATTTGACTGATCTACTGAAACTAGGAACATCTGATCAAGATCCGATATAACTCTGACACTGATCTCGGCAATTGCAATCACTAACTACTGTACCGACTCTGGCCTGTGATCTTTCTTTCCCTGACTTTATCTCAGCAGTTGAAATTCTGCACTCTCTGCTATGCACCGCTTAAGAAAGAATCATCTGAAAGCTCTGCCAACTTGGAACATCTGATCTAGATTTGAAATACAATTCATCACCGGCACTCCATGCAGATAAATTATATGATATGCATACGCTTCGGTATACCTATTCTAATCGAGATCTTTTCGTACTGTACTAAGGTGAGTTGACTCTGTTCATCTATCGACCACAACCCCATAAGGAATCAATACTCTTCCCGACTCCTTAATAAGTCTGCCATAACATTCCATTAGGCTATATTTCCACTCCCACATATGAGTCTCAGCTTTCCTAGCTTACATTGCCAAATTCTCACTTACTGATATCTCCAACACTCACAACTTGATCGGTGATATCTATCTTCATGCCGATCTACCAATCCCATTGATGTAGATTTTGACTCATCTTCTTACTGTCTGGACAATGCTGAAGTTGCTATGATGAGCTTCACATAAGATCTCTTCTTTAATCTCTGTATCGTCAATTACACCTAATCGTCCTCAAAACCTTAGCGTTCTGCCTTCAGAAATCTGAAAATCAACATCTCTCTCATCTGCATTCTCTTATAGAGTCTTTTGAATTTCTGAATTTGCCCACTGAAGCGATTTGATTCTGATCTGTACTCTCGGCTCAATTCTGAGGGTAGTCATAAGATTCAAAAGGTGGCATACCTTAGATTTGAAAACCGAATTTCGAACTTTCTCAAATAAGATCCAATCCTTGAGTACCAACTGTACAACTAAGGACTCTCGACTCAGTGCATTTGCGACTTTACTCACCTTTCCAGAGTGATACGAAATACCATAGCCATAATCCTTAAGAAGTTCCATGCAGCGATGCTGTCTCATTTTCAACTCCTTATGAGAGAATACTTACTTGAGACTTTGATAATCATTGAAGATATGAAATCTTTCTCTATACCGATAGTGCCTCTAAATTTCCAAATCGAACATAACTACTGCAAGTTCTACAACGTGCATCAGGTAATTCAACTCACAAGATCTCAACTGACGGGACGCGTATGCAATAACCCTATCATGCTGTATCAACACATAACCCAATCCTTTAAACGACGCATCATTGTGGATCTCAAACTTTCAGGACCAAATGGAATGGTCAGCACAGGTGCGGTAGTCAGCTTCTGCTTAAGCTCTTGAAAACTACGCTCGCACTTATCTGTCCACACAAACTTTTCCTACTTCCTCAATAGTCGAATCAACTGCAACGCTGACGCTGAAAACTCTTCCATAAAACTTCTGTAATATCCTGCTAATCCCCAGAAACCTCTAATCTCTATCACTGCAGTCAATCTCGGCCAACTGATAATTGCTTCAATCTTGGACGGGATTTACGGAGATTTCCTTCTCCTGAAATCACATGATCTGGGAACGCAACATGAGTCATCCAAAATTCGCATCTGCTAAGCTTATTGTAAAATCCAAGAGTACTCAAGGTCTGAAGTACCATCCCCAAATATCTCTCGTGCTCCTCAGCACTCTTTGAACACACCAGTATAACTTCAATGAACACGATCACAACTGATTCAAGTACCCTTAAATATTCTGCTCATTAGACCCAAACAAACAGCTAAGGTGTCCATCAAACCACACGGTATTACAATGAACCCATAACTGCCGTATCGAGTGCGAGGTCTTAACTTCGGTATGTCTTTCTTTCTGATCCTCAACTGATGATACCCTAACCTCAAATCGATCTTGAAGAATATCGATATACAACCACAACGAACCACATTTCTCCTTCATGAACAGAACTGGTGCTCCCCAAGGTTATGTATTGGAATGTATGAATCCCCTCTTCAACAATTCCTGTATCTGCACCTTCAATTCTTTTAACTCGAGTAACACCATTCGGTAAGGAGCCTTAGGGACTGGCTCTATTCCGGGTGCCAATTTAATCATGAACTCTATTTCTCTTTCTGACAGCAAACCTGACAATTTTTTTTTCAGAAAATACCTTAGAAAACTTTTGTACCACGATTACGTTCTCCATATTCAGCTCCTCAACTGACGCACTCATTACAGCTGCCATGCAGATTCGGTAACCAACAAATAGAACCAAGTCATCTTCAGCGACGAATAACAAGGATTGAAGTTCCTCTTCGACTTTCAGTAATTCAAAACTTTCATACGCTGACTGAACAAACTGAATTATATCACTGCCATGATTAATAACAGCAGAAAGCGCCTCGAGCCAAACCTTTTCATAAATGACTTCCAAGTCATACATAAGCAAACCCATCAGGTACAACTATAGTCAGAGACTCATATTCCTATTACTTTATTACAACAACGGAAACTCCATAACCTTCACTCAAAATCCTGTTGCGCTACTCTGATAAAACACCTCAAAACATTCTTCCCTTGATTAATGCATAGTCAATCCATTCTTATTCCTTTCGCCATCCTAGTGGCGTTCTATCTGCAGTAACAGTGCTTACGCTCTCCTGAACTTTATACGGACAGCTCATAACCTGATGACCGTGCTGGCCATATTCAAATCATGCTCCCTTTTTACTCTGACATTAGGCTGACTCATGCCTCCTTTCCACTGACTCGGTACACAATCAGGGAGTCATCTACCTCCTAACAAGGAATATCATGCACCATTCTTTGCATTGGGGTCTGTTCCAAGTACCCCATTAAATGTCCTGAAGCATGTTTCCTCTGTTCTATCTTATCCACGGCGGTGTCAGGAACAGCTGTGATTCCATCTGTCTATACGAACAATCTTTGATCAAATGACTGTACTTGTGACCCTTGTAACAAGTCATTCCTCTCTTACAGCACAGAACAGATCCATGTCTTTTTTTTTTTTACAGACACGACACACATCAATCGAGTTGAGCATTGACTTTCCAATTTTACTCTTCCGGTTGGTTGAAACAGGGAACCTTTCTTCTGACATCAGCCTTTCTCCCCAATCGATTTTCGCCTCTGTCAAAACTGAACTCTGACTTAGATACGGAGGCTTGATCCTCGATCACAACTCCAGATTAGGCCTCAATAGGCGCAACAACAACAGCGGTCACAACACTGGCAGCAGTAGAAACAACGGCAATAGCAACAGCTTGGTCCTGAGCTTACTGACCCAACAAGCTTCCAAGGAACACTAGCGCCTTAACGATCCCAACGAACCTAAGATCGTCCGGTGCTGCTACACTCTAAGTACCGACTTGCGGCGGTACTCTCACACTCGCGCTGGTCTAAGCCTGCGCTTTACCTTGGGTACCAACTCTTGTTAGCATCCTACCCCGAGGTATAGGTCCTACCGACCTTCTCCAAGGAGTTCTCGACTCCCGGTCACCCATCCTACAGGTTCCTTATAGACACCTGTTTTCTGATTCTAACATCAGGTTAGAATTTGAGTGACCCCACAAACACATTACCAAACAGCTATCAACCATATGCATCAGCATATTAAAAGCATTTCCTACTAACTATCCCATGACTCATCGCACCTTATTACTCCATACACAGACCATGCTCTGATACAACTTAAACGGGGATGTCACGCCCCGAACCCCGAGCGTGCGAACATCCCACTGCGGTCGATCAAAAATGCGACATCTCAGGATACGTCGTCGACCCATTCATTTTATTACGCATGCGGAAGCGAAACAAATCCCCTGACAACATTTAACTCGGGATAGAAAAGCAGGCAATCAATCACAATACCAAACACTTATTTACAAACACATAGGTTTAAATACAATACTGGACTGTCTACAAAATAGACCAGCTCGACAAAAAGGGGAACTATCATAAAACCAACTAGCAGGACACGTTCACCAATACTTCAGTCTCCACCTTTCTAGACTTAGGGCTTCGGGTCCTCCACGACCGCCATCTAGGGACCTGAAATTTTAATCCCCAAACCGGGATGAGACAATGTCTCAGCAAGTTCAACCCCCTAAACCCCTATTAGAAAGAAAATACGCCAAAGGGTGGCTTAGCCACATCACACAGAGAACTTACCTCGCCTCATTTCCTTCCTGCAGGTTAGCACAATTCGTATCACACAATCTCAGGTAGTAATAATAATTCAAACAATTGGAATGCCATCACTTTCATATAAATCACAGTCGCACTTAGCACGCATTCCAATTATTATTCACTGTCACACAAAGGCATAGCCTACTCGCAGTTCGGCTATCTCGACACATAGCCGGGCATCGCCTCCCCACCTTGGAGCGCGGCTTCGTCAAGACATCGACGACGTTCCCGAAGGAGCATGGGCCCCGAGAATCAACTGCGACCCGCATCCACCGCGTGGGCATCCCATATAGGGGCAAGTCCGGCTCAATAGCCCATGACGATTCTTCTTAGTTATCACACGGCCAAAGCATACTCGGCTCCAGGACACTTTATATTTCATTCAATGCTTCCACTTAAAATAGTGATCCCGACCATTTTCCTTCATATTAAAATATTCCAGAAATTACTCACGTGTGTGGGGACACGCTAATTTCGAATCAAAAAGCCAATATCTCACTTTTTCAAACCCCACTATTTAATATAATCATTAAAATCCAATTTTTGCATCAAAACCCGACACTTGGGTTTTTATGAATAAAGTCCCTATTTATCACAATCAACACTCAATTTGCCACATCCATTCATCAAATTCAAATTCTAAATGCACAGCAGCGATCAGCACGAAATTCTAAGAAAATAAGGTTCCAAAATAATTTTCAGAATTTATTAAATAATTAAATTTATTCCGAAAATTAATTAAATAATAATATCCATATCTTTCGCGATCCACACTCAATTTATAATATCCAATCGTCAATTTCAAAATCTAACTACATGGTAGCGACCGGCACGAAATTCTAAGAATTTAGGGTCCGACAAAATTTTCGAATTTAATAAATAATTAAATTTATTCCGAAAATAATTAAATAATAATATTTTAATAATTTCGAATAATGATATATTATTAAATTATTTAATAATTTCAAGATATTCAAATAAATCAAAAGTAAATCCATTTATGTCAAATCAAGGTTTATTCTAAATAAACCTACTTACCCTTAATTAAGCACACTTTAAATTAAAACACCACATTAATCTAATCTCTTCTTAAATAACCTAAACTAACAACCTAATCATGCTTAACATAAACTAAACCTCCCTAAGCATAATTAACCCTCTAAGCGAGGTTTAGTGAGTTAAACTCACTGGATTAGCGAGCCGAGCGAACCAAAACGACAAGGACGACGCGAGGATCGACTTTCCTCAAGGCGGGCCGAGCATCCGGGCTCGGGAAGGCGGCCAAAATGGGCCACGAGTGGGCTGCAATACCCATTTTCTGCAACTGCTGGTTGAGGCCTATGGAGGGCTGCACGGCGGCGGATCGGGTGGAGGGACGGCTGAGGAGGACTGGCGGTGGCTTGGACGGGCCGGAGGCGGTCGATCCAAGGCTTGAGCTGGCCAAACAGCCCCCGAAACGCACGAGCGGAGGCTTACGGAGACGGCCGGGCGTCGAGCGAACATGAGCGAGCGCGAGTGGCGGCGGCGCGCGAGACGGCGGGCGGTCCTACGGCGTGCGACGGCAACAAGCAGCGGACGGCGGTCCGGCTGGGCTACAGCCAGCTTCGACACCTCCTCAGATCTGCTTGGTTTTCAAGCAGAAACCAGAGATGGAGAAGAGAGGAGAGAGGGCGATGGTGGCGCGGCCGGTGGTGCGGGCGGACGGCGAGCTCCGGCGACGGGCGTGCGGCGTCGAGCTCGGCTGGCTTCCGTCGGGTTGCTGCACGCACGAGCTCCCCCCCTTTTCCGTCGATTCCAGCATGAAGAAGAAAAAGAAGATGAAGAGAAGATGCACCAACGGGAGAGGGAGGAGAGAGGAGAGAGAATGGGCCATTCCCTTTCCTTTTTCTTTTTCTTTAATCCCACACAAATGGCCCACCATGACCTTATCCCATGTCATGCTCCACTAACTTCAAATCCCCTCCCCCCACAACAATCTTCAATGGCTCAATTTTATTTTTTCGCCGGGGCATGAAACTTTGTACCTCAATTCCTTCAATTCCAATCAATTCTCTCCCAATTGAGTCCAATCGAAGTCCATGAAATTAATCAAATGTCACCACGCTTCAATTCACATCTTCACTTGTCCATAGAATCAACTTAAGTCCCAAAAGTACGACCAAAAGCGGGCCTACTAATTTCTCGAGCCAAATTAGCCATTCTCTGATTATTTTGCTGAAAAACTCGGCTTGCATGAAAAAATCTTCCGAAGATGAGTTGATATTCCTAAAATGATTTGCGACACACCCAAACTTCCAATTTCTGAATTCGATCTTAATTCCACGGTTAATTTCACTTTGGCACGATACTAGCGTGGCCCAACCTATCGGGTAGCCTTTAGAAATTTTCATGCATTTGACTTGTGGTTGATCATCTCAAGTCACAATGTACATCTTTGAAACATTGGCGACTTTCGGTTGTCACGATAATCTCAAGGTTTCAAATACGTACACATGGCACCCAATCGATAGAAAAGTCAGTCCAGTGCCGATCGACAAGAATTGTGCGATCTGGTGGAATTACCCACACCTGATCACATGCCTCTTTCGAGTCGACCTATCTCTGATCTCTAATCGATTTTTAATTGTGCCGTAATGACCCTTGCAGATTAGCTCGGTCGAAAGATCGCTTCTTGGTCAAATTCTCGAGTCTGATGCATTAGAAACTCTTAACGGCTTCACCCGATAGACTAGCTCTCACATGAGTGGCCAACTTAAGGAAAAGAACTATATGCATGCCAACGAAATGCCCGTCTCAATTTATTGAAAATAGAATTGGAAAATCGGGATGTCACACTCGTAGCCGGGCATCCGTCGCGCCTCTGCTTCTCATCCTCGCATTGGTTGCCTTTGCTCTAGCACTCCCCAACACCGGCAGCCGAGCACCAATAATGCGCCGCGGACACTGCACCAGCAACTCCTCAACCTCGCCTCAGCTTGTGACCCACTAGAGCCGACACCGTAGCAGCTGATCGTCGCGCCACTGCCCATCGTTGCGCTGAGGCCCTGCTGCTGCGCTTGCACCAGCACTCGACGCCTGCTTCGCCGTGATCATTCCTCTGCTCGATCATCCTCAACACCGCTGTCGCATTGCTGCTGATGCCGGCGTCTGAGCTCTGCTTGCTACCTAGCACCCAACACCGCGTCATTGCCCCTCGCTCGCTTGCGCCCACCATCGCACCACTACACTCGTCGCTGCTGCATCCCGCGAGCAGCAGTGGCAGTTCTCTCGTCGCCGCTGATCGCCTAGCTCTGCATCGTCTCCTCCCGAGCATTAGCAGCATCGCCGCTGCATCGCTGCTGTAGCTTGGGCCCCTACCCATCGCCGAGTTTAGCCAGTCGCTCGCCACTGTGTCGAAGCCCCTCCCTTAGCTGAAGCTGTGTCTGCACCTCTGCGCAACTAGTAGCCCATATCATGTTGGATCTTCACGATGCCGTGCCACCGTCCCTGCTTCGCTTGACGCCGCGGTGGACGCCATACCTCCGTCGATCCCCTCGCCGGAGCTCTAATGCTAGCCACCCTCTGCCGACGCCGGCCACCAACGCTGTCGCAAGCCCTCCCCTTTTAGGTAGTTTATTTTATTTTTCTTTATCTTTATTTCTCATTTATTCTATTTTTATTCTATTTTATTTTTCTTTCTAAGTTTAGTTATTTAAATTGAAACATTTGATCTCGAGGTTCATTTTATGAATATTGTAGGCATTATTTGCGGGGTTTTGCCAAAATTATTGTAATTATTAATTTGATCCGTAAGACGTCGGATCATTTTTTAATAATATTAATTTTTGGGCATTTTGATATTATTTTAATTGTTAAATCATTATAATTATTACTTTGATTCGTAAGACTTTGGATCAGATTTTTAATTATTTTGAACCTTTTTTTATGTCGTGATGTTTAGGGTTAGATTAATTGTTAATTTAACTGTGAGACATGTTATTTTTTTTATTTTAATCCTTTATTTGATGAATGTTTTGATTAGTTTAAATATAATGTTTATTTGATAATTGCTTGTCTTGGAAAAACACTAAAAAATAAAAAAATCAAAAAAATGAAAATCTTGCATCAGAGCATGTAAGTTTAGTAAATTAGGATTGCATTTTTAGGATTACATTTTTTTAGGATTGCACTTTTAGATAGGTAATTTTTTTTTTAATAAATTAGGATTAATTTTTTTTTATATAGACAAACTTTTAAATAATGTTGGCACATCTTGATAATCTTTTTTTTTTTTTTTGCTAAAAAATAGTTTTTTTAAGATAGGATAGGGTTTTAAATCAAATTAATCCCTAAAATAAATTAGAAAATTATTCATTTTAGATAGCTTAATTAGGGTTTTTATTAATTCCGAATTTCAATAAAAAATACAAAAAATATTAGGTGCATGTTAATTAATTTGCATAATAGGTTCATTTAATTAGAATTTGTTTATTAGTAAAATTAGGTCATGTAGTTAAAGTGCATATTTTAAATTCAAGATAAAAGAAAATCCAAAAAATTGTTTGCTTTGTGCAATTTGTTTGATTCATTGAGTGTTTAATAATGATTGAGCACCCGTGTGATCACCCTCTTTCATGATAGTAATTTAGGTTAAAATAAATTCAAGCTACTTGCAAAAAAATATTTTTGAATTGTATTTTTCTTTTGTCAATCAAACCTTGGCTGTTATTCTTTTGGAATTTTTTTCTTTTATTATTATTAGTAGATTCATCTCATCAGTTTTAGAACTTGATCATCAAGTTATAATTCCATGGAGCAAAATCGCATCTCAATTCGAAGAACAAGAACTGCGATGCTTGGCTAGAATCGTTAATTAGTTGAAGCACAATAATTCAACATCGAGTCGACGATTCTAAGGACGTGATTTTGTTTGTATATTTATATATGCAGGCTCAATAATTACAGGACCGTGAAGTTTGCACAAACACTGATGCAAAATACAATGAGGCATGACTAGCTCCTTTTAAAGCCCCCTTTTCCACTAGTTCTCGTGGGAGCCCGCGTATCACGTTGGGAATGATGCTTCCAAAAAGGACGTCAACGGAGTAGGTTGTACCGCATTAATTTCCTTTTAGATTATTTCTTTTATTAATTTTTGCTACCATAATGGGAAACATGGTAAGTCAATCATGCTTGAAAGGAAGAAGTCGATTAAGGTAAGTCAAAGTGCGCCCGCCAATGCCATGGCTTTCAACGAATATTTAATAATGACACGAGGTAGACAGTTAAGTAGAGAGTCCAACGCCATTGATTAGGTAGATCGATAATGTGGTAATTATAGACATTTGGATGCCATGTTAGGTGAGCTTGTTCCTCGAAATACAGTTATATGAATTTAGGATATCAATGATATCCATTTTATTTCAGAAATTGACTTTTCTATTTTTACTTTCTGAATGAGTTTCTAGGCAAAAATATGTGTTTTATAAGAATACAAAATTTCAGTTCCCAAAATAGAAATTTCTTTAATAATGACACGATTTTTTTTCCTCTAGACGATGGTAGATGGTGGGCAGTAGCGATTGGCTAGTAGTAAAGATGAGTAATGAGAAGAGTTTTTATTTTTTATTTTTATTTTAAAAATAAAAAAGTAAAAAAATTACTTGTGACATCTGTTTTAAACTTATTTTTTGAGTAAAAATTTGTTCCGAAAATGGAAAAATAAAATTGTATTACCAAACGTAATTCTATTTTAAACTTGCTCCCGAGAATAGACAAATAGAAAAATAGAAAAATAGAAAAATAGAATAGTTATTACATGCTCCCAACAACTTATGCAATGTTGTATACCACTTAGATATAACTATTGTAAGGTTCCATTTATTTCACGGAAAACGTTTCTCTTTTTTTCAGTATTTGATTCACGTAGGAAAATGAGTCAAAAGAAAAAGGTTTTCTACAAAAACTTAAATTCAGGAGTATGAATTCCTCTTTAAAAAAATTGGAAAATGTTTTTCAAAATATGAATAAATATCAACGCTTGAATCCGAAACTCAATGCTTGGGCAAAGAAACTCTAATGTTGGTTCCCAAGTCCCAGCGTTTGGGACAAGGTCTCTAGTGGCTAAGCCTGGGATCTCGATGCTCAGGCTGAGGCCCCTGGTGCCCACACCCAGATCCATCGAGGTTGCGCTTGAACCCTAAGTCCCTATACCTAATGGTTTGATACCAAAACTCAGGTCCATAAAGGCCACACTCGAGTCCCCGATGCTTGAGCTATGATCTTGACCCTCAGGCTTGGGTTCATGAAGGCCATGCTTGAGTCCTCGACGCTTGGGCTTGGGTCATTGGTTAATGAAACGTTTGCTCTTATAAAAATATATTTTTAAAAAATTGAATTGAATTTTATTTTTAATTTTTCTTTTCTTTTCTCTTTTTATTTCTTTTTCCTTCATTTCCTTTTTTCTTTCTTCCTTATCCTTTATGCTTCTTCCTCAGTCCATCATTGGGCTAGCAAGCTAGGGCTTTGCTAGATTGAGTGAGCTCGTAGCCTCTAGCGATGATGCTCAAGCTTGCCGAAGGTTGGGAGCTCATGACCTCTAGTGGTAGGCTCAAGCCTTGCTAGATTAGATAAGCTTGTCGGAATCTAGCGAGATTGAACCCGACTAGCCTTGGGTGAGGCTTGAGCTCGCTTATGGCCAGTTGCTGACCTTGTTGCTATGGCTGGATTGATCAAGGAAGAAGCAAAAAGAGAAGAAAGGAAAAGACAACACATATAAAAATAGATATAAATAATTTTAAAAATAAAAATAATTAAAAAATAAGAATTTTTTGATAAATTTCCTCACATGATTTTCCCTATCAAATGATGGAAAATACTCTCTAGATCTTTTTCAAGTTTTAGCCACACACAAAAAATAAAGTCATCTTTCTTGAAAATGACTTTCTAGATTTTTTTTTAAAGAAATGGTGCATTTTTTTTTTTTTTTTTTTGTAAAACCAAGAGGCCCTAAATAGATTTTTTTTTCCCCATTTTGCAATATGAGATCCTTTTCATTCACCACGGATTAAATGCTAGTATTGAAATTGTAGCTATTAGCATTTTAGTTTTTTTTTTTTTATAATAATTTTTAATAAAACATCTCTTTTAATACTTCCATGCCAACACAAGCGTGATATAGTATCGCGAGAGGTACTTGAGCTTGTAGAAAGGAACTCCTGAAGTTTTGTGTAGACGTAGCACTATCTACAAGTAGTAAAATCTCAAGGATTCATAATGGATTACCATCTTATTAAGGTTGTTACAGTTAGGAGAGTGAAGTAGGTCAAGTAGAAGGTCAAACCACTATAAATCTGATTTGCATATTTTCTATCTTCTTAACTCCTTTAGTATTTACTTTAGTACGTCTTTTGAGTTCATGTGTCTCCTGCTTCCCTCTCCCTCTTTTCTCTCTATCGTCTTCTTCAACCTTTAGCCATATTGGGAGGGTTTAAGTTAGCTCACCCTCCCCTCCCTCTTTTGTTGATTTTGATTGTGTTTTCTTGTTCTTTTCTTATCCTTCTTCTCTCTCGATCTAAATCTGAAAACTTTTTTCTCCTGATCTACTTCTTGATATAAGAGTTTGAACATCCTGATCTAGTTCTTAATCTAGGAGCCATCCTCTCCCAATCTAGGTTTGGAAGTTCAATAATATGTTTTTGGGGATTTGATATTCCAATGCTTTGTTCATGTGCAAGTGCTTTACAGCCAGCTTCAAAGGTGATTGCAGGAGCTCTAGCGTCTCGCTATTTACTCTCCCAAATGTTAGATTTATGTTTTGCTAAACTTATTTTGATTATTTTCGTACGACAATGGTGTAAAGGAAGCTAAACAGTGTGCACCGCTCTTTGGCAAAGTGGTAGTGGTAGTTACCCAAGAAAGAATTTTGGCGGGTACTCATTACTAACAAGGATATGAGATCTAGAGATTGATCGTCGATTATTTTGCTTAATAGATTCATTTTTGTGGAGCAAGCGTGTACCTAGCCTAGCTGATATTCTATTAAACCTCCTTATCTTTTAGATTTGGCTTTGTTTAGCAGTATTTTGAGCTTTGCTATGCTTGGATTTACAACAAAGTATAAGTAGCTCTCATGTGTCATTGTGAGTAATGAATATAATTTTTTTTCAACCAAAAAAAAATCCTCAATATATGTTCTTAATGACTAATTGATAGAAGATTATGTTTCTGCATAGGTGATTTACATTTGGGTCCGACTAGCCTAATAGTCCTTAACCCGCCATGATAGTAACAGCCATTTTTGGGCCCCAAGTTTCTCCAAGAAACCGAGAAACTTTGTTGTTTGGTTTCTACTCTAAGGGTTCGTTCGTTTCACGGAAAATGGGCCATCTCCGGAAAACATTTTCCGTAAGTCATTTTCCAGGGAAAATGGCTATATTTTCCGGTGTTCGGCTGAAATTTAAATTTTGAATGGAAAACATTTTCCACCGTTCGTTAATGACTCTTAACAAATTTTTTATTTTTTCTTTCTTTTTCTTTTTATTTTTTCCTTTTCTTTTCCTCCTCCTTCCTCCTTCCTTCGCCGCCGCACACCTAACGATGGCTGACTGCCCGGTGGCCGACTAAGATCCGGTCGCCAGATCCAGCGAGCTCGAGGCTCGGCTGATCTCGCCCGAGCTCGCTAGAGGTTCATCGGGCTCTGGCGAGCTCGGGTGAGGCCCGAGCCCCGCCCAGCCTAGCCTGGATCCGGGCGAGGCCAGAGCTTCGCCCCAAGCCGGCGAGGCTCCACCTCGCCCGATCTGGCGAGGCCCGAGCTCACCGAGCTTGGGCGAGCTCGGCTTCCACAGATCGGGCTAGGCGAAGCCTCGCCGGCCTGGGGCGGAGCTCGAGCTGGCTCGCGGCCGCGGTCGGTCGCCGGTCACCGGTCGCCGGCCGCCATCGGGGCCAGCCACCGGCCAAGCTAAGGAAGAAAGATGAAAATGAAAGAAAGAAAAGAAAAGAAAAAAAAAGCATAAAAATAAAACAAAAATGTGTTAGTAAAAGGAAGAAGTTATGGAAAATGTTTTCCACTTTTCAGAAGTGGAAAACATTTTCCTTATCTTTGAAGGTAGTATTTTCCATTGATGGAAAATATTTTCCTTGAGTAATTGGTTTTCCGTGAAACGAACACCGGAAAATCCGGAAAACATTTTTCTGGAAGTTATTTTCCGTGAAACGAACGGAGCATAAGTCACTATATATCTTGCTCAATTGACACAATATAATATCCAGCTCCATATGCACCTTCCATTTATTTGGGGATTTTTCGTGGTATAAACCTTTTCTTTTGGTAGTAATCTCTATAAAAAAAAAAAAAAGGTTATTTTTTTCCCCTCAAAGCCTATGGACAAACTTTTTATGCATGTCAATATGAAAAAAAATAAAAATTATCAAATCAATCTTAAACTTATTATATGTATGGCAATTTGGTCTTATACTTTTCATTTTTGCCAAATTCATTCCAAATATTTGTGTAAAATTCCAATGTAGTTATTCTAGTCAATTTTCGTAGGAAATTACTAGTATTTTGGGGTTTACTTGAAGAATTTTTGGCCTTGAGCAAGTCCTTACTCTGAAGGTGGATTAAGGACCACCACTTCATTTCTCTTTTCATTTCAATGGCACAATCTATACACTTATCTTCATATTTTTTTTTTCACGAAAAAAAACATTCAATTTATCTCCTCTTATAATCTTTGATTTTTTGGAGCAAAAAAGTCTTTTTTCTATATCTCTCTTCTATTTTTATCGTATTCTTCGACCTTCAGCCACAGGGGCTCCCCTCTCTCTTTTGTTGATTTAGTTTGTGTTTTCTTGTC
Organism: Eucalyptus brandiana; assembly: GCA_014182725.1. NCBI lineage: Eukaryota > Viridiplantae > Streptophyta > Magnoliopsida > Myrtales > Myrtaceae > Eucalyptus > Eucalyptus brandiana. Next base: position 35,156,966 of record CM024672.1, on the reverse strand, counting down.
GTGTACTTATTATTGATGATGATATTGGATCTAGCGATCAACCATCGATTATTTTACTTGACAGCTCTTATAGAATGAGTATGTGCTTAACCCTATTGTTGCTCTGTTGACCCTTCATGTTTTTTCAGTAATCTGGGTTTTACTTTGCTCTGATTTGCTTTACTTTGAAATCTATATATTCATGTATCCTTTCCGGTACCTATTAGCATGCGGTTCGAATTATCTTAAAAAGTTTCAACTCCACAAGCGATCTCTCGAGCATGACATGGAACAAAATAGTGCGTGAACTCTTCCGTTGTTGAAATGATTTGTTGAATCAACCACGGCACAATTAAAATACACAGGGTTCGAATTCTTTTTGTCTTGGGGTCTACGTTACAGTTTTCCGTTTTATAATATATCATTGATTCAGTTCTATAAAAGCATTTCAAAAAGTCAATTGTACAAAAAGACGATTCGCTTACACTGTGAAGGCACAAGAAGATAAACTTATAACGTCCCCCAACAACTAATTGTTCAAGCACAACTGCAAGGTGCAAAAACCCAAACCATGCATGGTCACTTCTTTTGTGCTTTACCGGAAGAGCCTTCCTAGCTTAAATTCTTCGATCTCTTATTACAACTACAAGGACGAGCCGTAACGACAGCAAAGCCGATTCCACGGCGGCGAGTCGGGAACTTGCAGAACACGGCAGCGGCGAGGATGAAGATCAGGGAGAAAATATTGGATGCACTTTGTGCTCCAGCGTGGCAAATAAGAAGGCGGTAGGGAGGCGACACGTGTCCTCGTGGACTCACAATTTCACGCGCCATTTTGAAAAATTTTCTGTACCGTAGCTTTCTGGACAGAGGGTTTTCTGTTGCGACTTCTTTCTTTGCGCCTCTCTCTCTCTCTCTACCCTCGCTCTCTCTTCCCGACGAACTCCTTCTCTCTCTCTGCCCTCCCTCTTTCCGACCGACCGGCGTGCGACCTCCCCCTCTCTCTGCCCTCCCTCTTTCCGACCGGCGAACCACCGCGCTCCCCCTCCGGCTTGTCCTGTACGCTGGATCTCTCTCTCACACCCGCGCGCGCGCGCATCCATCAGATAGTCCTGCTGGTCTGATCTGGTGGTATGAATGCACTCTTGATGACTTTGTTCGAATGAGGTAGCCTATTCTTTTATCCCCCTTTAGTTTTCATTTTTCTCTTTATGTATAATACTTGGAAGTGCTAATTATATCACTTTAGATCTTTACCAGTACTTGTCTTTTTCTGAGCTATGATTTCACTTATTTAAGATACTCTGATTCATTGATAATGTTTAGTTTTTTCATCAGTTAGTAATAAAATCTTCTGTTCCTTGTTCTTTTTCGGCAGACAAGTTCTGGGGATACCACTGGCATGAGCACTGGAGCTTCTTCGGACATTGGAAATGCAGGTTTACTTGGGTGAGTTCATTCTTCTTTAGCAGTGCATTGTGCTTACATGGCAAATTATTGTGGATGGAAAGTAAAATGAAACGGCTTGGAGGCTCTCTCTGTCACTTTGATGGAAAAAGTTCATTCTTTGTGATGCATATTAGTATTTATGCCTTGCACATCATACCATGCAGAAAAAGCGAAAATAATCCCAGCAGCAATCTAGGAAACAGATGTCTGTAGATGTAAATGGAAACAAGCAGTTTATTATCGTTTCAACAGTCCGAAATTAATTTTTCCCTGCAACCCAGTCAAGGTTGGATTTGGCATTTTCAAAGCCCACACATCTTCAACAATGAAATTCACAACCGCACGAAATGACAATTATTGTCACTGCTTATCTGCAAGTTCATCATATGCAGATGAGGTGCCTCCTGGAATAACTAGTGATCAATGTTGTTAATTGGGATTCAAATAGGAAATTTAAACCTCATTTTTTGAATTGTGAATCTGATTGAATCATGAATGGTAAGATTCAGTAGAATCTTATAGAATAAATAAACAGACGGATATCTTATTGAAGCCTAGCTATTATTTGTGAGAATATAGAAAAATATTGAACAGATCATTTTGAAGAAATATCACCTGATCATGCTAGATGAACCCAGACAACCCGTGTACGATATTCAAGGAAATAACCCTCTATCAGTAAAATTGCGATTTGAAAACATCCATGCTATGATTCGTGCTTAAATCTTGGTGTCATAACTTTCAGGGCCAACAATCACAAATGTAGAAGTCTCGACTGAATTGTAGTGAATCGTACCTAATCATAATGAATGGTATACGGATCGTAAGATTCATTTGCAATTCAGATGCATCTCCGCTTCTAGTTGCAGAATGAAATGTTTTGTGGGTGAAATAGATTTGAAATCATAGGATTTCAACAACACTGCTGGTGATTGACTGTTCCCTTTATCTTGAAAACACAGAAAGCAATTCTGTGTTTTCTCAGTAACACCTTTCAAAGCACTGAAAATGGTAATAGTCAAAGGATGCATTCTCCTTGTAATTTTTGGGGTTTAGGGCTGTTGAGATAGGGAATCTAAGAGCATTGTAGATCAAATACAATCTTGAAGATTTATGATTAGAGAAGTACTGTTTGTGCGTAACTTGGCGGCCACAGGTCACCATAGTGGTTGTTTCTCTTGCAATTGTAGGGGATTATCTTGAGTCAGGATTTTATCCTCTTTTATATGGTGTTCTTTCATGAATTTTTATTGACCTAAGGTTGCTATATTATGCAGATGGGAAATGAGCTCCTTGACTCTCAAAGGAAAACCTTAAGAACAAGCACCTGTTGCAACTATGAACTCCAGCACTACTCTTACTTCTTCTTGACTTCCACTCCCGCCTTTGGTATGGTCGCTGTTCATTCATTGGTTTTTCTCGAACGTGTTCCCCAAAAGCCTTTAGTGGATATTGATACCAGTCTAGTCATAATTTGTTTGCATAAAGCTTGAGCTGGTTTTGGTAATGGTAAATTTTATTACCGACACCTTTGTTGTGCATGAATGGTTTGTGCTAGGATTGACTTTCTTGCAGTCTTACTATATGCAGCTGTTGCAGTGTTTTCTCTAAAGGGAAGGGGTTTTTGAAAAATCAATAGTGAGACTAAGCCCAGATGGATCATAAATTCTCTTTAAAGTCACAGTGCATGCCTTTACTCCGCAAGATGTTTCTTCCTACATTATGGACTGTCAATATAAACCTAGGATAAAATAATTGATATGTACATCACTTTGTGACTTTATTTAATATAATATGCATGTTATGTTGATTGGTTTCTTGGATAGTTTCGGGGCGGAGACTCCAAGCACCACAATGGTTCATGCTAGTTCTAGCACGTACTTGTCCGATCAGCCCGTACTGTGTCACCGACATCAACTGATGGTTGGGGAGAAGTGGAGAACGGAATTCATGAAGAGCATGAAAGTGACAAGGATGGTTGGGATGATATTGAACCCCTTGAAGAGCCAAAGCCATCTCCTGTTCTTGCTAACATCTAAGCAACTTAGAAAAGACCAGTGTCGCAACCTGTTTCACACTCCAAGCCGCCAGGTAATATGAATATATTTTGCTTGATAACGATCGTGATGAATGCTCATAGTTTGCTGTGAGAGTGCATTGACTATAAAGACCTACCGATGATTTGTCACTTGACGACTGAACCATTAGACAGTTTTTTAGTCCAAAATGCTATCTTCTGCTTGAAAAATTGATTTCAAATCATTATATTTGTTTCCGGTATCTGTAATGTCCAGTGAGCATGCGATCTTCAATAGTAACTAGAATATTATAGATTGAGTTGCTGTTCTGGATAATTGGTTCTGAATCTCTCTCTCTCTCTCTCTCTCTCTCTCTCTATATATATGTGTGACGGCCAGTTACAGTGTATTCAAATTAAGAGGTCGTGGTGGTCATTGTCTTTTGGTCCTTTAACGTCGAAGGATTGTTGTTAGAAATGAGATTTTACTGCAATTAACAACTCTCTTGCATTTTGATTTTGATTAATGCTATTTGCTGCCAATACATCCGGCAGGCTTAAGTATTTTAATTTTGATTCTTAGTGACGAGTTTGAGGCCAAAGAGTGCAGTGAAAGTCACCAAAGATGAAGAAGATGATTTGTGGGGATCCATAGCGGCACCGGTTCCGAAGAGCGCCTCAAAACCCGATGTAAAACCCGCCGTAACGGCCGGATGATGATCCATGGGCTGCCATAGCCGCTCCTCCGCCTACCACCACCGCCAAGCCTTTATCGTCCAGTAGAATCCGAGGAGCTAAACCCACTGCTCCAAAATTGGGCGCACAGAGAATAAACTGGACATCGTCATCCGGAGTGTAAATCAGACAAATCAAGAAACAGGAACGGTAGCAGAATCTGGGAGCCTGTACATTTTTGTCTTCTTCAGGGGGTGTGGTTGACCAATCAATCATAGCAAGAATCAGCACACATTCTGTTCGCGATAAGTTATTTCTTTCTGGCAAAATTTATCATGTGTATCATTTCATTTGTAATATCATTTGTAACCATCATATAGAACGTCGTCATTCTTTTCTCACAGTACCTTGGTCTTATAAGTGGCTATGAGAAATTTCAACTGGCAATGAGACTCTGGTTGTGAGCTTGTAATGTGATGGCTCTTTCAGGTCGGACAAACTTTACTAAATGCTTAACGAAAGCGGGTGCACGAGTTGGTGCGTGTTTGCGACAATCTGAGTCCCCGTCTGTTCCTCCTGTGTACAGCCATGCGGTTCGGCTGCCCGCGCGAGCAGCTCTTTCGCGCATTTTGTCTTAACGGCATGTGGTGTCGCGTGAGGTGAATTTGATGGAGATGTATACTATATCACAAGAGAAAGAGTTGATACCACGAAAAATGTGATAAATTTATCTCAAAATAAGTTTTTGACCATCAAAACACAAATTGATACATCCATGGTAATTATCCACCAAATTAATTTGTTGACTGAAAAAACTTTAAATTACTACATTTGTGATAAATTTATACTTCCTTAATTTTCATTAAATTAGATTAATATTAGGTACATTCGTGACTATAGAGGGTAAATTTTCAAACTGATAGATTCGTTATCAACTCAATATTTTATCGATAAAATTTAACGAAAACTAATATGGAGTAATTTTGTTGCAAGTGTATCAATTTAATATAATAATAAATTTGTCATGAATGCATCAATCTAGAATTTATCGTGATATTAACATCGACAAAATGGAAAGAGCCGGTTGCACTTGCACGTGCAGAAAAAAGTGATCATTTAATGAAAGAGAAATAAAAAAAAAAAAAACCATTTAAATAGTAATAATATAAAAAAGGGAGAAAATATTGGGTACACTTCGTGCTCCAGGGTGGCAAATAAAATTCATTTCATTGCTTCGTGATCCATTAGATGCATCATACCTTTCACCAATTTTTCAAACCAGGAGAGAGTTTTGAGAAGGAGATTCCAAAACAAGATATTATAACAAAATAACAAAGAATAATTTGAAAGAAGATATATGCCAAGACTACAAATATGAAATATATGAAACCCTTGGGGCCTAAAATCTGAAACTAAACTTCTGCAACCTTAATAAGTGCAGAAAACTTTATTAGATGATCATTCCTCCTACAATATTACTTATACAGAAGGGGCTTCAACATACCAGTGAAAAGTGTCCGCTTTGGTTGGATTTTCCGGACCTCTTCCAAAGCCCAATTGAGAGACATACAATGTGAGTTATCAAAGAGTTGATTGGCTTCCTTTCTAACAAATTTGAGGTATTGAAGGTTTTACCCTAGGGAGGCCAAAATGCGTTGAAGAAGAGTGATCAGGCCTTAATGCGTCCTGAACAACTAATAAGACCATCAGTTTCATATTCATACACTAGAATGTTAGACATCACCCGCTCATGAACAATCAATGTCCGTATCAAGAAACATGTTCACTGCGGTGGAAGGGAAAGACACACCATTATCAAGATATCACAGTCCCTGAGAAGAGGATATGTTTCTTTTGGTATTTCACTAACATCGCTGCATACAGATATACAGGTTAGGTCCACTAAAGCATAAGATCTTAGAAATGGATCTAGAAAGTACTAAGCATTGTTACCTGATGTAGCAAATTTTACCAAACCGAAAACCAAGAGAACAATAACCTTGTCCATGCCACACTGGCAAATGAGTTATCTGAAACACAACGTCCATAGAGAAAGATAGCAGAATGAGATATTTTTTTCTGCATCCTTTGGTTTTCCTCATACATAATATTTAAATGAGAAACAACAGATGGATAGCAGCACATGCAAGAATGGGAGAAAGCAGCTGCAGAACTTTCCATGTAGTTATTAAAAGGAAAAAGCCACACACTGTAACTTCTCAACTGTTCCATATAGGCGTCCAGAAACCCTTCAGTGAAGGTCCAATCCGATGACTAAGCCTTTATTTAAAAGTTGTGAGAAAAAAAGTATTTTTCCTCATCCCTCAGTCAGACTACTAACCACTCAAATGATTATCTATAATAATAGACAATTTGGAGATTACTCTTACATAAGTAGATATCCCTTTCACAAATCCATTTAAACTAGTCTATTCTCCTGCCATATTCTTGGCATACTTTCTGGTCCATGGGAAATTATGCTAATAAGCTCATGGTTATTAGACACTCGCAGTACTATAACATGGGGACCTAATGACTTTAAAACCACGAACAACAAATAGATGTTAAAGCAAGCAATTACAGTGAATATTTTCTTCTTTATTGAATTAACTAAGTTCTTCTATCTGAATGGACAAGGAAAATTATATCAAATTAACTAGGTCAGCATAAAAAGAATTACCCCTCAACAATTTCAATTTCCCATTTAAAGCTCAAATCCATGACTATTGAAATCAACTAGATTCAAAACAAATGCTCGAAAAATGAATTATTTATTCACATGTATGAACAAAAATTGCAATAGCATAGGGAATGACTTCAACCGCTCTGCCAAAGCACTATGGAAATTCACAAGGTAAGAACCAGTTAATGAGCAACCACATTTATTGGGTTTATTATACTTGATAGGAAAGTACAATGCAGTAGCATACAATATTATACCTGCAGATTATTCACCACAAATGGCTCCTCTGTATTATGTTAAACTGCAACTCTGAGAGAGCGGCACCGGGTATGATGCCACAGGTATCCACTAAATAGTAATGAGTTTTCTTCATCACCTAAGGCCGTTTTCACAACCACAAAACAATATATCTACTTAGTATTACAAAAACTTACAGAAAATGAAAAGGATGGCACGATCTAAGTGGCTCAATCAAGAAATTTACAAGACAAGCTGGTGCCGGATTTGGAGCAGGAGGGGGGGGGGGCGCGGTGGTTCGCCGGTCACGTGTTGGTTCATCGCGAAGAGAGGGAGGGCAGACAGAGACGCAAGGGGAGAGAAAGAGCAGGGGATAGACGAGTCGGGGCTAGCTCTAGAGCTGGAGGGGTGGTGCAGTGCTTTGCCGGTCGGAAAGAGGGAGGGCAGAGAGAGAGAGAGGGAGGTCGCACGCCGGTCGGTCAGAAAGAGGAAGGGCAGAGAGAGGGGGAGGTCGCACGTTGGTTGGTCGGAAAGAGGGAGGGCAGAGAGAGAGAGGGAGGTTGCAGGCGGTCGGTTGCTCGCGGTCGTCTTGCCGGTATCCTCCCCGTTCGTCGGTTGCTCACAGTGATTCGCCGGTTGGAAAGAGGGAGGGCAGAGAGAGAGAGGGAGGTCGCACGCTGGTCGGTTGCTCGCAGTCATCTTGCCGGTATGCTCCTGCTTCATCGGTTGCTCGCGGTGGTTCGCCGGTCGGAAAGAGGGAGGGTGGAGAGAGAGGGAGTTCGCCCGACAGAGAGACCGAGGGTAGAGAGAGAGAGGCCTGAAGAAAGAAAACCAAGACTGAAATTTTTTCAAATTAGCGCCTCTTTTTCTCTCTAGAATGTGGGTCCCACGAGAACATATGTTGCGCTCCCACCGCCTTCTTGTTTGCCACGCTGGAGCAAGAGACGTACCTAATATTTTCTCGAATATGATGGGGTTAGTTTTGACTTGTACCTGTTCGACAGTCACGATGATGCTTAGTCAACAAATAAGCCAACTTATATCTACTTTCAACTTGGGTTTTTTAAAATTTATGTGTATAATTAGTCAATTTCTCCAAACTAACCGCCCACTATGTGAAGAAATGATAAAGAGTATCACCATAGAGTGATGGAGTAAAACAAGAGATAGTAGACTTACACAATTCCTAGGATTTTTTCACGCAATTTTCATCTCGAAATTCATAAGTTTAACCACTCACCCACCAATTGGCTCCAATCATGCTAATATGATATGTAAAGCCTAGTTTCAATCCATATATTATGTGAACCGAGTTGGCCATAGGTAAGGCTTATATTGTAGATGGATGTGCTCCCACAAGCTTGATATTTAGTACTTTTGACCGCCTACAAATGGCATCATGTAATTGAAACTACCATGATATGGAAAATTTCAAATGGTATATTATCAATATACAAGTATGATATAAACTAACATTTATATTACCCTAAAAGTTGCGAAATGGATCATGATTAAATTATAACAATATGCAACTAAAAATGAATTCAAATATCGCCAAATAAAAAAAAAAAACAAAAGACTCATCTCTAAAACATGATTTTCCTCGAAAGGTGCACTTTTTTATTTATCATATTTTGTTCCTTCTTGATATATTCTAAACATTGCACGAATGGATAAGATGACTCTAAACATGATGGTTTGGTACTAACAAATTATAACGGCACGAATTGAACCGTAATAGGACAGAAACATGCGAGTTTTATGCCCAAAGCTTATACCAAGGTAAAAAGGATGACCTGGAACCGTTTTCGGAGCCATACGAGAACCCAAGGCCCGCTACTCGGCGCGTGAAAGTCAGCTAGATAGCGGGCGTAGAGTGCTCATTTTGTTGGGAAAATATTTCTAAGGAATTTTAATTATTCCAAAACTAAATTTTTCCGACCCATTTAATCATTAATTTGTTGCATAGAAAATTAGGAATCGACTTGGCCACCTAGCAAAAATAATTTCCCTTGAGTATCGAAGCATTTACATTAACAATAACAATAGAATCTTATTAAAATTTCGAATCTTCATGAACGTGTATCATCTATATTTCTTGAGATTTGAATTTGAAACCAGGAGCATCCCGTGCCTTTTCGCGTTTCTCTATTCTTTATGTTATCTTGACGTGGATTCGGTGCTGCTATTGAACCGGTAGGCCAATAATTCTTGAGAGAGGTTCTTGGGCCTTGTAAAGACGTTGGGGAAATTTAGCCTTGTCTTTGTAGTCTAAGTGAGCTTGGGCTAAGTTTAGTGGTTCTCGGAGGAGTTTGGAATCTGCCCTGGGTGTTTTCTCACTCGGGCTTTGGTTAAGCTAGATTTAGGAAGATGGGCCGGCCGGCCTTTGGTCTGGGTTGGCTCTCGGCCCGGTTGGCTAATATTTGGGTTTAGGCTTGGTGTGGGCTTCGATTAGAAAATGGATTTTTTTGGGGGGTGGGGCGGGGTGGGTTGGGGGCTTCGGTTTTATATTAGATAGTTGGGCTTTAGGGAATTAGGTTTAGGTGTAGTTTAGGGCTTTGGTCGGACTGGGCTTGGTATAGGAGCCCGGCCCGAGTTTCGGCCCAACTCGGGAGTCTACTTGGACTAGATCCGGAGATCCGACCCGGGTCCCTATTTTAGACAAAAATTGTTTCTCTCTTTTTTTCTTAAAAGGATATATATATATATAAACATATTATTTTAGAAAAATATTTTAAAAAGTATTTTTTGGGAAAATATATTTTAAAAATAAAAAAATTTACAAAATAGTGGAGGAGTAAAAAAGATTAGGCATTATGAAAAAGTCACCAAAAATGATTACATCTATGCACGTAAATCTAGAGAAAGTCACAAAATCTCTCTCTCCACACCTCTACCGGGAGGACGCTCGCCTTGTGTGACAAAAAATCCACCAAGTGGGCATCTCCATGTCGCATCTCTCTCTCTCTCTCTCTCTCTCTCTCTATGTGACGTAGTCTATGAGGAAATTAACGTAACTTGATTTTATTAGGAAGAAACTTGATAAAATTAATGGTGCTGGTGAAACTTTTCACCTTGATCGTATTAAGAAAATAATATTATTTCACACTTAGCTTGTGTTTTTTTACTGAAAATTTCATAATAAAGAAAAATATTTTTCACGAAAATCAAATTAAATTTTCATTTACTTATTGATCTTGGCAAAATGATTTTTGCCGTTTTCTCCAATCTAACCTTGTTTTCTAGTCCACAGAAAATGTTTTTCGTAAATAAATTAATTTTTGTCATGAAAATACCGGAAAGTCAAAGAAAGTTTTGAAAATAGTTTTCTTTCAAACAAAGGATCCTTAATTAGGGAGAGGGTTCTAGGTTCCAGTTGAAACAAGTTCCTCTTTCTTTTGGAGCCTAGAACCTAACTCGCATATTATGGAACCTAGAATCTATCCAATCACAAGTTTCAGGGTCTAACCAGGTTCCACCTATATTATAATTTGAACAATTGCAGTGAATTAAAACCTTTAATGATCATTACTTGTCGCTACAATTCACTGACCATAATTTGTATTTATACATGCGAAAATAATGAAAATTAATAAAGTAAAAGTCTCGATCATAAAATGGAAGCTTAGATTAATGCTTTCAGATTATACTAATTATTAAATGGCATGGAATATCATAAGATCGTGTAAAGACATGAACCGAGAAAAAAAATTAAAACTTGTGTTAGGTTTTAGGTTACAAGTTATAGGTTCCAGATTCTAGTGACCTCCAATTAAAAACCTGGAATTTACCTGTCGAAAGAGATTCCTCATTTTTCAGAATTTGGAACCTACCTTGCATACCTTGGAATGTGAAACCTATAGATTTTTACTAGTCCAATTCTCAAATTCTAGATTCTATCTTGAAACCATACTCACCCCTACCCTTAATTGAGTTGTGTAATCAACCAATCAAGATGATCAACATTACCTGTAATAACAAGGGAGCATGTTGCCTATTTTTGAGTTAATCCAATGAAACAGAGAGACTTGAGAAGACAAACTAAGGGGAAAAAAACTCTTCCAAAAGGTGAAAAATGATTGCCAATTTCTTCAAAGCTTTGGACTTGGTCATTGATTGCTTGGTTTTAGTAGGACAAAGGACCGTCATGAAAAATGTATGGAACTCTTTGACAGTAGTTATGCATGATGTGAGCGTGGCAGATTTTCAAGGACAAGTGAAAAACATGCACTTTCACTAGAAAATTTGGCAACCATGCCTTCTTTCAAGGCAAGCTTTAGACCCCGCATGCTCTTATCTTTGACCCATAAGGACCTTAACTCATAACGCTTTAATGCCTTTTCTTCTTTTCCTTTTTGGCTGCTATTGGTAGCAAAGACTATCCGCGTGATGGATTTATTTGTTAAATGAATTGGTGATATAATATAATGAGCTAATCACAATATCCTCGCGATGAAAGTCTCAAATTATTTCAATTTGCATTTAAATATTGAACATTCTTATCTTTAAATAGTTTTTTTTTCTCTACTACCATTACCACGAGATAAAATTAACTATACAAGTACCTCTTGCACAAAATCCATGAAAAGAGAATGCATGAATATCAAAGATGCCCTTTTGCCGGAATCGGGTTTACTACTCTCATAATATATAAATCATTAGATTTCCTTAAAAAGGAAACGAGTTTTGGGAAAATTAATAGAATTAGCTTAATATATTTTATATATGTTGCACTATGAAATAAGTGGGTAGACAATTAATGTGGACAACGCCCTAGTGGGTAGACAATTAATGTGGACAACGCCCTTAAATTTGGCCGGAGTACAAAATGTAATCATCCGAACGTTCACAGTATAAAGGCCTGTTTTAGCCCAAGCACCGCTTATTAACCCTATCTCAAAGCTCCATCACCACCACGCAATACAGAATGAAAGTCTTGCCATTGTTGTTCGTATTCTTCGGTGTTTCTCTGTGTGAGGTTGGAAACATTTCAGAAGACGAAGACGTTTTATATATATATATATATATATATTATCCATGTCAATATCAGCCGTGTCATGTACGACGGTCAGTGTTCACGTCAGTGATATCCGGCTAAAATTGGCCGAATGGACACAATTGGCAAAAATTAATAATGTTTAGCACTGAATTGGCAAAATTGAATAATTTAGGACTTAATTGACAAAAGTACAATAGGTTTGGGGCTTTTTGTTTAATTTACCCAATTAATTATTAAAATAATTAGATAGACACCCACTCGGCTCATACAGCATCATCTTGTGATATATCCATCTAAAATTTTCAAAATGGTCCCCTAAATCGAAATATATTCATATTTGTAAACATCTCGTGTGTTAATCAATTTATCCCCCAGCTCCGCCACTGATGATTGCTCATAATTTAAATGGTAATTACGTTGTTAGTAGAACTGCTTCACACGAAGTCATTGTACTTAGCATTTTCACTGTGCAAGGTATGAAAATACAAAAGAGATATAATTTATTAGAACAATTCAATGAAACTGAGAGACTTTAGAAGACCATTAAGAAAAAAAATTCCGAAAGGTACTATATGTTAAAAGCAAGGCTAATGCCTCAAGTTGAAACAAAAACAAAATAGTATGATATTGAGGGAGAAAAAAAAAGATGATTGCCAACTTCTTCTGAACTTGGTATAAAACTTCTTCTAAACGGGCAGTTCTACCAGCACTTTTGGGATGATATAAAAAAGGATGTTATGCTTATGGTCCAGCAGTTTTTCCAGTCAGGTAATCTTGATCCCACTCTAAACATGACATACATTGTTCTCATACCAAAAGTTAAAAATCCAGAGAATATTAGCCAATTCAGACCAATAAGCCTATGCAATTTCAGCTATAAAATCATCTCGAAGGTCTTGGCAAATAGATTAAAACAATGGCTCCCACAGATAATTTCACATGAACAAAGTGCTTTTGTTCAAGGTCGCCAAATCCAAGACAATATCTTAATTGTTCAAGAAGTGCTCCATCAAATGAGAATCAAGAAGAGGAGAAAGAAATTTCAGGCGATATTGAAATTGGATATGCAAAAAGCATATGATAGAGTGGAATGGGACTTTCTTCGAATGAGCATGCTAAAGATGGGATTTTCTAATCACTGGGTTCATTTGATTATGCAATGTGTGTCCACAGTTTCTTATAATGTGAAAATCAATGGAGAGCAAACAGAGTATTTCTCTCCTACATGTGGAATTAGACAAGGCGACCCACTATCCCCCTACCTATTCATATTGACAGCCAATGTACTCTCATGGATGATACACAAAGCCCCGGAAGAAGGAAGCATTAAAGGGATCGGATTAAACAGATTTTGTCCAACGCTATCCCACTTACCGTTTTTCTTTGATGATGCTATTTTCTTTATGGATGGGACAGTTAGGGAATGTCAAAGTTTAGCGGATGTACTAAATCAATATTGTTATGCTACGGGTCAAGCAATTAACCCGAATAAGTCGGGAATGTTTTTCAGCAATGGCTGCCCACGGGAGTTGAAACAGAATATGTCACAAGAAATGCGCGTGCCAAGCATCGATGGACTGGAAAATATCTAGGAATACCATCGACTGGGGCCAATAAAAAAAAAGACATGTTTGCATGGATTTTGGCAAGAGTGAACATGAAGCTAGCGGGATGGAAAGAAAAATACCTGTCTAAAGCTGGGAAAGAAATCTTGATCAAAAGCGTGGTGCAAGCACCGCCGCAAAGACGCAATGTCAATCTTCAAGATACTGTTTCGTTTGTAGAGCAATTGAGAAAAGAATCGCAGCATTCTGGTGGAAGCAAAATGAAGCCAAGAACAGCATGCATTGGAAAAAATGGGAGGTCCTAAAGTCCGAGAAAAGACGGGGAGGTTTAGGTTTTAAAGACCTAATTACTTTCAACAAAGCAATGTTGGGTAAACGGGCGTGGAGATTATCCCAATCACCCTCGGCATTATGGAGCCAAATCCCGAAAGGTTTATATTTTCCTAATGGAGTCTTCGGAAAGCAAACAGAGGTCAAAGACCATCTTGGGGATGGCAGAGTCTTCTAATGGGACGTGAAGCCATTGCACCAAAACTAAGGTGGATTGTGGGAGACGGAAATCTATTAACATTCGTCAAGACCAATGGCTCTCACAAGGAGTACTCGGAGGTCCAGAAAACAGAGAAGATCCTCAAATAGTGGCTGACTTAATTGACGAGGAAAGGAAGGAGTGGAAAGAACCGCTATTAAACCAGATGTTTGAACGAAGACTTGTGCATGAAATCTTGTCTATACCTATCGCAATGCAGCCAAAGGCAGATAAATTGATCTGTACAGGCAACAAAAATGGGAGCTACACAGTCAAAAGTGGTTATAATAGCGTCAAAACCAATTCCCTACAACGGGACGAAACGAGCTTCATCCTCATACCGGCCTCCCGGATCCTCTGGACAAGACTATGGAACATACCAATCCCCCCAAACTGAAAATATTTTTGTGGAGCCTATGTCAGGATGCAATACCAACCAAAGAAAAACTCTACCAGAGGAAGATCTTACCTGACCCACTTTGTCCTCTTTGTTCTAAAAATCCCGAGACAGTCGAGCACATCTTCTTTCACTGCAAAACAGTCCAGAGAATATGGTCGGATCCGCGACTAAACCTCAGCCACAGTACAAGCACGGTTACCAGAATGGACAAATGGATGGCGGAATTTCTAGAAGCAAAAACAAACTCACCTGATGTAGAATTAACCGCAGAGGTGCTTTGGCAAATATGGAAAAACAGGAACGACTTTGTCTTTCGGGACGGGGAAGGCTCCACCCGAGGCGTTAATCGACACGGCCCTCGCACAAAAAGCGAGCTATCGGCGTTGGAACCCGAGTAAGAGCAAGGAGATGCGAGGAAAGGTGAACTTACCCACGAACCGGATAGCACCGAAAAATCCAGATCCGAAGCTGAACGTGGATAGCTCGTGGGTAGATGGAGAATCGATTGGCTCGATTGCGAGGCATCCTTCGCGACTCCGGTGGCTTCATGGTAGATGGTTTCGCCAAAGAGATTTATGCGTCTTCCTCCTTGCGGGCGGAAACCCTAGCCCCGCGACAAGGTTTGATTATGCTGAAACGAGAGGGAAGCTCGACACGAAGGGGAAGTACTTGAACTGGGAAGGAGTTGGCTTTGTGAAAGTGATAGCCGCACGCTTGTCGAATCTGTCGGGCCGGGAAGTAGCGTCATGGGCCGTGCGGGACCAAGTACGGGAATGCCAAGAACTTTGGGCCCAACTCACCAACGCAAGAATCACATTTTGCCCGAGAGAAGCCAATCATGCCGTAGATTGGGTGGCAAAGGCACATCGCCTTAATTTTCTTCCTCCAAATTGGCTGCGGGAACCACCCACTCAACTCGGATTATTTTGTGTTTCGACTGCAATTTCTCCCCTCCATGTAACGCTCGTCGTTTTTAAGGAATGAATGAAGTACTATTATCGACCAAAAAAAAAAATCGTGGCAGAATTTCGAAGACAAGTGGAAAACATGCATTCAACGGGAAAAAAATGGCGACCATGCCTTATTTCACGGTAAACATAATGCATGACTCTTTAATGCCTTCTTTTCTTTTCTTTTTTTATTTTCTTTCCTCCTTTTCCTTATTGGTAGTAAAGACAATTCTCGTGAGATATTTACACATAAATTTGGATTTCATATGTTAAATGTATTGCCGATCTGGCGCGAGGATCTACTCACAATGTCCTCTTTAACTAGTTTTCTCTATTTCTCTACCTGCCATTACCATTAAATATATAACAAGCTGACCAAATACATCTTTGGTTTCATTCATGCTGTCGCTCATGCACAAAATACATCAAAAGAGAATGCATGAATGTCAAAGGTCCCCTTTTTTCCGAAATTCGGGGTTACTGCTGCCATAAGATAGAGTCAAGAGAGCCAGTTTAATATATTTCACGTATGTTGCGCTAGGAAATAAAGTGGATATAGAATAAATGAAGGATTATTAACCTAAAAGCAAGTTGTTGACCTCCATATGCGGACAATGCCCTTAAATTTGGGCCAAGTACAAAGCGGCTTCGTGGTGACTTTCACAGTATATAGGCATGTGTAGCCCAAGCGCTGCTTATTAACACTATCTCCAAGCTCCTTCACCACCATGCAACACAGAATGAAACTCTTGCCATTGATGTTCGTATTCTTCGGTGTTTCTCTGTGCGAGGTGGGAAACATTTCAGAAGACGACGACTTAGAGTTGGAAAGACAGGTCAAGATGATGAACAGGCCACCGGTAAAGACATTTGTGGTAATAATCTCTCTAACAATCTGGCAATGCCCTGATTTTTTTGGGTTTTATGTTATGCTGCTGCAATTTAACTCTTAATTAAGTTTGACAAAAGCATCGTACGTTCCACCAACTATCGATCGTGCTTGATATTTTTATGTAGACGGAGGTGGGCGATACCATCGATTGTATTGACATTGATAAACAACCATCGCTACACCATCCTTTGTTGAAGAATCACAAAATTCAGGTGATGCTTCATTGATTTTCCATTTAATAGAAAATAGCATCTAATTGGTTTCTTTCTTCTTGTAGAAAGAACCAACAATACATTTAACTAGCTTTGGTCGGATTTTTTCGCGCGTTAAGCCTTTACAATTTGGATATAGAGAATCATGTCCGACTGGAACTGTAGCAATTCGTCGAGTAACGAAGAAAGATTTGATCAGGGCGAGAGCCTTACCAAGAATGCCATCCTCAACAGCTTCAGGGCTGGATGCTCTTCGGTCTAATCAACATGTACTCTCTCTCTCTCTCTCTCTCTCTCTCTCTCTCTCTGTGCGCGTGCGTTTTTGTCTCCGCACCTGCATGCAATGCAATTTCCGTAAGGCTATATTTGGAATAGAGAAAAGACATTTCAGCATTAGAGATAATTGTGAAAACAACACGACTCATACGTGAAAGTGTCTTCAATTGACCAAGCATAATTAGCCCTAGGTTAAAACGACGTGACTCGAATCTCGATAATACACCACTTGAACTTTCTCCCTCATCGAGCAGTTTAATGTATATGATGTCATTTACAGGTGGTTTCTTTGAAGGAAGATATGACGGAAAATACTAAATATGGAGCTTATGGGAGAATATCCGTCTATAATATTACCGTTGCCCGTGACCAATTCAGTTCACATAACATATGGATTGAAACAGGACCTATAGATCATATTAGCATGATTGCAGCTGGTTGGATGGTGAGTGATTAAATTTATCGGCATTGAGAATGTAATTGTGATGGAAAAATCTTAAAGAGTTGTCTTAAGTCTACTATCTCTTGTTTTACTAGGTTTCCCCACAACTCTATGGTGATAGCCTTCCTCGGTTCTTCATATACTGGACGGTTAGTTTGGAGATTATTAATTAATTGTTCATCCAATTTCTTAAAAACCCAACACAAAATTAGATCTGAGTTGGCTTATTTGTTGATAAACGTTATTGTGACAGGGCAATGGTCACCGTGATGGGTGCTACAACTTGCTTTGTCCAGGTTTTGTCCTTGTATATAAGGGACCTGTTAATGAACCATTGACTGCTTCTACCTATGGCGGAGCTCAATATGAGCTTCTGATCCAAATTGAACAGGTAAGCGTCATTGAGAAACAAACTCCATATAGTGCTATCTTCGTAACAATCCGCATTTGAAAAATAATCTCAAATTGCTCACCTGCTCTAATCCAAATTGAAAGTGGAATCCAAAATAAGATTAAATACAACTTACTTCAACCAAAGTAAAACGAATTAGAAAGGAAACATAATTTAAAAAGTTTCAATTCAGAAGTAAGATAAGATTATGCAAAACTTATATCATATTAAATCAAATGCATTTTGATCTTCCTCGAAATTATCCACTGCTCGATATGTTTTAATCTTTTCCTTTTTAAATATATCTCAGTGAATTAAACACCCTTGAATAAAATTTATCATTTGTGCTTAAGTAAAACAATCATCACTAGTGAATTGAATGCCTTCTAATGAAATCTATGCTACTAGTATGTTCTTGAATTCATAAAGCGATAAAATTTATGTTAACCACAAATCTACATAAACCACAATGAATTCATTGTGAAAATTCGATTGAGCCATTAACATTAATGATGTAGTGGTCTTTTGAGTGTATCTACGTAATACCAGAAACCTACTATCAATTAAGATAGATTACCCATGATACCCCTAAAGTAGACGCCTCTCACTATTTAGATAAATCACCTGTACACATCACAAATGTGGATAAGTTTATAAAATGATGCACTGACTTCAATCTCTAGAACCTGTGAAAGTTGTTGATTGTTGATCAATGAATGCTATCCCAAGAAATATATTCGTCGATGTACTTTCCTCCATTCCCTCTTCAAACTAGGTCTTTAATTAGTAGATTAACAATGCAATCATCACCCGCGTGTACACTTATGTACAAATGAATAGATTTAACTATTATATGCAGATAATGTGCATAACTTGTAATACATTAATCAGAGGTAAGAATTGAGCAAACTTTCTCTAACTAGATGGAGGAGTTTTGCCCCTAAGAGAAAGTATAACTTAACTGCGAGCTACAAATTTGTGATAAATACAATAAATGCCCAATGCAAGCACAAGCGCCAAACCAGTATAGGAGTAAAATAAAGAGTCCGTATTTCCACATAAGCCCAAATTCATATCATTTATCTTACTCTCGAAACATAGCAAATGACATATTTCAACCTCATATTTTAAGGAAAGCTCTTATTTTTTGGTCAATTTCATAGAATATATCATTGATTCTAATAAACAATTAACCTAAAACTGAGAAAAATCATGTGGCTATCTCCATAATCTAATGTTTCATTTAGATTGATTGAGGTTTATCATTCGAAATTTCATCAACTAAAACTTTAAGATAAGTCGTTTTTACGTGTAAAAGCTTATCAATCAATTTTGCTTCTGATCAGGACCGTAAAACTGGGAATTGGTGGCTGATACTTGGTGACTCTCAAACTAAAATTGGTTATTGGCCGAAGGAGCTATTTTTGTATCTCAAAGATGGTTCACGACATGTAGCTTGGGGAGGAGTTGGCTTGGCCGGAAGTAATGGAGTTTGTCCTCCGATGGGTAGTGGTCACAAGCCCGATGGTAATTTCAGACACGCAACGGTCTTTCGAAGACTACAATGGATTGATGCGAATGGTGTGCTCTTACGTCCTTCGGACAAAGTATCTAAATGGGTGGACAAATCCAGCGTCTATGATCTGCAATACTATCGCAAGCTCCTGAGACGAGCATTTGGCTATTGGATTGCCTATGGAGGTCCCGGAGGTTATTGTAGGGATTAACAAGTCGAGGGGAAGTTATTTTGAACTATTCAATAAGCAAAGCTGCGACTTCTTGACTTTGAATCCTTGTTACTAGTTATTTGAATCCCCTTTAATTCTCAAGATCATGGCTAACGACCTGACTCAGTCCACGTGGGTCGAGCCCCCAAAAAAGGTACTTGAGAGTAACCATATAAGGTGATGATGATTTGGAGTGAATGTTGACTTATGAATTACTCAATAGGATATTTGCCAATCGATGCGAGACTTGTGATGCCGCAAACTCCCCCACTTAAAGAACTAATGTTCTTGTCTTTGTTGGCTCACATTGCCTAGCGATATTCCCTAATTGGATTTGCGGTCCGACTATCTCCTGCTCCCTCTGCCACCCTAGAAGCCTGCCTAGACCCATATCTTGTCCGAAGTTTATAGTCCCGGCGGTCACTTCCCATCCTTGTTGGATCAAATATGGGTCTAGTCCATCCTGGAACTTATTTGAGCGTTAAGTTACGAAAGGATAACCCCGACCCCTAACTTACACATTCTCAAACTTAATAAGTTCAACAATACACTTTATGCACAAACACGCTAACCTATGGGTAATAGTAATTATTTTATATTTCGAACAATTAACCAAATGATTATAAGATTTTTCGGGAAAAAAATAACATGATTCACATCACCAAAAATGAATTTCTTCAATCATGGAACCAGAAGTTAGGTAAAACAACTAAAATAAAAATTAAAGACCACGTTGCTCTACCGTTTCGGGAGTGTACAGTCGGGCCCGGTTCAACTCGAGGACGTGGTCAAATGGCCCAAAACCTGCCTGGTCGATTCGAGCCGACGTCACCTGCAAGACGAACTGGCTTATCTTCACAGGCCAAGGGATGGTCGGGTCAACTTGATCGAACTTGTTTTGCCTTTGCTTCCGAATTAGTGCTTGTGCCCATGAAAGTTTAAAATTTTTTCTTTTGCCTCCTTGTTGTTTCCGTCCCATTTCTTCTTGTAAATTTACCTCCATGAAGAGGAGGATACATCACGGCAAATTGAGCAGTGCGGTTCCAGAAGATTTCTATTTTTAACAAGTAAGACAGCATATTTTCGTTAATTTGGATTAATTCTTTGTTTTGTGGGTTAATTTGGACCTTCCACAAATAAATTGATGGTCCAAATCAACCATATAGCCAGGAATAATTACGTATAATTGCTTTCGTCGACAACTAAAATGCATATAGTTTGCATTAAATTACACAAGCATACGCTTAAACCGATCTGAATCAAACACACAAACACACAAAATTAGATCTAAGTTGGCTTATTTGTTGATAAACATTATTGTGATAGGGCAGTGGTTACTGTGACAGATGCTACAACTTGTTATGTCCAGGTTTTGTCATTGTATATAAGGGAGTACGTATCAATGAATCATTGCGTGCTTCTCCCTACCGTGAAGATCAAAATGAATTTCCGATCGAAATTGAATCGGTACGCATCATTTTGAAACAAAACCATATGGTGCAGATTTAGGAAATTCGGAAATATGTGTTGGGTATGTTTTAACAATTTTTCTTTTGTCAGCTATTTAACCAATAGAAATTCTATTTATCCACGAAATTTCCTGTAGTACTCTCTCTCTCTCTCTTCTCTCTCTCTCTCTCTCTCTCTCTCTCTCTCTCTCTCTCTCTCTCTCTCTCTCTCTCTCTCTCTCTCTCAATTTATCTATCCATATATATAATATTGTCTTTTCTATCTATATGTATATAATATTGTGAGAGACTAAATTGACTGATCATATTAATAGCCCAAAAAAATTATACAAAAAGAGATAAATTGAAATGGAAATACAAGGTCAAAATATATTTGGAAATTTAAATCCAATCGAATTAGAATGTAATCCGAATTGAGATTACGAACAACTTACGTTAACCAAAGTAAAACATATTAGGAAGGAACCACAATTGAAAATTTTCAGTTTACAATTTATATGAGATTACGTAAAACTTATATAAGTGTTAACATAATATACATCTTGATCTTCCTCGAAATTACTTATGCTTAATACTTAGGCTTTTTATCCACGCCTATCACTGGACCTTCTATGAAGATTAAGTATGCTTAATAACTTTACAATGTAGTTACCATTCAGGATTGGGTGTTGATTTACGAATAACTTAATGGGGCCACTTTCAATTGAGGCATAATTACTAGGGGTGATGTTCACTAAGCATAGATTCTACTATATGAAGGGGTAAGCAAGTAACAATAATTTTTTTGCTGATGGGAAGATTGTAAATGAAATGATAAAAGAGAAAATTGGATATCTCTCATGTTTCGGGCGTCCAATTCAAATCCTTTCGGAGCATTACTGCGAACATGCTCGAGCTTTGGTTAGTTGCAATACGATAACCCGGACAAAAGGTGGTTTCAGCCCCCCTCTCTCTCTTTATATCCTAATTGCGTCTTCTGAAGTCCCTTCCTATAAATTTCTCTCTTTTTTTCCTTTTCGCATCTTACACGATTTGATGAGTGGATTGGGTTGGAGGAGAGAAACACTCGCGCATTGTCGAGTGCGGTGGATGCTTGTGCGTGCACGAGAGGAAGAGTCTTTGATCCCTAATCTTCTCACTTTATAAAAGTGGACGTTTCGTCCAAAAGAGGACAGAGGCTCCTCCTCCTCCTCCTCCTGCCGCTGCTTCTTCTTCTTCTTGGAGCGGTAGTCCACATAGCAACTTCTTCTTCTTCTTGTTGGAGTCTTGGAGCGGTGGTCCACGTAGCAACTTCTTCTTCTTCTTCTTCTTGAGGCGGTGGTCCACGTAGCAACTTCTTCTTCTTCTTCTTCTTCTTCTTCTTGGAGCGGTGGTCCACGTAGCAATTCTCCATATCATGGGTAAGTTAATCGATGCTTAGTCCAACTGATGTTGAGGTCCACATAGCAATTCTCCATATCATGGGTAAGTTAATCGATGCTTAGTCGAACTGAGGTTGATTATGGATTAAACTGCTCTTATTGTTTAGAGTCCAAGTTGACTGGATCTTGTTATCTTAAATTTCTCTTAGTACACGTGTCATTTTCTCTATACCAATCTTCTTGCATGATGATTTACTAATTATGTGAAGGAAGGCTCATATAGGATCGATATTGTATTCACTCATACATGTACGAGTGTGATGCATAATAATGCTGGAAACTTTGCAGTACTGCGCATATGGTAATAGCAGTCCTCCTAAGTCTAGACATTCTATATTCACCCCGAAAATATTAATTTAGTTGTTTCAATTGAGAGTTCGTTTTTTTTTTCTCCCCGATTAGGTAACATCATGTCCAAGACGGAGCTCTACAGGGGACCATCACAACCGAATAGTATTAAGAGATGGGTCCTACTATATGTATTGCAGGAGGAGTGGTCGCCACCGGTTTCCTCGTGGCGTTCACCATTTTTAGTTGCATCTATTGTAAAAGGCAAAGGAAACTTAAGCCTGTTCACCCGAAGTTTAGATGGCAAAGTACCAATAGCTATATTTAATCTGCTTGAATATATTGATGCAATTAAATGTATTGGGCAATCTATAGCTATATGTAATCCTTCTATTGCCATACTTGCTGCTAATAAAAGATTTGGTTCCCATCGCCAGTGATGGTCGTACATTATGTCAGCAGCTTGAGATTACTTTCCAAATCTAATAGGATTTCATCCATATTGAATGATGCGTTACGAAGACAGCACAATATGACGGGGTTAGTTCAAAATTATGTTGACCTGTACCTGTCCAATATTCACGATGATGCTTATTCAACAAATAAGCCAACTTATATCTAATTTCAACTTGGGTTTTTTAAAATTTACGTGTATAATTAGTCATTTCTCCAAACTAACCGCCCGCTATTGAAGAACTAAGAAAGAGTAACCATAGAGTCATGGAGTAAAACAAGAGATAGTAGACTTACACAACTCCTAGGATTTTTTCACACAATTTCCTTCTCGAAATTTATAAGTTTAATCACTCACCCACCAATTGGCTCCAATCATGCTAATATGATCTGTAAAGCCTAGTTTCAATCCATATATTACGTGAACCGAGTTGGTCATAGGTAACGCTTATGTTGTAGATGGATGTGCTCCGGCAAGCTCGATATTTAGTACTTTTGACCACCTACAAATGATATCATGTAATTGAAACTACTATAATAGGGAAAAGTTCAAATGGTATATCATCAACATACAAGTCATGACGTAAACTAACATTTATATTACACTAAAAGTTTGCCAAATGCATTATAATTAAATTATAACAACATGCAACTAAACATGAATTCAAAATTTCCCAAAAAACAAAAGACTCATCGCTAAAACCTGATTTTTCCTCTAAAGGTGCACTTTTTTATTTATCATATTTTGTTCCTTCTTAATATATTCTAAACATTGCATGAATGGACATTTAGATGACTCTAAACATGATGGTTTGGTACTAACAAACCATGACGGCCTGAATTGAACCGTATTAGGACAGAAACATGCGAGTTTCACCCCCAAAGCTTTTACTAAGGTAAAAAGGATGCTCTGGAACCGTTTTCGGAGCCATACGAGAACCCCTCAGCGCGCGAAAGTCAGCTAGGTAGCGGGCGTAGAGTGCTCATTTTGTTGGGAAAATATTTCTAAGTAATTTTAATTGTTCCAAAACTAAATTTTTCCGATCCGTTTAATCATTAATTTGTTGCATATATAATTACGAAATTAGGGATCGACCTGGCCACCTAACAAAAATAATTTCCCGTGAGTATGAGAAGCATTTGCATTAATAATAACAATAGAATCTTATTAAAATTTCGAATCGTCATGAACTTGTCTCGTCTATGTTTCTTGAGATTTGAATTAGAAACCAAGAGCATCCCTTGCCTTTTCGCATTTCTCTATTCTTTATGTTATCTTGCCGTGGAGTTGGTGCTGCTATCGAACCGGTAGGCCAATAATTCTTGAGAGAGGTTCTTGGGCCATGTAAAGACGTTAGGGTTTAGCAAATTTAGTCATGTCTTTGTAGTCTCAATGAGCTTGGCCTAAGTTTGGTGGTTCTCGGAGGAGTTTGGAGTTTTTTTATTGTGGGCTTGGTGCAATCTTGATAAATATAGGCCTTCCCTGGGTGTTTTCTCACTTGGGCTTTGGTTAAGTCCAGTTTAGGAAGATGGGCCGGTCGGCCTTTAGTCTAGGCTGGCTCTCGGCCTGGCTGGCTAATATTTGGGTTTAGGCTGGTGTGTGCTTAGATTAGAAAATGGGATTTGGGCTGGGCTTAGGTTTATATTAGATAGTTGGGCTTCAGGGAATTAGGTTTATGTGTAGTTTAGGGCTTTGGTCGGACCGGGCTTGGTGTAGGTGCCAGGCCCGAGTTTTGGCCCAGCTCGGGAGTCTAATTGGACTAGATCCGGAGATCTGACCCGGGTCCCTATTTTCGACAAAAATTGTTCTCTTTTTTTTTAAAAGAATATATATTAAAAACATATTATTTTAGAAAAAAATATTTTAAAGAAGTATTTTTTGGGAAAATATATTTTAAAAATCATAAAATTTAAAAAATAGTGGAGGAATAGAAAAGATTAGGCATTATGAATAGTCACCAAAAATGATTACATATATGCATGTAAACCTAGAGAAAGTCACCAAATTTCTCTCTTTTAACACCTCTATTTGGAGGACGCTCGCCTTGTGTGACAACAAATCCACCATGTGGGAATCTCCATGTCGCATCTCTCTCTCTCTCTCTCTCTCTCTCTCTCTCTCTCTCTCTCTCTCTATGTGACATAGTCTATGAGGAAATTAACGTAACTTGATTTTATTAGGAAGAAACTTGATAAAATTAATGGTGCTTATGAAACTTTTCACCTTGATTGTATTCAGAAAATAATATTATTCCACACTTAGTTTGTGTTTTTCACTGAAAATTTCATAATAAAGAAAAATATATTTCATGAAAATCATTTTCAATTTTCATTTACTTATTGATTTAGGCAAAATGATTTCTACCATTTTCTCCAATCTAAGCTTGTTTTTTTTGTCCATAGAAAACGTTTTTCGTAGATAAATTAATTTTTTGTCATGAAAATACCAGAAAGTCAAAAAAAAATTCTGAAAATAGTTTTCTTTCAAATAAAGGATCCTTAATTAGGGATGAGGGTTTTAGGTTCTAGTTGAAACAGGTTCCTAATACGGTTGAGACAAGCGTTAGTCTTTTCGAAAACTCTCTCGCTCCTAAGAGCTTCTCCCTACCTCTTTTGGTAGCAGTCCCCAAATCCCTAGATTTTCCCGTGCATTTCCAAAACCCAAAAATCCAAATAGCTACATTTCAGACTTCCAATGGATTGAAACTCTTACTACCATTTTTTCTGACACCCATTACCCCACCTTCTTCTTGTCTTCTATGCTGAGGCGGAAAGGCTAGGGTTATGGCCTCCACTGATGGCATCAAGTAGCGTCGATTACTAAGTCTAGTTTTCTGTAAGTTTGATTGTTGTCTCTTTCTTCGGTTTCCCTCCTGGGCTCGGTGCGTGTTGACAATCAAAAGGGGATTTTCACCCCTTACCTTGGCTGGAAGGATTTTCACCTTTTTGTTGGCCCCGTCTCCATGAACTGATTTGGTCTAGCAACATTTATTTACTGTTTTGGGGAAAATGAACGAATCAGGGTCAATGGACAATCATCTGGTTGTTTTATGCAAGAAATTAGGGAATCTGAGAACAGAAGTTAATGCCCCTCCACGGGAAAGGGTGATTTTAGAGGAGATGCTAGATGAATGCAAGCGCACAGTATTTGGTAAGTTGTACTCGAGAGGAAATATTAACTTTCAGGCATTCCTTACCACAATGAAGAAAGCTTGGAAGGTAGACTCAGTCAACTTTGTGCACCGTGAATCGGGTATCTTGTCCTTTACCTTTGACTCTGAAACGGAGAAAGAAAGAGTGTTAACGAATAGCCCATGGTCTTTTGCGAGTAATTTACTGATTCTTCAACCTTGGGAGCCAAATAAACTTGTGCAATGTTATAAATTCACTCGATGTGCATTCTGGGTCCAAATTCATGGTCTTCCTATTGAATGGTGTTGTGAGGAGGTTGTATCTCATATTGCCCAAACACTAGGGTGTGTGAAAGAAGCAAAAGTAGAGAAGAAGGGGGTGACCTTTCAAAAGGTGGGACGAGCAAGAGTAGAGCTTCACCTGGATACACCTTTAAGGCCAGGTATTTTATATAATTTAGGAGAGGAGAAAGTTTGGCTGGATTTTAAATACGAGAGGCTACCTCGGTTTTGCTATTCATGTGGAAGAGTTGGGCACTTTGCAACAACCTGTGAAGAAGTTCCTTTTGATATGGCCAAATATGAAGATAGAAAGACGAATCGGTTTGGGTATTGGTTAAAAGCAAAGGCTAAGAAGCCTAGTCCTTTTTGGTAGATTTTTTATGAAAACCAAGTTGGTGAAGGGGAGGAAAAACTTGCAGACAGCAATTTTCAAGCTCAAAATACTCAAATAGTTATCTTCTCTGGTGAGCAAATAGCAGGTAGACCCACAGCGACAACACCACCGCAAAACAGGGAACCGGTGGATTTAATTTTACCTGATCCGTAGGTGGAACATCATAAGAATAAGGGAAAGGGCATAATGAACTTTGAGGAATCTGACCAACAGCTTCTGCCGGCTGCTAAACCATCATCCTGGACCAAAAAAGAAGGATCAAAGAAGGAAAGCAAGATTTTAAAAAGCTCACCAGCAAAAAAATTGAAGAGGTACATCCCATATAACTCTACATCTATAGAGTTGGCGAACTTGGATGAAGCTAATTTGCAGGACACTCAAATTAGTTTTTCGGAGGAAATAATGGGATGGGCTTTGGTGACTAGCCCGAATAAGCCACCAGGTTACAAATGAGGGTTTTATGTTAGAACTGTTAGGGGTTGGGCACACCACTGACAGTCCAAAATTTGAGAGTTATTGTGACTTAGGAAAGGCCCAACTTAATTATGTTAATGGAAACAAAAAACAAAGAAAATGTGATTCTTCAAATTAGAAGGCAGCTGTGTTTTAAAAACAGTTTTGTGGTGAATTCGATAGGAATTGCGGGGGGGCTAGCGGTGATATGGAATGATGAAGTGGATGTGGAGGTGGAATCTAGCTCTCAAGAGTTAATTAATTTGATATGTGTCGATCATGAAAGTCGGATCAAAATGCGGGTAAGTTGTGTACATGCTCCAAATATGTATGGGGATAGATTGAAGTTATGGGATAATATGAGACAGATTGGCCTTTCTCAAAACATTCCATGGGTTTGTTTGGGGAATTTCAATGAGGTGCTTTATTATTGGGAGAAGGAGGGAGCAAGGATGGCAGAAAATTATCGAATGCAGGCGTTCCAAAATTATATACATGATTTCTATTTAATGGAAATAGATTGTAAAGGGTGTGCTTTTACTTGGTCAAGCAACAGAGAAGGGGTTGATTTGGTCAAGGAAAAACTGGATAGGGTGTTTTGCTCTCTTGATTGGCGGCTCATGTTCCCAGAGGCTGAAGCGTATGCTTTACCAGCTGTTGGGTCAGATCATAATCCTCTCCTTTTGATGAGTAGTGCTGAAGCTGTTAAAAAGAGGAAAGAGTTTCACTTTGAGGCCTTCTGGACGGAAGATGATGAATGTAGAGATATAGTTAAACAAGTATGGCAATCTCAAACATGCTATGACAGAGGATTGAGAGGAAAATTGCAGGCTGCAAGTCATGCATTGAAAGAATGGAGCAAAAGAAAGTTCCCGAATAGCCATCTTCGCATAACAACCCTAAAGCAAGAGCTTCAATTCTTAACTAATAGTGCCAACTCGGTTCAAAGATCTAAAAGGATGAAGATTGTAAAAGAAGAGATTGAAATATTATGTACAAGAGAGGAAATGTATTGGGGGTTACAATCTAGAATTAATTGGCTACGTTGGGGAGATAAAAACACAAAATATTTCCATGCAGCAACGATTCAAAGAAGACAGAAAAACAGGATTACAATGCTGAAAAATGCATCGAAGCAGTGGACACGAGATATACAGCAACTTCAGCACATCACCATTTCCTTTTTCAAGGAGTTATATACTTCGGTTGGGCCTAGAAATTGCCAACCAATTTTGGATCAATGTCCTACACTAATTGGAAACGATATTAATGAATGTTTCGTGGCGGAAGTAACATCAGAAGAAATTCATGCTGCTGTATTTCAACTTGGGGCTCATAAAACACCTGGTCCAAATGGCTTAAATGGCATTTTTTATCAGCATCATTGGGATATAATCAAAACTGATGTGATAGAGGAAGTTCGGGGTTTTTTTCTGACCGGAATAATGGAACCAGCCCTCAACAGAACTTATATTACTCTGATTCCAAAGATTCCACATTCAGAAAGACTTGACTAGTATCGCCCTATTAGCCTTTGCAATTTTGCATATAAAATTATATCGAAAATTTTGGCAAACAGATTGAAAAGATGGCTGCCTATGCTGATTTCAAGGGAGCAAAGTGCTTTTGTCAATGGAAGACAGATTCAAGATAATATTTATATTGTGCAAGAGGTTTTGCACCAATTGAGAATGAGGAAAAGGAAAAAACATTTTCAAGTAGTGCTGAAGCTTGACATGTAGAAAGCATATGATAGAATCGAATGGGATTTCTTACAAGGCAGCTTGCTGAAAATGGGGTTCTGTGCTCAATGGGTAAATTCGATCATGCAATGTGTAACTACAGTCACTTTCAGCATTAAATTCAATGGAGAACCTCTTCTTTTTTTCACTCCTACTAGAGGTATCCGACAAGGAGACCCATTATCACCTTATCTTTTCATTTTGGTGGCTAACAGCTTATTTTCATTGATGGGTAAAGCTCAGCAAGATGGGTTTATTAAAGGAATCAAGTTCAATAGATTCTGCCCCACTTTGACTCATTTATTATTTGCAGATGACTCAATTTTCTTCTTGGATGGATCTTTACACGAATGTCAAAATGTTGCAACGGTTCTTAATTAGTATTGTTATGTCTCAGTACAAGCTGTAAACCTAAACAAGTCCGGCATCTTCTTTAGTAAAGATTGTCCTCCTCTATTAAAGGAAAATATGAAAAGAGAATTGAGGGTTCCGGAGCTACAACGGTCAGGTAAGTACCTGGGACTTCCATTTGACTGGGGAGCATAAAAAAGACAAATGTTTGCATGGATTTTAAATAGAGTAAATATGAAATTGGAGGGATGGAAGGAACAAATTATATCTAAAGCAGGCAAAGAAATTCTCTTGAAATCAGTGGTGCAGGCGTTACCTCAATATGCCATATCAGTTTTTAAAATTCCAGTTTCAATTTGCAAGGCTGTAGAGAAGAAAATAGCAAATTTCTGGTGGAAAAGCAACGAATCAAAAGCTGGTTTGCATTGGAAGCGATGGGAAATTATGAAAATGAGGAAAGACAGGGGAGGAATGGGTTTTAGAGACCTAATTATTGTTAATAATTCCCTTTTGGGTAAACAAGCTTGGAGGATGGTAAAGAATCCGGATGCTCTGTGGTGTAAATTATTTAAAGGGCTCTACTTTAGTCGAAAAGACTTTTGGCATGCTGAAAAAGGGCCCAAACCTTCTTGGGGTTGGAAAAGTTTACTTTTAGGAAGGGAAAATATTGCGGATTCAGTGAGATGGTCGATCGGAAATGGTCAGAATATCAATATCAGAACAGACAAATGGTTGAAGAGATGATTAATTGGAGGGCCAGCAAATAAAAATGACCCATAGAAAGTTTCTGAGTTGATGAATTTTGAAGCAGAACAATGGAATCAATCACTGTTAAATAATCTTTTTGATGAGCAGACTACTCAGGAAATTCTTGCAATCCAAATTAATCTTCATATTACAACTGATGAATTGATCTGGACAGGCACGAAGAATGGATCCTATACAGTCAAAAATGGATATAACATTTTAAGAGATAGTATGACAGCAAATAGAGCACTAGAGCATCCCTCTTCCTCATATCAAACATCGCCAAAATTATGGAATGTAATATGGAAAATGTAGACCAGCCCTAAAGTGAGGATCTTTGTTTGGAATGTTTGTCAAAACGCCATCCCATCTAAGGAGAACCTATGGAAAAGAAAGATCTTACCTGATCCAGTTTGTGATCTGTGCCGAGATAAAGTAGAAATGGTCGAACTCACTCATCTACTTTGCCCTTGGACTGCAGAGGTTTGGAGCCACCCGGAAATTAATCTACCAATAGACGCACAAGGGATTACACGAATGGATGAGTGGGTAGCGTGATTTATTAGAAAAAATGCGAACTTACTATCTCTGGAAACGGTTGGGAACCTCCTGTGGCAAGTATGGAAGGAGCGCAACAACTTTATTTTTCGAGGAATTAAACCGGATGCCTGCAAAGTCGTAGATCTAGCCCGATTTCAGCAAGAAAGCTACCTTAAATGGGGATTTTCACCTCTACCAGCAGAAAAGAAAGAAGATCTGGCCATTTCTCATACCTGGCAAGCCCCGGCAGCTGGTTCCTTCAAGATTAATGTTGATGGGTCGTTGGGCAAAGGATCGATGGAAGGAGCAGTGGCGTGTGTCATCCGGGATTCTTTCGGCAGCATGGTTGATGGATTCACGAAGCAAGTTTGGGCGGAATCAATCTTTCAGCTTGAAACCCTAGGCGTCGCCGAAGCTTTGAAGTATGTAAAGCAAAAGCAAATGGGGAAAGTTGTCGTGGAGTCTGACAATCGAAGCCTTGTGGACTGTTTAAAGCACTTGGACGATGGGAACTGGGAAGCACGTGCAACGTTGCTGGAGTGCAGAGCAATTCTTCAACAAATGTCGCAAGTGGGCCTCTCCTTCTGTCCACGAGCTGCCAATGCAATAGCGGACTGGGCCGCGCGCCAACAAAGACAGAAGACCCTTCCTTCTAACTGGTGGGCCGATCCACCTCTTGGACTATGGGCCCTTTTATGTTTGGATGCCCCAAATGTTGGGTCTAATGTTTCTGCTTTATAATATAAGTAAAATATCCTATTTTCGACCAAAAAAAACAGGTTCCTCTTTTTTTTTTTTTTTTTTTTTTTGGAACTTAGAACCTACTTTGCATACCATAGAACTTGGAACCTAACCAATCACGGGTTTTATAGACTAACCAGGTTCCATCTATATTATAAATTGAACGATTGTAGTGAATTAAAACCTTTGACGATCATTACTTACTGTTATAATTCACTGACTATAACTTGTATTTATACATACAAAAATAATGAATATTAATAAAGTAAAAGTCTCGATTATAAAATGGAAGCTCAAACTAATGCTTTCAAATTATACTTATTATCAAAAAGCGTGGAATATCGTAAAATCGTGCAAAGATATGAATCAAGAAAAATATTAAAACTTATTTCAAGTTTTAGGTTATAGGTTGCAGATTCCAAGTTCTAGTGACATCCAATTAAAAACTCGGAACCTACTCGTCGAAAAAGATTCCTTATTTTTTGGATCTTAGAACCTACCTTGCATGCCTTGGAACCTGGAACCTACAAATTTCCACCAGTCCAATTCTCAAATGCTAGGTTCTATTTTGAAACCATACTCACCCCTACCCTTAATTGAGCTGTGTAATCAACCAATCAAGATGATCAACATTACCCGCAATAACACAATGCATGTAACAAGAGAGCATGTTGCCTATTTTTTGGTAAATCTAATGAAATAGAGAGACTTGAGAAGACAAACTAAGGAAAAAAAAAATGTTCCAAAAGGTTAAAAATGATTGCCAATTTCTTCAAACCTTTGGACTTGGTCATTAATTGCTTGGTTTTAGTAGGACAAAGGACCGTCATGAAAAATGTATCGAACTCTTTGACAGTAGTTATGCATGATGTGAACCTGGCAGATTTTAAGGACAAGTGGAAAACATGCATTTTCACTATAAAATTTGACAATCATGTCTTATTTCAAGGTAAGCTTTAGACTCTGCATGCTCTTATCTTTGACCCATAAGGACCTTAACTCGTAACGCTTTAATGCCTTTTCTTCTTTTCCTTTTTGGTTGCTATTGGTAGCAAAGACTATTAGTGTGATGGATTTATTTGTTAAATAAATTGCTGATATGGTTTAATGAGCTAATCACAACATCCTCGCAATAAAAGTCTCAAATTATTTCAATTTGCATTTAAATATTGAACATTCTTATCTTTAAATAGTTTTTTTTTTCTCTACTACCATTACCACGAGATAAAATTAACTACACAAGTACCTCTTGCACAAAATCCATGAAAAGAGAATGCACGAATATCAAAGGTCCCTTTGCCAAAATTCGGGTTTACTACTGCCATAAGATATAAATCATTAAATTTCCTGAAAAAAAAAAAAAGAGAAACGAATTAGGGAAAATTAGTAGAATTTGCTTAATAGATTTTACATATGTTGAACTAGGAAATAAGTGGGTAGACAATTAATGTGGACAACGCCCTTAAATTTGGCCGGAGAACAAAACGTATTCGTCAGAACGTTCACAGTATAAAGGCCAGTTTTAGCCCAAGCATTGCTTATTAACCCTATCTCAAAGCTCCATCACCACCATGCAATATAGAATTAAAGTCTCGCCATTGTTGTTCGTATTCTTCGGTGTTTCTCTGTGTGAAGTTGGAAACATTTCAGAGGATGAAGACAGTTTTTTATTTTTGGTAGAAGAAGACAGAGTTAAAGAAACAGGAAAATAATAATCTTTAAAAAATTTCAATTTTTTAAAATATTATTAAAAATTGTTCGCGACAATACCAGTTATGCCACGTACAACTATCAGCGTTTATGTCAGCGATATTCGGCTAAAATTGGCTGAATGGATACAATTGACAAAAAGTGATAATATTTAGGACTAAATTGGTAAAATTGAATAGTTTATGATTGAATTGACAAAAGTACAACATATTTGGGGCTTTCTGTTCAGATTTTCCCATTAATTCTTAAAATAACTAGTATATACACCCACTCAGCTCATATAGCATCATATTATGATATATCCATCTAAAATTTGCAAATTGGTCGCCTAAATTGAAATATATTCATATATGTAAACATCTCGTGTGTTAATTAATTTATCTCAATCTCTACCACTGATTATTGCTAATAATTTAAATGGAAATTAAGTTGTTAGCAGAACTGTTTCACATGGAGTCATTCTACTGACAATGAAAACTTAGAATTTTAATTGTGTAAGGTATGAAAACAAAAAAGAGATAAAATTATTTAGAACAATTCAATGAAACAGAGAGACTTTAGAAGACTATTAGAAAAAAAAATTCCAAAAGGTACTATTTATTAGAAGCAAGGCTAATGCCCATATTTATAGAAATATATATCAAGTCGAAACAATAACAAAACAATATCATATTGAGGGGAAAAAAAAGAAGATGATTGCCAACTTCTTCCGAGCTTAGTATAAAATTTCAGTCGGTCAAGGAACTGTCATGGCAGAATTTCAAAGATAAGTGGAAAACATGCATTTCAATGGGAAAAAAAATGGCAACCATGCCTTATTTCACGGTAAACATAACGCACGGCTCTTTAATGCCTTCTTCTTCTTTCCTTTTTTTTTTCTCTTTTTTTCCTTATTGTTAGCAAAGACAATTCTCGTGATAGATTTACACATGAATTTAGACTTCGTATGTTAAATGCATTGCCGATCTGGTATGAGGATCTACTCACAATGTCCTCTTTAACTAGTTTTCTCTATTTCTCTACGTGCCATTGCCATTAGATATATAACAAACTGACCAAATACATTCTTTTGTTTCATTCATGCTGTCGCTCTTGCACAAAATCCATCAAAAGAGAATGCATGAATGTCAAAGGTCCCTTTTTTCTGAAATTCGGGGTTACTGCTGCCCTAAGATAAAGTTAAGAGAGCCAGTTTAATATATTTTTGTAAGAGTTTTTCTAATTGTGGACTACATTAATTGATATTGTAATTTACCGTTTAACGTTTACCGTTTTACGGGGTTTGGTCTAAGGTGAGATAGAAGGTTTTTAATTAGTCTAATATGGGTTTACTAGTGTGGGCCGAGTTGAGCTGGCCCGTAATGAGAGGACGGTTGGAAACTCTATAAATAGTCTTCAAGTCTCTCCTCTAACCCTAATTCTCACGTATCCTCACCTAAGGGCGTTTTCCTAACGCTACACGTGAGGGGGTCGCCTCATTGAGCCGGTGATACGGAGGCAATAGAGGAGAAGGACTTGCGCGTGGAACATTGTGTTTCCGCTTCAAGCTTCGAAAACAGTGGATCCCCTCGATGAGTGGGTAATCCCTTTTCGCTTCCGCATTTTATATTTGATGGATTCCAAAACAGGTGCGTTAATCTTTCTACTCAATTATGCTTGTTTTGTTTCACATTGTTATGGAGATCTTGGGGTTACGCATTTGGTCCAACATGTGGTATCGAAGAACCATAACCCTGTAACTTGAACACATAAAGGTTTTGCCCTAATTTGTACGGATCTTGCCCTAATTTGTGATTTTCGAGATTTTTTATTCAATAAAAATAAAATTAAATCACAAATTCGGACTGGAATCGACGAGACGAGCAAGACGGTCGGCGGCGCGTCGCCGGGGGAGGCCGCACGCGCCCCCACGCGCGGCCACGCGCCGCCTGGGCGTCGAACGCGCGCCGCGCGTGAGCTCCACGCGCCGCGCACTTAGGCGGCGCGTGAGGGCGCGTGGAGCGTCGGATCGGTGCGTGGCTGGCGGCGTTGGATTCGTATGGCCGTCCTCTACGTCGTGGTGTATTTATTTTACATATTTGATAATTTTATGGATGTGAAAATACATACGGAACCCTAAATACGTGTATTTTTAGTGTATTTTTGCGTATTTTTCTTATATTTTCTGTGAAATTGGAAATATAAGTGTTGGGTTACAGGTATGTTATCACATAAATATTATATTGGTGTGATTCATCAGTTAAAATCAAACTTTATTGTGAACCGAAGTTCTGGCTTTAATGAGATACAATC
Organism: Eucalyptus brandiana; assembly: GCA_014182725.1. Classification (NCBI taxonomy): domain Eukaryota; kingdom Viridiplantae; phylum Streptophyta; class Magnoliopsida; order Myrtales; family Myrtaceae; genus Eucalyptus; species Eucalyptus brandiana. The sequence continues at coordinate 35,121,529 of CM024672.1, read as the reverse complement.
AATATATGGAATAGTAATTGGTATGTATCAACCGATGGTAAACAAGTAAAGGTTATGAAATTTTTGTTGCTCAAGCATACTCCTTGACATGCTGATAATCTTTGAATGATGGACGTCTTAAGAACTTGTGACCAAACGGATTGTACTAATTAACAAAATCTTTGTATGTGGGTAATGCATGTCGATTAAGTATGCATATTGTACATGAATTCATCCTGGTCACTTGTCTATCAAGTTAATATTTTTTATGGTTAAGGAGTATGGCAATATTTATGCAGAGCAATAGTATCTACTGTTATAGTTTAGATATTTAGTTACGTGGTTTGACTCAATTTATAGGCCACCTGATTGAAGTAATGATATTTGTTACTTAAAATTGATTAATAAATCAATTGTTGGCCTTGGAGTCATGTTTTGCCTTATGAAACTCATGAGCAATAGTTGATCAGCTGTTAAGCTTGTCGATATGGTGTACCCTGTATTACTATTGATGTTAATTTGTGAGAGATATTTTAGATCAGCATTCTTTTTATGTTGTTCTGGTAATATGTAATTGGGGGTGCATAAGAGATGTTTTATTCTCTGTTATAAGAAGTTTCTTATGTTACTGTGATCAATGATCTCATTGGAATCTGTCTTTCAGATTTGTTATATATATATATATATGATTAATTTTTTATTAATGAATAAAGCAATGTAATTAGCATGATATGTGATTTTAGTGATAACATGCCCCTATCACTAAAGTTAAAATCACATGTATATGGTGTATGTGATGAGTAAAGTTTATATCCCCTGGTATGAGAGAATTTCAATGATTCAATTGAGTTGTGACCGCCAAAGTGGCACGCTTGATTGGGTTTGAGAAATTTCGGTCTCGTATATTTGATTGGGATGTCTCTGGTCTAATGCATAGTTATACTCCCAAAGGAGGTGATTGTGTATTAGTTCATGGAGGGATACATGATAGTGTGGTGGAGGAGAGACCAATCCTAATGGTTCATATGCCCAAAGGTGATGAATTCACGAAGATTGGAATATATTCTCATAACCCTTATCATGTGGGGAGTGTACAATTGCATGCCATATATTCGCCCAAAGGTGATTATATGATTATGCGTGTAACTCTCGGATGTGTACTTGTACGTCAAGTTACACGGTACTCACATGATGCTAATTATATACATTGCTTGTTTTTCAGTCACCTTTTACGTAAATGGTAATTCCGTCATCATTGAGGTTTTTTTGCTTCAAATTTTAAGTTGTGGACATATGATTTGTTGCTTGAAAAAGAGCAATTGAATTTGCTTATTGTCCATGAAGCGTTCCATTCTGGAACACTTGAAAAGAGGTTTCTCGCGGATTGCACTTTGCTATAAGATGAAGGAAGCCTTAGTTGCTTGAAATTATGTCTTGTTTGATATTGAAATTAGGACACATCTGCAAAAATTGTGTTTAAGTCCTAATGACATATACATCTCGTATATGATTTAAAAGTTGTCAGGTTTAACAGTGGCAATGAGTATTTTGGCAAGTATGACAATGCGAAATAGCTTAAAGGGTCATTTGTCAAATACTTGATAGATTCTGGGGTGGTAACTTAATTACTATGTTTGAAAATCCTGACAAAAGATTCACTCGAAATTATTTTGTATCTTACTTAGATTGTTCAAAAGGGTATTGATTTTATGACCCTAAAGAAGGTACAAGAATTATGGAATCACATACTCTAAAGTTTCTAAATATTGACGTAATTGTAGAGGATAGCTGCTCTCAGACTATTAAAGATAATAGTATGATGGAAGATCACCGTGTCTTTGTCTTTACCTATACGAGATAATTATGGAATCTCTGTACCATAGACTAAACTTGTTGAGGTTCAAGGTACTATTCTTGATATAATTTATAATGAAATTTCTTATACCTCTCAAGTGCAGAATGAAGTGGTTGCAGTTTTATTAAGGAGATTTGTTAGGGAAAGACGATCGGTTATATCATCATACTATATAGTCTATTTGTGAGAGCATGATTATAATATCCACTACATTGTTGTTTTAGCAACTTATATAAATGTCGTTTCTTGTTGTCAATTAAGTATGTGATTAGATGCCATAAAAGGCGATATACAACCTATGAAACAGGTTTGGAAACTTACTGTCTTGTATAAATATCACAAGTTTATATTGTGCAAATTGGCGTACAAAACTAAAAAGAATTTCAAAGAAAGATTGTGGAATTTAAAGCTAAATTGGTAACTAAAGTTTTAACTCGAAAGAGGGGTGGATTGTTTATAGTGAAGAAATAACTATTTCTTTAAAAGATTCTTTCGAGTTAATGCGGCTTTATTTATTTATTTATTTATATATGGAGTTACGCCTAATAGATACAAAATCTATATTGTGCAATTGGATGATTTTTGTAGATTCAAGTAAACTTGTGTGTAGACGAAAAGTTCTAATTCATGGTCTTAAGCAAGTTTCCAAACAATATTATTAAAGTATCATAATGTTGTTATTTTTTGTTTAATTGGGAACAAAGTAATTCAATATACCGCAAGGTCGGTGGGAGGAAATTTATTTTTCTCATACTCTATGTACTTGATATTTTGCTTACAAGTTGTGACTTTGAGATATCTTATATCATTTGTCTTGAAGTCGAAGGATTGTTTTTGTCATATTATATTAGATTTTCTCGGAGGACATTTGTTGATTGTATATTGGAAATATTCAATATACATTATTGCAAGCCAGGAATTGCTCCTGTTGTTAAGGGTGATGGACTAAATCTATCACATTGTCCTTATTTAGATATTGAAAAATCTAATTAAATGGTGTACCTTGTGTCGGTGCACTTAAAAGTATAATGTATGCTCGAATTTGCACTAGACTAAATGTTGTCTTTGTGACGGGACTTCTAGGCGAGATATCAGTCAAATTCGGGACATGATCACTGGGTTGTCAAGAAGGTTTTAAGGTACTTAAAGAAGACAAGAGATTATATGCTAATTTATAGCTATGTTCAATTCTTGCGAGTTAGTAGAGTATTTAGATGTAAACTTTGTTGGCTATTCGATGACATGCAATCAATAACGGAATACGATTTATGTTAGTAGGAAGTGCAGTAAATAAAGTTCTTTGTTATCTTATACTATGTAAGCAGTGTTAGTAACATTCTTTTAGGCTGTTACTTGGGCTTTTAGGCTCCGTAACCTCATGACGGAGTTGATCGTTTTAACTTTATGGATAGACCCATATGGTTGTATTGAGATAACATATTTGTAGTATTATTTATTTACTACAGAGGTCTCAAGGGGTCTAAATATATGGTGGTCAAATATTTTTTGACTATAAAAAAACGGTACAGAAAGGTGACTTATAATATAACATATTTTCACAGATGTTGTGATTGCAGATCCACTAATTAAAAACCTATGTCCATGTGTATTTGAGTGACATGTCATTAAGCATGGGCCTAGGAGTATCTTCGGATACTTGTTGTTTAGTGGGAGCTATTTTGGTTTTACTCGATAAAGGTTTCATCCGTGTTCGTTACACTTTGTAACGGTTTGATATGTATCAACTTTTGCATTCAATAAAATATTTTGAATGTGTTGTTATGTTGAATACATATTGATAAAGTCTCAAGGGATTGTATAAACCTTGAGTGAAGGCTAGGGGCATCCGGGCATCCGGTTATTAGCCTTGTGCATATGTCTTGTGATACATAAAGAAAGGTTAACCATAAGGACAAGACATATGTGGGTTCATTGGAACCATAAAGCATTCTCTAGTGGCACAAGTTTTTTGTGACACCTAAGGTAAGAGAATGGTGGACGACAAATGAGATCTCTCTATGAGAGATGTTATCCATTTGACACACTACCATATTGAATCCATATTAATAAAGTCGAGAGTACTCGTGACTATGGAAGGCTCGTGTGTATACATGCGATTACCGCCATGATTCGGTGTTTAAGACTTTATGGGATAGGATTGACTATTAAGAATTATCTCTACGGACCAATGTGCGCACATAAGGTACGATTTCAATTAATATAGTCCAAGTGGGAGAATGTAAGAGTTTTTCTAATTGTGGACTACATTAATTGATATTGTAATTTACCGTTTAACGTTTACCGTTTTACGGGGTTTGGTCTAAGGTGAGATAGAAGGTTTCTTAATTAGTCTAATATGGCCAGCTAGTGTGGGCCGAGTTGAGCTGGCCCGTAATGAGAGGGAGGCGGTTGGAAACTCTATAAATAGTGCTCAAGTCTCTCCTCTAACCCTAATTCTCACATGTATCCTCACCTAAGGGGCGTTTTCCTAACGCTACACGTGAGGGGGTCGCCTCATTGAGCCGGTGATACGGAGGGCAATAGAGGAGAAGGACTTGCGCGTGGAACATTGTGTTTCCGCTTCTCGCTTCAAGAACAGTGGATCCCCTTGATGAGTGGGTAATCCCTTTTCGCTTCCGCTTTATATTTGATGGATTCCAAAACAGGTGCGTTAATCTTTCTACTCAATTATGCTTGTTCTTGTTCTTGTTATGGAGATCTTGGGGTTACGCAATTTGCGTCCAACAATTTTATTTATGTTGCACTAGGAAATAAAGTGGATAGAGTATAAATGAAGGATTATTAACCTAAAAGCAAGTTGTTGACCTCCATATGCGGACAAGGCCCTTAAATTTGGCCAAAGTACGAAACGGCTTCGTGGTGACTTTCACAGTATATAGGCATGTGTAGCCCAAGCACTGTTTATTACCACACTGCTTATTAACAGTATCTCCAAGCTCCTTCACCGCCACGCAACACAGAATGAAACTCTTGCAATTGATGTTCGTATTCTTCGGTGTTTCTCTGTGCGAGGTGGGAAACATTTCAGAAGACGTCGACTTAGAGTTGGAATGACAGGTCAAGATGATGAATAGGCCACCGGTTAAGACATTTGTGGTAATAATCTCTCTAACAATCTGGCAATGCCCTGATTTTTGTGGTTTTACGTTATGCTGCTGCAATTTATATTCTTAATTAAGTTTCACAGAAGCATCATACATTCAACCAACTATTAATCGTGTTTGATGTTTTTATGTAGACTGAGGTGGCCGATACCGTCGATTGTATTGACACTGATAAACAACTGTCGCTACAACATCCTTTATTGAAGGATCACAAATTTCAGGTGATACTTCATTGATTTTTCCTTTTATAAAAAAGAGCATCTTGCCTAAAACATTCTTCTTGGCATTCTATAATCTGTTTCTTTTTCTTGTAGAAAGAACCAACATTGCATTTAACTAGCTTTGATTGGCACTTTTCACGTATAAAATCTGTACAACTTGATTATAGAGAATCATGTACAGTGGGAACTGTACCGATTCCTCGAGTAATAAAGAAAGATTTGATCGGGGCGAGAGCGCGAAAGCCTTAACAAGGATGCCTTCCTCAACAGCTTCAAGGCAGAATGCTTTTCAATCTAATCAACACACACTCTCTCTCTCTCTCTCTCTCTCTCTCGCTCTCTGTGGGTAGGCGCGTGCGTATTTGTCTCCACACCTGCACGCTATGTATTTTCTTTAAGGCTATATTTGGAATAGAGAGAAGACATTTCAGCATAGGAGATAATCATGAAACAACATGACTCGAACCTTGATAATACACCATTGAATCTGGGTTTCAAGCATAATTAGCCCTGGGTTGGACGTGGGTTTCAAGCATAATTAGCCCTGGGTTGGACGTGCTATCTCTTATTGGTAAATTTCAACCTGCGTTTATAAGTGGCAAAAAATATTGAAAAAAAAAAAACCAGTTGTTGGTAAATTACCAACACTTTCATGAAATTACTATCTTTTTTTTGATAATTTGCAAATTACCGACATTTGTATTACAAACAAATTTTTATTTGGATTACTTACGAATGTTTGAAGTTCAATATTTTTTAATGAAATTACCAACCTTAATTAGAGTAACTTACTAGCTTTGGTTATATTAAATACGAATTATTTATGGGTTACCAACTCTCATTTAAGTTCCTTACCAACCTTTACGTTCTTTTTAATTTATTGACTTTTCTATTGAGTACAAACTTTTATTTGACTTGGCAAGTAACCATACACAAACCTAACTTCTTGTGACTCACCAACTATTCTATCATTGAATTATTATATAGTATTGGGTATACAACTCTTATATGAGCTATATATTGATATTTATTTGTATTTATTTTAATTTGCTAATTTTCTTCTCGTTCACAAACTTTCATTTGCATTTTTTAGTAATGCCTTAAATTTACAACTTTTTTTTTATTATATATTTTACCAACACTTATTGGAGTGCTTTATCAACTGTTCTTTGATTAAGTTACCAATTAATTTTGGGTTGCTAAACTCTCATTTAACTTACATACCAAGTTTATTTTTCATTTAATCACCAACTTTTATTGACAATCTTTTGTTTGTAAACGAAGAGAATGTGTTTTTTGTTGTCAGTCATAACAAAGTTGGTAACTTATAAAAATTACATACACGTTGGTATCTTACTTTGATAAAAGTTAATAATGCAAACTAGTTGGCAACTTAATCCAACAAAGCTGATGATCTCTCTAATTAAGGTTGGTATTTTCTGAAAATAGTTGATAAATTGAATGAGTTAGGAAGCAAGGCACATAAAAGTTGGCAATTCAATAGAAAATTAAAAAAGAGAAAAACAAATGAACATTGCTAACCAGCTCAAATTAGAGTGATGAACCAAAACTAGTTGATAACCTAATGGGATAAAAGTTGGTCAGTCACACATATGAAGATTGGTGAATTCGTAAAAGGGACACCTGTAAGTAATGACAAATGAAAGTTGGTAAATCATAACGAAAATTGATAAATTGAAAAGCAAGCAAATAGGCGGTGATAAATAACTCAAACGAGAGTTTGTGATCATAATTAGTTGATAGTTTAATTTGGAAAAAAATGGTGAATCTAAGGCATTTCTAAGAAAAAAAAAATCAAGTTTTGTAGAAGATAAGAAAAGTTAGTCATTTCTAAAATGATTAAAAGTTATCAACAAATTACCATGTAATTAGAATCATTTTGTTTTTTTATCATCTACATTTTTACGCTTATGAGCTCTCTTAGGAATCTACTGGCACGGAGGAAAAACCCTTTTTTTTTTCTTAAGGGAATAGTAGAATCTCTAAAAAATCAGAGCCACAAATTGAAGCTATTGAAAATGGATGTGTCTATGATGATTTTTCAAGGTTCCATAAATCCCAACTGGTCAGCTGAGTTGGCCAAAACAACTCTTGCATAAGTGCTGGAGTCATAGTTGTGGTTTTCTTTTCTCTTACTTTGTGTAACCTTTAAAAGATGATTAGGCCAAAAAGAAAAAGTAGATAACGGTTTTGGGAAGAGTCTAATTCGGTAAATAAATCAGAGAGTACAGCTGTAATCTTACAGGAACTCATCAAAACCTCCTTCCCTAAATGTCATGATCATTGCAGGCCCAAGATGGAAAAAGGTACTTGCTGAGTTTGAACCGGCTCAATTTGGGATCTAAGCTCTGTATATAAAACTCTAGTCTTCCTTTACAAGCTGTAGCAACTTCCTGGTGTCACCATGGCTTTCAAACAAGTAGCGTTTGTATTGGTTTTGCTTTCGGTGTCCAGGTCTAAAGCTACAAATATATCGAAAGATGATGACATTGATTTGGAAGAGCAACTCAAGCTTCTAAACAAGCCGCTGATCAAGACATTCCTGGTAATGTAATAGACACCCTGTGAAACATTTTCATCTTCCTAAACCATTTCCTGGTAATAATATTAGTCTTCTTTTTTCTTTTTTCTTTTTTTCCGCCGTGGAGACTGAGGAAGGAGATACAATTGATTGTATTGACATTGACAAACAACCGGCGATCGATCATCCTTTACTTAAGAATCACAAAATTCAGGTTAATGTTATTCCATATTTCATTCGGAATTTATTTGCAGGATGCATTGTTGAGTGATGTGCATAAGTAAAATTTTCTACTACGTGCTAACTATGTACTCTCTTTCTTTTTTGTTTAATAGAGAAAACCCAAATTGCCTCTCAGTAACTTCTCCAAAACTTCCTCTGCTACCAAGTATATACAATTTCGATCAAGAAAACCTTGTCCAATTGGAACAGTTCCTATCCAACGAATCAAAAAGGAAGATTTGATAAGGACAAGATCCCTTCCTAAAATGCCTTCCGTGAATATGGTCGAAATTGAAGATGCACCTCCTTCCGGGCAACATGTACTGTCTCCCTCCCTCCCTCCCTCCCTCCCTTCCCCCTCTCAATAACATATATGTTTGCTTTGATATGTGTATTTTTCAGCGAGTGTTCCTGAGCCACGATCACACTTATCTCATAAAGTATGGTGCTAGCGGATACATGTCTGTCTACAATATAAGCACAGCTCTAGATCAATTTAGTTCACATAATATATGGATTGAGACTGGACCTCCTGATCATATTAGCATGATTGTAGCCGGTTGGCGGGTAAGTATGTTTTACCACATTACATAAGATTTAGACGAGAATTTCAACTTAATTTTTATTTTAAAGTTCCATGAATGCCCTTATGTGCTATTAAAATGTATGACCGCAATTTTTTGTTGTATAATCAGAAAAACATCATAATTACTTGTTCAAATTACTTGCTATGTAATTCCATAAATTTTCCGTGTGCTAAATGTAAATTTTAATGTTATTTTCATTCTACAACAGCTATTTAAAATTCTTTTTTTTTTTGTATGATTTGAATTTAAAAACATTATATTTTCTTCTTTTTAACGCTATTATTTTTTCCCCACTTTTTCCTTAGTAGCATCAAGACAAGAATTCGGTTTTAAATGGTATTGGTAGCAACTTTCTGAATCTAGCGACCTACGGTCAATATTTTTAGTGACAATTATATATTGTTGTATTAGGTCGATCCATTGCTGAATGCCGATGGTCTAACTCGACTGTTTACGTATCGGACGGTATTCCATCTTGATCTTTGCGAACTTTAATCAATTTGTACGCCAATATTTTTTATAACTAAGAGCGTTATTGGTAACAGGGAGATGGTTTCCGCGATGGTTGCTACAACACATTCTGCCAAGGTTTTGTTCAGGTGGATAGAGTAATAACTCCCAATTATCCATTAACCCCAGTTTCTACACATGGCGGACCCATATATGAACTCAAAATTGAAGTCTCGCAGGTGATTTCAGTTATTCTATTTGATGTAGAGACTCGACTTTTCACGACAATCATTCAGCAAATGTGAACCTGAACGTGTAGTTATGATCGCTTCCGTCGTTGTTGTCCATGTTCATTGCAGGACATAGCGACTGGGAATTGGTGGCTTCGCGTTCATGACCCGCCGATCAACGTGGGCTACTGGCCAAAGGAGTTATTCGTGAATTTACGCAATGGCTCACTGCATGCGGCGTGGGGAGGAGTCGCTAAAGAAGGCGCAAATGGGTATTGCCCGCCCATGGGCAATGGTCATATGCCGGATGTGTATACTGATAAAGCAGCGTATTTCAGAAAGGTCCAGTGGATGAATGCAAATGGAGAGAGTTTTCATCCTTACAAAAATTTGCCCAAGGTGGTGGACACGCCCAGTTGTTATAATCTGCTGAATCTGAAACTTATGCGAGATCCATGGGGTTATCTTTTCACCTTCGGAGGTCCAGGAGGATACTGCAGAGCATGAGGGCATTCTCTTTATATGCTTATGTTTTGGGTGTAGCAGATAAATAATGAGGAGGAAATGAAAGTCGCATATTTATAGACGAAGTGCATTTTGAAAGCGAATAGCCCATGTTGTCTTATATAACGTGATAAATGACTCGGGAAATTTTAGTTCAGACATGAAGGAAATTCATGTGAAGATGTCCAAGAACGAAAAATTTAGAAGCTGCATTGATTCTTGTTTCTGGTTTTCTAGTTTGGCTCGAATAGCTGTACTTACGCTCAGTATTGCCTTACAAAGTTGGTCACACGCCCTCGTGCGCAAGCACGTGCACGAAATCAAACTTGGCAAGACAATATCATATCGGAAAGGCTGATCTGATTTCGCCTTTAACCATGAGCATTTAACGTTAGAGCAAAAGAGAGGCTTCTTCTATTCTTTTCTTTTTTGAGATGTATGTGCATACGATGTTATTTGAATTAGCAGCTCAACGGAACTGAGTTTTCATCACATGGTTCAAAATACCTACTTAGACCCGTTGAATGGAAGAATCGGGTTGGGTTTGGATCAATGGTTTAACCCAAGTTGACTCATTTAACTCATTTTGATTTATTTATATTTGATGCAAATTTTAACTACTCATACCCGACCCAATCAGTACCCAATTAAAACCCAACTCGACTCAGAATCCATTTAAATGACTTTTCCCCTTAAATTGTTGCCTTTGAAGAGTGGGTGACTCCATGGACCAATTTGTCAACTTAGTGAGAGAACTCGGGGTCGGGTTATGAATGAGGGCATGAAGATGGGATGAAATTCAAGAAGATGGGATGAAATTCAATACAAATTTTAACTACTCATACTCAACCCAATCAATACCCGACTAAAACCCAACTTGACTCATAATCCATTTAAATGACTTTTCTCCATAAATTGTTGCGCCTTTGAAGAGTAGGCGACTCCATGACCCAATTGTCAAATTAGTGAGAGAACTCGGGGTTGGGTTATGAACAAGGGCATGAAGGTGGGTTGAAATTCTGGCCCAAGTCATCCATAAATCATAAAACGTGTTTAGGCTTTGGATTTTTTGTAGCGACTTGACTTTCATTTAAACTTCATATGTTGGATATATTGTTAATATAATCCAAAATGATATGTTCATATATAAGCCCAATAAGTGAAAGCACAGTTATTTGGGTCCATATGGGCCGGAGCCCAATAACTTGCATATTCTTCGCTTTCGGTGGTTTCATCTTCCTCTATTAATCTTCGGCATCTTCTTCCCAAGCCTAAGCTCATCCATGGCCAACCTCCGCACGATTTATGAACAAGCCACCGTCCACAAACCCAAAAATCTCTGGCGATCATAGAGCAGCGACAGCCATGGACTCGCCAAAAATGAAGGGCTAAACCTGTGAAATCAAATGAAGAAGAGAACTAACCCACAAAGAATCATAAATAAATAAATAAAATGTCGGGGTAGTCTTCTTCGTGGGTCATTACAGGACTCTTCTCTCTCTTGCCTCTCACTTTGACCTTTCATCTCTAGAAGATTTTCCCCAGAAAGAATCGCAAACAAAAATTGGATGGTGACACTCTCCCTTTCACCTATCATCGAACTTCAAGCATCAACCCAAGAAAAATCGTTAAAAAAAAAAAATTGGTCTTTTTGTCAATCTCTTTTAGAATTTACAAAACAAAAATTGATTGCGTGACAGTTTTTAATGTATCTTGAGAATAACAGTCTATTTTGTATCATAAAAAACCAAATCACAAATAATTATAGAATATCATGAGACCTACTTTTCAAAAATTTATAACTTATAAACTGTTATTTTCATAGTATTTCAAAGATTGTTATACTAGTAAAGCTGAAATGAAATTCAAAAGATCGACCAAAGAAAACCCCATAAGATAACTGGAAAACAATAGTGGAGGGGGCTACCGAAAAAAACAAGAAAAAGGAAACACCGGAAGACCAAAAAATTACTCCTTTTGTCCATGGAGGTCTGCTGGTTGTGGATGGAGGAGTAAGCGAGTAATGGCAGGGTAGGTCGAGATCCCGACCGTGATTGAGCTTTGACGAAGGGAAGTAACTCACTGCTAGCGTGGCAACAATGGCAGGGTGGAGGGCTCGTGGACGGAGGTTGCAACGGGCGGTGGCTAGCTATGATTGATATGAGCGGCCAAAGAAATGGCTATGGCGGAGGCGGAAGAAAGAAAAAAGTCAGATTTTTAATTTGTTTTATGATTCCACGTCAAAATGTATATGTCAAGTGATAATTGGATAGAGGCAAAAGCAAATGTATGCGACGTGAGATGATGGCCCAGTGAGAAGAAACCATTGAATATTTTTTTTCCCTTGCACGGGAAGTTCGCAATTTACTTTGTTCCCTCAACTTTTTCAATTACTTTTGCAAAGCATCTTTTTGTTGGAATAAATAGTTTCGTTTTTGCGAGGGTACAGATTAAAGACGAAAGGCGCTTGTCGATAATGTTTCTCGCATTTCTCCTGTTTTCTTGATGTTTCATTTGCTCGTTTACCGTGATAAATTGCATGGGAGGCGTTCCATCCTTCGCTAGACGCCACCTTCCCAGGGCTTGGATGTGCCGCACCTCCAATCATAGCTCTTCTGTTTTTTTTTTTTTTGGTGACCCAGGGAACCCCGTAAGCCGACGACTGGCGATGACTGGTGAGTAAATCCCGAGGGAACGACTGCATGACCCATCACCACAGTACTCCAAGTAAGAATCCTTAACGACGCCTCTGGTATTCGAACTTCTCCCCTTCATGAGGGGGAGAGAGTCCCAAGTCAGCTGCGCCACTAGGCGATGGTATAGCTCTTTTTTTTTTTTTTTTTGGTGACCTAGAAACCCTAGACTTGGGGGGACGCGTAAGCGGGAGGACCCACCACCCCTTCGCAGGGGCTTCGAACCTTGTCCCTCAGAGATAAAGGACAAAGGCTCTACCATCCACGCTGCAACGACTGGTGGTTGGTATAGCTCTTTTGTTTTTTTTATAATAACACAGGAACCCCGTCGGCGGCATGGCGAGGTAAACCTGGGTGACGCTAGCGGAGGACCCACCACCCCGACGTCACACTTAAAACACCAGATGGCCTGCCAACCTCCCTTCAACTTGCGTTGAAGGGGCTTCGAACCCTGGACCTCCCGTTTGGAGGTCTGGAGCCTACCCAACAGAGCCACCACGGCCGGTGGTTGGTATAGCTCTTCTGTTTATACTAGATGAAATAGACATTTTATGGGTGTCAATGGTTTGCTTCAGTTGGGATTTCTGTAATATCCAAACTGAATTGAACTATAAAGGACATGTGCTTGTTATGAATTAAACCAAGACACAATCTAAAAATATTCGAACCAAAATGATGGTTCGGTGTTTTCTCCTTTTTTTTTTTTTTTTTTTCAATTCTCACGAAACTCCTATGACATTTCCTTCTCTCTCCTCCCTTTCTTATCCCACTCTCCGAAAAACCGTCCCCTTTCTCCATCCTCCTTTACTCTCTATCATCAGCCATGCCGTAGCCATCGTCCCTTGCACCAACGCTTCTGTTCCCGGGAAGAGTTTTTTTTTAAGAAATAGTTCTTTTCTATTTCTGCTCCGGGGAACAATTTCTGAGTAAAAGAACCCATTTGGTAACGACACAAAATTTCTATTCCTGGAATAGAAAAAGAATAGAAATGCATTTGGTAACGCAACAATTTCTTTTTTGTATTTATTCATTTTTTATTTTTGCCGACGGATCGCCGCCGCCGCCGACGCCGGCTCGCCGCTTGTCGCCGCAGACGACCGCGGCCGCGGCCGTCACCGCCGCCGCTGCCGTCGGAAGCCCATCGTCGCCCCCTCGCGGCGACCGACGGTCGGCGTCGGCGGTGGCGGTGACCGGCGACCGGCTGCCGACGGCGGCGGCGATCGGCGACCGGGGGGGCGGCGACCGGCGGCAGCGGTGGCGGCCGGTGACCGGCGGCGGCGACCGGCCGGCGGCGGTGGCGGTGGGCGGTGGCTCGGGCGGTTGACGGTGGTCGCGGCAAGAAAATAAAATTAAAAAGAAAATCAGCTCACTTCTAGAAATTGTTTCCGGAACAAGAAGCAACTTTTTTACTTCTCAAAACTGTTCCCGAGGACAAAACGGGAACAAAAAATTGAGAAATTGTTCAGGGAACAAATGTTTTACTAAACGAGGTTTTTTCTTTTTTTTTTGTTAACCAAAGAACAGAAATTTTGAATGTAAACGTTATCATGCAGCACCCAAATGTCCCTGGCAAGTGGGGACCCCACGCCCACCTCTGAGCTCAACAGCAAGAACTGAGTGACCTGGTTGCACCTTTCTCTTTCCTCTTCCATTTTCGACCTAAGATCCGGGCTGGCACGACCTGTCATCACCAGATCTACCCAGATTCGAGCCCCAGATTCTCAGATCTAAAGCTCGGTCGAGCTCCACCGGAGGTAAGCATCGATCCTCACCTGTTTGGTCCACCGAGATCACGAGCAAACACTATGTAGCAGAAAAATTGCTGAGAACTTCAACTCAATGCATGGTTGAAGATTTTCTTTGACGTTTACTTCATTGAATCAGAGAATTGACACCGAGTTTCTAGGATTTTACCTCTGATCTGCAATCTCAATTGAAGATGGGAAATTTTAGTTTTTGCATTGTGTTCTTTTTGGTATTCAGTGATGGCTTTGGTCTGGGTTTGAACCTCGCGAATGATGGGAGTGGTGAGAGGGGCTTTTAACTTTTTCGGCTTGGTTCGGTTAAACCGAACTAAAATAATCCAAAAAAAGAAAAGAAAAAAGAATGGTTATTTTTCATTACTTGAACCGAAATCCGAACCAAACCAAAAATGTACGAAATTTCAGTGCAATTCGGTTTTTTGGCACTCCTAATGTGCATCTGTTCTAGAGAAACAAAACCATAATGGAAAGGTTTAATAATCATGCCAAGTCATTCGATTGCCCAAGTATTGTCCATATGAAACGAGATGCGGGCTCATTCATCCAGAAATTTGTAGAGGTCCCCTATGGCGTGGAAAAATATTTTTGAAAAGAAGTCCTTATAAAAAGCCTGATATTGTTGGATGGGCCCAAAATTGTAGCGGATGTACCAGGGTCCAACGCAATTCATAAAAAAGGAAAAAACATGCCCCACTTGTTTTAAGCGAGCTTAGATACTATCTTTAAATTTTATCGAAAAAATGTGTTTCGCATCAAATTAGAGGCGGTGCCATTTGAGGAGCCTTTCTCGAGAAGGCCATATGGTTTTACAAATCATGGATAGACCGGTTGCAATCTTCATTTTGATTTTTTTTTCAGATTTTTAAGAAACAAAAAATTAAAAAAATCATTTCGGTCTGGGCGATATAGACTGGAAATCGGACTGAAATTCATCGATTCCAATTTGATGGAACCAGAAAGTATAGTGGTACCCCAGGGAAACGTGCATAATTACTTGTTTGGTAAGTTCATTTTGCTCATCCCAAGTTTCAAGCATTAGTTGTCGAAGGAGGGCATGATAACTTAAATTTTGAAGAAAAAGATGTTAAGAAAAGCCTTTAAATCGCCCATCTTCTCTCACTGAAGGCGAGCTCCCCTCTGCCCGATGGTAGCTTCTTCTCTCGCTGAAGGTGAGTTCTCTTCCATCCCCTCTTGGTGCTCCTACATCTCTTCTCGTAAGAAATGGCTGTTGATATAGCCTTTCCACCCGATTAGATCAAACCTTTTTCCTCTCTTGAACCCTAAAATAAGCAAATCAACTTTGAAACCCTAACTTGTTTGGTCTAGCCTTTCTACTTAAATTGATCCAAAACCTGTAGAGCTCCCTTCATTTCCAAACCAAACACAGCATCCAACCCTAACCCTAACCTTCTCGTCCAACCAATATTCCCCGCATCGCAACTATCATTTGAAGTCCATCTTAATTCAGTTAGGGGTGAGTGTGGTTCCCGGTTCTAAAGGGACCGGTTCCAGTTCCCGGTTCCCCTTTTCTGGGAACCGAAACCAGCAATGGGAACCGGAACCGGTTCGATTAGGGCTCAAAAAACCCCCCCAAATAAAAAATTCTCTCACTTCTTCCATAGAATCCACACACAAGACAGTTTTAGTTTTCACTAAGTTCTCTCTTCGCCCGTCTGTTCTCCATCTCTGCTCGATGCCACCGCTGGTTGCCCTCGAGTCTCGACGCCACCGCTGGTCTCCTTCGACGCCACTATCGCTGATCTCTGCTCAAGGGTCGAGGCCACCTTCGCTCGCCCTCGACAGCACCGCGGTTGACCTCTTCGCCCGTCCGTTCTCCATCTCTGCTTGATGCCACCGCCGATCGCCCTCGAGTCTCGACACCACCGCCGGTCTCCCTCGACGCCACTGCCGCTGATCTCTGCTTGAGGGTTGAGGCCACCTTCGCTCGCCCTCGACAACACCGCGGTTGACCTCTTCGCTCGTCCGTTCTCCATCTCTGCTCGACGCCACCATCGGTCGCCCTCGAGTCTCGACGCCAGCACCGGTCTCCCTCGACGCCACTGCCGCTAATCTCTGCTCGAGGGTCGAGGCCACCTTTGCTCGCCCTCGACAGCACCGCGGTTGACCTCTGGCTCGCCGTTTGCCCTCAATGGCACCGTCGCTTGCCCTTAACACCACTGCCGCTCACCCTCGACGCCACCACTTGTTGACCCCTGCTCGAGGCCACCTCCGCTCTCCCTCGACGGCACCGCCGCTGACCTCTGGCTCGCCGCTTGCCGTCGATGCCACCGTCGCTCGCCCTTGACGCCACCGCCGCTCACCCTCGACACCACCACTCGCTGACCCCTGCTCGAGGCCACCTCCGCTCTCCCTCGATGGCACTGCCATTGACCTCTAGCTCGCCGCTTGCCCTCAACACCACTGTCGCTCGCCGACCTTTGCTCGATGCCACCGCTGCTTGCTCTCGACGCCATTGATGACCTCTACTCGGCGAGCCACTGGTGAGTGGTGACCTCTGCTCGAGCCACTTCTTGATGTTGTTGTTCATAACTGTTGTTCAGCGTCTTCTATTCTTTTTGGTCCCGTTTCACTGGTCAACACCCCCCCTTTCTTCATCTCTTCTATTGTGTCTCTACTGTTCGTAATTGTTGTTCAGAAGGCTTAAGTAGAATTGGTTTCTTGAGTTATGATTTTATCTGTCTTGTTTTGACTAAACTAGCCAGGAATTTTATAGAACAATCACCTATTGATTTTCAGAGTCACTGATATAAAACTAGCAGAAAGAAATAGCTAGAATTGCCTGACATAGAGGCAATATGCCGAATAGGTGCTTTTTTCCCCGCAAATCCACATTAATGGTATATGATTTAGTTGGACATATTATAATTGGTAAGATGCTATTTGCACAATTACTTATCATTTAACGATGATGCTTAATACCTTGTGAAGTCTTATGAGATAACTATTTATTAAATATCACTGATTTGATTGATGAAAAAACCCTTGCAGGAGTTGCGCGTGAATAATGGGTTTGGTGGCATTGCTTTGAGCCTTGAGGTATTTAAGAATCTTTCTAATGGTTCATTTTTATGAGTGTTTTGGGGTGTTCTTGTCTTTTTGTTCAACCATTATATGTTCATGAGTGTATGAACGAGCCTTTAGTTTCTCTTTTGAATTCTCTGTTGCTATGTCAAAAAAGAAAAGAACAGGAGAAAAGTGAAGAGCAGAGAGAAGAGAGAGTGAAAAATCTTTCATCCATTGTGGCATCCTACTCTTTATAGAAACATATAATGGTAGTTTATGTGTGCTTTATCATACCTTTTGTCTTGTAGGTGTCACATATGCTTATGGAGCTGCTGTTTAATATGTTCTAACCAAATGTAGCTAATTTAATTTTAAAATCAAATGTTTACATAATTTGGCTAGATCAATGTCTTTGATCTTTTGTAGCTGGCATGTCTAAAAAATCAAAGCTTCTAGCATGCTTCGTTCAAGTCTTAGAGCCACTAACAAGCAAAAGCACTTCTTAGAATGTATATAAGATGAAACCATCTTATGCTTGCATTCATAAAACCTGTATCTTATCCTGGACAGATGCACTGACTCTTTTACTATGTTTCATATAGTCCTGTTGGGAAATAGTATGTCTCAAAAGAAGACTACAACTTAATCAAGAGGAAAGGATTGGCTGTTGTTGACTGTTCGTGGGCATGCTTGAGTGATGTACCATTCATAAAACTGCAGTGTTCTTCTCCACGCCTTTGTATGGTCCTTCGCTTGTCAATTTTATTTTCTGATTAGTCACATGTCACACAGTAGATGCAGTCTATACAGACTTGTGGATTTTGGTGTTGGAGTACATATTCTCCATGGATTTATCTGAATGTTTGGGCATCTCATGTATTGGGTTCTGCATATTGTTTTAAAAAAATACGCACACACTAGAAATATGAATAATGGCTTTCTTTCACTTGGTTAAATTTATTTTCATGATGTTCTCATGCTGCCTCTTTATCTTCTGGTAATGATGGAGTCTTGGGCTAAAATTTTTATAATAGAGAATCAAAAGGTTCATCAAGTAGAAACATCATTGCTTCTACAATATGTTTTCTTAATACTTTTTTTAATCTTTTATGCATGTACTAGATTTATATAAATGAAATAGCATGATTGTTCGTTTAGTTTTGTTCAATAGACATACATCTCTTTTGGTTTTTGCTGCACCTCTCTCTTCCTCAGCATAATGGGTGAACTTTCTTGCGGTGGCAGCTCGCCCAAATTGTTTTTTCTTCTTTTGACAAAAAAAATTCTGTTTGTAGTATACTCATTATGCATATGTACTTAAGTAAGTGCTGATCATCACTTTGTTATAGGAGTTCACATCTATTATTTTTTGTGAAACTTTATCAGGTATCCAGATCTATAGGAGATGCGTACTTGAAGAAGCCTGAGTTCTCTCTTGATCCTTCTTTTCCACGGTTTCACCTTGCTGAGCCCCTTCGTAGGCCTGTGCTTACTGCTTACAGCCAAACCGAATTTCAACATCAGTCCCAGAGCTGTCAATCGGGCTTTCTCGACACTGTCTGACCATCAAATTTCAACATCACTTGTAGATTTTAGTGAGACAGCTTTGCAATCTTTCTGGTTAAGGTAGGCGATGAAATGAACAGACTGAAATTGGTCTACTTTCTCATGTTTGTGCTGTATTATGTTTCTATACAAAATTGGTATGCTGTATTTCAACATAATAGACTTAGCTTATGTATAAAAATACTGTATTATGTTTCTATACAGCATTGGTATGCTATATTTCAACATAATAGACTTAGCTTATATATAAAAGTGCTGTATTATGTTTCTATACAGCATTGGTATGCTGTATTATAGTATATTAACGTTGTTATCAACTAAATTAATTATATTCTGTAATTGTTGTGTAGTGCAAAGTTAATGTATCAAGATAACATATCAATGGAGGTAGAGGGACATGAGGATATGACTCAGGAATTTGAGTTTTCTAGCCATGAAAATGAAGAAGAAGCACCCCCTACTATGAGTGCCATGAGTAAGGTACTTGGTTCTCATCTTCCTCAGGATAAGAAATATACATCAGAATACTGGAATTATTATACAAGAATCAATGATAAGGATGGAAAACCAAATCAAGTGAAGTGCATACATTGTGGGACAATGCTTAAGTATCGTGTTGCTAACGGTACTTTTGCGATGAGGAAGTACTTGACCACATGTAAGAGGTTTCCCCGTAATGTAGATAAGAGACAGAAATTCTTTGCACCACGTAATGTAGACATGGCTGGCAAGTCAGGAGGTGATTCTAATACTGGTAGTATCTTATTAACATGGTCGCTTAATCAAGAACGTTGTAGGCGAATGCTTGCTCGGTTCATCATCAGTGATGAGCAACCTTTTTCCTTGGTTGAGCGCGTTGGATTTCGTGAGTTTGTTAGTGAGTTACGGCCTCTCTTCAAACATATATCATGTTTCACAGTGGCAAAAGATTGCATGAAGTTGTATATAGATGAAAGAACTTCTTTGAAGAATTATTTTCAACAGATTAATTCTAGGATCGCACTCACGACCGATACATGAAGCTCCATTGAAAATCTGAATTATTTGTGTCTCATTGCACATTTTATTGATGAAAATTGGAAGTTGCATAAAAGAATCATCAACTTTGTGGTGATGCATAGTCACAAGGGTAGGGAGATTGGGAAAATGGTGGAGAAATGTATTCAAGAGTGGGGAATTGAAAAAAAGGTGTCCACAATTACTGTGGATAATGCTAGCTCGAATGATGTTGCAATTAACTATTTAAGAGATAAATTTTCCAAAGAAAAGTTGTTGATATTGGATGGTAGTGTTTTGCACATGAGGTGCATAGCTCATATATTGAATTTGATTGTGAGAGATAGCTTGATTACGGTACGTGACTCGATTGCGCGTGTCTGAAATGTGGTTAGGTATGTAAAGAGTTATCCCGCAAGAGCCAATGCATTTCAGTTTTGCATTAAGAATGAAAATATCACTTATAATGTTTGGTAGTTCTTGACGTTGCTACTAGATGGAATTCCACTTATCTCATGTTAGACACCACCATCAAGTTCAGAAAAGCTTTCTAAAGAATGGAAAACGGCAATTTATCATTTGCAAGTGAGCTGAATCATGAAACTTCTAGTGATGATGATTGGGAAAATGCTATTATTATTTCAGATTTTCTAAAAGTATTCTATGATGCCACCAATCGGATGTCGGGAGTTCATATGTTACTTCAAATGATTATTTTGAAGGAATAGCTTTTTTGTATAGATATTTGAAAGATGCGGTCAATGCTTCGGATCCTAGGCTTTATGATATGGGTGTGTAAATGAAAGAAAAATTTGATAAATATTATGGAAGCTTGGATAAAGTGAATATGATGGTCTTGATTGCGGTTGTGTTAGATCCTAAAGCTAAGTTGAATTATGTGACTTTCTTGTATGGACAAATTTATGATGATGAATTGAAAGTTAGAGAGATGCATTACAAGGTGAAGGATATGTTGGAGCGTTTGTATGAATTTTATGAGCAATCTTCTCTTATTTCAAGTGATCGAAATTTTGGTGGCCATAGTTCGGGTGCAAAGTAGTAGTGCTTCTAATGTCGATTCGGGTGGTAGTGAAGGTATAAAGAAGTATGATGGACAAACTTGGAAGAAAATGTTTTTATACTCGAATGAACAAAGGTGTGATGACAACAAGTCCGAGCTTGATCAATATCTTCAAGAGAAAAATGAAAAGAATCTTGATATTGACCTTTTGATGTGGTGGAAGACTAATGGCTCAAAATATAAGATCCTTTCTTTGATGGCTCGAGATATTTTGTCCATTCCCGTAGCTACTGTTGCTTCCGAGTCAACTTTTTAGTGCATTGGGTCGTGTTCTTGATGGTTTTCGAAGTTCTTTAACTCTCAAAGTAGTGGAAGCTTTGATTTGCACTCAAGATTGGTTGAGAGCCGTTCGTGTACCGATTGATGTTGAGGAGTGCATCGAGAATGCAGAAAAAATTAAGTTGGGTAAGTGACATTGTTTATATCTTTATATATTGTAATTCTTTTTATATATCTATAAGTGAATATTTTATTTAATCTCTTTTTCTTCTTCTTTTTATAGATATGGATGGTCTTAATGGGGAGATTATCGCCGGTAAATAGAGTTTATCACTGGGAGGATACCTTGCATTGAAAAGTAAAGTATAGCTTTTATTTTAGCTTTCAAGAGATAGTATGAACCAAATATAACTGTATTGTATATCTTTTTTTATGTTTCAGGAGCAATAGGTCTTATGCGGGCCAAGTGAAGGTGTTGATGGAGAAGTTAGAAATCATGATAAAGCTTGGTGAGTTCCTGAAATATTGACCAGGCATGGAAACTGAAGAGCATTTAACCTGTTGAATTTGCTTATTTACTCAAAATGGTTAATTTTATGTTGTCTTATTAACTAAATGCTGCAGGTTCTGCTGGAATTCAAGGAGTATGCTATATAAGTAGATGTCGATTTTGTTAGAAAGGCAGTCCGTGCTATTGGTCGCTGTGCAATCAAGTTGGAGAGAGCAGCAGAGCGATGCATCAGTGTTTTGCTGGAGTTGATTAAGATTAAAGTCAATTTTGTGGTTCAAGAAGCCATTATAGTTATTAAAGACATTCAGAAGATATCCTAACACGTTAGTCTCGATATCTGTAATTTTTGGAGTACGTGAACTGAAAAGCAGTTCCATTCATCTCTTAATTTAGTGGTGCTCTCATCATGCAGGCTGAGAAGATCAACATGGAAGAGAAGATTGAAGAGAAGAGGAAGCTTGAAGAGGAAGAATTAGCTAGATTGACTAAAGGGAAGGAAAGCCATGACTTAGAATTTTTTTGTCCATCAATGCAAATCTTTTAATTTATGGAACGATTTAAAAAATCCACTCAAATCTTTTTCTGCAGGATTACAGGTTGAAGCATTAGCTGACGCAGCTGAGAACTATCACCAAGTTCTTGCAGAAAATAGGAGGCTATTTAATGAGGTTCAAGATCTAAAAGGTGCATGAACTTTAAGTGAAAGCCTAGGAAGAGGACTGCATAATGGCTTTGTTTTTAGCAAATAGATCATCTCCCAATTTGTTGTGGCTTCAGTGCGATGCATCCTTTTTGTCCTTTGATATATGTATATGTATATATAGACATATATATGTATATCTTCCTCTTACCGGAACAGTTGCATCGCTATATATTTCGAGACCTTGTAACAGTTTAGCATTTAAGCTGCAACGACTTTATAGTGGTTGGATGCGTGTGAAAAACCGATTTTACAAGTACTGGCTGCCAAATCCATTTCGTGGGAAATTAATGGAGTTTCTTTAGAATTGAGAAGTATAAGCACTATTAGTGCTGATTGCTGAGTTTAATTCTTCAACTTAAGATTTTGCTTTTCCAGCTGGAGCATGTAATTACATTGGCTGTTGGTGATCTAGCTGTAGTTCTTGTGCTAATCCTTGGTGTGGAGGCCTTGTATAAATTCAAGTTCATTTATATGATTTGCTTGTACTTGCAGTAGTTTCACTTATCACAACCGCAAAGGAATTTCTTTTCCATCTATTTGCCAATTATTCTAACCTCCTGTTTAGCCAAAAAGAAGGGGATGTCGTATTTGCCAATGCATTGAGTACTTTGATGATCATCATTTGTCTTTTATCCTGGTTTCTTGTTTCTCTTTGTTTCCCCTCGTGTTTATTGTGATACCATTTCTTCCCATGGTTCATTCCATTGTTTCTTTTGGCAACATAAAGTGTTTCCTCTTAAATCGTCTCTGTATGGACAGCAGTCACTCTTCAGCTTCTGCAAATTTGCTGCTTGTACATTATTATGCTCTGTTAGCACAACTGCATCTTGACTTGTGTACAAAATCAGCTACAAGAAAAAAACGAATTGTAAATAATGGCGATGTAATGCACCTGATTATCTGCTGTCTTGTTCAGGGATGTTTGTTGGTGCCCTGTAAGACTTCAAATGAGAGCGTTCCAGCTGCTCCAGAAAGGGGAGTCCTTGAGATGCCTCATGTACCTCTGATCTTGTCCTTCTCTCCTACTGCATTCGTTGCATCTTTAACTTTGAGAAAATGTGACATGTAATGAATCTCATGATTAAGGCGTATTTCGTGACACGAGCTGCCCTGTTTCGCATTGAAACTTGTCTTTTGTCTAACACATAAACTCCGCAGGTTATGAAAGATGGATGTATAATTCAGTTAGGGAAGTATGAAGATCTAATTGCCGATCAGTAGGGTGAACTTGTGAGGCAATTGTCTGCGCATAGACAATCTTTAAGTCAAGTGAACCCAGCCCAAGAAGACAGGACATCAACCATCAAGCGACACCAAGCAAGCCAAATCGAAGTCATGGAAGAAAACTCTGGGCATCACGTTAAAAACAGAAAGCTTTCGAAGAAAACACAAGAAGAAGAATCAGAAACTGGCCGTGTGAAATAGAGCGTTTACTCAATCTTTGTGACTTATGCTTATAAGGGTGCGCTAGTCCCGGTTGTTCTTCTTTGCCAAGTCCTCTTTCAAGGGTTACAAATGGCGAGTAATTATTGGATGGCTTGGGCGACTGAGGACGATCGCATGATCAGCAGAGAAAAGCTGATCGGAGTATTCATCTTGCTGTCTGGTGGGAGTTCAATCTTTATTCTTGGACGGGCAATTCTGTTGGCAACTATTGCCATCGAGACTGCTCAACATCTCTTCCTCGGCATGATTTCTTCGGTCTTCTGTGCACCCATCTTGTTCTTTGACTCCACCCCTTCAAGCCGAATTCTCGATCGGGTTGGTTCTTCGAGCTTCTGCTTTCTGTTATAGGTCACTGGTTTGATACTTATTGTGCCAGAGATTAACATCAACATTGTTTTTTCTCCTTATTTCTTCCAGTCTTCCAAGGATCAAAGCATAGTGGATACGGACATTCCCTACCGGTTAGCAGGGTTGGTATTTGCTCTAATTCAGTTGTTAAGTATAATCGTCCTAATGTCCCAGGTGGCGTGGCAAATTTTTGTTCTCTTCCTTTTAATCCTTGCTATCTCCTGTTTTAGCCAGTCTTCTACAGTTTAGTTCTGAGTTCTATCTGGAGGTACTCAGGTACCTGTCGCGGTGTTGGTAAGGTTACTCCATTCTGGCTCAGAAAGCACAATAGACTCTAATACTTTTAAGTCATTTTCCAAGGAGAGAGATATTTATCATGTGCAGCACCAAACCTTGGTAATCTTCATTCTTTATGTTTCCAGGCAGAGCTGGAGGACTCATATGACGGGCTATATGATGGTGTTAAGCAATTCTATAGCTAGGTATCTCTAGGGCAGTGCAATCATTTAACAGGGATGTGCATAATTTGTAATTCACAAAACTTGAATAATAAGAAAGAACCCCGGACTAAAGAACTGTTCAATTGTGGTTGCAGCGGATCTTCCCAGGAGATTGCATCTTTATTCATGTTCTTTTCTCCTATTTCTGTACTGATGCCATATTTAAACGAAGACCAATGTGTTGTTTGACCATCCCAGCATTTTATTATCAACAGGAACTGATTGGATACTCATTCATTTTATTCGAGTGTCATTGGCTTTATTCTAGATCTTGGAACAGAAGCATGTGAGAGTTGCTAGTGTGGTCGATGGTCATCGGCTCATTGGAAGCCTTCCATCTCTAGTCATCGTGCATTGGATTTCACTACACATAATCCACTTCTTTGCTGGGATTGATTTATTCTTATTTGTCTTAAATCAAGTACTATTTACTCCTCTGTTGACTCAAGTTGCCCATGGATGTTCATAGGGTAGTAATCTTCCATTTGTTTTGTATAGTTCTGCAACATCATTATCAAGGAAAGTCCATTCATTTTGCAACTTCAAGTCATCTTATTTTGAAAAAGGGCACCTGATCTTTTCTTCCCATATGCTTATTGTTGTGTTTGACAACTACTTTTATGTTAGAATGTTGTCTCGGAGGCCAACTTTCCCTTTTACTTCTAATTAGTGCTAGACATTTCTTCTCCATAGAAGTAATATATTCCAAGCATTGTTACGTAGGTTGGCTTTCTAGAGGAGCACTCTTCTGCTTACACTTCAATTAAGTGGATAAAAATTTCCCCTCTTTTGCAATTTGTTGAGGAAAACTAACCATATGTGTTTTGTTTCAGGATGAGAAGTTTATGATTTGGTACTCAAGCCAAGAGGAAAAGCAATTGAGACTAAGCTCAGTTACTAAAGTTATTCGTGGACAGAGGACTGTATGTGCTATTAACATGCATCCGAATGCAAATTGGTTTTTTGATTCAAGTAAATATCTTTCAGTGCTCCTTCTGTTTTACTAACAGGAATTTTCACT
This sequence comes from Eucalyptus brandiana, assembly GCA_014182725.1. Lineage (NCBI taxonomy): Eukaryota > Viridiplantae > Streptophyta > Magnoliopsida > Myrtales > Myrtaceae > Eucalyptus > Eucalyptus brandiana. The sequence continues at coordinate 35,095,943 of CM024672.1, read as the reverse complement.
TTGCAAGGTAAATTTTCAGAAGCAACTTCAACCAGACAGGGAGGCATAGTCATTTTCTCTCATCTATGCTGATGGTAAACGCTCAATTGATCTGGTAAAGTTTAATGTGTACTCAATATGTCCTTGAATGTGGAATTATCTCAACTTTCTGGAGTGTACTTATCTTTCCACATTTTTACTAGACTCAAGGATTTTTATTATTCATCTTGCACTGGTTTTGCAATAGAATTACGTGAGGAAGAGAAGGGCTTCAATTATTCTTCTCTCCTTTCCCTGTTGTATAGATATGCAAGGATCATGCACAGGCCGATTCTTGGTATCTGGGCTTGAAAACCATCATATCGAAGTGTCACCATTCCAGACCATTTGCAAGTTTCAGAAGCCCAAGTGGTATTCAAACTTGTGTCAACAGTCCGGCAGGTTTTATGCGGAGAAAATACAACCTAGGACTTCTTGAAGATACTGCAGGATTTTGTGAGTCAATCCATGTGGCAATTTGGCAGCGAAGATCATGTGCCACGGTGCAAATAATATTGCTGTAGGTACTAAATTGTGAAGGACAAGGACATGCTAACTTCAACATGTTCTAAATCACTTTTTTATAACTATGACAGAGAATCTATCATCAGAAGTTTCCTTGTGCAATTGCGAAATGATAGAATATCTGTTGAGTCATCCTAGCCTCCTAGGGCATGAACATGTATATATCGCATGTTCAGAGAAAAGGTTCTCTCTCATTCAATTGACGGCAAGAGTCCAACTAATTGGAGCTCAGCGATGTGTTGAATAGCATAGTGGACAGTTCAAGTTATTGTATAGCCAATTTACTACATTGATTTAGTTCTGCATTATTCTGACCAAGTCCATGCGCTTCAGGTTGGAAAAACAGTTGCACTTTGCTAGTAATTTCTTCGTCTGTGTTGCTATTTATGGCCTTGCTTCTATTATGTAATCTTTCACCTCTTTAATGATTATCCTCTCACCTTGCAGCTGCCATTGAGAAGGATCTGTGGGCAACTGGAACTGTTAATGAAGAGTATCTAAAGGCTCTGAATGCATTCTTTTGCAATTTTCCACGTTTACAAGCCACTGAGCCTGCAACACTTAGTATTCCTCATCTGGTTACCTCCCTAAAGACGGGTTCTGAGGCAACTCAAGAAGCTGCTCTAGCCTCTAGATGCACTTTTCCTGCTGCGGCAAGCCTGGTCAGCATGCCCAGCTGAGGTTTCAAATGAACTCGAAGCAGCTCATCCAAGAACGGCAAAGTTCTCGCTCATAGTGGCAGTGATCTCCTCGTTCATGGTTGGTTTGGTCTTGTCAGCGATCTTGCTTGCCACTCAGGACATATATCCATCCCTATTCCCCAGAGATTTGTAAGGACGGCGAAAATCAGTCATTTAGCACCATTTGAAATGTAAATATGTTCATCGAAGGACAACTTGTGAAAATGTCAATCGACTTACTCAATGACAATATTAGGTTGAAAGTCAGCAACTTTAGAGTGTTATTGATTTATGGATTGAAGTACTATCTTTCTTCTTTTGTCAACAGGAGGACTTACAAGCCTGGTGGTCGTGGTAAAGGTTGTGGTTCCAACAGTACAGCTCCTCCATGCACTGGGTAGGTGCCCTGCACCATATACTATTGAAAGTGCCTTGTATCTGTTGGCTGTACTTTATATTGTCGAATGGATTGTTTGTTTTTTCAGGCTAAGCTTGTCGGTCTCTTTTTTTTTTTTTTTTTTTTTTTGAGATACTATATTCTCTTTTTCCTTATGTTGATCTTCTAGTATGGTCTTCTGTAGAAACTAAGTGGATTTAATCATTACGGTATATAGAGATGATGACTCCAGTTTTCTCCAGAGTTGCCTGGTGCTGTGTATGGTATATGATTCAGGTGTGCCATTTTATTGCGTCTGGTGTTTGTCTTTTTCTAGGACATCAGAGTGTCTGCTTGTATATTGGGGCCATGCCAATTAGAAGAGATCTCTAAGTTAGATAGGTAGGCATTGAGTTGTGGAAGATGATATCTTTATTGTATGAGTTTGAATTTGACTTTGAATTGGATGATGTTTGCTATGGACCAGAATAATAAGGTAGGAAACTACCTCATTGATAATCTGTGTGTGTCTAAGAGGATGATAATGATGTTTGTGTATATTCTCTTCGATGAATGACAAGTTTGTTTATTATTGTTGCATTCATTTCCATTTTTTTAAACTAAAAATGAAAAAAAGAAAAGAAAAAAAGAACCTATTGGAACCTGTTGGAACCTGGAACCGACCCCCGGAACCTGTGACAGGGTAGGTTCCAGGTTCTTGGTTTTGACCGGTAGGTTCCAGGTTCCAAAAAATGAGGAACCTGTACTCGAGGGTAGGTTCCAAGTTCCAAGCGAAACCTGTAAGGAACTGGGAACCGCTCACCCCTAGATTCAGTCATGGAGGGCAACCAGGAAAACCATCTCCGATTGCTGGCTCTTTGTAAACGAATGGGAGATCTATGGGCAGCGGATGATATCACGGAACTTAATGGCTGCATCCTTGAGGTAAACAAACAGGCTGGTGAGTATCTATTATATGGAAAACTGTTCTCGAAACCAAATGTTAATTTCCCAGCATTTTGGGCTAGTATGAAAAGGGCTTGGAAGGTAGAAGAGGTCAGATGCGAAGTGATTGAATCAAGTTTCTTTGTATTCATTTTCAACTCGGAGGAAGAACAGAAAAGAATTCTACAGACAGGCCCGTGGTCCTTTGCAAGTAATCTGTTAGTTCTATAGGAAGGGGACCCTACCATTCTCGAGCACTGCTATGAGTTTAAACATTGCTCCTTTTGGGTGCATCTGATGGGGCTTCCAAGAGCTGCTATGTTGGAGGACTGTATTCGTACGATTGCTGGAAAAATGAGAGAAGTAGAGGAAGTTAGAATTAATGCTCAAAATAATAGCTCTCGAAAAACTGGCAAAGCAAGAGTAAGGCTGAATCTGTTTCATCCTCTTAAAACTAGAACGATCATTCATGTGGGAGATAGAAATGGGTGGATTGACTTCAAATATGAGAGACTACCACATTATTGCTATTCCTATGGTTACATAGGCCATTATGCAAACTATTGCTCGACATTTCCCTATGAAGAATCTGGACTTCCTCAAGATAAACCAGGACGTTATGGATCTTGGTTGAAAGCAGAGGTAAAAGATTTAAGCCCTTGCTGGAATACCTTTTATGAGGAGATAGACCTTACCTTACCTGAAGAGGACATGATCCCCGAGAGCCCTATTATCCCTTCCAATTATGAGTCAAACATCAAATCTTCAACAGATGGCAGCCAAGCCATTGTACTTTATCTTCCTACAACACAACCAACACCAGAATTATCAATCTCAACTGAACTCGCAGCACAGAAAAAAGTTAAATGCATCCAGCAGTACTCGGAACAACCAATGGAGTATCTAATGCATGGTGCAGAGGTGGGGATTCAAGGGGCAGCTAAATCTGGTATAAAAAAACAAAGATCCAAAAAATTAAAACGCTTTACTCCGTATGAGAGAAAGGGTAGTCTAACGACCCTTGTGGACATGGACAAACTTTTGGAAACACCAATTCAAATATGGGAAGGCAAAGCAACATGGGCTTTGGTGGCTAGCCCTAATAAGCCACCAAAAAAGCCATGAAGGTGTTAAGCTGGAACTGTCAAGGTTTAGGCTCTCCCTTGACAGTCCAGCACCTACGAGCCTTGGTGGCTCGCGAGAGACTTAATCTGGTTTTTCTTATGGAAACCAAAAATCAGCACTAGATGGTAGAAAACATCAAAAGAAGTCTAAAATTTTCTTCTATGTTTGCTATTAATCCTATGGGAATAGCGGGAGGCTTGGTATTATTATGGGATGACTTGGTATTAATTCGATGAGGTGCTATATCATTGGGAGAAGATGGGCCGAAGACAAATGGAAAGATTTCGAATGACGGCTTTTCGGGACTTTATTGATTCATGTTCTCTAAGAGATATTGAAAGCAAGGGGTGCTCATTCACGTGGACAAATAAAATAGACGGTGAAGGTTTAGTTAAAAAAAGGCTTGATCGAGCATTTTGCAACCTAGAATGGAGGCTTTTATTTCCCAATGCCAAAGCCTTTGCATTTCCAGCAATAGGATCTGATCATAGTCCCCTTTTATTATGCTTAAATGCATTTGAACAGCAAAGACAGAGACTTTTTGGATTCGAGGCTTTCTGGTTAGATCATCCAGAATGTGTAGATGTAGTAGACAAGGCTTGGAAGTCAGAGAATTGGCAGCAAGGAGATTTGGTCAGGAAAACAAAAAAGGTAACCCAGGATTTGAGAAAATGGAGCAGGAGATCTTTTAAAAATGCATCTAAACAAATTGACCAGCTTAAAAATCAGCTCATTCAGATCATTAATAGGGCAAACTAGAATGACAGGGCAGAGGAATACAATAATATCACTGAGAAAATCAGTTCATTGTGACGCTAAGAAGAAATGTATTGGGGTATTAGATCCAGAATTAACTGGTTAAAGTGGGGCGATCGTAACTTGAAATTTTTTCATGCTACAACAATTCAGAGGAGACAAAGGAATAAAATCAAGATGCTAAAGATTGAAGAGAATAGGTGGAGTCGAGAGCCTTGCATCATTAAACAACACATAACGGCTTATTACCAAGAGCTGTATAAATCTGTGGGTTCTCGTTATTATCAGCCAGTCTTAGAGCATTGTCCAACTGTTGTTTCTGAGGAAATGAATGAGCTGTTAATAGCACAAATAACTATGGAGGAGGTGAAGCTAGTTGTTTTCCAAATGGGGGTAGCAAAAGCCCCTAGACCAGACGGTTTGAGTGGTCTTTTCTATCAGAGTCAGTGGGCTATTATTCATGAAGACATATTTAACCTAGTGGATTCTTTTTTCAAGGAAGGCAGCTTTGATACAACACTTAATGAGACCTTTATCACACTTATCCCCAAGGTAGCAAATCCTAAGAGCATAATAGAATTCTGACCAATAAGTTTGTGCAATTTCAGCTACAAAGTTATTACAAAGGTCATGGCAAATAGACTCAAACCTTAGCTCCCATTCATCATATCCCCGGAAGAAAGCGCATTTGTCGGGGGCCGGCAAATACAATACAATATCTTTATTGTTCAAGAAGTCCTACATCAACTACGGGTTAGAAAGAGATGTAGAAAATTCCAAGCTGTGCTGAAGTTAGACATGCAAAAGGCTTACGATAGAGTTGAGTGGGACTTTTTATGTGATTGTATGCAGAAGATGGGTTTCAGTGAGAAATGGGTGAATATGGTCAAATTTTGTATCTTCTAAGCCCACTTTCGTGTGTTAATTAATAGCGAACTAGGGGAATCTTTCACTCCAACTAGAGGTATTAGACAAGGGGATCCTCTCTCACCTTATCTGTTCATTATTGTGGCTAATGTTCTCTCCCATATGGTGCATAATGCTATCATGGATGGAACCTTAAAGGGCATCAAACTAAATCCACACTGCCCTATCTTATCCCACCTATTCTTTACGAATGATGCCATTTTCTTCTTGGATGGAACTCTTAGGGAATCTCAGAACCTTGCTAATATTCTGAATTGTTATTGTTTTGCATCTGGTCAATCGATCAACTTTAACAAATCTGGAGTTTTTCTTGGGGCTAGCTGTCCACAAGATTTGAAACGAAATATTGCAGCTGAACTGAGGGTTCCTATCCTAGAAAAAAACTGGGAAATGTTTAGGGATACCATCCGATTGGGGTCAAACTAAAAAACATATGTTAGATTGGATCATAGCATGGGTGGACAGAAAACTGGAGGGATGAACAGAGCAATTAATATTAAAGGCATGGAAAGAGGTGCTAATTAAAATGGTTGTTCAGGCATTACCTCAATATGTCATGAATATCTTCAAAATACCTTTTATCTATTTGTAGAGCGATCAAAAGAAAAATCTCAACTTTCTAGTGGAAACATAATGCACAACAAAAAGGTATTCACTAGAAGAGTTGGGAAGTTTTGAAGAAGAGGAAGGAACATGGAGGAATGGGGTTTAAAGATTTAGTGGAATTAAATAAAGCTATGTTGGGAAAACAAGCCTGGAGATTAGAGAAAGCTCCCGAGGCCTTGTGGAGTAGAATATTTAAAGGCCTCTACTTCTCTAATGGTAATCTATGGACTGCTACAAAAGAAGCCAGACTATCTTGGGGTTGGCAGAGTCTTTTAATAGGCCGTGATGCCCTACAACCTGATCTGAAATGGGTGGTCAGGGATGGTAAATCTATCAACTTGAGAGATGATTGTTGGTTAATGTTAGGAAGAATTGGTGGACTGGCAAATCGAGATGATCCTAAGCTAGTGGCATAGATCATTGATCCAACTACGCGTACATGGAAAAATCAAATTATCACATAGCTTTTTGACAGCCACATCTTAAAGGAAATTCAAGCAACCACACTCAGCATATTTACCAGACCTGACCATCTAATATGGATAGGACATAATTCGAGGGAGTATAAGATCAAAAGCGGGTATCGTAAATTACGAGCAGCCAACACTAACATAGTAGAACGCCATGCATCCTCTTCATATCAGGTACCGAAACAACTCTGGACAGAAATCTGGCATCTACAAACGACACCCAAAATCAGGCACTTCATGTGGAGTTTATGTAACAAAGGTCTCCCTACCAGAGCCAACCTATACCGGAGAAAAATCATACCTAAGCTGACATGCCCATTATGTCACCAACTTCCAGAGTCCTCCGAACATCTCTTTTGGCTTTGTTTGTGGACAAGAGAAATATGGCAGAACTATTATTACCGACATGGATGTTTCCCCAACCTCTATAACAAGAACAGATCGATGGGTAAGCGAATACCTTTGATCTGGCATCTCAGCAAGTCAAAAAGCAATTTTTGCGACCACCCTTTAGCTAATTTGGAAAGCCCACAATGCTCTAATCTTTCAAGATCGGAGAAAAACACAAGCACAGATCATTAACGAAGCCCTTCTCTCCCAACAACTCTATGAGAAGTGGAACCCACGGACAAAAGCGACGACATCAGAACAGTGTACCTGGGTGCCTCTAGATTCGGGCGTGATATAGCTAGTACGAGTACCTAGAGGGGGGGTGAATAGGTATAAAAATTTTTTTCTCGATGATTGCACAATACTTAGACAATTGAAGGATTTGCAACAATTAAAAATCAATCGTAAGACTGAGTAAAGGAAAGAGAGAATTGAACACGCGGTTTATAGTGGTTCGGCTTGATTCAAGCCTATGTCCACTCTTCTGCACTGACAGCCTATTGGCTGGATTCCACTATGAACAAAGAGATGTTACAGTGTTGATCTTCCTTGATTTCTAGGAGTAGATAATCTACCACTCTCTCTCAAGGTATCACCAAGTATAAACACTCTCTGTGTATACAATTTCACTCGAACTGTATCGACTAATAATCAAGGTTCTTCAGACTCTGGAATTTTTCTATCGTTCACGTTATTAAAACAACTAGAACGTCTTCCTTTTATACTCATTTATGCCATCATAGCCGTTGGCACTTACCAAAGGAATTCCTCCAATCTACCCGTTGGACGGAATCAATCAAGAAGATCATCCGAGCTATTTAAGGAACCTGACGATAGCCCATCAATCCTGTTCGCCCATACAATCAAGATCTTGGTTTTCAAGAATAGAACATTCCAAGAATATTTCGTCGACCATCGGATCTTCAATCGATCTAGATACGAACAAAAGAATCCGAAATTTTTATCCAACCAAGGGATCTTCTCCAGAGGATAAGATCGAATCCTCAACCATATACTTCGGCTCTGGATTTCCTTCGTCATTGGATTAGAAAGACTGTTAGTGAGAATAGTCTTGAGTTTTGAGTCTTGAGTCTTGAGTCTTGAGTCTTGAGTCTGGTGATCACAAAGTCTTCAGACTTTAAATTGTCGGTCTGCAAATATCCAGACTAGACTGATAGAAACGTTTTGTCAGCTTCAAAATATTCTGGAAAGATTTCTCCAACAGGGCGCCTTGAAGATCAACGTTGATTGTTCTTGGTAGGACAAGAAATTGGAGGGATCCATCGCCGGAATATGCAGAGGAGAGGAAGGGGTGTGTGTTGAAGGCTTTGTGTAGAAAATCCGAGCTCAATCGGCTCAAATGGGAGAAACCCTAGCCGTCCAACAGGCGTTAGTTTAGTTGAGGAGAAACCGAACTGGTCTGACAAAACCCTCTTCAAGCGCACGAACCGATCTGCTTGTCTCCCCCGTGTGCATCTCCAGCGATTGTATCTCAGCCGTGGAGTCCATCTTGGGCCAAAATGAAGTATCTTGGGCCTCTCACCCTATTATCCTGGACTGCAGAGAAATGTTGGCCAAATGCAGAATGTCTCCTTGCGATATGAACCACGCCAATCAAACCGAGCTGCCGATTGGATCGCCAAATCCCACAACACAGGTTCTCTTCCGAGCAATTAGGTATCCCATCCCCCACATGAACTTTATCTTATATTATGTTTGGACTTTCGTTCTAGTTGTAATCCACCATCCTAGTATTAATCAATGAAGTGTTTTTTGACCAAAAAAAAAAAATCATGTTACAAAGTACAAAAGGTTGAAATTGGGAGAAGGAGATGGGCAAGCACTTCGCAATTATTTTGCAACCATGCAGTTGAAAAATTCAAATTTTTATTATGTGTATGATTTGGGAGATAAATAGAGAATGCATAATGTTTTTTGAGTAAACAAAATCAAGAAACACATTCAAATATTTTGGAGTTGTAGTCACATTTTATACCACTCATTTAACAAATAAATATGACATGCCTTTTGCTCCATTTGTCGTTGTCAACCATCATGATCAGTTAGTTTTGTTAAGATGTGGTTTGCTTGCAAATGAGACAACAAGCTCTTCCATCTAGGTGTTTAAGGCTTGGCTTGATTGCATGTTAGGGAACTCCGCTCAAGTTATTATTATTGACCAGTGTAAAGCAATGCAGAATACAATTTCTAAAGAATTTCTGCTTGTGGATCATAGCCTTTGTTTATGGCATATAATGGAAAAATTGCTTCAAAAATTAGATGGTCATCTTCAATATAAGGGTATAAAGTTGGCAATAGAAAGAGTAGTTTGTGGCTCACTATATATGTGAGTGACTTTGAGATTGCTTGAAAAGAGCCGATTGATGCTCATAGACTCCATGATAATGACTCGCTTTTAACATTGTATGAGGAATGGAAAAAATGGATGCTAGTATATTTGAAAAATACTTTTTGTACAAGCACGTCTACTACTTAAAGAAGTGAGACTATGAATGATTTTTTTTAATGGATATGTACATAGACAAACATATTTGAGTGATTTTGTCTCCAAATATGAGCTTGCACCCAAAGACAAGTATCAAAAAGAAGCCTGTGCCGATTTCGATTCTAGAGAATTGAAACCTTGGCTGAAAACCAATTGTTATTATGAGAAGCAACCCTCCTCCATGGATAACCATAGCATCTTTAAAAAAGTTTCAATTTGAAGTAGAGACGTTGCTAAAATGTTTTAACATAACTCAAGTGCAGAAAGATGGAGAAGCATCAACTTTCAAAGTAAAAGAGCCTCAAGCTGATCATAATAAGGAAACTGAAATTCATTGTGTTTGTGGGGTGTTTACTTTTAAGGGCTATCTTTGTAGACATGCACTATGTGATCTTTATCACATTGGGGCAAATGAGATAGGGAGCAATTTCATATGACCTCGATGGAGAAAGGATTTCCAATGTTTTTACCTTTTTAACTTAATATCTAAAAGTGTCAATTTTGACAATCCAAACGAATGGTATGATCACTTATTTAATTGTGCTATTTAGTACGTACAAGAAGGTTCAAGAAAAAGATTCGGATTGCGAATTGGGCTAAAGAGGACCCAATCAATTTCTATGAGAATGATATATATACCATCCCAAAAAAGAATCCAATCCAAGGAAAGAAACCCAATCATCCAAGAGAAAATCAATTCAAGAATCCAATTGAGAAACCCAAACGCAAAGGATCTACAGGTAGATTTATCTATTTTGCATTGAAGATACATTGTTATTATTGTTTCTATTAAACAATAGAGTTTAAAGCTTAAAAACTTTTTCATTGATGATTGTAGTTAACATGACATAATTTTTTCATATATTTGTTTTCAGCTTGATGGTAGTTTGTTAAATTAATGCATTTCAACTTTCTTGTAGAAGAAAACAATTCCTAGTCACTTGATGCGCATTCACTTGATGTGCATTGGCTCTCGAGTGTATCTGAATTGCACAGTTTGGTGCTTCTAAATTATTTTTCAATAATTATGTAAAATTCTTTAGAAATATATGTCTTAGCATCTACCGGTTGAATTAACCAATATAATCTGCCAAAACGTGGGTAGAAGGAATTTCACTGATTTCACTCAACTGGAATTCTATACGGATGAGTCACTGTAGCTATTGTCAAAATTTGATTTGCAATAAAGAAAGAATTGAAGGGTTTCAATCATGCCGATGCTTGTTATTATTTTAAAAAAAAAAAAAAAAAATACCTTATTATTAATTGATTTTTTTTTTTCTGTAAGAAATGATATAGGGTTAGATTCCTCGTGGTCATGTGGAATCTTCTCAATGAACAAAACATTGGAGCTATGTTAGGTAAAATTAGTACAAAAATCGAACGAAATTCATTTTTTCAACTTTAGCTTTAACTCACGCGATCCTATGATTCATTTGTAATGTTTTAGAACCCTCTTCACTAACGTGATATGGATTAATGGGGTAAAAAATTTTCTCTACTAATTTAATATTATTATTTCAATCTTTTATTTGCTACATTTATTTTATATATAATTGATATCATTGGCCTTAATTTTAGATCACTGAAGAGTCATTCTAGAGCAATTTGATTTGAGCAAAAGGAATAAGAAGCCATTTCATTGCACAATGAATTTGTGAATTGTTGCAAAGCCAACGTTGCAAGTGTTTTTTAATCTTCTAAGTTTAATAGATCCATATAATGATATTAACGATCTCTTTTGAGTAGGTGGTAAAAATTTTCTACTTGTGATTATTTATATTTTGATATATAAATTATTTTTTCATTCTTCATATATTGATTCTGTGGGCTCTCTTATGATTTTGTTTCTCAACTTAATTTGCCGAACAGTTCGGGCCAAATCCTGAAGAAAGCTAAAAAGCGTTGTTTGATGAGCCTGTGTAGTATTAGGTAGTTGGTCAGGTAAAGGCTGACGAAGCCAATCTTTTGTTCCAAAATTGTTGGATTTAGTGGCGGAGTTGGGTCTAACGTGTACTGTAATAGGCGTAGAACCTGGTGATCCCACAATTGACTACCTCAGGGGTATGCTTTTCCTAACAAAGGAGGGTTAGATTCAGGTGATTGCAATAAGGAAACATAGAAGTAAAAAAAGAAAAAAAAATGGAAACATGGATTCAAAAAATTGAAAGCGATTCAAGAAGTTTGGGAGTGGCTAGCATCCTCGACAAAATGACAATGAGATGGTCAAAGGTCAGCCAGAATTTTTTCCTTTTTTTAAAGGAAATTGGTAGACTTCCTAAACCCTTTTCCTAACAGTTGGGCCCTCTTATGCTAGCCATAATTTTCTTCATATTCAAGAAAATTGATTCTGTGGGCCCTCGTATGATTTTGTTTCTCAACTTAAGCTTGCAATAAGGAAACATAAAATTAAAAAGGAAAAAGAAAAAAGGGAAATATAGATTCAAAAAATTGAAACTGATTCAAGAAGTTTGGGAGTGGCTAGCATCCTGTACAAAATGACGGTGAGATGGTCAAAGGCCAGCCACAATTTTTTTTTAAGCAAATCAATAGACTTCCTAAACCATTTTCCTAATGGTTGGGCCCTCTTATGCTAGCCATAATTTTCTTCATATTCAAGAAAATCGATTCTATGGGCCCTCGTATGATTTTGTTTCTCAATTTAAGCTTGCAATAAGGAAACATAAAATTAAAAAGGAAAAAGAAAAAAGGGAAATATAGATTCAAAAAATTGAAACGATTCAAGAAGTTTGGGAATGGCTAGCATCCTGTACAAAATGATGGTGAGATGGTCAAAGGCTAGCCACAAATTTTTTTTAAGCAAATCAGTAAACTTCCCAAACCGTTTTGGTAAATAATCCGAGCACAATTTTTTTTTTTGGTAAGAAATCCGAGCACAATTTTAATCTTATAATAACTCAACAAAATTTCCTTCGCTTAATGTCATGATTATCCCACGCCAAAGCAGAAAAGATGCTTGCCGAGTTTGAACCTACTCTATTTGGAATCTAAGCTCTTAATATAATACTCTAGTCCACCTTTCCCAGCTGTAGCAACTTCCTGATATCACCATGGCATTGAAACAAGTAGTGTTTGTACTGATTTTGCTTCTGATCTACAGGTGTAGAGCTACAAATATATCCAAAGATGATGACATCGAATTGGAAGAGCAACTCAAGCTTCTAAACAAGCCGCCAGTCGAGACATTCCTAGTAATGGGTTATAAACCCGGCGAAATTGTTTCATCTTTCTAGACCATTTCTTGCTAATAGTAATAGTCGCTTTTTTTTTTGGCATGGAGACCGAGGAAGGAGATACTATTGATTGTGTCAATATTGATAAACAACTGGCGCTCGATCATCCTTCACTAAAAAATCACAAAGTTCAGGTTGATAGTATTCCACTATTCATTCGTTTACTTGCCAGATGGATTGTTGAAAAAATGCACATAAGTAAAATTTTTTATTATGTGTTAACTACATGATCTTTTTTTCTTTTTGTGTATTTTTTGTTTAATAGAGAAAATCCAATTTACCTGTTGGGTCCTTCTCCAAAACTTCCTACGATACAAAGTATGTGCAATTTCGATTGAGAAAACCTTGTCCGATTGGAACAGTTCCCTTTCAACGAATCAAAAAAGAAGATTTGATAAGGATAAGGTCCCTTCCTAAAATGCCTAATCTGAATATGTTCGGAGCTCCTACCGATGTACATGTACTCTCTCTCTCTCTCTCTCTCTCTCTCTCTCTCTCTCTCTCTCTCTCTCTCTCTCTCTCTCATATATGATCGATCCAATATGTGTATTTTTCAGCATGTAACCATACGGTTCGATCAACCTGATGTCATAAAGTATGGTGGTAGCGCATTTATCTCTGTCCACAACTTAACTATAGCTCAAGGTCAATATAGTGCGCATAACATATGGATTTCAACTGGACCATTGGATCGACTTAGCATGATTGCAGCCGGTTGGCAGGTAAGTATATCTTATTGTGCATAATTAAAATTTGAAGGAGGATTTCAGCCTTACTTTTTCAAAGTTCTACGGATGCCCATATGTGTTGTTTAAATTATGTTGTATAATTGAAAAATATCATAATTACTTGTTAATACTCGATATATAGTTCCATAAATCTTCCATATTTTGAATGTAAATTTTAATCCTTTTTAATATACACTTGTGTGAATGATTTGGATTTGAAAATGTTTTCTTTTTTCTTTCTACGCAATTAAATTTTTTTGTCACTCTTTCCTAGTATCACAAAGGCAAGCATATTATTTAAGGTATTGGTCAACTATCGCATGAATGTAGCGACGTATGGTTTGCATTTTCAATTGAAATTATATGTTGTTGTATTAGGTCAATCCTGATGTAGGCGGCGATAATCTTGCTCGATTAATTACATATTGGACGGTATCTCTTCAAGCTCTTTACAAACTTCAATAAATTTGTAAATCAAATATCTTTTTTTTTTTTTTTTCTGTTTATATAGCTAGCATTATCCTGATTTATCTTGAAATTAAAGCATTATTGGTACTAGGGAAATGGTTGGCGCAATGGTTGCTACAACACAAACTGCGCAGGTTTTGTACAGGTGGACAGAATCGTGACTCTCAATTATCCAATTCCAACAGTTTCTAAAGTTGGCGGACCCATATATGAACTCAAAATTGATATCTCCCAGGTGATTTCAATCCTTCTATACATGATCAAGAGACTCGACTAGAACTCAATAAATGATAACTCGAGCGTGTACTTATGATTGCTTCCACTTTGTTGTTGCCGATGTCGTCGCAGGATAGGGTGACTGGGAATTGGTGGCTGCGCGTTCATGACCCGCCGATCGATGTGGGCTACCGGCCCAAGGCGTTATTCAATTTTTACAGGATGGCACGTACACCGTGGCGTGGGGAGGAACCGCTAAGGAAAGCGAGGATGGGAATTGCCCGGCCATGGGCAATGGTGAGCCGAATGAGGATTACCGAAAAGCGGCTTATTTCGCATGTGTCCAGTGGAGGAATGCAGATGGATCGAGCCTTGCTCCTTACAAAGGGATGCCCGAGGATGTGGAAGGACCACCCAGTTGTTATGGTCTGCTGAGTCTGCAATATAGGCCAGATCCGTGGGGTTATTCCTTCTCCTTCGGAGGTCCTGGAGGGTACTGCAGAGCATGAAGGCATTCTCTTGACATGCGTATGTTCTGAGTCTCAATAGACCCATCGAAACGGGTCATATGTCCGTTTCTCGACGCATGTTTGGTAAATGGAGTTGTTACGTGGGTTAATAAACATTCAATAAATGGGTTGAGTTTAGTCAATAATCCAATCTAAATTGACACATTTAATCCGTTTCGATCTATTCATATCTGGTGCAAATTTAGCAACTTATTTTGGTCCTAAAATCCACTTTTAACTTCTTCCTCTTTAACTTGCTGTTTTTTTAAGTATGAGTGATTCCATAAATCGATTTATCAAATTAGTGAGAAAGTATTATGAATAGTGGATGAAGGTGGTGGTAAATGTCTGGCCTAATCCATCCATAAATCATAAAACCGATTCAGAATTTGGTTTGCCGGGCCACTTGACTTTCATTTAATCTTCAAATTCCCATTTAAAATTCCGTATGAATTCTTAAGCGCCGATAGCATTGACCGATCTAAAAAAAATAAAAAATGAAAAATGTACGGCGCTTCGAATTTCCACGTGGGCAGCTCAGATTCTCCCTACGTGTCAGTCCGTCATTGGGTGCACGGATATCCAAGCCTTATCATTCGCTTATGCAATCCCCAAAGCCCACAGATCAATCTAACCATAGGAAAGAAAAAGACCACCTTTGCGGAGAAAATATTGGGTACGTCTCACGCTCCAGCCTGGCAAACAAGAAGGTGGTGGAAGCGCGACACGTGTCCGTGTGGGACCCACAATTTCAGGCGCCCATTTTGAAAATTTTCGTGTACTGTGGCTCTGGAGAAAAGGGTTTTCTGTCGCGGGTTCTTTCTTTGCGCCTTTCTCTCTACCCTCGCTCTCTCTCCCCGACGAACTCCCTCTCTCTCTACCCTCGCTTTTTCCGACCGGCGAACCACCGCGAGCAACCGACGAACCAGGAGGATACCGGCGAGACGACCGCGAGCAACCGACCGGCGTGCGACCTCCTTCTCTCTCTCTGCCCTCCCTCTTTCCGACCGGCGAACCACCGCGCCGCCCCTCTGGCTCCGGTTCCGGCCCCGACTCGTCCGTCCCTTACTCTTTCTCTCTCCTCGCGTCTCTGTCTGCCCTCCCTCTCTTCGACAGCGAACCACCGCGTGACCGGCGAACCACCGCGCCCCCCTTCCGGCTGCAGATCCGGCACCGGCTTGTCCAGGTAATTTCTCGCTTTCTCTTTTCTCTCTTCTCTCTGTCTGACGGTGTGACGGAAGGGATTTTATATGAGTGTAGCGATGCCTGAAAAGTCATTAGTTAAGTTGTTATCGCATGGGTACCAATTTTTACCGTAAGCAAAGCTTTCACTTGGTCCCAAAGATGTCCTGCCCAGAAAGCAAAACATAATTGCAAAGAAGGAAATCGAAAAAAGAAATAAAGAAGAGTTACAGATAGTCATTGAAGAATGCAAAACAGATAACCCCTGAGATCAGAAATGGCCATCCTTCATGAGCTTACTTAAATATTATCTGGTGACAAACTAATGTGAAGTTATAAAAAAATAATAATAGTTGGAATTTTGGGTTGAATAAGCATCAAGAACTGTCACCGGTTAAAGATTGGTCATGTCAAAATGGGAAGCGAAGACTAACTGAACATTCTGGCTTTATTTAGCAAGCAAATAGAAGTCTAAAGTTTGTGAACTCAATTTTGGGAAACGGATGCAGCCATTTCATGCATTCTTACGTGTGTATATCTTTATTACAACATGTTTGTAGGCCACGAATTCATACTATTGGATGAAAGGAAGGTGCAACCGAATACCTGATTTGATGGCAATCACAGAAACTAAAATTGGTTTTGAGGAAAGTAGCACTAAGTCCCATGAGGCAAATGAAAATACGCAATGTCAACCACGCAAAAGATGCAAGAGTGAAAGCTTGGCTAACATTGAGATCAAGCACTTCACTGCACTTCACTTCTTCAGTCACCAAAAGTCACTCACAGCAGAAAAAACAATTGATACATTCTCTCAGTGAACTTCACTCATGTGGGACTCACATGTATTGTTACTCGTGTTTATTTTGCAAGCTCTTGCTAGTGTTTACTTGATCAAAAGCTAAGTGCAAAGTACCCTATTCATGCTAGTTTCATACTGCAATAGCTGGATAATTTGAGGCCGTATAGTCACATAAGATTTTGAGAAAATTGAGGTCTTTGCATTCATGAAAGGCCATTCTCAAGAGGAGGTTAAAGACCCATTATAAAATAATTTTTTCATATGATAAAAAGCTAAAAAAATTTCGATAAACTTGCAAGTTAAAGTTGCAAGTACGCTCATGTAGAATTTTATGAAACCTCATTAGCTAGATGTGTAACTAATCTTAAACCTGTAGGGAACTTTAGAGTGTGGTAATTTTTTTTTTAACCAAAAAGTAGTGAAATCCAAAAGTTTGACAGATGTTGTGATGCTAACAATGTAGGATTTTTGCACTTGTCTATCAACCAATTGTTAAGTATTTAATTTGGGTTCTGGGCAATTTTTTTGGTATAGTAGCCTAGTGGGAGACAATCATTTGTATCCTTATCAACTTATGAGGCAGGGTATAAAATAGTAATGATAGTGACCCGCAAAGTCTGAGAGATTTAGACCCAAGTTGTTGGTTACTTCATACACTCCTTTGATTGGCTTTATGTCTCATGGAAATTGCCTGCTTTCATATTCAAGGAAAACATGTCGAGTTTGACTGCCATTTTATTAGAGAGAGTACTTGAAGGTAAAATAGAGGTGAAGTTGTCGAAACAGAAGCAAGTTCTTTCCCTCTGCAAAGTTGGCAACATTCAGAGAATACTTGGCTTGATAGCAAAACTGAATTAGGTTGGAAGGAGTGTTAACAATAACAACCAACTTGCTGGCTTCTTGAAGAGTTTAATCTCTCCCCATGAGGAAGGATTTTGTGGAGTTGGTCTTTCGGCTTTAATCTTCTTTAAATTTGGCCTTTCACTTACGTGGCTATGTGGTCTCTCCTGTCCGAGTATTTAGTTATGCAACTGATATCAAAGGGGTCGTTTGCTTTTAGTTTTTCAGCTAGCAAACACAATCAAGAAGCTAGCAAGCATTTTTCGAATAAACAGTGTGTATGCAAGCAATTCTGGCACATATAAGCTTTGCAGGAGAGAAGTTAACTGAAAGAGAAATAGAGATGAAAGTGGCTTTGAGTGTCCGCTACGCAGTGGAGTGTGTAATTGGAGTACTGTGTGCACAGATGCTTCATGTTTCTTTATAAAAAAATTTCAGCTTATGGTTTCATTGCGCACCTTCATCTCAAGTAGAACATGCCCTCTGACAAATGGAAATTCCCATGGCACCACAATCATATAGTTTAGTTGACACCACATTACCACATTTGAGCTGTGGAGGATGTAAGATCTTCTGTGTGTTGAGGTTGGTACTCATTACAACTATTAGGCTCAAAGGTTGTCCATAGCAAAAATGCATCCATGCATTATCATCCCTTTTTCAGGGAAGCGTTTCATCTAGTTTCTGGCTTGTGTTAACTTGTGCATCTCTGGTGCTGTTTCATAGGTACTCAATGCATAAATTTCTTTATGGTTTTTTGTCGTCTCATTTGACTTACAATTCGCTTGTGGCCCATTGTTCCCTAGGGAGAAAGAATTGGCTGCTGTGAAGATCAATGCAGCTGACGTTGATATAATCGCTAATGAACCTGAGGTCAGTTAGCTTATGCCATGTGCTTGAACGCATTTATTCTCACTGGCCTGAGCTTTCTAATATTGTATGGTAAATTCTGAAAACAGCTGGACCGGAAGGTGGCTGAAAGGACCTTATGTGAGCATAAAGGTGATACTGTTGCTGCAATTCGTTCCTTGCTTCAATAAAGAATTGTTTGGCACAAAAAATGGGATTTGTGATTTTTCTGAGGACATAGCGACTTGCGCATAACATTGTCCAAGTAGGATCAAAAAGCTGTATGAGTTGTGCTTCTTTTGGGGATACATGACTTGCTTTCTGGGAGATTGTTTGTACTCTCGCCGATTTTGGTTGCTAATGTTCAGCCCTGCGTTTTTTGCTCTTCCATGTAGTTCATGCTGGGAATTTTGGACGGTACAAAAATCATGTACAATTTCAACGAACAAAAAATCATAAATCCACGAGCCTATGCTCAATAATGTGAGGTTGATTTCTGATACAAAGCTTCGAAGAGTTGTTGGGTTGTTGCCTAGTTGGATGGCGACCCTAAGTCCAAGCTCATTAGACTGAATTTAATTCAAGAAACTAAAGCATCAAACTTTCTGGAAAACTGATTGCAAAGCTCTGTTTCACCACTAAGAGCCATCAAAGTCAATTTGATTTGTACAACTTTATGATGAGAATCTAATGTTCCCCTATAAATGTATCACAAACAAATGGATGGCAATGCCTAATGTGCTCAGCCTCCGATCTCCACAACACTTTGCAACATATCTACAAGATCCTTTGTGACTTTTCCAGTAAATGCACAAAAGCGACATACAATCATCCTAGATCCACCCGCAATTGAATTGCTCAAACAAAGGACAAACATTCTATCCTCTCAAAATGGTCCCAAAAATATGGTCGCCAAATTTCATGGTCCAGAAGCAGCACAGCGAACCGAGATTGGTTGGCAACATCAACTTCCTGGCAAATAGCCAGGTTTGCTTGGACTGTTCACCAATGTAATGAATAGACAAATCCTATTGATGCATCGGATGGTTCACGTTTCCCTTGGAGTGCTGTCGCCGGCAGTAGAGCGGGAAGCCTGGAATTGAAGTGCGTTCTATCTCTGCAAATCTTTGAATCTTTCCGGTATTTCCTAAAACGTCGGTTGGCACTTTGGATCACTGGTTAGGAGAAAATGCAGTTCTCACATCAGTATCGAATTGTAACAAATTGACAATTTTTGTCCTCACAAGAAGGAAAAAAAAAAAAAAGGCTCCTGAATGACATCAACTTATGCCAGAAGAAAAAAAGGTCATGAAACTGCCTAACTACAAGTGGTAAATGTCGAATGCTCATCGGAGATGGAGCATCATTTTCTGTGTCCAATTCTATTGCATCAGTGACCAGAAAAATGCTTCTCCATTTTCTACCCAAGATGAATGAATTATCCTTTGCAGACTCCATGCTTCTGTTTAGTGTACTTAGGGCTTGATAAACACTAAAGGAGAAGAAGCACCTGTGCCAACAGCTCTCAATTATAGATGCCCACTGTGGATCAACATCATGAGGGATATCTAGCCGCTGATTCATAAACCCCACAGCACCAATTACCTGCAAGTATCCTGAGTAAAGCATTGTTCAAAGCATTCCGAATAATAGATTTCATGTAATTCCTAACAGAAACAAAAGGGAGAGAAAAAGACGGCAGATCGGGCATAGTCATTCAGCCCCCCTTCATGTTCACATAAAATGTCGCTAAAAACAAAGCCTGCCAAGTCCATCTCCACAGAGAAGTGAAAAAGAGATCCAAGACGCCACGATGCCTTTTTCAATGGATCTTTTTTACTGATCGAAAAGGTGCAATTGTCAGACGAAATGGAATGTGGTGACAGAAAAGAAAAAAAATACCTGCGCTCCATTGAGATTATCCCACGGGATCTTCTGGGTGGCAATTTCCCATAAGACCACTCCATAACTGTACACATCAGATCTGGAGATGCAGAGAAATATTAGAAGTAAATGAGGATACCAAATCTATCTTTAGATAGATAAAGGTAGTAGTCTTCAAAATAAAACTCAACAGACAAAAACATACTTCTCGTCTGAGGCTTCATTACGGAGAACTTCCGGTGCCATCCATTGAGGCTAGAGAAAAAGAGAGAGAGATCGCAGGTCAAGTCAGCCAAGAATTATAATTTCAGATAGTTAAAGAGGAAAGTTACAAATGATGACTAATAAGAGTTATTGAAGAAATAGTAAGTAAAATTTTCATACCGTTCCCTTCCCAGTTTTTGTTGTGAGATATGCTTTAGATTTCAGACGTGACAGACCAAAATCACTCACCTAAATTACAATTTTAGCAAATCATAAATGAGCTCATAAGCAAAAACCCATATATTGCATCTAAAAAAAGGGATATATCTTGAAACAGAAAGACGGAACTCTGTAATTGTAGCCACACCTTCACATTTCAATTCTTGTCAACTAAGAGGTTCGAGGACTTCAAATCATGATGAATGATAGGTGGATTGTCATGATGCAGATAATTCATGCCCCTAGCCTGAAAAGTATCCAATTCAATAATTACACGTTAAAAAAAGCAGCAAGATAACATACAAGAGATAGTAGAATTCAAATAACTGACAAACTCTGGAGGCCAAAAGTTCACGGGCCAAGCAGTCTCGGGAAGTTAGGAATGCTAAGGTTCAAGACACTCGTCTCAAATTTTTATCAGCATGAAGGTAAAATGTACATTTAAAAGATATCAACAAGAACGAAAAGAGGGCAATATAAAAAGGAGCAAAACAAACGCTGACAGGGAAACAGATGAAAAAAAAAAAAAAAAAACATTCAGGTGACCAAAATGTAAAACACTGCACCTACAAGAGGATGAATTTGGTTACATGCTGAATGTACATGTGAAAGATATCAACAAGAACAAAATGAGGGCGGTATAAAAAGGAGCAAAACAAATGCTCACTGAGAAACAGATGAAAAAAAAAAAACATTCAGGTGACCAAAATGTAAAATACTGGACTTAGAAAACAATGGATTAAGTTACACGAATAAGAAGCAGATACTTACCACATCCAAAGCCATATGAACACGGCGTCTCCAATCCAACTTGGCTGTGTTCCTCTGCAGTAAGCAAAACAAACTTCCACTGCATCAACACGTAACAACTGTTAGTTCCATAGAGACGGGATATTGACAGAAATTACAATCACTGAAAACTAATAAACCAGACATTACAACAAACTTTAACATGAAGCACCATATAATCATTTTTAGAGCCTTTTCGGAGTATGTCCTACTGGCATAATGAATAGCCAGACCCAAGATTAAAGAAAAATTACAGGCGAAAAGCATACTACTAATGACTTTTCAGGCATCGCTGAACTCCTATAAAATCCCTTCCGTCACACCGTCAGACAGAGAGAAGAGAGAAAAGAGAAAGCGAGAAATTACCTGGACAAGCCGGTGCCGGATCTGCAGCCGGAAGGGGGGCGCGGTGGTTCGCCGGTCACGCGGTGGTTCGCTGTCGAAGAGAGGGAGGGCAGACAGAGACGCGAGGAGAGAGAAAGAGTAAGGGACGGACGAGTCGGGGCCGGAACCGGAGCCAGAGGGGCGGCGCGGTGGTTCGCCGGTCGGAAAGAGGGAGGGCAGAGAGAGAGAAGGAGGTCGCACGCCGGTCGGTTGCTCGCGGTCGTCTCGCCGGTATCCTCCTGGTTCGTCGGTTGCTCGCGGTGGTTCGCCGGTCGGAAAAAGCGAGGGTAGAGAGAGAGGGAGTTCGTCGGGGAGAGAGAGCGAGGGTAGAGAGAAAGGCGCAAAGAAAGAACCCGCGACAGAAAACCCTTTTCTCCAGAGCCACAGTACACGAAAATTTTCAAAATGGGCGCCTGAAATTGTGGGTCCCACACGGACACGTGTCGCGCTTCCACCGCCTTCTTGTTTGCCAGGCTGGAGCGTGAGACGTACCCAATATTTTCTCGAAGAAGATCAGGAGGCGCAGCCACTGGAGGAACTGAAGTAGCCAGTTCGGGGCGTACGGGTAAAACGTATCCATCACGTTTGGGTTGGAAAACACGTACGCCGCGTAAACTGCTGTCGACGTGACGACGTGGATGAAGTCCGAGGGCCGGACGCCACGATTGCATCGGGGCGGACGACACGTGTCTCGACGATGGTCATTATTGCAGGAGTTCCAAGAGCAACTCTGGCCGCATGAGCTATTATCGCATGTGAGGAACGTGAAGTAGGTTCGGCCGCAGACGCGGAAACTGTCGGTGAAGCACGAGAAGAAGCACGCGAAGCCGAAATTGGACAAGAGCATGATGGTCACCGCCTTGTTCTTGCAGGTCGAGAGGCCGGAGAGAAGCTCGAAGGAGAAGAAGGAGCCGGTTGGCAGGTGGTTCGCCAGGTGGCCGATCAAACGACACGCCATCTGGACGTAGCTGTCCTCTGGGAAGCCACACCGGCACGAGGGGGGCTGAGGTGGCGGCGGCGGCGGCGGCTGCAGCTGCGGGTTGGACTCTACGTCGTCCACGGAGGAGCACTCCTTGCCCATGGATTTCGCCGAGGGGGATTTGCGTGTGGAAGTCTTCTGTAAGGAAGTCCATGGAGGAAACGACTGGGGTTTTTAACGAGCGGTCTGTCGTGCGAGAGTTGAACGAGTCGGGAAGGAGGAGGGCGCAAGAAACCATATAAAAAAATGGGGGAGCAAGGCTTCATTCGCTAATGGTTGAATACTAGGAGAAAAATGGGATTATTGGAGGGCCTAGAGTGGACCAAAAACGATGCTAATATCGACATAATTGATTTACAAAAGGGTTTAAGCACTCGAGAATTTGATAATTGATATATCAGTTTGTGTATGGATTTTAGTTTCAACTATTCAAGCCAAAGATTGTTGAAGAGAGTATTCATCGGCAAAGTAAACTGCTTATTTCATCGATTGAAACATCATGCAACTTGTAGCCCGGCAGAAGGGATGATATGGTTGGAAGACGGGGAAGAGAGATCACGATTGAAATCTTTCAAAATAAATAGGATGGTGATGATTATTTTTATTTTTCTAGTAAGGGCGGACAAGACCAAGTCATCATTCAAGAGATCTAGTTCTCATTCTTTTAAAAGTCAACTTTTATTCTCGAGGAGTTCACTTCATTCTCAAATACAATAATAACTTCGGGAAAATTACAAAAAAAGGTCATAAATCTATTATGATTGTATCAATTCAACCCTTTTTTTTTTGCCAATTAAGTCTAAAAGCTTTTGTATTTGTACCAATTGAATCCATTTGACTGAAACTGCTAAGACTGAAACTTCTAATATGAGCATTGGCCATCCCGTGTGATGTGGCCAGCACTGACCAACCAGATGCAAGGGCCAGAGAGCATCTAACAAAGCTTGCCCCATTAGCCACTAGTAAGGGCAAGCCTCACTTGCCCCTAGGCAAGGCCGACCTCCCCTAGCCTTAGTGAGGTTGGCCTTGCCTAGCAATGGTGCGGGCTCGACCTTGCTAGTGGCTAAGTGAGGCTAGATCTCACTAGATTTGGTGAGGTTTTGCCTTGCTAGGAGCTGGTGAGGTTGCCCTCGTTAGTGATTGGTGGGGGTGAGCTTTGCTAAAGGCTAATGAGATCGACCCTGCTGGCCTTCGCCTCAAGCTAGTCGCTAAGGTTCAACAATCGGCTTAAGGAAGAAGGAAGGACCAAAAAAAAGAAAAAAAGAAGAAGAACAAAGAGAAAAAGAAAGAGAAGAAAAAATAAATAACATTATAAAAATATTATAATATTATCAAAATTTGTCCACATTAATGTTGGCTACACTATGTAGGATGGTTGGCATCTATGCTAGCGATTTTTGATCGAAATTAATTGGATGAATTAAATTGGCACATATTCAAAAAGTTTATGACTCAATTGGTAAAAGAAAAGAAAAAGAAAAAAGTTTACAATTGAATTTGTGTAATTGTAATAGGTTGAAACCTTCTTTTAATAATTTTCCCATGATAAGTCACATAATTGTCATGGCTAATGCAGGCTCAGGTGGGGGCCATTGGCACTTGCCACCACCCTCACACTACACTATTTATTGTCAATCTATACTAGATCAAGAGTCAATTTTCCTTTATTACAATAATAGGCACAATTATAATAGGTTTAAAACTTTTTTTTATTAATAATTTTCCTATGAAAAGTTGCAAAGCAATTCGGGATGGCCATGGTTGGAGCGGCCTCAGGTAGGGGCATCGACACTCGCTACCTCCCCCACACTCTACACTATTTATTGTCGATTTATACTAGATCAAAAAGAGTTTTTTTTTTTTTTTACCAAAAAAAGAGTCAAATTTTTCTTTACTCCTACTTGGAGTCACATAAATAGAACCTTTTTAACAAAGATCGACCCACTTTTTTAAGCAAGAATAATTTGCATTCTACAATTTTTAAATCCTACGGTTTGCATCACCATATAAGAACTCTTAAATTGAAAAGACAAAAAAATAAAAGAATAGAAATAGCCAAAATTGACCGATTATCAAATAGCCCTTAAAGTGCATTCACAAATTGAAGATGCATATTGTAGGTTTCTGGAGTGGGAATACAAATTATCGATAGTGAAAAGGTTGGGATGCTTTTTAAAAGTTTGCCTATAAAATAATTCAAGAGGGTTTGACAAAATTTTGTAAGGGGGCATTTGAGCCAACAGATTACAGATAAACACTCACGAGCTTGACATATCTATTGGTATATCAATCTTGATATCTTCAATTACTCAAACAAAATATTGTTAAATTGAGTCCTCGATGGGAAGGTAAACCGGCCTCATCATTGAAACGTCATCCAACTTTTAGCCCAGCAAAAGTGACGATGGTCGGTCGACGGACAGGAGATCATGATTGAAATCTTAAAAAATAATAGGGTGGTGACGATTCTTATTTTTCGTTAAGGACAGATAAGACCAAGTAATCATTCCAAATTCTCATTCTTTTACAAGTCAACTTCTATTCTTAAGCAGTTCGCTTCGTTCTCAAGTACCATGAGGCTGTACTTGGTGGACCGAGTATTGTCTTGACATAGAACAGATAAAAAAAATCCGATCTCGAGATAGATCCCAATAAAATAAATGTGAATGTAGAAAAAAAAATTAAATAGAAGTTTCAGAATCTAGGCGGAAGCTTCTGCCATCCCCTCAACGTTTGCCGTCTCTTCCCATCATCACTTTCCTATGCGAGGACAAGAAGTCTCCGAGAAATCCGTGAAATCAACTCTCGCTTTGCTCAGATTGCATGAATATGCAATCAGAATTGGAATTCCTGCTCTATCATCTAAGGCTGTACATGGCAAAATTTATATTCCGGAAAACAATTCCATTTTAGAAATAATTATTTTCTACTTCTATTCATTGGATCAATTTCTGAGCAAAAGAATACGTTTGATAATTACATAAAATTTTTATTTCTGGAATAGAAAAAAAAAAAACATAAATGCGTTTCGTACGAATTAAAAATTTCTATTCCAAAATTTCATTTTAAAAAAAAAGAAAAAATAAGAAAAAAGAAAAAATAAGACATTAGAATAATAGATTAGAGATGATATAAAATTGACAAGATCAAAATCTTATTGCATTGATAATACATTTGCTTAGGTGTGAGAATTCTAGTTGAAGATGAACCTGTAACATGGGTGGTTGTGTATGGAGCTTGAGCTATTATCTTATATCCGTGTGTGAGGATCTTTACTCATGTAGTTTATAGCCTATTGAATTTGGGCAATGCCATTGGAAGCAATATTTGCATATTGAAATATTAAACTATAGTTCTTAGTAATATATATATTTTCTTGTGAATTTTAATGTTTGGTGTGACAAATATTGCGAAAAAAGCACAACATATCTTGTCAGCCAAATTAATTTGTAGTGATTTCCTTGGGACTAAGTTTGAACTCTTAAAAAAAAAATCGTAACTCAGGTGCATTCGTGGCTTGCTAATTAGTCTTCTAATCCTAACATAGATGTTGGGTTTGGGTTGGAAATTTCCGGCTATCGAAATGGTGCATGCATGGCATAGCTTTGTTGTTATTATGCATTTAGTTCATAGTATGCTCTTAAAGCACCTAGTAAAGACCTTGGTCTCTTGCATTTTGAGCCCTCGATGCATCTCATCTTGATGCTGGTTTTTACCTTGCTTCTTTTCTTTTTTTTTTACCTTGCTTCTTTTCGAATTACAAAGTATTTTATCTTCATGTTTCACATAAACTTACAAGGTTTTGTCTAATTTTGATGACGGGAGGCCTTTCTCCTCTCCTCTTTTACTTTTTTCTTTCTTGACTAGGATGCAAGCTTCGGATGGCGGTTTGTAGGTCTTGAAGTGTCGACTAGACAATAGGTTACAATCTGCTTCTCAAATGTTTGTCCACATTTATGATGCATTCAATGACATTTGTGCTCATAAAGATAGAATTGGATGACCTTAATAAGATTAGTAGAAATGTATTCATAATAGTTTACAAACACATTAAGTCATGGAATCTCTTGCATTGATCCCTTGTCATCATATTTGCAATATTTTTCCTAATCATATTTATCTCAACCGCCTCATCAGGTGATGTATCATTTATAACCTCATCTTGTGTAGGTCCAAATTGATACTCCGGATCTCCATATAAGGCAAAGTTCCTGTCCATCTTGTCCAAATTGATAGTCTGTTTAATGTCCCAAATAACCCATCGATGACATTTCTCAATGAATAATGTTTATGGTTGAATAATTCTTTTGCTGTTCTGGGCGATCTCCTTCTACCCCTATAATCGTTCAAATGATAGCATTCACATTTAAATGGAGTTAAAAATCCTGGAAGTGTTGTATAACTAGAATCTACTACATAGTACTTGCCTACAATAATATATACATAAATTTGTTATGATATACAATAGCTATACAATAATAAAGAAAATTACTTCATATAGACAAAACAAATATCTGGTGGTGGTTGAGGAAATTGTAGTCGAGGAGTTTCGAGTGCTGCTAAGAGAACCTGACAATTGTTGGCAGATCTTTCTCACCCAGCATACACAAAGGTAAATTTCATATCAAACAAATAAACACACATCACATTTTGAGTGGTAGTGCCTTTTCTACCTCTAAATGGGATCTACCACGACATAGGGATGGAAGCAAGGTGCCATCAATAGCACCAATGCAGCCTTGTGATTTTATGAAAGTCTGGCGTTACACAAGATTATTAGCTACTTATATTTAATGGTGTAAAATTAATATAAAAATCATACCTTGAAGTAGCGTTTATGATTAGAATTGATAAGAATATCCTCTGGAACAACATTAAAAGAAGGTGGCGTGATAATCTCTTTTAATAGTTTGAGAAATGCTTTCAACACTATAGTGAAATACTTATTGATTGCTTCTCCCGAATGTTGAAATCTCTCATATAAATCTTTATTGGAGTTTTTGTAACCAACCATAGATAAGAAGATCCTGACTTATTCATCTACCCTTAGATATCGACTATCTTTCAGCTAACCTCTTTCTCTTATTAGATTACATAGGTTAAGAAAAACATGCCACTCTAACCTAAACGCTTCATATATCCTATTTGAATGTCCATAGACAATCTCCCTTACCCATTTGGTTCCTAACAATTTACTGTTCCTAATAGGTTCTTTCATATGCACAAACATGTCCAACATAACAAGCCACAACCATGCTATCATTATGTCAATATCAAACTCATCCAAATACTGTTCAACTGCTACTATCTCTCCATTAGACACACTATTTGATCCATTCGTTATAGTACCTATGTCATCACACAAATACAAGAACATCAATATAGGTATATGTAAAAAAAAAAAAAACCAATAAAAACCAATAACGTAAATAATAAAGTGAAAGCAAACCAAATATAAAAATCTGACACAATCCATCGTATCCAAACCACTACACAAATGCAATAGTCTTAACATCAATATCTTTAACAACAAAATAATAACCAACAACATAAGTCCTGTAGTCAAATAAAACCCCATGCAATCCACTATATATTTCTCGACATCTACTAAAGACATCGGAGAAGTCCATATTTCCTTTTAGTTGTGAATTTGATGAAAGCCTCCCTCCATCGGCACTAACGCAGGCTCGTTCCACTGCTTTTTTTGTAAAGATCTTGCTCTAATGTAAGCATGGCAACTAGGACATCAATTGTAGTAGATACAGAGTGTGACATCCTAATTTTCCAATTTTGTCTTCAATTGAATAAGTTGGGCTTTTCATCGACGCGACTATAGTTCTTTTTTCTGAGTTGATCACTCACGAGATAACTAGTCTATCTAGTGAAGTCGTTAAGGGATTTTAACGCAATAGACTTGAGAATTCGACTAGAAATCGATTGCTCGACCATGCTAATCTACAAGGGTCAATATGGCATTGTCAAAATCAACTAGAAACCGGAGATAGGTTGGTTCGATTGAGGTATGTGATTAATGTGTGGGTGATTCCACCTAATTGCAAAATTCTCGTCAAACAGCACTAGATCGATTTTTCTGTCATTTCTGTACCCTATGCTCATATTTGAAACCTCGAGATTTTCACGAGAACCAAGAGTTGCCAATGAGTCGAAGATGCACAATGTGGCTAAAAATAATCGACCATGGGTCAATTGCACTAAAAATTTCTAAAAACTATCCGGTAGGTTACGTTACACTAAAATCGCGCCCAGTTGAAATTAACCTCGAATTTAAATACGATTTCAGAAATTAAAAGTTCTATCATGTCATGATTCATTTTCGAAACGTCGACTCATCCTCCAAAGATTTTTCTACAAACCCAAGATTTCGGTGAAAAACTTAAAGTAATGTTATTTTGGATTGGGAAAATTAGAGGGCCGTTTTTTGTCGCATTTTTGCCCGTCAAGTTGGTTCAATTGATGAGGAAAAATCATGAGATGGACGAGGGCACCTTGGTTGATTTTATGGGGGCTAAATTGAGCTCAATTGGAGGGGAATTAAAGGGAAATTGAATCAATTTGGAGGGACATTGTCCAAAATTCGTAGGTCCTTGGGGTGTGCAACATTTGGACCCTTGGATGGCTTGCTAAGGAAGCTTGAAAGCTGCAATTTGGCTGAGGATGACAGCCAAGGGGTGGTGGGGCAAGATTTCAAGTGTTTTGGATATTTGTGTGGCCCCCTCTTGCAGTAGCCACCTTCTTCTTCCTTCTCCAGCTCCTTTTTCCATTAATGTGAGTTTTGAAAGCTTAAAAGAACTAGAGACCAACCAACACACCTCCCCCTAGTCGTTGACAACCCTTAGCTGCCATCCGAGCACCATCACTGTCGCCCGAGTCCGCCAGTGTCGCTCATCTGCCCCTGCTTGCGTCCTGCTCGTCCGCATGTCCCTGCGAGTCCAGCCATCGTCCCGAGCTCCCTTCCAGTCGTCGAAGCCCCGTTGGAGCTCCACCGTTGCCGTCCAACTGCCCACCGTCAATCGCTACAGTTGCCTAGCCGCCCGCCTTGCTGTTTCTAGCCCGTCTGATCGCTCGGCCAGCTCCTTTAGTCCTTGGACAAAATCAAAGGCCAACAAGGGTTCTTAGACTTCTAGGCCCGTTTTAGGGCCTGTCCGAACCTCCGTTGGTGTCGCCGCAGGCTTGTTTATCACTCATCTCCGCGTTGCTGTCACCGTGGACTTACCAACCTGCTAAACCGGTGAGTTTACTTGCTAAACTCTGCTTCGGGAGTTAATGACGCTTAGTAGAAAATTAGATTAGGATAAGTGTGGATTATGTGGTTAGTTAGTTTAGATTAGTGATTTAATCACTTAATTATGCATGTTAAGTGGTTAGAATAGATTGATTAGGGGTTAATTAGATTGTACTATTTATCTAGATAAGTGCATAAATTTTCTAGGCTCGTTTAGGTGGTTAGATTAGCGTTTCTGACCTAGGTTTGCATTTATTGGATTTATTGGTATTTATTTAATTAATTTTTCTATTTATTTAATTATTTATATTTTTCGAAAATTAGACCGAGATAACAGGTGATCGAAATTTTGTGCTGATTGCAGTGGTGTGCTTAATTTCTGCAATTGAGTGTTACTTTATGCAAATTGAGTGGTGATTGGAATTTTGGTTATTTATTCCAAAATTGTGAAATTTGATATTTAATTAAAAAATCCCGGGTGTCGGGTTTTGATACCAAAAATGGTTTTAAAGACTATATGTGGCATCCTAAAATTTCATAGCAATCTCTAGATGCACTACGACCCATGAATAGGTGATGGAAGCACCATCGGACTATATTATAGCCACTAGACCAAGGGATTACAATTAAACAAGGCCAAGCATTTAATAGACAATTGTTTTGCTAGAAATGTATCCCATGTCCATGTGTAATCAAGGATTGTACTAAATGATAAATTGATAAAAAAATTTCTATACCGGGCCGTGTACCCTATGGATCGAATTTCCTTTGACTAATGATATAATATTTTATGGCCATGTGAATACTTGTGATTATGTAATTAGAAGTGGGGATTAAAGTGGAAAAATAGGAGCAAGTGTGGACTGGACACTTAAGGCCCGAAACAGCCCAAAGCAGCCCACCATTCCCCTATTCGGTCGACCAAGGCCCGGCCCAAATAAGGCCACCTCCATGCATGAAATTTGACAAGTGGTGAGAGGGATCCTATAAGTGTCGTTGCCCCTATTGCTTCACCGGAAACCTCCATGCAAACCTAATGACTACAAGCAATTAAGAGAATAAAAGAAAAGTGGAAGGGGGTGGAGCAACCGAGAGAGTGATCGAGAGAGAGAGATTGAGAGAAAGAGAAAGAGTGAGACTGAGAGAGAGAGAGAGTTTGGGCAAGTGAGCGAGAGAGAGAAGGTGTGAGTGTAGGTTGCAAAGATGAAGAGGAAGACTGTCTTTCGCCGTGTCCCAGCTACCGCCGTTGAAGCCGCGTAGTTCCGTCATCGATCGAGCCATTCCTGGAGCCCCAAGTTGCCGATTTGCTTGTTGCAGTTGCCTTGGACTTGAGGCAAGTAGAAGTTCTTCAATCTAAGTTTTGCTTGCTGTTTTATCTAGTGAGGACTTGGTAGATATGAGAAAATGTGGAATTTGGAGCTGCATGTTATTTTCGATGAAGAAGATGAAGCTAGCCGAGGTAATGGAGCAAAAATAAAGCAAGTTTTGGTGGATTTTGCTTTTGAATTGAAATGAGAACTCAAGGATTTAGCTATGGTGGATTCTTGGGAAGTAAAGAGGCTGTATTGTGGTGTAATATGCTTGTAAATCTTGACTGTGGACGTTGGATACCGAGACTCAAAGTGTAGGAATAGTTCTCTTTAGGCTAGTAAACTGTTTTCGCAAGAACAGCATGACCACCGGTGATTTATCGATTTTTCTGGAATTTTCTAGCCAAAATTTGACTTCGAGTCCTTAATGAAAGTTGGAGATCACATCTGTAAGAGTAACATATCAAAAATTTAGCATAAATGGACAATATTTGGTCGACGAAATGATTTTTATACGGAAATGTTAAATCTAGAAATTTTACAGAACGTCAATAAGGAATACCGGAATTTTTACTCTTGATACGTAAGGAATTTGACATGGTGTTCTTCATGAAACCTTTTCCTCAAAGTCTCATTGATAACATGTTAAAATTTCACAAATTTTCGAGCTCATTTAGTATTTATTTCGAAATATTTACCAGAACTGTGCATGGCAAAAATCGAGTTGCTCTATTTTCGAATTTTCACAAAATGTCCTAAAAGTAAATATGTTTTGAAAAGATTATGTGATATGATGGTACTGGTTGTGGATATTTGTGTAATATTAAGATTGGATAGTGAATGCATGAAATGGATTGTTCTTGGCATTTGAAAGGATTCTTGTGAATTTAAAATGTTAAATTGTTGCCGTTGGACCCTCGGGTCAATGATGCCCCGGGAGTCGGGATGCCCAAAGGATCGAGTGAGTCGATGCCTTGTGGATGTCCGGTGGCCTTAAATGGCTGAATGCTAGAGGTTTTTCCCCGGGAGCTTCAGGATGCCCGATAGTACGCTAGTCGGTACGTAATTCCGGATGGTCGGGGTAACCATTTTCATGGGAGGCCCCCGAGGTTCCTCGTGATACCAGGTGGGGTACGAGATGCCTGTAGGCATGATTCACTCCAGATGCCTGGTGGCCCTAAGTGGCTGAATGCCGGAGGCTTTCGTGATGCTTAGAGGGATGCGAATGCTGGAGAGACGCAAACATTGGTCCTCTGGGGATGAAACCCTTTTGAATGATAAAATGAATGATTCTACTATAAATGTGTGGGGTCTAGATATAAGATTGAGTGTATGGCATGGAACGGAACGTGATATTTCAGTTTGGCCCTATGATTGCAATTTGTCTATCTTGGATATGTTGTCATCACATTGAAGGATTTCATGATTCTGATACATACCTATTCCCAAATTTCTTGTTTTTGTCTACCATACTTGAATCTAGATATTAATAGTAATGCTTTATATATCTTGATGAATCTTTTACTGCTGAGTGGTTGTACTCACCAATTTTGGGGACTAATATTTCAAATTAAGAGGCCTTTGTTACCTGTCACATGTGGTACTTTTTATGGCATACCGACCGACGTCGAGGTTGAGTGTTTGAAGCACACCTGTGTTGGTGTTCGTGGATTGGTATTCATCCGTGTTCGAGTTTTAGTTATGTATGATGTGGGTCTACCTGATGACCCCGTAGTTCAGGAGTTCCTGTCCGTGCATGTTTGTCGTGATGGGATCATGATGGGGATGCTGCTGCCGCCGCCAGCCGATGGATCGAGCTGGGTGTGATCTTGTGTGTGATGGGTAGCATGTGACACTTTTTGGGATAGTCGACACTGGATGATGGATCGATGTACATGACTGCTGTGGGGTCGGGTACTTTTGGTTATAGCCGAGCTTAGTAAAGCCTTGACCTTTTGATGTACCAACTCTTGATGTCCGATCAAAGTATGTAAATAAAAGTGGTTTGGCTCTAACTTCTATATGTATATGAAATGCGTAGTTGGTGTGCATTGCATTTTATTATTTAGTTTGAGTATGCATTAGGGAGATATCGAATATGCTTCCGCTATATGAACCGCGCTGGGACCGATCTAAATGATATAAACCTCCAAGACATATGGACTCACTACAATTCTATGGTATCAGAGTGAATATTACCAAGTCAAGTGAAAGGTAAGTGAGCTGTGATGACTCTAACGGTTCAAGGGCCATTCGTGGGGTGCCACACTATATCAAACAGTGAGATTTTAAAAAGGGAGGATATCAATTTTTCTAGTTCAAATTGACCGTGTACCCACACACAATTATTTTTACCGTGTGTATTTAATACGAAGGAAATGGGCCAAGTACATTATTTTAATCGAGACATTTGAGTGCAAAGCACAATGTCTTAGCCAGGATTGGATGGGTGCATGAATGGTTATGAGAACCCGTCCCCGATGTGAGTCGGGTGGACGTTGCCCCTATATGGGATGCCCTTGTCAACGGATGCCGGTCGCAGTAGAGGCTGGATCGATGCTCTTATGTGGAATGTTGTCTAGATGTAGACGTTGTCGTGCTCGATGGGACAAGATAATGCTTGGTTAGGCCAGAAGACTGCCAAACGTCGAGTAGGCCGTGCCCGTTAGGCCGTGATTAAAATTGAAACGCATAATTGAGTGAAATTGACGCGCCAGATTATGGGACAAAATTGTGTGGCATGGTATAGGACGTGTCATAAAGATTTGGCATTATAATCAGGACCTCTATGGTTGTTTGAGGTTTAAGATGTGGCATTCCAATTGATTGAACTTGATTACTACTTATGTCTGTGGTATGAACTGTGCTGACATACAGGGAGGATCTGAGACGAGGTGAGTCTTTGTTGTTGTGTGGCTGTGTGGTTAGGACACCCATAGGCGTATTTCCTTCCTAGTTGGAGTTTAGGGGGTGAACTTGTTGAGACATTGTCTCACCCCGTCATGGGCTCAATCTTTTCAGGTCCTTAGATGGCGGTCCCTCCAGTACATTATGGTCAGCCTCGGAGGGTTTCTGAGCTAGTTACTGACTTCCCTGTTTTCGGAGGCCACAGGGTCTGTGAGCTCGTAGTGACCACCGTCTGGGTTGATGAGGGCTTACCTCAGAGGGTACCTTATTGATTTATGGCATGGTTTCACCGCGGGCTCAATGATTACAGAGTTGCTCCCCTCTAGGGTTTTGAGATCCCTACCGTGGTAGTTGATGCCACTCTAGACGAGGGTGCAGCTGACCCTCCTGATGGTGCTATGGAGGACCCAGCACCCCCAAAGCCTATGGAGTCCGAAAGATTGGTGAATGTGTCCAACTAGTGAATCGTATGACAGTTTCCTTTTTTAGGGCCGATCTTTTTGGTATACAAACTAGTTTTGTATATAAACCTATTTTGTTTATAAAAGCGTGTTTTAGTTGTGAATTTGTTATTCTGTTTTTCTATCACATGCTATTTGCTATTAGGGGATTTGTTTATTTGCTTTCACATGCGCAATAAAATGAATGGGTCGGCAACGCGTCCTAGGATGTCGCAATTTTATTAACCACTGAGGGATGTGTGTGCGCTCGAGGTTCGGGGCATGACATCCCCGCACGGAGTGGTATTAGAGTTGGTCGGTAGTTAGAGTGATAAGGTGCGATGGATTATGGGATAGTTAGTAGGGACGACCTTTACTTTTGACTGATGCATGTGATTGATAGCTGTTTGGTAATTTGTTTGTGGGGATCACTCAATTTCTAATTTTGTATGGAATTGGGAACAAGTTCTGTAGAAAGTCTACACCATGAGTGATTAGGAGCATATGACTCATAGGAAAAGGACCATTGGACCAGTGACTCGGGGTAGGACGCTGACAAGGGTTGGTACCCGATGTGGTTGTGGTAAAGCACAAGCTCAGGCCAGCGCTAGTGGAGTAGCACTGCCTTCGGTTGGTGCTGGGGTAGTAGCCCCTAGCAATCTTAGGATTGATGGGATCGTTTAGGTGCTTAAGACACTAGGAGCTTTGATGGGGCAATAGGCCTATAATCAAGCTACCACCACTACCACCGCCGTTACAGCTGTTGCTACTGCTACCGTTGCCACTACTGTTGCTGCACCTGTCAATGTTCCACTTGGGAACATGGTTGTTAAGAGAGAGAGGCCGATGCACAAGTTGGTGGAACAGTTCTTGAAGCTGAACCCACCAAGGTTCACCGGTGCAGGAGATCCCGAGGTTGCAACCCTCTAGATACAAGACCTAGAGAAGGCCTTTGCACTATTGATGTGCAGTGAGGAGGAGAAGGTTGTCCTGACAGTATATCAGTTTCAGCATAACGTGAGTACCTAGTGGAGGGCCACCAGAGGCAGAATAGTTCCTGAAGGCGTGGTCCTAGTGTGGAACATCTTTCTCGGGGCCTTTAATGGCAAATACTTCTTTGACAATGCCCGAGAGCAGAAGATGGAGGAATTTCAATGCCTCCGTCAAGGGATGTTGGCAGTGGATCAGTATGAAGCCAAATTTGCGGAGTTGTCATAGTACGCTCCTAGACTAGTGGAAGATCCTGAAGATAGAGCTCGGAGGTTTAGGAACAGCCTTCGACCAGAGCTGAAGAATCCGTTGGTGCCATTTGACCTAAAAGATTACAATGAGTTATATGGTTGAGCCTAGTTGATAGAGAGGAATATGAACGAACAAGCCGCTACATCTAGGTCACGGTTTGGTTCGAATATGATGGAAATAGGTTTGGGAAGAGACCTATGACAGGAGAAAGGTACCCTATTCCACCCAATAGGAAGGGTGGGATAGGTAAGTCTGCTCAAAGCTAGATGGGTGCTTGTCACTTCTATGGAAGGTGACATGGATCAACCCCATGTCATTCTAGGCCGGGTGCTTGTTATGAGTGTGGCCAATAGGGTCACATAACCAAAAATTATCCTAGAAGACCAATGGTACCGCAATAGTTGCCGCCACCGCCATCGATGGATCAGAATAAGGGGTTTGTGCCTCAAAACGCATTGCAGGGTGGACTAAACAAGTCTCCAGCTCAAGGAAGGATATACGCTGTCACCAGAGGACAGGCAGAGGACTCGCCTAATGTGGTCACAAGTATTGTTTCCTTGAACGACCATGTTGCTTATGCTTTGTTTGACCTTGGTGCAAGTTATTCATTTATAGCTGAGTAATTTGTTAAGCTAGTAGGATTAAGTCCTGAAATGTTGGAGTTAGTGGTTATTCTACACCGTTAAAGGATAAGGTGTTGTCTACAATGGACTTTCCCGGTTGCAAGTTAGTGATTGGTGAGCGAGAGGGGAGGATAGATCTGATAGTCCTAGCCATGTATGATTTTGATGTAATAGTTGGCATGGACTGGCTCAATGAGCTAAGATGGACCACTATCATAAAGCAATTCAGTTTAACCCGTTAGCGGGTGAAAGTTTTGAGTTTATTGGGAGTCGAGGAGGACCCTCGATTACGTTAATCTCATCACTTGAGGCAACTCGTTTGTTAGATGGAGGTTGTCAAGGTTACTTGGCAATTGTTATGGATACGACAGTTGAGGAGTAGAAGATCGAAGATATCGCAGTGATTCAGGAATTTCCAGACGTGTTTCTAAAAGAATTACCAGGTCTGCCTCCAGAAAAAGAGATTGAGTTTGTAATTGAGTTGGCCCCCAAGACGGAGCCAATCTTTAAGACTCCTTACCGGATGGCGTTATCAGAGTTGAAAGAACTGAAGGTGCAGATGCAAGAATTGTTAGCTAAGGGATTTATACGTCTTAGTACATCACCTTAGGGAGCATTGGTTCTATTTGCGAAGAAGAAAGATGGTTTGTTGTGCCTTTGCATCAACTATCGTCAACTCAATCAGGTGACGATCAAGAATAAGTACCCACTGTCGAGGATTGATAACTTGTTTGACCAGTTGCAAGGAGTGTCGATATTTTCTAGAATTGACCCGAGGACAGAGTATCATCAGTTGAGGATAAGAAATGAGGACATATCGAAGTTAGCGTTTCGTACGTGATATGACCATTATGAGTTCACTGTAATGCCGTTTGGTTCGACGAATGCGCCATCTGCTTTCATGGATCTAATGAACCGAGTATTCAAGGAGTATCTAGATTAGTTTGTGATCGTGTTCATCGATGATATCCTGGTGTACTCGAGAAGTCCCGAAGAGCACGAAAGGCATCTGAAGATGGTACTCCAGACTCTGCGGAACCATGAACTGTATGCTAAGTTCAGCAAGTGCGAGTTTTGGTTGACTCGTGTTGCTTTCCTAGGTCACGTGATTTCAGGTGAAGGAATCTCTGTGGACCCAACCAAGATCGAAACAGTTATTAGTTGGCCAAGATCGACGACAGTGATAGAGATCAGAAGCTTTTTGGGATTGTCAGGTTATTACAGAAGGTTTGTTGAAGGATTTTCAGCTTTAGCTTCACTGTTGACTTGACTATTGAAGAAGGAAGAAAAATTTGTGTGGACAGACAAGTGCGAGCGTAGTTTCCAAGAACTTAAGCAGAAGCTGATTACCGCACTAGTGTTGACAATACTATCTGGTTCTGGAGGATACAAGATCTAAAGTGATGCGTCGTTTAGAGGACTAAGTTGCGTGTTAATGTAATATGGTAGGGTTATCGCATACGCGTCTCGTCAGTTGAGACCTCATGAATTGAATTATACGACGCATGACTTAGAACTCGCAGCAATTATTTTTGCTCTGAAGATTTGGAGACATTATTTGTGTGGAGAAAGATTTCAGATCTTTACAGACCATTAAAGTCTCAAGTACCTATTTTCTTATAAAGAGTTGAATATGAGGCAGTGTCGTTGGATGGAACTTTTGAAGGATTATGATTGTGATATCTTGTACCATCTTGGAAAGGCTAACAAGGTCGCAAATATGTTGAGTCGGAAGTCTTCAGTTACACAAATGATTGTTAATGAGTGGGTCTTACTTGAAAGAGCTCGAGATTCAGTTTTCAAATTTGAGATAGGCTACCTTGCAAATCTTATGGCCACCCTCAGAATTGAGTTGAAAGTGCAGATTAAGATTAAGACGCTTCAACTGACAAACCCAGAGATTTAGAAAATCCTGCAAGAGGATACAAAAAGGAGAAAGGTTGACTTTCAGATTTCTGAAGATGAAACGCTAAGGTTTTGAGGATGATTGTGTGTACCTAACGATGTAGAGCTTAAAGAAGAGATTTTGTCAGAAGCTTATTGTAGCAGTTACAGCATTCATCTAGGCAGTAGGAAAATGTATCAGAATTTGCGTCAACACTATTAGTGGACCGGTATGAAGGCGAATATTGACAAGCATGTCGCCAAATGTCTGACGTGTCAGCAAGTGAAAGCATAGCACTGTAAGCCGGGAGGACTTTTGTAACCTCTTGAGATTCCCGAGTGGAAATGGGAATACATCATAATGGACTTTATGATGGTCTTATCGAGGAGTCAGAGGGATAATGATTCTATTTGGATTGTGGTCGATAGACTAACGAAGTCGGCTCACTTTATTGTTGTACAGAAGGACCTTGCATTGGACAGATATGTAGAATTGTACATGCGTCAGATTGTTCGCTTACATGGAGTGCCGATGATGATCACATCTGATAGAAACCCAAGATTTACAGCTACCTTTTGGAAAAGTTTACAGATCACCTTGGGAACGAAGCTGCAATTCAGTACGGCTTACCATCCACAAATAGATGGCTAGTCTAAGAGGACAATTCAGACTTTCGAGGACATGTTGAGATCATGTGTGCTAGACTTCAAAGAAAGCTGGGAGAAACAGCTTCATCTCGTCGAGTTTGCCTACAATAACAGCTACCGGCAGAGTATTCAGATGGCACCTTTTGAAGTTTTGTATGGCAGAGCGTGCAAAACGTCGGTGTGTTGGGATGAGGTTGGAGAATGGAAGATCACAGGCCCAGAGTTGGTTCAACAGTCAGTGGATGCAGTTGCAGTTATCAGAGACAAATTAAAGATTGCTCAAAGCCGCCAAAAAAGCTATGCAGATAAGTGTCGAAGACTATTGGAATTCCAAGTTGATGAGCACGTCTTTTTGAAAGTGTCATCGATGAGAGGTACTTTACGCTTCGACAAGAAAGGGAAGCTGAGTCCGAGGTACATAGGTCCTTTTGAGATTCTGGAAAGGATAGGAACTCTGGCATATCGTTTTGCATTACCACCAAGACTGTCGAAGTGCATGACGTTTTTCACGTGTTGATGTTGAAAAAGTATGAACTTGACCCGACCCATGTACTGAATTTTGAAGAGTTAGACGTGGACGACAGGGTGTCGTACGTGGAGAGGCCGGTTTAGATTGTGGATCGGAAGGAGCAGATTATGCGCACCAAGACAATCCCGTTGGTTAAAGTGGTCTAGCAACACCATGGCATAGAAGGAGCAATCTAGGAAAGTGAAGATTCGATGATACGACAATACCTCCACCTTTTTGTTTAAAGATTTGTAGCGGTTTAAATTTTAAGGATGAAATTTTTATAAGAGGGGAAGAGTTGTGACATCCCGATTTTCCAATTATATCTTTAATTGAATAAGTTGGGCTTTTCATCGACGCGCCTATAGTTCTTTTCTTTGATCTGATCACTCACGAGATAACTAGTCTATCTGGTGAAGCCGTTAAGGGATTTTAACGCAATAGACTTGAAAATTCGACTAGAAATCAACTGCTCGACCATGCTAATTTACAAGGGTCAATACGGCACTATCAGAATTGATCAGAGACTAGAGATAGGTTGGTTCGATTGAGATATGTGATTAATGTGTGGGTGATTTCACCTAATTGCAAAATTTTCGTCGAACGGCACTAGATCGATTTTTTTGTCATTTATGTACCCTGTGTCTGTATTTGAAACATCGAGATTTTTATAACAACCAAGAGTCGCCAATGAGTTAAATATACACAATGTGGCTCAAAAATAATCGACCACGGGTCAATTGCACTAAAAAGTTCTAAAAGCTACCCGGTAGGTTAAGTCATGCTAAAATCGCACCTGATTGAAATTAATTGCAAATTTAAACTCGATTTCAAATATTGAAAGTTCTATCATGTCATAATTCATTTTAGGAACGTTGACTCATCCTCCGAAGATTTTTTTGCAAACCCCAGATTTCGGCGAAAAACTTAAAGTATGGTTATTTTGGACCGGGAAAATTAGAGGGGCATTTTTGGTCGCATTTTTTTGCCATCAAGTTGGTTCAATTGACGAGAAAAATCATGAGATGGACGAGGGGGCACCTTGGTTGATTTTATGGGGGCCAAATTGAGTTCAACGAGGGACATTGAATCAATTTGGAGGGACATTGTCCAAAATTCGTAGGTCCTTAGAGTGTGCAACATTGGATCCTTGGATAGCTTGCTAAAGAAGCTTGAAGGTTGCAATTTGATTGAGGATGACAGCCAAGGGTGGTGGGGCAAGAACTTAAGTGTTTTGGATATTTTGGTGGCCCCCTCTTGCAGCAGCCACCTTTTTCTTCCTTCTGTAGCTCCTTTCTCCATTTGTGTGGATTTTGAAAACTCAAAAGAACCAGAGACCAGCCAGCACACCTCCCCCTAGCCCTCGATAGCCCCTAGTCGTTGTTTGAGCACCATCGTTGCTGCCCAAGCCCACCGGCACTGATCGTCTGCCCCTGCTCATGTCCCACTCGTCTGCATGTCCTTATGAGTCCATCTGTTGTCCTGAGCTCCCTCCTAGTCGTCAAAGCCCCGCCGGAGCTCCACCTTTGTCGTCTAGCCATCAAAACCACCGCCGTCAACCACTGTTGTTATGCCCTGATCCTTGAGTGCGTACCTATCCCTCGGTGGTTGATAAAATTGCGACATCCCAAGACACGTCACTGACCCATTCATTTTATTACGCATGCGGAAGCGAAACAATTACCTTGACAACAACCAACACGGGATAGAAAAGCAGAAAACATATTCACAACCAGAACACTTTTATAAACACCCCAGTTTATATACAAGACTAGTCTAAAGACAAAAGTCTACCTAAGTCGAAAAGCCTACAAGTCCTCTGGGCACTCGAATTCCCAATTGAAAATTCCGAGGTCTCTTGGGGATTTGGGTCCACCATTGCACCACCAGGAGGGTCAGCTGTGCCCGTGCCAAAAGCGACTTCTAACACCGATATTGGGACCTCAAAATCCTGAAGGGGATCCACTCTGTGTCCATTAAGCCCGCAACGATACCATGCTCTAAATTGATGAGGTACCCTCTGAGGTAGACCCGCATCGACCCAAACAATGGTCTTCATGAGTTCATAGATCCAGACTCCATGGCCCCCGGGAATAAGGATATCAATGACCTTCTCGATAATCCTCTTGGGCTAGCCAAAACGTTCCGGAGGAACCGCCCATCTAAGGACTTGAAAAGGTTAAGCCCACGACGGGGTGAGATAATGTCTCAGTAAGTTTATCCCTTAAACTCTGACTAGGAAAGAAATACGCCTAGAGGCAGTCTATGCACACCAGTCAAAACACTTACCTCTCCTCAGTTCCTTCCTGCATGTTAGTACAATTATCATTCAATCCAATTGATACCATCTATCAATTCAATCAATTCGATCACTACTCACACAAGCTGAAGTATATTTATGCTCGCATAAGCTAATATAAATGGTTGGTTACACAAGCTGATATATATTATAGATCACCAAAGTTGACATATATTATAGCTCACCCAAGCTGATACATAATATTGCTCTCACAAGCTGATGATTCAATAATACTCACGCAAGTTGATACACATGGTAGCTCACCCAAGCTAATATATATTATAGCCCGCCCAAGCTAATACATAATATTGCTCTCACAAGCTAACAATTATTGCTCACATAAGCTAACGATTCAATAATACTCACACAAGCTGATACACGATAAATCAATCCCGGCCAAGGACATTGTGCTCTGCACACCAATTCATCAATTAAAATAATGAACTTAGCCTATTTTTATCTAGTTAAAAACACTCAATAAAATTAATCGTGTGTGGGTACACGGTCGGTCTGAGCTAAAATGCTATATCTTTCTTTTAAAAAATCCCACTATTTAATATAGTGCATAAAAACATTTTTGGTGTTAAAAACTGACACCCCGGTATTTTCTGATTAAATACCAAAATTACACAATTTTGGTATAAATATCCAAAATTACAATCACCATTCAATTTGCACAAAATAGCATTCAATTGCAGAAACTAAGCATACCTCTGCAATCAGCATGAAATTTCGGTCATCGGCTATCTCGGTATAATTTCCGTAAAACAATAAATAATTAAAAAAATACAAAAAATAATTAAATAATTACAATTAATTACCAAAAATACCATTTTAGGACGGAAATGCTTAATTAACCGCCCAAACGGGCTAAGAAAATTTTCGAATCTATCTAGATAAATAGTACAACTTATCTAGTCTTTAATCTATCCATTCTAACCATCTAATATGCACAAACGGATAATTAAATCACTAATCCATTCTAACTAACCACCTAAAACATACTTAGCCTAAACTAATTACCCCTTAAGCATCATTAACTCCCTAAGCATAGTTTAGCAAGTAAACTCGCCGGTTTAGCATTCCGGTGAGTCGATGATGACAGCGACGTGGAGACGGGCAACAAACAACCCTGCGGCGACACCAAGTAGAGACTGGACAGGCCTGAAAACAGGCCTTGAAGTCTCAAAGCCCTTACTGGCTTCGGCTACTAACCTTGGGCCGAAGGAGTTGGCACGGGGCTGCTGGCTAGGCTGAAATGGTGAGGAGGGCTGGCGGGTGGCTGCAGCGAGCCAAGCGGAGGTGTATGGCGGCTGGATGGTGGCCAGGGGGCTTTGATGGTGGCCTAGGTAGCTCGGGGGATGGTGAGGTGGCTCGGAACAGGTGAGACGACGAGCAGGAGGCGCGGACTGGCGGGGCAACGCGCAACAGGCTCGGGCAGTGCGAGCGGTGGCTCCGGTGGCTCGGCGGGCGTGCGACAAGCTAGGGGGAGGGGCTACCAGTCTCTCTCTGGTTTTCCAAGCTTCAAGAGTGGTCTGAAAATGGAGAAAGCAAGCTTGATAAAGAAGAAGAAGGGTGTGTTTGGTTCAACATTTTGAAAGCTCATTGAGAAAATACAAAGCAATTTAGCCTAAAGGACTTTAGGCAAATGTAAAGGCCATTTGATAAACTATGCTTTTAGAAATTTGAGTCATAACATTTTTTCCATTCACTTGAATGCCATAACTTCTAAAACAAAATTCATTTGAGTACCATAATTTTTAATTGATAACTTGAGTGTCATAATTTTGTAAATACGTTCACTCAAGTGTCGAAAATCTGACGTAGTATGACACTTGTGGTAAACATATTTTAAAAGTTGTGGTACTCAAATGATCAGATGAAAAGTTACATGAGATTCAAGTGATTAGAAAAAAAGGTTGTGGCATTCAACTGAACACCGTACATAAGTTATGATACTTACGCGATCGGAAAAAAAATATTTGAGACTCAAGTGAGTGTTGTGCAAAAATTATGACACTTATGATGTCCTTTTTCCTTAGCTTTTTCAGTTTCCAATTAACAAATTTACACCAACAAAACGATCTCTTGGCAGGATGTATACACTCAATTGGTGAATATGCAAAATAAATCTCAAGAAAAGAAAGATCCAAGTTATTTTATTTATATTATTTTCAGCCCTAAGTGCATTGCAAAAGTCTTAAAATGGGTAAATTAGGGAATGCTGAATTTTTACCCAAAAAATGGATCTAAACATGAAATTGGTAAGACATGACTAGAATCAGTCAATTATAAGCTTGGAAGCCTAATTAGAGTAGCTGAGTTAATCCACGCAACGCTAAGTATTAAATTCCAGTTGAGATCAAGTTTTGTAGGACTATATTCAAGCGCCGAACAGAATCAATCAATTAACTTTGATCCGAGTTCTTGAGGCTTTTCAGT
The DNA here is from genome assembly GCA_014182725.1 of Eucalyptus brandiana. Taxonomy (NCBI): domain Eukaryota; kingdom Viridiplantae; phylum Streptophyta; class Magnoliopsida; order Myrtales; family Myrtaceae; genus Eucalyptus; species Eucalyptus brandiana. The sequence continues at coordinate 35,051,766 of CM024672.1, read as the reverse complement.
TATAATTGGGGTTTGAAAAATAGTAAAGGGTTGTGCATTTCGAGTGATTGTAATTTCCTCTTGTTAATTTAATGAAACATCTCGCCAATCTCTCTCATGGAGTAGATACGCCCAACTAAACCACGTTAATCATCTATCTCGATTTTATTTTCAGTGTTTATTGAGAGCTTAATTATTTTCATTTGGTCCACGGTTCCGCCATATTGCGTAAAAAATAAAGAAAACATAAATGGACCACCATTTGTCGTTTGCCTAAACCAATGACGAATTTTGTTGATATGGATTTTACGACATTTAATATTTACTCACATTGACTAAAACCTGTTTGATAACTAAATAAAGTGCCGGAAAAAAATTTAACGTTTAATGAGATTAAAGTTGTCCGATCACCTGAAGTATAACGGGGGCTACTTAATTCGTTTTATAGAAAAATAATTTATGGCAATTAGAATCGTATTAAATATATTGAGAAAACTAATTAATGATGGTTTTTTTTCTATGTTTGATAAGAGATTCATAATATTCTGCTATCAATTTTTAATTATTATCAAAAAAACTTTTGAATTTTATTTTCAACACTTAAATTATCAACATTTAATATTAAGAACTTAAATTTTCAGCATTTGATTTTTATTCTTGTCAAACAAGTCCTAACTCTAAATCTCTTGCCCACACGCAGACTGGACTTTTCCTTTTTATCCTTAGGCTTTGTAAGGTAACTATCGGGTTCAATCCATGAGAGAAGTCTATCTTAATAGGGCGCTGTCCTAATCCTATTTTTTTTTTTAAGCGTAGCTCCTTGATTAGCACTTTTAGTGATTCAATTCCACTCCCACGTACGCCAACTTTGAAGAAGAGTACGAGGAAATGACCTTTCGAAAGTGACACTCTCCCATTTACATGAAAGTTGGCCTGGTGAAATAATTGCAAATAAAACCATCGTCGAGTTTATTTACCAAGTCAAATAGTCTCATTGTATCCTAAACCTAAATTTTTGCATTTCTCCTATTTAAGAAAACTCATTTGCTCTCATACACAAACAACATCCACGCCAGAACCCTTCTCTGTTCTCTTCGCACGCCATTTCATTTTCCTCACACCTATGCGTAGCACGGCTACCCAATGCCAAACCCTAACACAGACGCCGATAACGACACCCTTCGTCCTTGCCTACCGCCCAAACTCCTCTCCCTGTATCCATTGTCTCTGTCTGTGGCAATATCGCTGGCGGCCTGCCAAGGCGAGATCACACTAGTTCAACTTGAGCATTTGGCTCACAGTCGCTGAGACCGTGCGAGGTTGGCCTTGAGCTTGCAAGGGCCTCGTTCAGCCACGAGCCTCAATGACCATCTCATGAGCCATGTAAGCTCTTTAGCAGAAATTGGCCATGGCTATCACACTGGTGGACCTTGACGGGGCCTTAAGTTGGCATAGTGACCATCACCAACCTTAGATGTCATGCCTGCGACGCCTCCTGGAGGAGCAACATCGACCCACTTAATGGAGAGGGTAAGACATGATGGTGGTGCGTTGAACTAAGCAAGCCTCTTGGGTGGGGAAAGAAAGGGGATAATTATCAAAAAAGTCTTAAATAAATAACACAAGTATCAATTCATTCATAAACATTTTAGTTACCCTAATTAACTCCTAAAACTTTTCTCATTTTGCCAATTAAGTCCGTCATGCTAATTTTAGCCCGAAATTACTAATGTGGACACCCGTGGAAAATTTTAAATAATATTTTAATACTTTTTTGGTTCTTTTCTTTTCTTTTCATTACATTCTTTTTTATTGAGGGTCGGCGAGGGCATGGCGGCTGCCATGCCATGCTGGTGAGGGCATGGATGAGGGCCACTATGGCCTCCTCACATATGGCCCTTGCCTATGGCCAATGAGCCTCCCCAACCCTAAGCAAGAACCAACGACCCTCACTAGGCCCGAGCATGGGCCGGTGTTGCCTAAATTTGGGCGAGCCTTGCCCACTCCTCCACCTAGGGCCAGCAAGGTCATGGGCGGTGCCCAACCACGATCCCTACCATTTTTTTCCAATATTTTTAAAATTATTTTAGCTTTTTTTACTATTATTTAAATAATATTTAAAGCAAAGAGTAATAAATATGCCACATGCGAAAAATAAATTAATTTAAAATTTTCACATTGGTATTTTCCATTAAACAAATTGATGGTGTTAATGGAAGGACTCGATTGAATTAATTTGATAAATTTTAAGATTTGACTATTATTTTTGAAAGTTTTAACAATCAATTGTACTTTCACGATAAGTTTAGGACTTGTAGTGATATCCTTATTTATTTATTCATTTATGATAATGTGTGTATTTTTGGTAATGGTAGTCCTATGTAGGGGTATCTTACTAGAAATTACAAAACCATAAAATCTATTCTCTACTAGTTTTGCAATGAAAACCAAGTAGTTTGAGAAATTTGGAGGAAATTAACCATAGGTTTGATTTTGGGCACTTTATAATAGAAAGGGGGAGGAGCTTGTTAAGGAAAAATTGGACCGAGTGATGTGCACTTGGAATGGAGATTTTTGTTTCCAGGGGTGGAAGTTTATGCATTTCCAGCGGTGGGATCTGACCACAGCCCTATACTAATTCACACTTCAGCATGTTATAATCGAACAAGGAAACCATTTCTTTTTTAGAGTTATTGGAATGAGGATGAGGAATGCCATGACGTTATTTCTCGGGCTTGGAATTCACTTGATTTGCCACATCCCAATTTTCCCACTAAAGTGAGGTGGGTTACAGAAGCTCTGCATGCATGGAGCAGGAAAAAGTTCTCAAATGGACACAAAAAGGTGCTGATATTACAAAATCAGTTACAGAATTGATGAATCAGCCACATTTCAATTATGACAGGGTAGAGGCATCAAAACTAAAAGACGAAATTTGTCAGACTTGGAAACAAGAAGAACAATACTAGGCTTTACGCTCCAGAATTCAATGGCTGAAATGGGGCGACAAAAATACTCATTTTTTCCATGCATCTATAATTCAGCGAAGGCAGCAAAACCGAATTTCTATGTTGCAAAATGATGATAACCAATGGATTCGGGATCCACCTACTCTTCAAGATATGACAATCGCCTTCTTTTTGCGCTTTTATACAACTGATGGTTATAGGAACTATGAACCTTTACTTGATCAATGTAACCAGGTGGTCACCTGTGAAATGAATGACCAGCTGACTGCTTCACTTACGATGGAAGAGGTTCGGCAAGCAACCTTTCAGATGGGAACTAACAAAGCACCTGGCCCCGATGGATTGAATGGCTTATTTTATCATAGACACTGGGAAATTGTTAAAGAAGACATTTTCCTTCTAGGACAGAATTTCCTGACGTCGAGGGTAATGCCTATAGGTCTTAATCAAACTACTATAACGCTGATTCCCAAGACAACTCAACCTGAGAAGCTCAAGCAATATCGCCCAATCAGTCTATGCAATTTTACATACAAAATTATCTCAAAGGTACTTGCTAATCGACTCAAACCTTGGTTGAATATTCTGATTTCTAATGAATAGTCAGTTTTTGTGAAGAGACGACAGATCTAAGATAATATTCTAATTGTTCAAGAGATTCTTCATCACTTTAGATCGAGAAAGCGGACTTGTAAATTCAATGCTATGCTAAAAACAGACATGACAAGGTGTATGACAGAGTTGAATGGGATTTCCTCAATGATTACCTCCTTAAACTAGGATTCCATCCAAGATGGGTTAGCTGGATTATGCAGTGTATCACCACAGTAGCTTTCAGCGTGAAGTTTAATGGGGAGCAGTTGCCTTATTTCTACCCATCTCGTGGCCTACGTCACAGTGACCCCTTATCGCCATATCTTTTTATCCCACTGGCTAATGTTTTATCGACTCTTATTACACAAGCTGTCAGCATAGGACACATCAAAGGTATCTGGTTAAATAGATGGTGTCCTATCCTTTCCCATATCTTTTTTGTTAATGATGCGATCTTTTTCCTAACTGGTTGTATTCAAGAATGCCAGAATTTAGCAAACATTTTAAACCTGTATTGTTCGGCTACTGGATAGCTTGTTAATCGCAACAAATCAGGCATGATTTTCAGCAAAAATTGCCCTCTAACTCTTCAAGAGAATATGTCTCGGGAACTTAGGACTCCTATCTTGCAATGCTATGGCAAATACTTACGCATACCATCTGAATGGGGCCGATCTAAGGAGATGTTTTCATGGATAATTGCAAGAGTCAACGCCAAATTGGAGGGATGGAAAGAGAAATTTATTTCAAAGGGGGGTAAGGAAATTCTCATAAAATCTGTTATTCAGGCTATTCCACATTATGCCATGTCTATCTTTAAGTTGCCTCTTTCTGTTTGCAAAACTATTGAAAAAAGCATTGCTCGCTTTTGGTGGAGAAATGACCAGAATAGAGTAGGTATCCACTAGCAAAAATGGGAGATTTTGAAAGATAGAAAGGATGAAGGAGGAATGGGATTTCGTGACCTTATTGCATTTAATAGAGCAATGCTTGGAAAACAGGCTTGGCGTTTGCTATAGCAGCCTCAATCTTTATGGAGTAAATTATTTAAAGGTCTATATTTTCACTCGACATATTTTCTGTCTGCTGTTAGGGGAACTCGGCCATCTTGGGGATGGCAAAGTATACTTATGGGTAGAGATGTTATTCTACCACATATTCGTTGGTCAGTGGGTAATGGTAACAACATCAGAATCCGAGGAGATCAGTGGTTACCAATGGGTATTCTCCATGGACCTAAATCTAGAGAAGAACCTATTATGGTGGCAGATCTTATTGATCCACTACACCATAATTGGAACCAATCTCTGATCTAATAGTTCTTTGGAGAACATATTACCACTGAAGTTCTTACCATCCCAGCAAGACCTCTTTATTCGGATGATGAAATCATTTGGTCAACCACAACAGATGGAAAACATACTGTACGAAGCAACTATCAAGCTGTCATGTAGTCGCTAAGTATGCAAAACAGAAATAGAGCATCGACATCTAACCATATCTCGAAGGTATTATGGAAAAGTATTTGGGCCATGAAGATAGAACCGAAAATAAAGACTTTCCTATGGTCTGCCTGCCACAATGCCTTAGCATCCAAAGCGAATCTATTCCAGAATCATATCATCACAGATCCTCTAATGCCATCTATGTCAACAGCAAGCTCATGAAACCCTTGAACATATCTTTTTACAATGTACATGGACTCATGCTATTTTGTCTGACCCCCAGATCAATATACCGATTTCGACGATCACAATCAATCGCTTCGATTCTTAGCTTACAGAAAGGGTGAAATTACCTCGGCACTTACCTAGACTAGCACTTGTTGCTAACATCCTTTGGTAGATCTGGCGGATGCGAAATAACTTCATCTTTCGCAATCAGCTTCCGGATCCCTCCCTCGCAGTACAGATAGCTGTGGCTCAAATGAAGTCACACCGGATCTACTATCCCGCATCTCAACAAAGATCTGCTCTTCAGTCTATCAATCCAAAACAACTATGGCGTCCTCCTGAGATGGGTACCCTGAAATGTAATATTGATGCAAGCTATAAGCCAGGCAGCAACAAAGGTTCCATAGCCTGTATTTGCAGAGATTATAATGGAAGACTTACTGATCTTTACTCGAGTTGAGTCCCTGCGCAATCCGCTTTTGAAACAGAGCTTCAAGCTCTTACTTTGTCCCTTCAACATCTGCTCAGGAAACACCTCCATGAAGCTAATCTGGAGGTGGAATCCGACTGTCTTCATCTTGTAGAAGTAGTGCAAGGTATGCGATCGTCGCTGTGGGAGCTCCGATCTGTGATCGATGAAGCTATCTTTTTGCTTTCCAAGTTTTCTAACCTAAAGATGCTTCACTGCCGACGTGAAGTTAACCTAGTTACTGACTGGGCTGCGAAGGCCCACAACTACATTTCGGCCCATAACTGGATTCTATTTCCCCCGTATGTTTTGCTTGATCTAGTTTATGCTGATGCTTTATCTTCAGGTTGTAAACTTACGTTATCTTGAATACAAGCTGTGTTTTCAACCAAAAAAAAAAAAACCATAAAAAAATTGACAAAAAAGCATACAAATAAAATTCTTAATTTCTATTGGTTTGACCCCATTATTTTGAGGAGTTTGACCCGCCAAAATATTCTACACGAAATATTTGGCATCATTTGAACTTGAAAAGCTTGAGCTTTTTTTTTTTTTTTTTTTCAGATTTGAGACTAACTGAGCAAGCTCAATTTAAGTCAAGTTTAAGATGATTTCGAGTGATATTAGCTTTTGGGATAAGTACACTACAAGCGTCATAATTTTTGTATGATGCTCGTCTGAGAGTCATAACATTTTTTCCAACCACTTAAGTGCCATAACTTTTAAAAAACATTCATTTGAGTACTATAACTTTTAATTGATAACTTGAGTGTCATAATTTTGTAAATACGTTCACTCAAGTGTCGAAAATCTGACGTAGTATGACACATGTGGTAAACATTTTTTAAAAGTTGTAGTACTCAAATGATCAAATGAAAAGTTACATGAGATTTAAGTGATCAGAAAAAAAAAAAAAGTTATGGTACTCAACCGAACGTCATACATAAGTTATGATACTTAAGTGATTGGAAAAAATTATTTGACACTCAAGCGAGCACTACGCGAAACTTATGACACTTATGATGTCCTTTTTTCCTAGCTTGTTTGGTTTCCAAATGACAAATTTACACCAACAAAACGATCTCTTGGTAGGATGTATACACTCAATTGGCGAATATGCATAAATCTCAAGAAAAGAAGGATCCAAGTTATTTTATTTATATTATTTTCAGCCCTAAGTGCATTGCAAAAAGTCTTAAATTGGGTAAATTAGGGAATGCTGAATTTTTACACAAAAAAAGTGGATCTAAACATGAAGTTGGTAAGACATGACTACAATCAATCAATTATAAGCTTGGAAACCTAATTAGGGCAGCTGAGTTAATCCACGCAACCCTAAGTATTAAATTCCAGCTGAGATCAAGTTTTGTAGGTGAAATAATTGCAAAAACCATCGTCGAGTTTATTTACCAAGTCAAATAGGCTCCTTGTATCCTAAAGCTAAATTTTTGCATTTCTCCTATTTAAGAAAACTCATTTGCTCTCATACACAAACAACGTCCACGCCAGAACCCTTCTCTGTTCTCTTCGCACGCCATTTCATTTTCCTCACACCTATGCGTAGCACGGCTACCCAATGGCAAAAAGTAACACAGACGCCGATAATGACACCCTTCGTCCCTGCCTGCCGCCCGCACTCCTCTCCCTGTATCCGTTGTCTTTGTCTGTGGCAATATCGTTGGCGGCCCGCCAAGGCGATATCACACTAGTTCAACTTGGTCGTTTGGCTCACGGTCGCCGAGACCGTGGGAGGTTGGCCTTGAGCTTGCAAGGGCCTCGTTCAGCCACGAGCCTCAATGACAAACTAATGAGCCATGCAAGCTCTTTAGCAGAAATTGGCCATGGCTGTCACATTGGCAGACCTTGACCGGGCCTTAAGTCGGCATAGCCACCATCGCCAACCTTAGATGTCATGCTTGCGATGCCTCCTGGAGGAGCAACATCAACCCGCTTAATGGAGGGGGGAAGACATGATGGTGGTGCGTTGAACTAAGCAAGCCTCTTGGGTGGGGGAAGAAATGGGATAATTACCAAAAAAAGTCTTAAATAAATAACACATGTATCAATTCATTCATAAACATTTTAGTTACCCTAATTAACTCCTAAAAATTTTCTCATTTTGCCAATTAAGTCCATCATGCCAATTTTAGCCCAAAATTACTAATGTGGACACCGACCGATGTGGAAAATTTTAAATAATATTTTAATATTTTTTTGGTTCTTTTCTTTTCTTTTCATTACATTCTTTTTTATTGAGGGTTGCCGAGGGTATGGATGAGGACCACTATGGCCTCCCCACATCTGGCCCTTGCTTATGGCCAATGACCATTGTCAGCCTTCAATTAAAAAAAAAAAAGTAAAGAAAAAGAACCATAATAAAAATTTTAAAAGTTATCTTTAAAAAAATCCATGTTAACTTTGATTTTGCCACGTAGAATGGCCAATATTTACGTCGGTAATTTCTAGTCAAAAAATTAGCAAGATTGACTTAATTGACAAAATGTGAAAAAGAATTAAAACTCAATTGACAAAATTAAAATGTTTGGTACTGAATTAACATTATAGATTTATGACTTTTTTGATAATTTCCCTATAGACAAGGTGCAGGTGCGAGTTGGGGTTTTTTTTTTTTTTTTTTTTGAGTAATTTGATAATTTTTTTGTTACCAAATGCGGCTTGAGTTCATATGTGCCTCCCCAAATCTTTATCCTATTCGGCTACCAGTCACACCTTGAGTTCATTTTTCCAAAATCAACCAAATTTCCAAACATTTATCTGAAATTTTTCCTACCTTTTTTCATATGGTTAATACCATGAAAAACTTCAAATCAATGTACATGTGACAGATTTACCTCAAATTGGTACATTTTTGATAAATTATCCCTCCGTTAGTTTCCTTAAAATTGTATTATCAAATTACTGAGTTTTATTACACATGACATTTGACGGGTGTACCAGTTTGGGGTTTTACCATCCGTTTGTCATAAGTGTACTAGTTTATGCTTTTTTGTGGTATTAATCCAAATTAATGAAAACTAATGGATGGTAAATTTGTCACAAATATACCGATTTGGTGTTTTTGGTTGTCAAAAAATTAGTTTTGGTTCAATTTGTTACATATATACTAGTTTAGAGTTTTTGGTGGTTATAAAATTAATTCGAGGTAAATTTGTCATATATGTACCGAATTAGGGTTTCTTGTGGTATTAATCTTTTTTTTTTTTATGTTGGCAAAAAAATTCCTAAATAGCCCAAAGTCAACTTCTTTCCGAATGCAAAGTGCGTGTTTTTTTGGCTAGTTCTATTGAAAAAATAAATCGGTTTTGAACCGAAAGGTAGTGAGTCTGTTGGCCTAAAAAAAGAGCGAAGGATGGCATCGGAGTCGCTCATTCGATTCCCTTCAACTGCCCACCTCCCATTCTACCAACCTCGTACTCATCCTTCGTGTTCTCCACAATTTGCTTATATAATAGACACTAACAAACGGAAGAGAAAGTGCAGTCTCCGGCGTCTGCAATACAGCAGTCTCTGAATTGGCCATCTATACTCTTCCTCATCCAAGAAGGCCAATTCAGCAATGAGCACAACAAAACCTCCTCATATAGCTCTTCTCCCTAGTGCCGGAATGGGCCACTTGATGCCATACTTCCGGCTCGCTGTGATGCTGGCCAAGCGAAACTGTGTGGTCACGCTCATCACTTCTCAACCCACTGTGTCCGCCACTGAGTCGGACCACATATCCTCGTTCCTTTGCCACAATCCCGAAATTAATCACCTCGAACTCCAGCTCACTCCTCGCTCCCAGCAAGCCGATTCCGCCCCTGTCGACCCTTTCTTTCTCCAATTCAATCTCATCAGTCAGTCGATCCATCTCCTCGGTCCTCTGTTATCTTCATCGTCCCTGCCTCTTTCCGCTATGTTTGTGGACTTCGGTCTACTTGCCAAGACTGCTCCAATTGCCAAGGACCTCCACCTCCCTATATATGCCGTTTCCACCACCTCGGTCCAGTTCTTATCTCTCATGGCGTATGCTCCGGTTCTTGCATCGAACCTGACCGAGTTCAACACTGCTTCCACCGAAATCAAGATTCCGGGATTGCCACCAATGGCCATGTCGAGCATCCCACCAGCACTCCTCGATCCTAGCCATATTTTTACTTCAATAATTGTTACGAACTCTCAAGCACTACCCAGGGCAGAAGGAATCTTGATGAACACCTTCGAATGGTTCCACGAATCCATGCTCAGTGCTCTCAACAAAGACAGGGTGATCGCAAGCTTACCGCCAATTCTTCCCATAGGGCCACTAGAACCGTATCACATTCCGCGAGATGGGGACCACTTCTACCGGTCATGGCTAGAAAATCAACCATCTGAATCCGTAGTGTACATAAGCTTCGGAAACAGAACGGCAATGTCCCGGGATCAGGTGCGAGAGTTGGAAAAGGGGTTGGAGAAGGCCCGGTGGAGATTCTGCTGGAACCTGAAAACCACCAAAGTAGACAAGGACGACCATGACGACGTGGAAGACATCCTTAGCGATATCTTCTTAAAGAGAACCAAGAACAAAGGATTGATCATAAGAGGGTGGGCGGACCAGCAGGAGATTTTGGTGCATCCTGCCATCGGAGGGTTTGTGAGCCACTGTGGGTGGAACTCGATAATGGAAGCAGCCTGGCAGGGTGTGCCGGTGCTCGCATGGCCGCAACATGGCGACCAGAAGCTGAATGCGAAGGCCGTGGAGGAGGCAGGACTAGGGCTGTGGGAGAGGGACTGGGATTGGGGTCTTGATAGGATTGTGAAAGGGGAAGAGATCGAGAGGAAGATTGTGGAGTTGATGACAGATGAGAAGCTAAGAGAGCGAGCCAGGAAGGTGAGAGAAGAGGCCAGGAAGGCTGTTGAGAGTGGTGGGAGCTCTGACAGGGTGATTAATAATGTAATTAACTCGGTAGTTGTCCCATTTTAATAAGAATTATCCCCTGTAATCCGGAGAAAATATTGCACCGATCTGCAATATGGGAGTGATGCTTAGGCAATTGAAATAAAATGAAGATAAAGTTGTGCTTTCTTCCTTTCTTCTCTTTTCTGTTTTCCATTTTTCAATTGTGTTGGTCATCACTTGTTTTCCAAGATCATGTCATTGCGGGCTTTTCAAATTGCTCTTCCGGCTAATTTGGCTTGGAATGACTCTTTGATGATGGAAAGATTATTGCTCAAAGTGCTAGATGGGCTTGTGAAAGAGAGAGCGAACAACATGCATACAGCACCGAGAAAAGGATAACAAAATGCCAAAAGTTCCATATGGTACTCATTTTTGAAGAAAATGAGGATAGTTTTTGAAGAAAAAAATAAGTTTAAGCATTTAGCCAAATGCTGAAAGCTCAAAGTTAATCCCTACTAGCATTGGGCTTTCAGCATTTTCAATATTGACTTTCATTTGAAAGCTACTTTAAAATGGTTGCCAAATAGCCTAGCATTTTCTCAAGGGGCTTTGGAGGATGAAAGCCCATTGGAAATGCTGAACCAAACGCACCCGAAGACTGCTGCACTTGGAGGGGCCCAAAAATGCCTAAATATCCCTTAGTTGATCATTGCTTGGCCCCCACTTGTCTTGGCTGTCATCCAAGCCAATTGCTGCACAAAAACTTCCCCTAGAAGCTTCATTTGATGTCTCAAATGTTGCACACCAAGGGACCTACGAATTTTGTACCAATTTCTCCCAAATTGAACCAATTCCCCTCCAATTGAACTCAATTTGGCGTCTAAAATTCTAACCAAGGTGTCCTTGTCAAATACAACATTTTTCCTCACCATTTGAACCAACTTGAATCCCAAAAACACGATAAAAAATAGTCATTTGATTTTCCCGGGCAAAAATGGCCCTACTTTGAAATTTTGCCAAAAGTCTCAATTTGCAGAAAAATCTCTAGAGGATAAATCGACGTTCCTAAAATGAATCGTGACATGACAGAACTTTCAATTTTTGAAATCGGGTTTCAATTCGCAGTTAATTTCAACCAAGCGTGATTTTAGCATGACCTAATCTACCGGGTAGCTTTTAGAAATTTTTAGTGTAATTGATCCGTGGTCTATTATTTTCGAGCCACATTGTACATCTTCGACGCATTGGTGACTCTACGTTATCGTGAAAATTTCAAGATTTCAAATACGGACATATTGTACCAAAACAACAGAAAATTCGGTCTAGTATCGATCAAAGAAAATTTTGCAATTAGGTGAAATCACCCATACACTAATCACATACCTTTGTCAAATCGACCTATCTCCGGTCTCTAATTGATTTTTAACTGTGCCGTAATGACCTTTGTAGACTAGCACGATCGAGCAGTCGATTGTTGGTCGAATTCTCAAATCTATTACGTTAAAATCCCTTAACGGCTTTACCAGATAGATTAGTTATTTTGTAAGCAACCAGCTCAGAGAATAGAACTATAGGCGCGTTCATAAAAAGCCCAATTCATTCAATTGAAAACAGAACTGGAAATTTAGGATGTCATAACTCTTCTCTTCTTATAAAAATCTCGTCATCAAAATTTAAACCATTATAAAACTTTAAACAAAAAGGTGAAGGTACAGTTGTCTCATCGAATCTTCACTTTTTCTGGTTGCTTATTCTGTGCTGTGGTGTTGCTAGACTACTTTAACCAACGGGATCATCTTGGTGCGCAGAACCTGTTCTTTCCGATCCACAATCTGAACCGGTCTTTCCACGTACGACACCCTGTCATCCACATCTAACTCTTCAAAATTCAACACGTGGGTCGGGTCAGGCTCATACTTCCTCAATATAGAGATACATGAAAGACGTCATGCACTTGTGCCAACCTCGGCGGCAATGCAAGACGATACGCTAGAATCCAATATTCTTTTTAGAATCTCAAAGGGACCTATGTACCCCTCATCGATGACACCTTTAGAAAGACGTGCTCACCAACTTTTTATTCCAATAGCCTTTGACGCTTATCAACGTAGCTTTTTTGGTGGCTCTAAGCGGTCTTCAATTTGTCTCTGATAATGACAACTGCATCCACTGACTGCTGAATTAACTCTGAGCTTGTGATCTTTCGTTTTCCGACCTCATCCCAACAAACTGGCGTTTTGCATGTTCTACCATACAACGTTTCGAAAAGAGCCATTTGAATGCTTTGCTAGTAGCTATTATCGTAGGCAAACTCGACAAGATGAAGTTGTTCCTCACATCTCCCCTTGAAATCCAACACGCAAGCTCGTAGCATGTCTTCGAGGGTTTGAATCATCCTTTCAAACTGGCATCTGTTTGAGGATGATAGGACAGCTCGGGTTTCGATCTAATGTAATTGTCACCAATACTCCATGCAGACGAACAATCTGACGCACTTACAACTCTGCGTGCCTGTCCAAATCAAGGTCCTTTCATATTGCGATGAAGTGAGCCAACTTCGTCAGTCTATCGACCACTACCCAAATGGAATCATTACCTCCTCTGACTCTTGGGTAAGCCTCACAAAGTCCATTGTGATGCGTTTCCATTTCTACTCGAGAATCTCGAGAGGTTGCAGAAGTCCTCCCAGCTTACAATGCCGTGCCTTCACTTACTGACATGTCAGACACTTGGCGACATGCTTGGTGATATCCGCCTTCATACCGGACCACTAGTAGTGTTGACGCAGATTTTGATACATCTTTGTACTGTCAGGATAAATGCTGTAACTACTACAATGAGCTTCTGATAAGAAGATCTCTTCTTTAAGCTTTGTATCGTCAGGTACATACAATCATCCTCGGAACCTTAGTGCTCCGTTCTTAGAAATCCGAAAGTCAGCGTTCTTCTTTTTGGTATTCTCTTGCAGGATCTTTTGAATCTCCGAGTTTGTCCACTAAAGCGTCTTAATTCTAATCTGGACTTTCGGCTCAATTCTAAGGGTGGCCATAAAATTTGAAAGGTGACCTACCTCAAATTTGAAAATCGAATCTCGAGTCTCAAGTAAAGTCCATTTCTTAACCATCATATGCGCAACTGAAGACTTCCGACTCAGCGCATCTATAACCTTGTTCGCCTTTCCAGGATGATACAAGATATCACAATCATAGTCCTTTAGGAGTTTCATCCAGTGATGCTGTCTCATATTCAACTCCTTTTAAGAGAATAGATACTTGAGACTTTGATGGTTAGTGAAGATATGTAATCTTTCTCCACACAAATAATGTTTCCAAATCTTCAGAATGAAAATGATTGCTATGAGTTCTAAGTCTTGTGTCGGATAATTAGTTTATGAGGTCTCAACTAACGGGACGCGTATGCAACAACCCTACCATGTTGCATCAGCACGCAATCTAGTCCTCTAAACGACGCATCACTATAGATCTTGTATCCTCCAGGACCAAATGGAATGGTTAGCAGGGAAACTACACTTGCACTTGTCTGTCCACACGAACTTTTCTTCTTTCTTTAACAGTTGAGTCAACTGTGACGCTAAAGCTGAAAACCTTTCCACGAATCTTTTGTAGTAACCTGCCGAACACAAAAAGCTTATGATCTCTGTCACTGTCGTCGATCTTGGCCAGTTGATAACTGCTTCAATCTTGGTCAGGTCCACAAAGATTCCTTCGCCTGAAATCACGTGACCTAAAAACGCAACACAAGTCAACCAAAACTCGCACTTGGTAAACTTAACGTACAACTCATGATTCCTCAGGGTCTGAAGTACCATCCTCAAATGCCTTTTGTGCTCCTCTGAACTTCTCGAATACACCAGGATATCGTCGATGAACACGATCACAAATTGATCTAGATATTCTTTGAACACTCGGTTCATCAGATCCATGAAAGCAGTTGGGGCGTTCGTCAAACCAAACGGCATTACAGTGAACTCATATGGCCGTATCGAGAACGAAACACTAACTTCGTATGTCCTCCTTTCGATCCTAAGCCGATCATAAAGGGCGCGTTTGTAACATTTCTGTTCAAAAATTGTTCTAGGGAACAGAAATAAAAAAAAAAGTGTTTCTGTTCCGGGGAACAATTTTTGATCGAAAGATGAGTTTGGTAAACTTGTCCCGGGAATAAAAAATAAATAGAAACATGTTTGGTAAATTTATATTCTTTTTTGTTTCTTTTAATTTTTTAATATTTTTATTTTATTTTTCATTTTTTCCTTTATTTTTTATTTTTTTCTTCTTTTGGCCGGTCGCCGGCCTCCGGCGACTCGGGGCGACGGGGCCGGCGGCCTCACCTAGCCACGGCGAGGCTCGTCGGCCCGGCGAGGCTCGGCCTCGTGGTGGTTGGGCGAGGCTCGGCCTCACCTTGGCCGGGCGAGCTCGGGCTTGCCCGGATCCGGCGAGGCCGAGCCTCGTCGGTGGCTGGGTGAGCTTGGCCTCGCCCGGATCCGGCGAGGCCGAGCGTCGCCGACCCTCGGCGAGGCTCCGCCTCGCCGGATCTGGGCGAGCTCGAACTCGCCTAGCCATGGCGAGGCTCGGCCTTGCTGGGGGCCGGCGATGCTCCGGCGAGGTCGCCGACCCTCGATGGCGTCGTCAGCCCTCGACGGTCGGTCGTCGGCCATGGCCGAGGCCGGCGACCGGCCAAAGAAGAAAAGAAGAAGAAAAGAGGAGAGAGAAGAAAAGAAAAAAAGTGTTTCTAGAGTAAGAAATAATTTTTTTTTTTCTCATTTCTGTTCTTTTTGTGTTCCGGGAACAAAAAAATTGATTTTGAACAAAAACGCAAACAAACGCGTTTCTGTTCTTTTTTTGTTCCCATGAACAAAAAAAACAAAATTTATGTTCATAAACAAAACAAAAAAAAGAACGAAAACATGCAGGCCCAAACTGTCCTCCTTTCTGATCCCCAGCTGATCATACCCTGTCCTCAAGTCGGTCTTTGAAAATATTGACGCTCTTTGTAGCTAGTCAAATAAGTCTTCGATCCTCAAGAACGGATACTTGTTCTTGATCGTCACTTGATTGAGTTGACGATAGTCGATGCACAGACACAACAAACCATCTTTCTTTTTCACGAATAGAACTGGTGCTCCCCAAGATGATGTACTAGGACGTATGAATCCCTTATCCAACAACTCCTACATCTGCACATTTAGTTCTTTCAACTCAGACAACGCCATCTGATAAGGAGCCTTAGATATTGGCTCTATCCCGGGTGCTAACTCTATCACGAACTCTATCTCTCTCTACCTGGCGGCAAGCTTGACAATTCCTTCGGAAACACGTTTGGAAACTCTTGAACCACTGCGATATCTTTGATCTTTAGCTCCTTAACTGTCGTATCCACGACAATCACCAGATAGCCCCGACAACCCTTGTTTAACAAACGAGTTGCCTCAAGCAATGAGATTAAAGAAATCGAGGGTCCTCTCTGACTCCTAGTAAACTGAATTGATTTATGATAGCAGTCCATCTTAGCTTGTTGCTTGGTGAGCCAGTCTATGCCACTTATCACATCGAAATCATACATGGTTAGGACTAACAAATCCATCATCCCCTCTCGCTCACCAATCACAAACTTGCAACCAGGACAACCCATTGTAGCTAACACATTATCCTTTAACAATGTAGATATGCTAACCACTGACTCCAACAACTTAGAAATCAATCCTACCAACTTAACAAACTGTTCAGCTATAAACAAATGAGTTGCACCAGGATCAAATAAAGCATAAGTAGTGTGGTCGTTCAATGAAATCGTACCTGTAATCACATCAGGCGCGTCTTCAGCCTGTCCTCTTATGATAGCATACGTCTTTCCTTGAGTTAGAGGTCTGTTCAGTCCACCTTACGGTGCATTCTGTGGCGCAAAACCTCTAATCTGACCCAATGGCGGCGGCGACGGTAACTGCTGTAGTCCCCTTGGCTTTCTAGGACAATCTCTGGCCAAGTGATCTTATTGGCCACACTTGAAGCAAGCACCCATCTTTAAATGGCATGGGGCTGAGCCATGTTGCCTTCCACAAAAGCAACACGCACCATTCTGACTCGGCACTAACTTGCCAACTCCACCCTTCCTATTGGGTGGGACATGGTACCTTCCTCCGATCATGGGCTTCTTTCCAAATCGATTTTCATCTCTATCCGAATTGAACCTTGAACCAGACATAGCATTCTGTTCACTTAGGTTCCTCTCTATCAACTGGGCCCGACCATATACCTTGTTGTAATCCTTCAGGTTGAATGGCACCAGTGGATTCCTCAGCTCTGGTCGGAGGCCATTCTTGAACCTCCAAGCTTTGTCTTCTAGATCTTCCACCAATCTTGGAGCATATTGAGACAGCTCAACAAACTTTGCTTCATATTGATCTACGATCAGCATCCCTTGACAAAGGCGCTAGAACTCCTCCATCTTCTACTCTCGAGCGCTACTCGAAAAATACTTGCTGTTAAAGGCTCTGAGAAAAGCGTTCCGCACCGAGATTACACCTTATGGGAATACTGTGCCTCAAGTGGCCTTCCACCAAGTATTCGCATTACCCCACAGCTAGTATACTGCCAAGACAACATTCTCTTCTTCCGTGCACATTAGAAGTGCAAAGGCTTTCTCCAGATCTTCGATCCAGAGCAACCTAGCCTTGGGATCTCCTGTGCTAGTGAACCTCGACAGGTTCTGCTTCACGAATTGCCTCACGAGCTTATGAATAGGCCTTTCTCTCTACATAACCACGTTCCCAGCTGGAACTTTGGCAGGTACGACAGTGGCTGCGGCATCAGCAATGGTGGCGACGGCAGCAGTAGCAGCAATTGTAGTGGCGCCAGTAATGGTGGCGGCTTGATTCTGAGCCTACTGCCCCATCAGTGCTCCCAACGTCTCAAGCGCCTGCATGATCTCGTTGATCCTAAGATCACTAGGGGCTGCTACCCTAGCACTGATAAGAGGTAGTGCTACTCCACTAGCGCTAGCTTGAGCCAGTGATCTACCACGACCCCCTTAGGTACCGACCCTTGTTGGCGTCCTACCCCGAGTAGCAAGTCCGATGGTTCTCTTTCTAGGAGTCCTTCACTCCTGATTACTCATGACGCAGATTCTATACAGAAACCTGCTTTCCAATTCCACACAAATTAGAAGCTGAGTGATCCTCACAAAACAATTTACCAATCAGCTATCAATTACATGCTTTAGTATAAATTAGAGGTCATTCCTACTAACTATTCTATAACCTATCGCACCTTATCACTCCAACTATCAACTGGCTCTGATACCATTCTGGGCGGGGATGTCACGCCCCAATCCTCGAGCGTGTGTCCATCCCTCGGTGGTCGATAAAATTGCGACGTCCCATAACGCGTCGCCGACCCATTCATTTTATTATGCATACAAAAGCGAAACAATTATCCCTAACAACAACCAACAAGGGATAGAAAAGCAGAAGACATATTCATAACCAAAATGCTTTTATAAACACCCCAGTTTATATACAAGACTAGTCTAAAGACAAAAGTTTACCCAAGCAAAAAAGCCTACAAGTCCTCTAGGCACTCGAATCCCCAACTGAAAACTCCGAGGTCTTTTGAGGATTTGGGTCCACCACTGCACCACTAAGAGGGTCAGCTGTGCTCGTGCCAAAAGCGACTTCTAATACTGATACTGGGACCTCAAAATCCTAAATGGGACCCACTTTGTGTCCATTGAGCTCACGACAATACCACGCTCTGAATTGATGGGGTACCCTCTAAGGTAGACCCGCATCAACCTAGACGATGATCCTCACAAGTTCATAAACCCAGATTTTATGGCCCTTGGGAATAGGGATATCGATGACTTGCTCGGTAATCCTCGTGGGCTGGCCAAAATGTTCCGAAAGAATCACCATCTAAGGACCTGAAAAGATTGAGCCCATGATGGGATGAGACAATGTCTTAGCAAGTTCACCCCCTAAACTCTGATTAGGAAGGAAATACATCTAGAGGTAGTCTATGCACACCAGTCAGAAGACTTACCTCGCCTCGGTTCCTTCTTGCATGTCAGTATAGCTCATAATCTCAACCACTCAATTCAATCCGATCGATCATTCAATCCAATCAATATCATTTATCAATTCGATCAATTTGATCACTGCTCACACAAGCTAAAGTATATCTATCCTCGCACAAGCTGATATAGATGGTTGCTTGCACAAGCTGATATATATTATAGCTCACCTAAGTTGATACATATTATAGCTCACCCAAGCCGATACATAATATTGCTCTCACAAGCTGACGATTCGATAATGCTCACACAAGTTGATACACGATAAATCAATCCCGCCTAAGGACATTGTGCTCTGCACACTAATTTCTCAATTAAAATAATGAACTTGGTCTAAAAAATCGTATTAAAAACACCTGATAAAATTAATCATGTGTGGGTACACGGTCGGTCTAAGAAAAATGCTATATCTTTCTTTTAAAAAATCTCACTATTTAATAAAGTGCCTAAAAACATTTTTGGCATTAAAAACCGACGCCCTGGTATTTTCTGATTAAATACCAAAATTACACAATTTTGGGATAAATATCCAAAATTACAATCACCACTCAATTTGCACAAAATATCATTCAATTGCAGAAACTAAGCATACCATTGCAATCAGCACGAAATTCCGGTCACCGACTATCCCGGTATAATTTTCGAAAAATAATAAATAATTAAGCAAATACAAAAAATAATTAAATAAATGCAATTAATTACCAAAAATACCAATTTAGGCCGGAAATACTTAATTAACCGCTCGAACGGGCCAACAAAATTTCCGAACCTATCTAGATAGATAGTATAACTTATCTAGTCTCTAAGATATCCGTTATAACCACCTAACATGCACAAACAGATAATTAAATCATTAATCCACTCTAACTAACCACCTAAACCATACTTAGCCTAAACTAATCACCCATTAAGCATCATTAACTCCATAAGCAGAGTTTAGCAAGCAAACTCACTGGTTTAGCGTTTTGGTGAGTCGACGATGATGGCGACGAGGAGACGGGCAACAAACAACCATATGGTGACACAAAGCGGAGACTAAACGGGCCTGAAAACGGGCCTTGAAGTCTCAAAGCCCTTGCTGGCTTTAGCTACTGACCTTGGGCCAAAGGAGCTAGTGCTAAAACAACGAGGAGGGCTGGCAGGCAGTTGCAGCATACTAGGCAAAGGCGAATGGTGGCTGGACAGCGGTAAGGGGCTTTGACGGTGGCCTGGGTAGCTCAGGGGACGGTGAGGAGGCTCGGGACAGGTGGGACGATGAGTAGGAGGCGCGAACTGGCGGGGCGACGCGCGACGGGCTCGGGCAGCGTGAGCGGTGGCTCCAGTGGCTCGGCGGGCGTGGACGGGCTAAGGGGAGGGGTTGCCGGTCTCTCTAGTTTTCCAAGCTTCAAGAGTGGTTTGAAAATGGAGAAAGCAAGCTTGCTGAAGAAGAAGAAAACAACTGCACTTGGAGGGGCTGCCAGTCTCTCTCAGTTGATCATTGTTTGGCCCCCACTTGTCTTAGTTAATCATTTCTTGGCCCCAACTTGTCTTGGCTGTCATCCAAACCAATTGCTACACAAAAAACTTCCCCTAGAAGCTTCCTTTGATGCCTCAAATGTTGCACACCAAGGGACCTACGAATTTTGTACCAATTTCTCCCAAATCAAACCAATTCTTGTCCAATTGAACTTAATTTGACGTCTAAAAATCTGACCAAGGTGTCCTCATCAGATACAACATTTTTCCTCACCATTTGAACTAGCTTTGTCGCAACCTACCCCTTGGGGGGAGGGAATATGTTTAGGAGTATTGCCTAAAGGACGAACCTAAGGCCCACGATTAGGCGTGGGCTCTCCTAAGCCCATATCCCGCGTGACGTTGGATATTCTTGAAAATTTTGCAAAAAGGAGTTGTTATTAGTCTATTAGGGTTGGCTAGAAACCAAGCAAGGCATGGGAGTATACCTCGCTTCCTACGTAACTAGAGAATCTAAGGTTGGGGACTTGATTACACTAATTGACCTTTCGGTACCTAATCTTGTTCATTTTAAAAGAAATGATTTTTGTCAAATAGCTTGGATTGATTTTATACCTATCCACTAACATATGAGGTGATCATGCAAGTACGGAATCATTAAATTAACAATCATAACTACCAAGATCTTAATTGCAATAAAATTAAACACATGCGATTAAATATAATTAAATACGCAAATTAAACACGCGATATAAGAAATATACGAGCAAATGAAGACCTAATTACACTAAGAATGCAAGACATATCAATTCCAAGCCAAACCTACCATTTGTGGATTTTTGAATTTTTTTTGAATTTTTTAAAATAATAAAATAATAAGATAACAATAATTATATTTTTGTTTTTTTAGGCCAGACCGAGTTGGGTCCTGTTAGACCAAACCTAGGCTTGGCCCTGTCGGTGCAGATTGGGTTCGGTCTCCAACCGGACCCTGGTTCATTCCAATTGGGGGCGGGTCAGTTGAGCAGCCCGAAAAGGGCCTTGGCCCAACCAAAGGTGGTTCGGTCTTCACACGGCCGGGATTGGACCCAATTATAGGGGGGCCCTATACTCTTGTAAGTGGGCCCCTCTGTAAGCCCACGTAAATAAAAAGAAGGAAAAAAAAAAAGGCCTAGTGGACCAGATCACAGATCTGGCCCAAATCGGCTAGCCCTCTGGTTTGCAACTGCTCAGTCGTGACTAGAGGGAGCCGTGACGGCGCGCAACACTGCGCGGCTTCCGAGTGGATAGTGATGGTGACTAGCGGTCAAATGGCCCATCGATGGTGGCAAGGGTTTGATCGAGGGCCTCGCCGATCTCCAACTTTGGTTCAACAATCGTCTGATCGTGATAGAGAGGGCAGCGGCGGCGGACGGCATGGGGGGTGTCTGGCTAAGGCTCAATGGCCCTGCGCCGGCTAGGTGAGGGAAAACTCTGACTTCCGGGCGGACGGTGACGCCACTCTAGTGACCAAATGTCTCGATCGAAGCTCTAAACGATGAAGTCAGGCGTAGGTTTTGACTAGGCACTACAACAAACAGGTAAGGGGCACTCAGGAGTTGGGGGGTTTCGAGCTCGGTCGAGGCCCGAATGCGAGTTTGGACTGCCGGTGAGGCGCGCTAAAGCAACATGAGGGGGATGGGTGGTGGCCGAAGCTCGCTCAAAACGGCCAAGGGAGCTCTGGCCTATTCGGTACAACACACGCACACCAAGTGTTTGGCGAAATGCCTACCTGGGTTCCGAGGAGACAGCGGCGATTAGCGTCGGTCAAGTGGCTCACTGGCGATGGTAGGGCATCCTGGGGGGCGCGTTGATGATGATAGCAGGGGGTCTTGAGACTCCTTTCCTCCTCCCCTCTGCTCTCACTCTCGGTCATCTCTCTCCCTCCCCGACGGTCCCTCTTCTGTTGTTTTTTGTTTTTCTCCTTTTTGAGCAACCGGTCGGGGCGCTTGGCTTTTGCAGCTGCCAACTTGTTGGTCGAATTACCCTCAACCCACGGATCACGCTGCTGGCCTGTCGTTGCCTTTGTTTATGTTCTTTGTGCAGGTCTGCGTGTGAAAGAGGAAGATAGCCAAGCATGGGCTAGAGTGGAAAGAAGGCTAGGCTGGGCCGTGCGTGGGGGAAGTAAAAAGATGGGCCACACCTACGCCCATGCGGGGGAGAAGAGTAAGGAAGGGAGCGAGTCGGACCAAGGCCAAACTAACCTGACTCGACACCTAAGGCTTTTTTTAAAAAAATAATTAATTTTTTTTTATTTTTTGATTTTTTTCTCTTTTTTGACTAATTCCTAATTTTGTACATGATTAAATCCTAAATAAAATTGTAAAATTTAGGTGTCAACAAACTTGAATTCCAAAAACGCGACTAAAAATAGTCCTCTGATTTTCCCGGGCAAAAACGGCCATACTTTGAAATTTTGCCAAAAATCTCGATTTATAAAAAAATCTTCGGAGGATGAGTCGACGTTCTTAAAATGAATCGTAACATGACAGAACTTTCAATTTTTGAAATCGGGTTTAAATTCGCAGTTAATTTTAACTAGGCGCGATTTTAGCTAACCTAATCTACCGAGTAGCTTTTAGGATTTTTTAGTATAATTGACCCATGATTGATCATTTTCGAGCCACATTGTACATCTTCGACACATTGACGACTCTCGGTTGTTGTGAAAATCTCGAAATTTCAAATGCGGATAGAAGGTACCAAAACGATAGAAAAATCAGTCTAATGCCGATCGATGAGAATTTTGCAATTAGATGGAATCACTCTCACACTAATCACATACCTTTGTCAAATCGACCTATCTCCAATCTCTAATTAGTTTTTAACTATGTCGTAATAACCATTGCAGACTAACACGATCAAGCAGTCGATTTTTTGTCAAATTCTCAAATCTATTGCGTTAAAATCTCTTAACGGCTTCACCAAATAGACTAGTTATCTCGTGAGTGATCAGGTCAGAGAATAGAATTATAGGCACGTCGATAAAAAGCCCGATTCATTCAATTAAAAATAGAACTGGAAATTCAAGATGTCACAGCTGCAGTCGCCTAGCCACCTGCCTCGCCGTTTCTAGCCCGTCCGATCGCTCGACCAGCTCCTTCGATCCTTGGACAAAACCAAAGGCCAGCAAGGGTTCTTAGACTTCTAGGCCCGTTTTAAGGCCCGTCTGGACCTTCGTTGGTGTCGCTGCAGGCTTATTTATCTTTCACCTCTGCGTGGCCGTCACCGTGGACTCACTGACCCGCTAAACCGGTGAATTTACTTGCTAAACTCTGCTTAGGGAGTTAATGACGCTTAGTAGATAATTAGACTATGCTAAGTGTGGATTAGGTGGTTAGTTAGTTTAGATTAGTGATTTAATAGCTCAATTATGCATGTTAGGTGGTTAGAATAGATTGATTATGGGTTAATTAGATTGTATTTATCTAAATAAGTGCATAAATTTTCTAGGCCCATTTAGGTGGTTAGATTAGCATTTCTTACCTAGGTTTGCATTTATTGGATTTATTAGTATTTATTTAATTAATTTTGCTATTTATTTAATTATTTTATATTTTTTGGAAATTAGATTGGGATTGTCCGTGACCGGAATTTCGTGCCGATTGCAGTGGTGTGCTTAATTTCTACAATTGAGTGTTAATTTGTGCAAACTGAGTGGTGATTGGAATTTTGGTTATTTATTTCAAAATTGTGAAATTTTGATATTTAATTAGAAAATCCCAAGTGTTGGGTTTTTGATGTGGACATCGAGTCATATCGAGGAGGAGGTACTAGGGACCCATTGTCTATTCCTCTTTTGGTTCGATTACTCGAGCGCGGGCCAAACAATTCAAGCAAGTTTGTTGGCGTCATGGTTCGTGATCTTTGGCGTGAAGATGACCTTGGATCAAATCTTGAAGAATCTTGGAAATCTTGGTGCAATTTAATTATCTTGTCACCAAATAATTGACCAAGTCAATTTATATATATATATTCTTGTTTAAGAATATTCTAAAATAGGAATATTTTAGAATATATCGCATTAGATTTTTAGGGTTGGTTTTAGGGTTTGTGTGGCAGCCTATATAAAGGATTTGCCAAATTTCTTTGAGGACGAGAGATATTTTATTTTTTGAGGAAAAGAATTGAGAGGTTCTCTTTTTCTTGTTCTTTTGAGGACTTGACCTAATCAAGATTCTCTTCGACTTATCGAGCGAGATAGCGAATTCTTTCGCTTGTGGCGTCTATAACGTTGGTTGGTTGACACGTGTTCGTCAACGGGTCACGTTCATACCGAGGTTGCCAATCACAAGTTTGATTGGAGGTCGAGGTTTGCAATTCGCACCATCTAGGCCTTCGTAGAACGTTCCTTCCGCAACGATTCACATCAGTTTGGTATCAGAGCCAGATTCTACAAGGTCTATTTATCTTTAATTTTCTGTTGATATTCAGCAATTTGAGATTTATTGAGTTAGGGTTTCGGTTCTAGTTAATTTAGGGATCCGATTGCTTTTGTGCTTCCATATGTAGTTATTTCTGTTAGTTTTAAATTTTCTTTTCTAGCATCTTAAATTGTATCCGAGTTCGTCAAAAAAAAAAAAAAAAAAAAAAAAAAAGTGAAAAAAAAAAAAAAAGAAGAGAAAGAAAACGCACAAAAAAAAAAAGTGTGCAAGAGAAAAAAAAAAAAAAATCAAGAAGGCGACTCGTTTGTTAGTAGACCAAATTGAAACAAAACCAGTAGTGATTTGCGTTTCAATTGGAATTTCGAAAGTTGTACTTGTTGGTTTGAAATTGTTACTTGCTGAAACAAAATCAATAGTGATCTAATATTGTTTGATTAGTTTGATTGATTGTCGTGAGGGTGTTGAGAGACAGGTTTTGAGCCCAATAAAAAGCTTGTAAAAGAGAATACGAGAGGAAAAAGGCAAGAGTGTGTAAGCTTAATTGAGGGTGAAAAAAAGCCTAAACTTGAGTTAAACACGAGGGGAGTGACAAACACTTTGAGAGAAACACGTGAGGGAGTGATTGGTGAGGATTTTTTTGCGACTAACGTTTACTTGCAGGTCTAAAATATGTCGCACGAAGAAAGTGTGAATCAAAAGGAGATTGGCTCCATACGAAGGGATGAAGCGCTCATGGAAAGCATCCAGCAATTGAAGGCCGTAGTGGAGGAGCTTAGTGGCCGAATGATGGAGAATGACATGAGGGTTGATGGTGACCGAGAGCTACCCCGGGGAAGGCCACAACATCAGCGAGATGCCTCTAGAACACAACATAGAAGGCAACGACAATATGATGATGATGAGGCCGACATGGAGGATGATCGAGATGCTCGATTTGAAAGGTGGAATGGAGGCCGAAGGTTTAGACACCGAGGAGATGATGAACTTGGCAACATCAAGATGAAGATTCCTTCCTTCCAAGGGAAGAATGATCCCGATGCGTATCTAGAGTGGGAGAAACGCATGGAGATGGTATTTGATTGCCAACGATACTCGAGCTCAAAAAGGTAAAAATTGCAGCTGTTGAATTTACTGATTATGCTATAATTTGGTGGGATCAACTTGTGACTAGTAGGAGGCGCAATGGTGAAAGACCAATAGAGACGTGGGATGAGATGAAAGCGATGATGAGAAGGCGTTTTGTACCTAGTCATTACCACCGAGATTTGTTTCAAAAGTTACAAAATCTCACACAAGGCAATAAGAGCGTGGAAGAGTATCACAAGGAGATGGAGATTGCCATGATCCGTGCTAATGTGATGGAGGATCGTGAGGCCACAATGTCAAGATTTTTGAGTGGTTTGAGTCGAGACATAGCAAGGGTGGTAGAGCTGCAACACTATGTTGAATTGGAGGAATTGGTGGACAAAGCCATCAAAGTTGAGCGGCAATTGAAGTTGGACCGAAATCACAAGAGTGGAGGAGGTTCAAATCAGAATTGGAGATCCAATTGGAAGAGAGATGATAAGCCAAATTGGAGAGGAAACAACACCAAAACCGAAACCTCAAAGGAGAAGGAGAGGGACGGTAAAGTTGGAACAAATCCGGTTTCAGGTAAAACCGAAAATCCTAACACTAGAACTCGTGAAATTAAATGTTTTAAGTGTTTGGGCAGGGGTCATATGGCGAATCAATGCCCTAATAGGAGGGTGATGATCATGACTGGACATGGTGTTATTGAGTCCGAAAGTGAAAGGGAAGAAGATGATGATGAGATGCCACCATTAGAGGATTGTAGTGATGCGAAGTGGCTATAAAAGGAGACTTATTGGTGGTTAGGCGTTCTCTCGAGTGTGCAAGTAAAGGAGGAGGAGCATCACCAACAAAGAGATAATTTGTTTCATACAAGATGTGTGGTGAATGGTAAGATTTGTAGTATGATAATTGATGGAGGTAGTTGTGCGAATGTGGCAAGTTGTATTATGGTGGATAAGTTGGGTTTGAAGACAACAAAGCACCCTATGCCTTATAGACTTCAATGGTTAAATGATAGTGGTGAGGTGAAAGTATTGAAGCAAGTTCGAATTCCATTTGAGATAGGGAGATATTTTATTTTTGGAGGAAAAGAATTGAGAGGTTCTCTTTTTACTGTTCTTTTGAGGACTTGACCTAATCAAGATTCTCTTCGACTTATCGAGCGAGATAGCGAATTCTTTCGCTCGTGGCGTCTATAACGTTGGTTGGTTGACACGTGTTCGTCAACAGGTCACGTTCATACCGAGGTTGCCAATCACAGGTTTGATTGGAGGTCGAGGTTTGCAATTCGCACCATCTAGGCCTTTGTAGAACGATCCTTCCGCAACGATTCACATCAGTTGAATGATGTGGACATCGAGTCATATCGAGGAGGAGGTGCTAGGGACCCATTGTCTATTCCTCTTGGTTCGATTACTCGAGCGCGGGCCAAACAATTCAAGCAATTTGTTGGCGTCATGGTTCGTGATCTTTGGCGTGAAGATGACCTTGGATCAAATCTTGAAGAATCTTGGAAATCTTGGTGCAATTTAATTATCTTGTCACCAAATAATTGACCAAGTCAATTTATATATATACCAAACTGATGTGAATCGTTGCGGAAGGAACGTTCTACGAAGGCCTAGATGGTGCGAATTGCAAACCTCGACCTCCAATCAAACTTGTGATTGGCAACCTCGGTATGAACGTGACCTGTTGACGAACACGTGTCAACCAACCAACGTTATAGACGCCACAAGCGAAAGAATTCGCTATCTCGCTCGATAAGTCGAAGAGAATCTTGATTAGGTCAAGTCCTCAAAAGAACAGTAAAAAGAGAACCTCTCAATTCTTTTCCTCAAAAAATAAAATCTCCCCTCCTCAAAGAAATTTGGCAAATCCTTTATATAGGCTGCCACACAAACCCTAAAAACCAACCCTAAAAATCTAATGCGTTATATTCTAAAATATTCCTATTTTAGAATATTCTTAAACAAGAATATATATATAAATTGACTTGGTCAATTATTTGGTGACAAGATAATTAAATTGCACCAAGATTTCCAAAATTCTTCAAGATTTGATCCAAGGTCATCTTCACGCCAAAGATCACGAACCATGACGCCAACAGCTTGCTTGAATTGTTTGGCCCGCGCTCGAGTAATCGAACCAGTAGGAATAGACAATGGGTCCCTAGCACCTCCTCCTCGATATGACTCGATGTCCACATCATTCCCTCCCCGTGCAAAGGATTTGTCCTCAAATCATCACGGCATCAAAAAGAGTCAAGTCGAAACATTAAATGTGGCACTAACGTCATACTTACCGGAAGATCAAGCTTGTAAGCATTATTGTTAACTCTTTCCAAAACCATGAATGGTCCATCCCCTCGCGGTAATAACTTAGAATGTCGCTGCTCGGGAAATCTCTCTTTGCGCATATGAACCCAAACCCAATCGCCGAGGTTCAAACACCACTTCCTTGCGCCCTTTGTTAGCTTGCCTTGCATATTGCTCGAGTCTTGCGCTCAATATTTGTGCGCGTCTTCTCATGCAACGACTTGACAAATTCAGCTTTCTTTGCTCCATCTAAATCCACACGCTTATCAACAGGTAAAGGGGTTAAATCTAACGGAGTTAAAGGATTAAAACCATAGACAACCTCAAATGGTGTAAATTTAGTAGCAGAATGCATGCTCCTATTATATGCAAATTCAACATGTGGCAGACAATCTTCCCAAGATTTTATGTTCTTTTTAATAATAGCACGCAACAATGTCCCTAAAGTTCTATTAACTACCTCGGTTTGACCATCGGTCTGTGGATGACAAGTAGTAGAAAATAACAACCGTGTTCCTAGTTTTTCCACAATGTTTTCCAAAAGTAGCTAAGAAATTTAGAATCTCGATCTGAAACAATCGATCTAGGCATGCCATGCAAACGTACAACCTCCTTAAAGAACAAATTAGCAATATGGGATGCATCATCGGTTTTATGACAAGGTATAAAATGAGCCATCTTTGAAAACCGATCAACAACCACATAAATAGAATCTCTACCATACTTAGACCTAGGCAATCCTAACACAAAATCCATAGAAATATCAATCCAAGGATGCGTTGGAATAGGTAATGGTGTATACAAGCCATGCGGTTTAGTTGTAGACTTCGATTGCTTACAAGCAATGCATCTCTCACAAACACGTGTGACATCTCTCTTCATATGTGGCCAATAAAAATGTTCATACAACACTTCATAAGTCTTATTAATGCCAAAATGCCCCATTAAACCACCACTATGCGCTTCTCGCACCAACAATTCACGCAAAGAACACTTAGGCAAACATAGTTTGTTTTCACGAAAAAGATAACCTTCATGCCTATAAAATTTATCAAATGCAGCGTGTTCACATGCTTCATAGACTCTCCCAAAGTCATCATCTTCAATATATAAGCCCTTGATATGCTCAAAACCTAGACACTTTGCTTCTAAAATAGTTAGAATCGCATACCTTCGAGAAAGCGCATCGGCTACCACATTTTCCTTACCTTTCTTGTACTTGATCACATATGGAAAAGTCTCAATGAACTCCATCCATTTGGCATGTCTTTTATTCAACTTTTGCTGTATTTTCAAGTACTTCAAGGTCTCATGGTCGGTGTGGATCACAAACTCCTTTGGCCATAAATAATGTTGCCAAGTCTCTAAAGCTCGCACTAAAGCATACATCTCCTTATCATAGGTAGGATAATTCAATGTTGCTCCACTCAATTTTTCGCTGAAATAAGCTATGGGACGCCCTCCTTGCATCAACACGGCTCCAATTCCTGTACCGAAGCATCGCACTCTATCTCAAAAGTAGCACTGAAATTCGGCAAAGATAACAAAGGAGCATTAGTTAACTTATCTTTTAATAGATTAAAGGCTTTCTCTTGCTCTTCTCTCCCCACGTGAAACCCACGTGCTTCTTGATAACCTCAGTTAAAGGTGCGGCAATGGTGCTGAAATTTCTCACAAATCGTCGATAAAAACTCGCCAATCCATGAAAGCTACGCACCTCTCCTATGGTCTTAGGCGTTGGCCATTCACGGATTGCTTTAACCTTTTCTTCATCAACCTGTATACCATTAGCACTAACAACAAATCCTAGAAATACTAATTTGTTGGTAACAAAAAGAGCACTTCTTTAGATTAGCATATAATTGCTCGGCCCTTAAAACCTGCAAGACAGCTCGCACATGCTCAATATGGTCATCTGGACTTCGGCTATAAATCAAGATGTCATCGAAATAGACAACCACAAATCGACCAATAAAAGCACGCAAAACATGATTCATAAGTCGCATAAACGTGCTCGGTGCATTAGTTAATCCAAATGGCATTACTAACCACTCATATAATCCATACTTGGTCTTAAATGCAGTTTTCCATTCATCACCTTCTTTCATCCTAATTTGATGATAGCCACTTTTCAAATCAATCTTAGTGAAAACGCAAGAACCATGCAACTCATCCAACATGTCATCTAACCTAGGAATAGGATGTCGATACTTTACCGTAATATTATTGATTGCTCGGCAATCGACACACATTCGCCAAGTTCCATCCTTCTTTGGCACTAACAAAACAGGGACGGCGCATGGGCTAAGACTCTCTCTCACATGCCCTCGTTCCAATAATTCACTAACTTGTCGCTGAAGTTCCTTTGTCTCCTCGGGATTGCTTCGATATGCGGGTCGATTAGGTAATGGCGCACCAGGAATCAAGTCAATTTGATGTTCTATGCCTCGAATAGGTGGTATCCCTCCGGGAAGTTCATCGGGAAAGACATCTTCAAATTCCTGCAATAAAGACACAATAGGACTAGGCAAACTTGGGTCAAGATCGTTAGTAGAAAACAAAACCTCCTTGTACACAAGTACAAGTATTGGTCGATCTAGAACTAAGGCTCTCCTCACTTCACTTGATTTTGCATAAAAATTATTTCGCCTCTTTTCTTTCCTCTCTTCTTTTCCCTCAGTTTTTACCACAATCTTTCTCTCGGCCTCTCCTTTTCCTTGCGTCTCAGACACACCACGCAAGCCCTCAGATTTCTCACATTTTCTCTCTCTCTCGGCTTCTCGTTGTAACTTTAATTGATCTTGATACACCTCACTAGGTGTCATTGGTACCAAGGTATAAGTCTTTTGATTCTTCACCAATGAATAACGATTAGTATATCCATTATGATGTACCTTTCGATCATATTGCCATGGTCTTCCAAGCAAGATATGACCCGCTTGCATAGGTACAACATCACACTCTACCTCGTCCTTGTATCTCCCTATCTCAAATGGAATTCGAACTTGCTTCAATACTTTCACCTCACCACTATCATTTAACCATTGAAGTCTATAAGGCATAGGGTGCTTTGTTGTCTTCAAACCCAACTTATCCACCATAATACAACTTGCCACATTCGCACAACTACCTCCATCAATTATCATACTACAAATCTTACCATTCACCACACATCTTGTATGAAACAAATTATCTCTTTGTTGGTGATGCTCCTCCTCCTTTACTTGCACACTCAGAGAACGCCTAACCACCAATAAGTCTCCTTTTATAGCCACTTCGCATCACTACAATCCTCTAATGGTGGCATCTCATCATCATCTTCTTCCCTTTCACTTTCGGACTCAATAACACCATGTCCAGTCATGATCATCACCCTCCTATTAGGGCATTGATTCGCCATATGACCCCTGCCCAAACACTTAAAACATTTAATTTCACGAGTTCTAGTGTTAGGATTTTCGGTTTTACTGAAACCGGATTCGTTCCAACTTTACCGTCCCTCTCCTTCTCCTTTAAGGTTTCGGTTTTGGTGTTGTTTCCTCTCCAATTTGGCTTCTCATCTCTCTTCCAATTGGATCTCCAATTCGACTTGAACCTCCTCCACTCTTGTGATTTCGGTCCAACTTCAATTGCCGCTCAACTTTGATGGCTTTGTCCACCAATTCCTCCAATTCAACATAGTGTTGCAGCTCTACCACCCTTGCTATGTCTCGACTCAAACCACTCAAAAATATTGACATTGTGGCCTCACGATCCTCCATCACATTAGCACGGATCATGGCAATCTCCATCTCCTTGTGATACTCTTCCACGCTCTTATTGCCTTGTGTGAGATTTTGTAACTTTTGAAACAAATCTCGGTGGTAATGACTAGGTACAAAACGCCTTCTCATCACCGCTTTCATCTCATCCCACGTCTCTATCGGTCTTTCACCATTGCGCCTCCTACTAGTCACAAGTTGATCCCACCAAATTATAGCATAATCAGTAAATTCAACAGCTGCAATTTTTACCTTTTTGAGCTCGAGTATCGTTGGCAATCAAATACCATCTCCATGCGTTTCTCCCACTCTAGATATGCATCGGGATCATTCTTCCCTTGGAAGGAAGGAATCTTCATCTTGATGTTGCCAAGTTCATCATCTCCTCGGTGTCTAAACCTTCGGCCTCCATTCCACCTTTCAAATCGAGCATCTCGATCATCCTCCATGTCGGCCTCATCATCATCATATTGTCGTTGCCTTCTATGTTGTGTTCTAGAGGCATCTCGCTGATGTTGTGGCCTTCCCGGGGTAGCTCTCGGTCACCATCAACCCTCATGTCATTCTCCATCATTCGGCCACTAAGCTCCTCCACTACGGCCTTCAATTGCTGGATGCTTTCCATGAGCGCTTCATCCCTTCGTATGGAGCCAATCTCCTTTTGATTCACACTTTCTTCGTGCGACATATTTTAGACCTGCAAGTAAACGTTAGTCGCAAAAAAATCCTCACCAATCACTCCCTCACGTGTTTCTCTCAAAGTGTTTGTCACTCCCCTCGTGTTTAACTCAAGTTTAGGCTTTTTTCACCCTCAATTAAGCTTACACACTCTTGCCTTTTTCCTCTCGTATTCTCTTTTTTTCAAGCTCTTTATTGGACTCAAAACCTGTCTCTCAACCCCCTCACGACAATCAATCAAACTAATCAAACAAGATTAGATCACTATTGATTTTGTTTCAGCAAGTAACAATTTCAAACCAACAAGTACAACTTTCGAAATTCCAATTGAAACGCAAATCACTACTGATTTTGTTTCAATTTGGTCTACTAACAAACGAGTCGCCTTCTTGATTTTTTTTTTGTTCGGCTAATTTTTTTTTTTTGCCGAATCTGTTTTTTTTTTTTTTCTTGCACACTTTTTTTTTTGTGTTTTTTTCTTTCTTTTTTTTTTTTCAATTTTTTTTTTTTTTTTTTTTTTTTGACGAACTCAGATACAATTTGAGATAGGGAGATACAAGGACGAGGTAGAGTGTGATGTTGTACCTATGCAAGCGGGTCATATCTTGCTTGGAAGACCATGGCAATATGATCGAAAGGTACATCATAATGGATATACTAATCGTTATTCATTGGTGAAGAATCAAAAGACTTATACCTTGGTACCAATGACACCTAGTGAGGTGTATCAAGATCAATTAAAGTTACAACGAGAAGCCGAGAGAGAGAGAAAATGTGAGAAATCCGAGGGCTTGCGTGGTGTGTCCGAGACGCAAGGAAAAGGAGAGGCCGAGAGAAAGATTGTGGTAAAAGCGAGGGAAAAGAAGAG
This sequence comes from Eucalyptus brandiana, assembly GCA_014182725.1. NCBI lineage: Eukaryota > Viridiplantae > Streptophyta > Magnoliopsida > Myrtales > Myrtaceae > Eucalyptus > Eucalyptus brandiana. The sequence goes on along the minus strand of CM024672.1, from coordinate 35,018,534 downwards.
AGGAAAGAAAAGAGGCAAAATAATTTTTATGCAAAATCAAGTGAAGTGAGGAGAGCCTTAGTTCTAGATCGACCAATACTTGTACTTGTGTACAAGGAGGTTTTGTTTTCTACTAACGATCTTGACCCAAGTTTGCCTAGTCCTATTGTGTCTTTATTGCAGGAATTTGAAGATGTCTTTCCCGATGAACTTCCCGGAGGGATACCACCTATTCGAGGCATAGAACATCAAATTGACTTGATTCCGGTGCGCCATTACCTAATCGACCCGCATATCGAAGCAATCCCGAGGAGACAAAGGAACTTCAGCGACAAGTTAGTGAATTATTGGAACGAGGGCATGTGAGAGAGAGTCTTAGCCCATGCGCCGTCCCTGTTTTGTTAGTGCCAAAGAAGGATGGAACTTGGCGAATGTGTGTCGATTGCCGAGCAATCAATAATATTACGGTAAAGTATCGACATCCTATTCCTAGGTTAGATGACATGTTGGATGAGTTGCATGGTTCTTGCGTTTTCACTAAGATTGATTTGAAAAGTGGCTATCATCAAATTAGGATGAAAGAAGGTGATGAATGGAAAACTGCATTTAAGACCAAGTATGGATTATATGAGTGGTTAGTAATGCCATTTGGATTAACTAATGCACCGAGCACGTTTATGCGACTTATGAATCATGTTTTGCGTGCTTTTATTGGTCGATTTGTGGTTGTCTATTTCGATGACATCTTGATTTATAGCCGAAGTCCAGATGACCATATTGAGCATGTGCGAGCTGTCTTGCAGGTTTTAAGGGCCGAGAGCAATTATATGCTAATCTAAAGAAGTGCTCTTTTGTTACCAACAAATTAGTATTTCTAGGATTTGTTGTTAGTGCTAATGGTATACAGGTTGATGAAGAAAAGGTTAAAGCAATCCGTGAATGGCCAACGCCTAAGACCATAGGAGAGGTGCGTAGCTTTCATGGATTGGCGAGTTTTTATCGACGATTTGTGAGAAATTTCAGCACCATTGCCGCACCTTTAACTGAGGTTATCAAGAAGCACGTGGGTTTCACGTGGGGAGAAGAGCAAGAGAAAGCCTTTAATCTATTAAAAGATAAGTTAACTAATGCTCCTTTGTTATCTTTGCCGAATTTCAGTGCTACTTTTGAGATAGAGTGCGATGCTTCGGTACAGGAATTGGAGCCGTGTTGATGCAAGGAGGGCGTCCCATAGCTTATTTCAGCGAAAAATTGAGTGGAGCAACATTGAATTATCCTACCTATGATAAGGAGATGTATGCTTTAGTGCGAGCTTTAGAGACTTGGCAACATTATTTATGGCCAAAGGAGTTTGTGATCCACACCGACCATGAGACCTTGAAGTACTTGAAAAGACAGCAAAAGTTGAATAAAAGACATACCAAATGGATGGAGTTCATTGAGACTTTTCCATATGTGATCAAGTACAAGAAAGGTAAGGAAAATGTGGTAGCCGATGCGCTTTCTCGAAGGTATGCGATTCTAACTATTTTAGAAGCAAAGTGTCTAGGTTTTGAGCATATCAAGGGCTTATATATTGAAGATGATGACTTTGGGAGAGTCTATGAAGCATGTGAACACGCTGCATTTGATAAATTTTATAGGCATGAAGGTTATCTTTTTTCGTGAAAACAAACTATGTTTGCCTAAGTGTTCTTTGCGTGAATTGTTGGTGCGAGAAGCGCATAGTGGTGGTTTAATGGGGCATTTTGGCATTAATAAGACTTATGAAGTGTTGTATGAACATTTTTATTGGCCACATATGAAGAGAGATGTCACACGTGTTTGTGAGAGATGCATTGCTTGTAAGCAATCGAAGTCTACAACTAAACCGCATGGCTTGTATACACCATTACCTATTCCAACGCATCCTTGGATTGATATTTCTATGGATTTTGTGTTAGGATTGCCTAGGTCTAAGTATGGTAGAGATTCTATTTATGTGGTTGTTGATCGGTTTTCAAAGATGGCTCATTTTATACCTTGTCATAAAACTGATGATGCATCTCATATTGCTAATTTGTTCTTTAAGGAGGTTGTACGTTTGCATGGCATGCCTAGATCGATTGTTTCAGATCGAGATTCTAAATTTCTTAGCTACTTTTGGAAAACATTGTGGAAAAACTAGGAACACGATTGTTATTTTCTACTACTTGTCATCCACAGACCGATGGTCAAACCGAGGTAGTTAATAGAACTTTAGGGGTATTGTTGCGTGCTATTATTAAAAATAACATAAAATCTTGGGAAGATTGTCTGCCACATGTTGAATTTGCATATAATAGGAGCATGCATTCTGCTACTAAATTTACACCATTTGAGGTTGTCTATGGTTTTAATCCATTAACTCCGTTAGATTTAACCCCTTTACCCGTTGATAAGCGTGTGGATTTAGATGGAGCAAAGAAAGCTGAATTTGTCAAGTCGTTGCATGAGAAGACGCGCACAAATATTGAGCGCAAGACGAGCAATATGTAAGGCAAGCTAACAAAGGGCGCAAGGAAGTGGTGTTTGAACCTGGCGATTGGGTTTGGGTTCATATGCGCAAAGAGAGATTTCTGAGCAGCGACATTCTAAGTTATTACCGCGAGGGGATGGACCATTCATGGTTTTGGAAAGAGTTAACAATAATGCTTACAAGCTTGATCTTCCAGGTAAGTATGACGTTAGTGCCACATTTAATGTTTCGACTTGACTCTTTTTGATGCTAGTGATGATTTGAGGACAAATCCTTTGCACGGGGGAGGGAATGATGTGGACATCGAGTCATATCGAGGAGGAGGTGCTAGGGACCCATTGTCTATTCCTACCTGGTTCGATTACTCGAGCGCGGGCCAAACAATTCAAGCAAGCTGTTGGCGTCATGGTTCATGATCTTTGGCGTGAAGATGACCTTGGATCAAATCTTGAAGAATCTTGGAAATCTTGGTGCAATTTAATTATCTTGTCACCAAATAATTGACCAAGTCAATTTATATATATATATATATTCTTGTTTAAGAATATTCTAAAATAGGAATATTTTAGAATATATCGCATTAGATTTTTAGGGTTGGTTTTTAGGGTTTGTGTGGCAGCCTATATAAAGGATTTGCCAAATTTCTTTGAGGACAGATATATTTTATTTTTGAGGAAAAGAATTGAGAGGTTCTCTTTTTTACTGTTCTTTTGAGGACTTGACCTAATCAAGATTCTCTTCAACTTATCGAGCGAGATAGCGAATTCTTTCGCTTGTGGCGTCTATAACGTTGGTTGGTTGACACGTGTTCGTCAACAGGTCACGTTCATACCGAGGTTGCCAATCACAAGTTTGATTGGAGGTCGAGGTTTGCAATTCGCACCATCTAGGCCTTCGTAGAACGTTCCTTCCGCAACGATTCACATCAGTTTTGATACCGAAAATAGTTTTAAAGAATACATCAAACAGTGAGATTTTAAAAAGGGAGGATATCAGTTTTTCTAGTTCAAATTGACCGTGTACACACACAGACTTATTTTTACCATGTGTTTTTAATACAAAGGAAAGGAGCCAAGTACATTATTTTAATTGGGACATTTGAGTGCAAAGCACAATGTCTTGACTGGGATTGGATTGGTGCATGAATGGTTATGAAAACCCGTCCCCGATGTGAGTTGGGTGGAGGTTGCCCCTGTATGGGATGCCCTTGTCAACAAATGCCAGTTGTAGTAGAGGCTGGACCGATGCTCCTATGTGGAATGCCGTCTAGATGTAAACATTGCTGTGCTCGATGGGGCGAGACGATGCCTGATTACGCCAGAAGACCGCCGAACATTGAGTAGGCCATGCCCGTTAGGCCATGATAAAAATTGGAACACATGATTGAGTGAAATTGACGCGCCGAATTATGGGACAAAATTGTGGGGCATTGGTATGGGACGTGTTATAATGATTTGGCTTTATAATCGGGACCCCTATGGTTGTTTAAGGTTTGAGATGTGGCGATCCAATTGATTGAGCTTGATTACTACTTATGTTTGTGATATGAACTGTGCTGACATGTGGTGACATGGGAGGATCTGAGACAAGATGAGTCTCTATGGTTGTGTGGCTGTGTGGTTAGGATGCCCCTAGGCATATTTTCTTCATAGTTGGAGTTTAGGGGGTGAACTTGCTGAGACATTGTCTCACCCCAACGTGGGCTCAATCTTTTCAGGTCCTTAGATGGCGGCCCCTCCAGTACATTATGGTTAGCCTCGGAGGGTTTCTAAGCTGGTTACTGACTTCTTTATTCCTGGAAGCCACTGGGTCTATGAGCTTGTAGTATCGTCTGGGTCGATAAGGGCCTATCTCAGAGGGTATCTCATCGATTTAGGGCGTGGTTTCGCCGCAGGCTCAATGGATGTGACATCCAAAATTTTGTTGACCCTTGAATATGTGACGGTCCATGACAGATTGACGGAAGTATCGTCGGACTGCGTCATTGGTACCATTTGCAGACACCGTTTCGTTGTCATCGTTGAACCGATACGTTACGTTTAGTAATTGTCCAATCGTCGAATACATTTAGTAATTGCAAAGGATGTGTCGACAAGTCATCTATCATTCGAACTTTAGCCATTTCCCATTGAGTATGTACCCTAGGCGAAGCAGCCGAGAGACTTCATTCCACGCCCATGCAACCACATCCATCTACTCTCTCCCATTAAGACATGAAAATTATGGATTCCATCGCCATGCATGAGGGCCATGCACGTCTCTCCATTGTGCGTGTCAACAAACAAATAGGAAATTGACCTATGCGGCCCATGCTGCTCGAAGACTCTTGTTTCTCCGGCCATGCACACGTGTTGGGATGGTCAACCAAAGGAGATTTGTTGACCAAGAGGCGCCCAATCGCAACCACGTCACCCACCCACACGGCTACCGCTGAAGCCCAATCATGCAAATTGAGGGCATGTCTCCCCCAGCTATCCCTCGACCAAGCTGCCACCGAAAATTTGCATGCATTGACTGAGTTAGTCAACTAAGTGAAGGAACAAAATGGCTCGGAAACGAGAGCAAGAGAGAGAATGACCGAGCGAAACTAGGTAGAGAGAGAGAGAGAGAGAGAGAGCAATGAGCGAAAGTGAGAGGGAAGGAAGGAGACCATCCTCTCCGTCCGTGCACGCATGTCGTCGACGCTGCTCGCACTTGCTATTGCCGAGCCGTGTCCGTGACCGCGAGCTTCCCAGTTTCTCGCCGTCAACACTATAGGATTTAAGGCAAGTGAAAGTCCACTAGCCTAAGTAATGCAATGTTGTTGTTGTCTGATGTAGTGCAGTTAGATTTGGAAAAATTTGAGTTTGAAGTAGATTGGGATTAGAGGATTGAGGAAATGCTCGGGTTTTCTACGTGTGTTTTCGATTCCTTTGAACTTCAATCGTAAACAGATTTTGGTGACTACGAAACCTTGAAAAATTTGGTCGTAGATTGATTTGGAAAAACCTTCCGATTTGTATGAGAAATTATGTTTATCGTGGCACCAACCTTAAATATTTTAAGAAAATGTACGGTGCCTTTCAAATTTCGAATTCTATATCAATTTTTCTAAACCATTGAAAATCGGGTTGATTTTCGGACTTACTATACGAGTTTGTAAATTTACTTATCATTTTGGTAAATGATTTGTCACAAGCCGAGAGTGTGGATACTACTCTCGGATTACTTTTGATGGATTTCAAAATTGCTGAAGGATGAATCATGAACATTGATTATTGGAAGGAATCCAAAGGATTTTCTAATGTTGTTGTGTTTTGAAAATATTTTGGCATTGAAATGATTTGGTTGTTATACCATGGCTGAGATGTTATTGCCGCCGTTGAACCCTCGGGTCGACGATGCCCCAAGAGTCAGGTTGCCCATAGGATCGTAGGTGTTGATGCCTTTAGATGCCTGGGGACCGGTGAGTCCCAGAGGTTCCCCAAGAGTGTCGGGATGCCGGATGTATGACGATACGTATTCCGGAGGGTACGAGAAACCATTGTCGTGGTTAGTCTCGGAGATTCCTCGTGATGCTGGGTGAGGTGCGAGATGCCTGGAGGTGAAACATGAGATGCTCTGGTTGCCGGGTGACTGAAATATGGAATCGGAGGCTTTCATGATGCCAGGTTGGGTGCGAATGCCCGGAGGGACGCAAACACTAGTCCTCCAGGAGAAAAACCTTTTGAGTTTTAAAACTGATGGTTCTACTAAGTTGTGCCTGATTATAAGACAAAATTGTGTGGCACGGTATGGGACATGTCATAACAGTTTGGTCTTATAATCAGGACCTCTATGATTGAAATGATGTGCTCTGGTCTTGAAACTGCACTTGTTATTACTTTGAAAAGTTCCATTGATTTGATGCATACTCATTCCTTTGATTATGTGTTTTGTGAATTTGCCATGAAATTAGATTGTGATGGTTCTGCATAATATAGTTTAGTAAATCTTTCGTTGTTGGGTGTTGACACCTAATTTTTTGCCCAAATTATTGCATATAGATTAATTAAAAAAAAAGATTAAAAAAAAAGTTAAAAAAAGAAAAAAGAAAAAAAATTGTGGCCAATGATCTAAATGTGACTAGCCAAGCTCAGGAGGTCAGATTGGAATTAAAATGGCAAATTGGGGCAAAAATGCAATTTCCAAAAGTTGAGGGACCAATTCGCAAATTTTGCAAAATTTCACCCGAGCCCTTAAATCATCATCTTAGCCCCCAATTAAGTTGAAATTGAACTTGGGTCAGGTCTAATTAATCGAATCGGGCAAGAAGGACCTAATTGCATTGAATTTGGCATTTTCGAGCAAGAAAATGGCCAACTTCGAGGGACTTTCTTGCAAAATTGGGTGGAGATAATTGCGAAAAATGGTCAAGATCTTAAACTACTATACATGATCTTTCTAATTGATCAAAAACGCAGCCAAATTAGTGGATTAAAGCACTCAAATCAGCAGCCAAAGCTCAGTCCACGAGTTGGTCTTAATCCGGAGTTGCTGAGTAAGCAATTTGGTGGCCCCACCATATCCTCCTCAGCTGCCCAACCAGCCCGATCTTTGCACGTGATGGAAGACCGTATATAGTAGTGCAAGTGGACGAAAATTGGCCAGGGATAAGCTTCTGACAGCACCGGAAATTTGCAGCAAAGTGCGCACACTCAACAGCTGCAGAACTTAAAAAATTGGCTTAAGTCAGAAGAGTAGGTGAAGTAGCCATGTTGACAGGCTTGGTAGGTGGACAAAAGGCTGACCAAAAATCCCTTAATTCGGGGGATAAGATCACTGAAGCAAGGTCTTTGAAGGGATGAGAGAGAGGAGACGAGAGAGGGAGGAGAGAGCTCGGAATCGCTCCCCAAAGACGCCTTCAGAAGCAACTCCAGAAAAGCAAAAACCCGGAAAATCCAGACTGACCTTGAGAGAGAAAAGTGAGATTTTAACAACCCTTCGGCCAAAACTAGCCAAAACCTTCAACTAGAGAGTGAAACTTCACTCCAAGATCTTTCCATCCATAGGTCGTAAGTCCCAAATGGAGATCGGGAAGGCATCCTAAAGCCCCCGAAAGTACACCCTCCTGGCGGGCCAAGAAACACTGGAAATTTTTCTAAGTGTTGAGCCCGGTTGGTCACGAGTGAGAGAAAGCGAGTGTTTTTGAGAAAGTTGAGAGACAAATGAGGAAAACCATGAGTTCACACCCAAACTAAAATACATATGGTTTGGATTGGTGTCAATTTTTTCAACAAAAGACGTCTTGAATTCTAATTTTAGAGGTCAACGAAAACCTTCGTTGTCAGTTCTTCTTTTGTGCAGATCTCATTTCCAGTTGAAGAAGCCAACTTCCACGTGCTTCCAGAGGACAATTTCTCGGTTTCCTTGGCCAAGAACCACTTGCAAAAGATACTATGAAGCAAGGTAAGTATCCTAGATGTATTTTTGTTTGAGTTTGAACGTGTTTTAATAGTGAAAAGTTAAGAGGAAAACCAGCCCGGAAAACTGATTTCTGAGGCCGTATTTTTCTAAGTGTTGAAATTTCTTCAAGAGTTTTGCATGTGTGCTTCTTGGAGAGGTTATTTTGATGCGTTCGTTCGGTCATTCTCTGTGATGCTTGTTATATTTGAAAGCTCATGTTACCTACTTTCACTTGGACTAAGTAATGTTTCCCTTAGATCTTGTATGTGATAAGTGACGGGGCTTGAACATAGGCATGCAACCTGTTTGTTTGATTTGGGTTCAAACCTAGACTTGTAAAATCAGTTCAGACTTGCATATTTGAGACCGATTTCAACTTAGTTCTTGTGTGTTTTTAGTTATTATTTCTATCTGATCTTGCTCCCTGCATGTGGTAGTTTAACTTTGATGTTTTAGTTCCACATAATATTGCTCATGCGTTGAGATTGAAGGCCGCAAACATGGCCCGAGGAAGTTGGTTTGGGATGATTTGATGCACACCAAGTGTTTGACGAAATGCGCAAACCAAGTTTCGATCTTGAAACGGTCGATTTGAGCTTCATTATTGTCATATTCATGTGCTGTGTTACTCCATGTTAGCATAGATCGGTTTAAGGAATTATTATTAATTTTTTTTTAAAAAATAATTAAAAAAAGAGAAAAATATGAAAATTTCAAAAATATCAAAAAATGTTAGATAGCATCAAATTAGGATAGAAGTGACATATATGAAATTTTCCTAATTTTAAAAGGTCATTTTCCTAATTTAGTGCTATTTTGGTATTTTATAACCATTTTTGTAAATAATCCATTTTGTGTAGATTAAAACTATTTAAAGTAATTTCATGCATATAGAGTAATTTCATGCATATTTGAATTCTCATTTTGCTCATGGGGGTCCTGTCCCGGGGCGTGATAACAAGGCCATGTAATATTATTTGCCCGACTTATATCGGGTTTACCTTTTCGCGTTTATTTTCAAGTCATTTCAATTTCTTGGATGTTTACTTACGCGCCGCTTTTCATTATTTTGAGTGTAAATTTCTCTTCTAAATTATGTTAGGATTAGTTTAGACATAAAAAAAAAAAAAAAACTACAAAAACATTTGCATGGACACTTAGTGGTTTCATAAAGATTATAATTGGTAATCAAGATTGAATGGCCATTTAGATAAACAACCTTCCAAGATAGTGGTACCGCAAGGGCACTAATAGAAACATTGGCGTAAACAAGTCCCCGTTCCTAGAAATCTCTGGTTGCGTAGGAATCGAGACACCACTCCCGTGTCTCGATTGGTTTCTAGCCGACCCCAATAGGCTAGTGGCGACTCCTAGAAATATTTAGGTTGTTAAGAATTGAAGTATGAAATCCAACGTCGCGCGAGGTATGGGCTTAGGAGAGCCCGCGCCTAATCTAGGACATTAGTCCGCCTTTTTAGGCAAATACCCCTAAACCTTCTTCTTTTTCCCCGGACGGAAAAAAAGAGGTCGTGACATTGGGTCTTTATACTCACCCCTTTTGGGGACTAACATTTCAGACTAGACAAGATGCCTCCGCTGCCTGCACCTCCCGGTACATTCTATGGAGTCCTGATCGACTTACAGTGGGAGCGGTCGGAGTATCAGGACCTCGATGTGCGAGGACTGACATTTGTACGGGTGAGAGTGATTATGGTGTTCAATACCAATCTTCCCACCAGCCCTGTACTATAGGATTACATCGCTGTATTCGTCCGTTGGCATGGACGAATGCTAGGGTTGTTGCCACTGCCACCAGCAAACGGATTGAGTGGCTGGGTGTGACCGTGAGATGGGGTCAATAAAGGAAGAAATTTTTGGACGCCGACATGAAACGATGGATATTATGTTTGTAACTATTGGAAATGTTGGGTATCTTTTGAAGTATGGCCGAGCATAGAAAACTATGGCATTTTGATGTATTGACTAATGATTGTCCATCTAGTTTTATGTAAATAAAAGTGTCCAGCTATTATATATAAAAATGTTTAGTTGGTGTGCATCCTTTATGAATATAAGAAAGGGCGTTGTTGGATACGCTTTCGCCATATTTTGCACAGGAACCAATGGAAAAGATATAGACCCCCAGAACTCATGGACTTATCGAAATTCTATGGTATCAAAGTAACGGACTTTCAGGTGGAGAAAAAGGTAGTGATGTGTGGTGACTCTAACGGATTGGGGGTCGTCATGGGGTGCCACAACTCGGAGTGGTATCGGAGCTTTTGTTTTGTTTGAAGTGATAAGGTGTCTTAGTAAGAAAGGAAGATATAATGATGGACACTATAAGACACTAACCAAGGGTAGCTGACCAACTGCGAACAACGGGTGAATGAGTTCACTCGTAGAATTTTGGTAATGATTGTAAGTTACCTTTGCATGCAAGTAACGTTTTATATTACTTATGTGACCTTAGTAACACCTTTATTTATTACTTGACCAGTGATGTTGAGTCACTAATTGTTCCTGAGGCAAATGCTTGGAAAACTGTAGGGGAATCATGGTACGAACTAGGAGTTCTCACCCATCAAGGGCTGAAGCCTCTGCTTCAAGGGTTGAACCCCGAATGGAAGATATCCTGCAGGCATTGGCCAATATAGGAAATTTGATGGAAAGACATGATCAGCAACAACCCAGAGCAGAACGTCGCCCTCAAGGACTAGTGGAACAATTTCTGATGTTAAAACCACCTAAGTTTACTGGAATGGGAAGTCCTGAAGAGGTGGAACAATGGATCGATGGAATAGAATAGATTTGCTGGTTATTGAACTATAATGATGTTGAGAAGATAATTTTGGCAAAGTACCAATTGGAGGGAAATGCAAAATTTTGGTGGAGAGCTTCAAGAGACACGATCTTTCCACCCGGTACTAACATAAACTAGGATGAGTTTGTTAGAGCTTTCAATAGAAAGCATTTCTTTGATTGTGCCAGAGATAAGAAAATCACAGAATTTGTTCAATTAGAACAAAAGGAGCTGACAATAGATCAATATGAAGCGAAATTTTCTGAATTGTCTAGGTATGCTCCTAGGTTGATTAAGGATCGAGAGAAAAAGGCTAAGAAATTCCTGAAGGGGCTAAGAACTGATATCAGGAAACAACTAGTGCTTTGAATATAAGAGATTATACTGAGATTTATGAAAAAGTACAGTTGGTAGAGCAGGAATTAATGAGAGAGCAATCAGAGTCTAGGAGGCAATCAACCTTTAGTGATGTTCAATTGAGGTCAGCCTGGGAATCTAAGAAAAAGAGTAACTTTGGAAATTTTGGAAAAGCCAAAAGTGGCCTAACTTTAGGGAAAGTACCCTACCAGGGTAATATTTGCCAGAGGTGTGGTGGACAACATGGGCCAGGACTTTGTAATAGCCAACTGAGATGTTATGGTTGTGGGCAGATAGGACACTTTAAGAGAAATTATCCACAAGATGGGTCGCAGCTGAATGTCAACTCAGTACACCAAGTTCAGCAACGTGTAGCTAGACCACATCCACCAAGGAATCCACAGAGGCTACTAGCACAAGGACGGGTATACGTGTCACCCAAGAGGAAGCAGAAGCTTCCAAAAATGTTATCTCAGGTACGATTTCTATAAATGGCAAGAAGGCATATGTGTTGTTTGATACGGGTGCTACGCATTCTTTTGTGTCTGAAAGGTATAGACAGTTGAGCGGGATAGAAACTACATCTCTTGAAACACCTTTTTGTGTTTCTACGCCGTTAAAGAATATGGTGGTGTCTATGTTAATATGTGAAAAGTGCAAAGTAACCATAGGGGGACAAGATATGGAAATAGATCTAATTGCGATGGCTATGTATGACTTTGATGTCATAATAGGAATGGATTGGCTCCATAAGCAACGGGCTAAGATGGATTGTTATAGAAAAGTGATCCAGTTTGTTTCACCTGACCGGTCTAGTTTTGAATTTTTCAGAGGTCAGACAAATCCCTCCATAGCTCTTATTTCGATAGTGGAAGCCTATACACTTCTTGACGAAGGATATCAAGGATACCTAGCAATAGTAAAGGACTATACGAAGGAAGAGGCTAAGCTCGATGAAATTCAAGTGGTCAGGGAATTTCAGGATGTATTTCTTGAAGAACTGCTTGGGTTACCACCGAAGTGAGAAATTGAGTTCAACATCAAACTGATACCTGGAACAGGATTGATATCGAAAGCCCCATATAGGATGGCCTTGATGGAACTGAAGGAATTAAAGGTGCAACTACAAGAGTTGCTCGATAAAGGATTTATTAGGGCAAGTGCTTCTCCTTGGGGTGCACCAGTCTTGTTTGTGAAAAAGAAGGACGGGTCGATGCATTTATGCATTGATTATAGGCAATTGAATCAAATGACCATTAAGAATAAGTACCCATTACCTAGAATTGATGACCTATTCAACCAACTGCAAGGAAGTTTGGTCTTTTCTAAGATTGACTTGAGGTTGAAATATCATCAACTAAGGATCAAGAAGGAAGACATTCCTAAGACCGCATTTAGGACTCGTTATGGACACTATGAGTTCTTAGTAATGCCATTTGGACTAACGAATGCCCCAGCTGCATTCATCGATATGATGAATAGGATATTTAAACCCTATTTGGATCAATTTGTGATTGTCTTCATTGATGATATTCTGATATATTCCAAAGGACCCGAAGAACATGCACAGCATTTGAGTGTGGTGTTACAAACCCTTAGAGACCATAAGTTATATGCCAAATTCAGTAAGTGTGAATTTTGGCTAGACCGGATAATATCTTTAGGACACGTGGTGTCAGGAGAAGGAATTGCAGTAGACCCAACGAATGTTGAAATGGTAGTAAATTGGCTGAGACCGACAACGCCGACTGGGATACGGAGTTTCTTAGGACTAGCAAGCTATTATAGAAGAATTATTGAAGGATTCTCGCTACTTGTAGGTCCATTGACGAAATTGACTTGGAAAAATGTAAAATTCAAATGGAATGGAGAATGTGAAAGGAGCTTCCAGGAACTTGAAATAAGGTTGACCACGGCTCCAATTCTAACTATACCATCTGGATCTGATGGATTTACGGTGTAAAGTGATGCGTCTCACAAAGGGCTGGGATGCGTTCTGATGCAACACGGCAAGGTCATAGCCTATGCATCTAGACAATTGAAACACCATGAATTGAACTACCCAACTCATGACTTAGAATTGGCAGCTATAGTTTTTGCTTTGAAAATATAGAGGCATTATCTGTATGGAGAGAAATTTGAAATCTATACAGATCATAAGAGTTTGAAATATTTGTTTTCACAAAAGGAACTGAACATGAGACAGAGGAGATGGATGGAATTGTTAAAGGATTATGATTGTGAAATACGGTAGCATCCTGGAAAGGCAAATAAAGTGGCAGATGCTCTTAGTCGTAAGTTGATTATAGACATGGCCAGTATAAGAGTAACAAAATGGAATATGTCGGAAACGATGGCAGATTCAGAATTTAAGTTGGAAATAGATATTCTCATTCGTATGCTTACTGCATTAAGGATTAAACCAAAAATTATCCAGAAAGTTAGAATTCTGCAAAAGTCTAACCTTGAAATTGTGAAGTTACGAAATGGAGTGTCTTTAGGAAAAAGACCAAAATTTCAAGTCTTTGATGATGGAATAGTAAGATGCCAGGGACGACTTTGTGTTCCCAACAATGAAGAAGTAAGAAGGGAAATCATGTCAAAAGCACATAGGAGTAATTATAGTGTTCATCTGGGTAGTACCAAGATGTACAGGAATTACGTCAACAGTATTGGTGGAATGGCATGAAAGCGGATATAGCTAAGCATGTCTCCCGGTAATTAACATGCCAGCAAGTGAAAGCGGAACACCGCAAACCCACAAGACTTTTGAGACCGTTAGACATACTAGAGTGGAAATGGGATCATGTGACGATGGATTTTGTGCAAGGACTACCAAGGACATCAAGTGGTCACGACTCTATTTGGGTGATAGTAGATTGCCTGACTAAGTCTGCCATTTTCCTAGCAGTTCGTGTAGACTATTCAATGGATAAATATGTTGAGATATATGTGAGCCAAATAGTACGCTTACATAGTGTTCCTGTAACTATTACGTTGGATTGAGACTCAAGATTTACTTCAAACCTTTGGCGAAGTCTTCAAACCGCCTTAGGGACTAAGCTCCAATTTAGTACTGCTTTTCATCCACAAACAGACGAACAAACGGAAAGAGTGATCCGAACACTAAAGGACATGTTAAGAGCTTGCGTCATTGACTTTAAAGGAAGTTGGGATGAAAAGTTAAACCTAGTAGAATTTGCATATAACAATAGTTTTCAGAAAAGTATAGATATGGCTCCCTATGAGGCATTAAATGGGAGGAGATGTAGGACCCCTGTCTGTTGGGATGAGGTAGGTGAAAGAAAACTAACGGGACCCGAACTAATCCAAATTACTACAAAGGTTGTTGAGATCATCAGGAAAAGACTCAAGACAGCCCAAAGTCAACAGAAAAGCTACGTTGATAAGTGCAAAAGACCCTTGGAATTTAACGTAGGAGATCACGTATTTCTTAAGGTATCCCCAATGAAAGGATTATCACGATTTGGAATAAAGGGTAAGTTGAGCCCCAGATTTGTTGGACCCTTTGAGATACTTGAAAGGATAGGAGACGTAGCTTACTGGCTAGCATTACCTCTTAAGCTAGCAAATTTACATGATGTATTCCATGTGTCAACGTTGAGGAAGTATCAGCCTATCCCTAGACACATACTCGATCATGAAGCCATCAAAGTGGATGAGAAAGTGAGATACTTGGAAGAACCGATTCAGGTGCTAGATCGAAAGGAGCAAGTCCTTCGAACAAAGAAAATTCCACTAGTTAAGGTATTGTGGCAACATCACGATATAAGAAGCCACATGGGAAAGTGAAAAAGAAATGAGGGAGGGATACCCTCATCTTTTCAATGATATGTAAGGAATGTACAATTTCGCAGACGAAATTCTATAAGGAGGGGAGAATTGTGACATCCAGAATTTTGTCGACCCTCGAATATGTGACAGTCCAAGACAGATCAACGGAAGTGTCGTCAGATTGCGTCATTGGTACCATTTGTGGACACCATTTCGTTATCATCGTTGGACCAATACGTTACGTTTAGTAATGGTCCAATCGTCGAATAAATTATAGTCTCATAAAAAATTTCCCTACGTACTAATACCAGTGAGACCGAGGTTTATTCCAAAGGATGTGTCGACAAGTCATCTATCATTCGAACTTTAGCCATTTCCCATTGAGTATGTACATTAGGCGAAGCAGCCAAGAGACTTCATTTCACGCCCATGCAACCACATCCATCTACTCTGTCCCATTAAGACATGAAAATTATGGATTCCATGGCCATGCATGAGGACCATGCACGTCTCTCCATTGTGCGGGTCAACAAACAAATAGGAAATTGACCCATGCAGCCCATGCTACTCGAAGACCCTTGTTTCTCCGGCCATGCACACGTGTTGGGATGGTCAACCGAAGGAGGAGATTTGTTGACCAAGAGGCGCCCAACTGCAGCCACGTCACCCACCCACGCGGCTACCGCTGAAGCCCAATCGTGCAAATTGAGGGCACGTCTCCCCCAGCTGTCCCTTGACCAAGCTGCCACCGAAAATTTGCATGCATTGACTGAGTTAGTCAACTAAGTGAAGGAACAAAATAGCTCGAAAACGAGAGCAAGAGAGAGAATGACCGAGCGAAAGTAGGCAGAGAGAGTGAGAGTGAGAGTGAGAGAGAGAGAGAGAGCAGCGAGTGAAAGTGAGAGGGAAGGAAGGAGACCATCCTCTCCATCCGTGCACGCGCGCTGTCAACGCCGCTCACACTTGCTGTTGCCGAGCCGTGTCCATGACCGCGAGCTTCGCGGTTTCTCGTCGTCAATACCGTCGGATTTAAGGCAAGTGAAAGTCTACTAGCCTATGTAATGCAATGCTGTTGTTGTCTGATGTAGTGCAGTTAGATTTGGAAATATTTGAGTTTGGATGTTGGATACTGAATTTTTGAATGATTGAAGTAGATTGGGATTAGAGGATTGAGGAAATGCTCGGGTTTTATATGTGTGTTTTCGATTCCTTTGAACTTCAATCGAAAACAGATTTTGGTGACTACGAAACCTTGAAAAATTTGGCCGTAGATTGATTTGGAAAAACCTCCCGATTTGTATGAGAAATTCTATTTACCATGGCACCGACCTCAAATATTTTAAGAAAATGTATGGTGCTTTCAAATTTTGAATTCTATATCAATTTTTCTAAACCATTGAAATTTGGGTTGATTTTCAGACTTACTATACAAGTTTGTAAATTTACTTGTCATTTTGGTAAATGATTTGTCGCAAGCTGAGAGTGTGGATACTACTCTCAGATTACTTTTGATGGATTTCAAAATTGCTGAAGAATGAATCATGAACATGGACTATCGAAAGGAATCCAAAGGATTTTTCAATGTTGTTGTGTTTTGAAAATATTTTGGCATTGAAATGATTTGGTTGCTATACCATGGCTGTGATCTTATTGTTGCCGTTGAACCCTCGGGTCGACGATGCCGCAGGAGTCAGGTTGCCCATAGGATCGTAGGTGTTGATGCCTTTGGATGCCTGGGGACCGGTGAGCCCTAGAGGTTCCCGGGAGTGTCAGGATGCTCAAATGTATGATGATACATATTCCGGAGGGTAGGGGCAACCATCGTCGTGGTTAGTCCCAGAGATTCCTCATGATACTGGGTGAGGTGCAAGATGCCTGAAGGTGAGACATGACACGCTCTGGTTGCCCGGTGACTAAAATATGGAACCGGAGCCTTTCGCAATGCTAGCTTAGGTGTGAATGCTCGGGGGGACGCAAACACTGGCCCTCCGGGAGAAAAACCTTTTGAGTTTTAAAATTGATGGTTCTGCTAAGTTGTGCCTGATTATAGGAAAAAATTGTATGGCACGGTATGTGACATGTCATAACAGTTTGGTCTTATAATTGGGACCCTTGTGATTGAAATGATGTATTCTGGTTTTGAAACTGCACTTGTTATTACTTTGAAAAGTTCCATTGATTTGATGCATACTCATTCCTTTGATTATGTGTTTTGCGAATTTTCCATGAAATTAGATTGTGATGGTTCTGCACGATATAATTTAGTAGATCTTTCATTGCTAGGTGGTTGTACTCACCCCTTTTGGGGACTAACATTTTAGACTAGACAAGATGCCTCTGCTACCCGCACCTCCCGGTACATTCTATGGAGTCCCAATCGACTTACAGTGGGAGCAGTCAGAGTATCAGGTTCCTGGGTGCGAGGACTGACGTTTGTACAGGTGAGAGTGATTATGGTGTTTGATACCGGTCTTCCCACCGGCCCTGTACTCTAGGAGTACATCGTTGTATTCATCCGTCGGTATGGATGAATGCTGGGCCGCTGCCACTGCCACCAGCAAACGGACTGAGTGGCTGGGTGTGACCGTGAGATGGGGTCAATAGAGGAAGAAATTTTTGGACGCCGACACGGAACGATGGACTTTATGTTTGTAACTATTGGAAATGTTTGGTATCTTTTGAAGTATGGCCGAGTATAGAAAACTACGGCATTTTGATGTACCGACTAATGATTGTCCATCTAGTTTTATGTAAATAAAGTGTCTAGCTATTATCTATAAAAATGTTTAGTTGGTGTGCATCGTTTATGAATATAAGAAAGGGAGTTGTTGGATATGCTTTCGCTATATTTTGCACCGGGACCAATGGAAAAGATATAGACCCCCATAACTCATGGACTTATCGAAATTCTATGGTATCAAAGTAACGGACTTTCAGGTGGAGAAAAAGGTAGTGATGTGTGGTGACCCTAATGGATTGGGGGCCGTTAGTGGGTGCCACAATGGATACAGAGTTGGTTCCCTCCAGGGTTTTGAGATATCCGTTGTGGTAGTCGACATTGCTCTAGGCGAGGATGCAATTGACCCTCCTAATGGTGTTGTGGAGGACCCGGCGCCCCTGGAGCCTGTGGAGTCTAAAGGATCAATGAATGTGTTTGACTAGTGAATCGTAGGACGATTTCCTTTTTGAGGGCCAATCTTTTTGGTAGACAGATTAGTTTTATATATAAACCTAGTTTGTTTATAAAAGCGCTTTTTAGTTGTGAATTTGTTATCCTGCTTTTTTATCCCATGCTGTTTGCTGTCAGGAGATTTGTTTATTCGCTTCCGCATGTGCAATAAAATGAATGGGTTGGTGACGCGTCCAAGGACATCGCAATTTTATCGACCACAAAGGGATATGCAAGCACTCGAGGTTCGGGGCGTGACACAGAGGATGGGTCTACAAGTGGTGATGTGACCTATGAGGTGATAGAACCATTCACAGATTTACCAGCCCTAGTTTTAATCATCTCTTATAAGGCTTTGCAGGTGCAACACCAAATGAGTGACTTTTGCTCTTACTATTCGGAGTTTTATCCAAGTTGTGTTTGTCATGAACTAGAGTAGCATTTTTGTCGGACCTAAAATCTCCCTCAGTAATATAGTGTTCACTTAAGTCCTCTTGACCATTGTCTACATCATCGCCACCAATGCCAAGTTTGTCCTACATCATCAAATCTTCAGAATTTCCTACCGCATGCTCCCTAGTAGAATATGTATCACCAAAATCTCCTCTTACTATTCGGAGTTTTATCCAACTTGTGTTTGTCATGAACTAGAGTAGCAGTTTTGTCAGACGTAAAAATTCCCTCATCAATATGGTGTTCACTTAAATCCTTTTGACCACCATCTACAACATTGCCACTAGTGCCAAGTTCACATGACATCATCAAATCTTTGGCATTTCTTGTTGCATGCCCCCAATAGCATATGTATCACCAAATATAATACAGAAATCAAGATATTGAGGAAAACCATCTTTCTTAAATTTTGCCCAATCAGCATTATCCTACAATTTTCACAATGATGACATACATCAGCAACGTAATTAAACATTTTCCCATGTATGTCTACAGTGATCTTAAAATGCCAAAGGCTAAATCATACCTTGACATGAGGTTTCAATTTATTTAGATTATCGACAACAACTGTTTTGTTTACATTATCCCAGCCAAATTCAGATTGTGAAAGAAGTTTCTTAAAACTATCATTCTATTTTTTCAGTTTATTCACATTGTTCTTCAATTGTACTTAAGTATATTGGAGTCTGTTTGTTTATTGAATTTAGTTCGTATTTTATTTCACCTTGATTTGTTATGAGTAGAAAATGTGTGATTTCCCTTTTTGGACCTCTTCTATTAGCAAACTAACGTACAAGTTGTCGTGAATGCATCTATTTGGGATACCATTTAACCTTCACTAGTTGAGCATAATATGAGTTCATGAAAATTAAATAGATGGAAAACCACTTTCTTCATAGTATGAATTCATAGCTTGTTCCTAGGATCAAGCTAAGTTCATGAAGCATGCACTCCAATAGCTACCGAAAATAGTAATGTGGTCGCCAAAAACGTTACAATGGACGTTTAACGGGGCACCGATTATTGCACTATGTATAAGGAAATACCAAAAGCGCTAAAGAAGACTATAGGGAAATAACGATAGATCCATAAGTTAATTAAGGATCCTGAAAATGCTCAGTTCATGAGATTAATTATGTTTATAAGGCTCTTATACATAATATAAATGGCAAGCCAGCTCAATGTTTGGAACCACTTTTAGGAGTTATACAAAATAGAAACTGGAAGCAAAAACTAAAAAGAAAGCAAACACTAAAATGAAGTAACTACAATAAAACTCAATGGTTGGCATTATTTTTTTCTCTTCCAATCATTGAGTCACAATAATTTAGCCTCACCATTGTCACACCAAAGAGAGTGCAATATGTTGCTTCCTTTTTTTCTCATCACCACATTTTAGACTAAACAAAGACACAAGTAACAAATCCAGCTACAGGATGAAATTATCTCTAAACCATGCGGAACTGTTAAATCATGGACCCAACTCACGTTGATTTCTATCTTATAATTACTCTCACTTTTTTCTAGTGTGGTTTGTTGGGCAGCAATTACATGCAAATATGATACAAATAAGCATAGGATTTTAAAAAAAAAAAAAAATTGCTCCTATCATAAGACCTCTGTCAGCTCTTGATATGAATGATTTCTCTATTGGCATCTCTTTTATGGTGTCCAGTTTATTTACATATAGAATTTCCTCAAGAGATCCAACTTAGA
Source organism: Eucalyptus brandiana (assembly GCA_014182725.1). Classification (NCBI taxonomy): domain Eukaryota; kingdom Viridiplantae; phylum Streptophyta; class Magnoliopsida; order Myrtales; family Myrtaceae; genus Eucalyptus; species Eucalyptus brandiana. The sequence continues at coordinate 34,998,341 of CM024672.1, read as the reverse complement.
ACCTTGGATAGCTACTCGGTGCATAAAAAGGTCATTGTAACAGCTACAAGCATGAAATCAAAATCAATGGATCCAACTCAGAACCTTGGACAATACTCAGCGCATAAAAGTTCCTAATTAGGTAAACCCATTTGATAAAAGCTTTTCATCGTATAATATATACTTTTATAGAATGTCATAATACATGAGGTAAACCGTTGAAATGTATGTGCACTATCATTCGAGGAATACAAAAAAATTCCCTCACAAAAATATAGGATAGTAATCTTCATCAAAGCACAAGCCTCTTAAGGTCAAGTGACTAGAAATATAATCTAAGAATCAATTTATTTCTATAAGGGGGATAAAGGGAAAATGGCTTTATACTGAAATCTAGATAACCATCTGAGTAATGTATGGTATCAACAATTCAAATGCATGATATGGGAAAAATCTGGCAAAGCAACAAACCTGGAAAGTCTTGATTATGTAGCTATTTTGAAGAGCTATAACCAAAAATATTGGAGGACATGGATCCTAATTTTGCAAGTATTTTGTGGACAATGACATAAAGAAGGTGTTAGCAACAGGTTGATGGGAAAATAAAATCTGCCAAGGATCACAAGGATTCTATTGATTTGATAGTAGCATTAGTAAAATGATCATGCTTTGCATGTGAATCAATTAGAGATCTAACTTGGATGTCATGTGTGAAGGTTGTTTTTGGAACTTGAGGAATATAAACATTGAAATGACATCAGATTTCTATCTAACTAATAGGATAGAGGAGTTATTTATTACAACCAAGAACCCATATCCATCTTCCCGATTTGCATGAAATTGGAAAGATGTTTACATTAGCAATCAATGTTCCCATTTAGCATACTACCATCTCAAACTCACAAGGAGCAACTACTCGGTCAATTTGGCCAATCACAACATAAAACCTTCTATGAGACTACAATTCATCAAGAATATTTATGAAACCAAATACCTATACTAATAAGGAAGTCCTAGTCAGATTTTCTAACACATGAAAAGCAAGATCTTGAGTCCTTCCTAATTCCAATACAATTGAACTTCACAAGATGAACATCCACCAATGCAAGGAAATCCTTCTAAATTGACAAATTTCTGAACCGATAATGCAATACCACATTGAGAAAATCCTTCTAATGAAAAATACATTGCTTCACCAACGTCCTAAAGACAGCTCCACCATAGAACTGCATTTTCTCTCTAGAAAATAAACCTTTTTCTTTGCTAGTTTTGCACAATAATTCTTGGGATAGTGGTGACAATCCAGAGCTATAATTGTCGAAAACCAAGAATCCATATCCATCTTCAACTAATATAAGAACTCTTGAGAGCTATGATTGTCGAAAATATAAGGACTGCCAGAGCTATGATATAGGAGAATACAAGGTCTTAGTAAATTTGCAATTGAAATCTGGAGCAATAATAGCCGTAAAAAAGAAGTTGATTCCTAGGAAGTGAGAATCACAACAGAAAATATACAATGAGAAGGAATTGAAGTGAGAAACCTAGGTTTAGGGCGAGACGAGAACGAGGGAAGTAATGACGAGAGAGGCGAACATGAATAGAGGCGATCAAATAGAGGCGACGTGATGGAGGCGACATGATCAAAGAGAGGCGACTAGACAAAGGATTCAACTTCAAAAAGTGAGAATCACAACTAGAACAAGTACAATGAGAAGGAATCAAAGCGGGAATCCTGATTTAAGGCAAGACAAGCACGAGGCGACTCGACTGGAGGTGACACGACCGAAGAGAGGTGACCGTAGATGAGACTGGAGGCAATGAGACCGAAGAGAGGCAATTGGATAAAAGATTGAACTTCAAGAAGTGAGAATCACAACTAGAATAGGTACAATGAGAAGGAATTAAAGTGAGAAACCTGATTTAGGGCAAGACGAACACAAGGCAACCCAACCGAAGAACAGCGATTGGAGGCGATGGGACCAGAGAGAGGTGATTCGACGGGAGGTGATGGGACCGGAGAGAGGCGACTGGAGGCTACAGATTCAAAGCAAAGGGACCGCAGAGAGGTGACTGGAGGCAACCGTGCAAAGGCAAAGGTGAGCCGAGAAGAGAGTTTTGGGTGCAAGTTGAAAAGGGACATAAGAGAATTTAGGGTTTCTCTTAAAACATAAGCTATTTCTTGTTTTTGTTCCAAGGAACAAGAAGCTGGTTTTTTTTTTTTTTCTTGTTTCTATTTCAAATTTATTCTGGCTACTTTTTCTATTCTAGGGAATAGAAAAATTAGTTGATGTTACCAAATGATTTTTTTTTTTTTTGTTCTAGGGAACAAAATAACAAAAAAGAAAAAAACAAAGAAAGAGAAATGTTGCTATGCACAACCTAAGCTGCTTGGCTCAGCACCACCTTAAGACTTGACCTTGAGTGGTAATTTGACGAGCCCCACCTCACGGCCTCGCTACAGGACTTCTAGGGCCAACGGTGGAACCTCATGGTCTTCCATTCTCTAGTCTACTATGTACAACCCTATGCACCACCGCCTTGCGCACCCTGTCAAAAGGTGGCCGTTGTGGGCCTAGAGGATGAGTCATGAACAATTATACAACTTCCACGGTTAAATTTAAAAAAAAAAAAATATTCCTATACACTGAACACTTGGGTAGAGTATTTATCTAAATGCATGTTATATCCTGAGTTTATCAGACATTTGATGTCTGCAGAGAAATTACTAATGTATGTAGGTGCTGCAATTTAGGGGAATGGCAAAAAAGTGTAGTTAAATACTATTATTAGAGAAATTACGGAGGTTGGAAAGTTGTTTTACTCGGATATTCCCAAGCTATAGTGACTTTCTTCAAGAAAGAGTGCTAAATTAATGCAAGTGGATGACTACTTAAGGAAAGACCTAGGTGTTTATGTTGACGCAAAGTTTGATGCTATTATTAGAATTAAGCAACTAAGAGCATAGAGATGGACACTGCCAAGACAATCAAGTATGTGAACTAACAGTAGTATGGAGTTTTGCTTGAGTTATTCTACATGAAAGAAGGCATAGAGAGACACCGCACCAATGCTCATGAAGTGAATCACAATAAGTTGCAAGTTTATGAGCATAACATTATTAAAAACAACTTGTAAATGATTTCTAGTATCATAATGGCTACGAAATTCCTAACATATATAGTTATTATGACAAGTTATATGGTATACAAATCCCATCAATTCCATGATTAGGTAACATCGCTAATTATTTTATTCTTAGAATATTTGATAGCATATGTTATGTTCAAGCAAGTGATGTTAAGCTTAATAGGAGGATAAGAAATTGACATTCATATGATATATGTTAGGTGAGCGAGTTTATCGATAATGGTGTTTGGATTTAAATTTACCTATTGTCAGTGGAGAAGTTACATTTGATGAGTCTAATACTTGGTGGAGTGATTGCAGCAATTTTATACGAATTTGTACGATGTTTTGCTCAAAGTCAAGTTGCAACTAGAAACTCTTGTGATGGCAATTATTTGCGTGGTTCATAACCCAAATGGTGATTGTAGTAAGGTGGAGCCTATTGAGCGAATGGTTTTTGTAGCAGCAAAGTTTGATAAGGTGTGTTTTTGATCTCTTGACACAATGTTATTTTTGTATTATTTGTAGTAAAGGAGGTTATGTCTGCAAATCCTTATGAAATAACTAAAGGAGCAGATGTAGTTGGTATTCTGATGAGGTCTACAATTTTGATGGAATTCAAGTGTTGTCTTGTCACGTCCTGAACCCTGAGCATGCGAACATTCCACTTTGGTCAATCAGATATGCGACATTCCCAGGCACTCGTCGCTGACCCATTCATTTTAAATGCACATGCGGAAGCGTATTATAAAACCCCTGACAAACTAATATGGGATAGGAAAGCATAAAGCAATTTCGCAACCAAACATTTTCATAAACCAACAGAGTTTACAAACAAAGGTCTACAACCAAAAGTCTGCAAAAGACCAGCTCTTAAAAAGGAACCGTCCTACGACCTACAAGTTGGACATGGTCTCCAATCCTTCAGACTTCACATCTGCAACTCCACATGACCAACCAAAACAAACTAGCTGCCCCATCCTCCAAGGATCTGAAAATGGTTATTCAATAACCAATGAGATAATGTCTCAGCAATTACACCCCTAAACCCTTATTAGGAAGAAAAATACGCCCAAGGGCCTCCTAGTCACACAACCACTCAATTAGAACAAAGGACTTACCTCGCCTCAGTTCCTTTCTGCACATCAGCACAATTCATGTACCCAATCAGGTGCAATAACAACACTCAAGCATTTGGAATGTCTCATTCAATCTTATTCAATCAATCAATCAATTGACAAGAGTCCCAATTATAAGGCTAAACCGTTATGACATGTTCCATTACGTGTCACACAATTTCGTCCCATTATCAGGCGCGGGTAAATCATATCGATGATTTAATATACACCCGATATTCACTCTCAATAATCAAATTCTATAGTCAATACTCAATTTCAATACTCAAGGTTCTAGAGGTGCCCCTAGTCATGAAGTTCCAATATCGTGTAGCACTTAGTTCTTGATTCCAATAAGTATATTTCAAGTTACTAGAGGTGGCTCCCATGAAGTCAAGCTATCATGTAGCACTTAGTTCTTGATTACAATAGACAATAACTTAAGTTACTAGAGGTGACTCCCACGAAGTCAAGCTGTCATGTAGTACTTAATTTTTGACTATAAGAAGCGATAGCCCAAGTTACTAGAGGTGACTCTCACGAATTCCATTATCGTATAACACTTAGTTTTTGGCCACGAAAAGCAATAGTATAAAGTTCTCGAGGTAACTCAGACGAAGTCTCTCTATCGTGTAGCACTTAGTTCTTGTACTATGCATGATGATACTATAAGGCTTCTAGAGATGACTCCCATGTGACCTAATTCACCATGTAGCACTTAGACCTTAACTACAATAAGTAACGGTATAAGGTACTAGAGGTGACTGACACAAGGTTTCATTATCGTGTAGCATTTAGTTATTTACTGGCTCACAACCCATTGGGTTTCGTTAACACACCCTATGTCACCTCGACATTCAATAGTCATATTTCCATGACTATAAACCATCACACAATCATTAAGCATAAGCTTTAGACATGTCACAAATCAACCATATTATCAAATATGCACAACCCAGCAAGCATTGCACCAATAACACCACAACCATGGCATAACCATGCGTGCCTCATCATACATAATCTCTAGGCATAACACAAAGCCACCAAATTACCAAATGTGCAATTTCCAGCAAGCAAAGCATCGAGAACTATCATAAAACTATAATCGATCCTAACTAGCAGAACAATCCACTCATGTGTCTCCAAGTTTAAATCCAGAAACCCAATTAAACGAGTTAGAAAAATTCTCAAATTTGAATATGTTGTAAGGGACACATAAACGAACATTTTTTATGAAGTGCCTTAACCTAGATCCTTCTAAATTCGGCTTAGTAAATCGCTCAATCCAGTACCAAAACTGGGTTCGTTTCTAGAAAGTCTATTTTCCGAAATCAATTTGGATCCAGATCCAAATCATGTCAATTTGATCTAAAATTTGAGTATGTTAAACTAGAAAATGTGACAAACAACTTTTGTGAAGAAACCATTTTGAAATTCGAATATTAAGAGTTGATAAAAACCTCTAGAATCCTAAAAGATCACCAGTTCCAGCGAAAACTGAGGTTCTATCTGCAAATAACGGAGCTAATATCTCCTTCTTTTAAATCCCTTAAAATCTTGAAAAAAATATAAGTTGTAGCTAAAGATGTCAAAAACATTTCTCAAGAAGGAATCGACCTCAAATTCGCAACCCATTTCGATCCACAAAATTGGCAAACAGCAATGATCCAGAGATCCGAACTGCAGACAATCCATTGGATTCGATTAAACCAACTTCAATGGTGCTAATCTCACTAATCAGATTAATACTAAACTATTTTAAGTCTAATCTAACAAATCTAGATTATCACTAATACATCCTTAAGCTAATCTAAACAACACTTAAGTATAATTAACCTCCTAAGCAAGGTTTAGAGGATAAACTCATAGGATTTGCACGCCGATGAGTTCACCGCGACGAGGACGCGAAGGCAAGCGATAAACTAGCCTACGACGACACCAAGCGAGGTTTGGAAAGCACCTAAAACGGGCCTTAAAGTTCCAAAACTTGCTAGAACTCCAGCTACTGATCTTGCTGGTCAAGAGGCTGCTCGATGGCTGGATGGGCACAAAAACAACAAGGAGGAGTAGCGGTTGCAGCAGTTGGTCTAGGTAGGTTGAGGCAACGGCTCTGGCGGTCTTGGCTGGCTCCGACGGTGACCAAGCGGCCAAGAGCAGCAACGAATGGTGGTGTTGGACAGCCAAGGACGAGCAGACGAAGGCTGAGAAACGTGCGAGCAAGCCAGGTGCATGGGCGGCGGTCCGATGGCCGTATGGGCATGTGACAGAGGAGGAGGAGTGCTAGCAGATCTCTTTGGTTTTGTTGAGCTTTCTCCCTTCAACAACAATGGAGAAAGCCTTGAATTGAGGGAGAAGTAGCTATTGTAGAGGGGGCTCTCCTTGGGCTCTCTAGAGCTCAACACTTGTCATTTTCTCATTGGCTTTGCCCCCACCATGACCTCACATGACATCAACCACTCTCTCCTCAAACTTCGTCCACAACCTTGCCAATAGGTGCAAAATGTCCCTGCCCCCATGGCATACGAATTCTTGTGATTTTGTACATCAAATTCATTCAATTTCATCCAATTCTTAAACCAATCAATCCAAATTAAAGCTCATAAATTTATCCCATGTAACCACACTTAAATCCACATTTTTCCTTAACCATAAAACCATCTTGGATGCCAAAAGTGGGACCAAAAGCGGACCTACTAATTTCCCAAACCAAAATAACCATACTTTGATTTTTTCGCCGAAAAACTCGGTTTGCAGAAAAATCTTCTAAAGATAAGTCGATGTTTCTAAAATGATTTGTGAATTTTAAAGATAGGACTTCCAATTTCTAAATTTGGTTTCAATTTCACAGTTAATTTCATTCTGGCGCGATTCTAGCGTGTCATAATCTACCGAATAACTTTTAAGAATTTTCATGCATTTGACCTGTGGTTGATTATTTTCAAGTGACAATGTACATCTGCAACACATTAGCGACTCTCTGTTGTCGTGAAAATCTCGAGATTTCAAATGCGGACATAGGGTACCAAAATGACAGAAGAATCGGTCTAGTGGCGGTCGACAAGAATTGTGCAATTAGGTGGAATCACACACTCTCAATTACATACCTTTGTCGAGTCGACCTATCTCCAATCTCTAATTAATTTTTAATTGTGCCATAATAACCCCTGTAGATTAGCTCGGTTGAGAAGTCGTTTCTCGGTTGAATTCTCAAGTCTGATGTGTTAAAATCCCTTAACGGCTTCACCTAATAGACTAGTTATCTTGTGAGTGGCCAACTCTGAGAAAAGAACTATAAGAGCATAGATGAAATGCTCGTCTCATTCTATAAGAACTATAAAATCAAGATATCACACGTCTAGACTTAGAAGATGAGTGTGGCCGTTACTTAGAAGATGAGTGTGGCCGTTGAGCTCATGAGGAGCCGTGGGAGAATGGAGATGAAGTTTAGATTCCAACTAAGTAGTTGTGGCTTGGCTCAAACACCAAGTGAAGGTGGAGATTGTTGAAAATATATCTTGAGTTTGAGATCTAAAAGAAAACTTGTAGGTTTTATAGTGGAAGTTAGATTATTAGTTTGAGAAGGTTTGTATTTGGATCTGAACCTTATATTAATATAAGAAGTGAATGTTCTTCTAGAGTTGCATGCAAGAGGCTTTTTTTTTTTTTTTTTTTTTGTACATTAATAATGGCCGTGACAATCATTTATGCATCATCCTCATGAATGAGTGTTTAGACCTGTAAAAATTTCATTAGATCAAGTGATTATATTGCGAGAAATTATACACGCTAAACACTATATTGAATTATTGGGTGTAATTAGAGTTGAGAATTACTTTGAGTGTTAGAATCATTTAAGTGTGGTTATAATCTCTATTATATCACTTAATTTATAGTGAAATTGTGTACTGCTTTCCTTGTAGAGTAGGTACCACCAACTAAGCTATGTAAATCTGGTTACTGATTTATTTCCTTATTCTTTTTAATTTATTGTTTGATCATTTTTTTCCACAATATGTCTAATCATGATATCCATCACTCCTATATTATAGATATATTGTGTCGCCTCGTACCCCGGGCACGCAACAACCCTTTCCTTGGTCGATAGAAAGCAATGTCCTAGGACTCATTGCCGACCCTTTCTTTTAATTGCACATACAGAAGCCCATAATAAAATCCCCAGACAACAGAAATATGGGATAGAAAAGTAGGATACCATTTTCACCAAAACAATTTTCATAAACAAACTAGTTATACACAGAGGCCAACTCTAAGGTTTATGTACAAGAGATCTATCTCCAAGAAAAACTACTGAGTCATCCATTCTCCTGACCTTTCCGCCTCAAGCTCTGAGTTCTTCATACTAAAGACCTGAAAATGGTTATACAATAATCAATGAGATATAAATCTTAGTGAGTCCTCCCCTAAGCCCCCGATTAGAACACCAACTCAACTCATGGTATCTCTCCAAAACCACCCCATAAACAAACCACAACTAACAACCAACAATCAACAAATCACAACAACCAACATCAACCCCTAACCACATAGTCAGTTCGCATGCAACTTTACCTGATATGCCATACCCTGTATGTTGAATCTTAGCACAATACACGCAATGCACATGGCTGTTAGATGATATAGTTCATCAATCACATACAAGTCGTGTCACAAGCGATCTCACATGTCCATTGCCACACCCTGCATGTTATCGATTCATGCGTACGTGCCATAAACAATATGCCCAACTCATGTATAACCGGAACTAGTGACACTATGATTCTCATACGTTCTTGCACTTTAGTGTGCTACCTATCCCTCATCAATCGATCACACGAGTCCCGATTATAAGGTAAAATCATTGTGACATGTCTCATACCATGCCGCATAATTTTACCTCATAATAAGGCCCAACCAACTCAACACTCACGTGTGTTCCTATTATTAATAACCTACCAGCCATAGCTAACTTTCCAGTCAACGATCACCCGACTTCTGACAGGCTACCGATAAAAATCGGGCTTCGTCCCGCCCTGTCGGGCATGGCTATGTCTAATACTTCCATTTAGACGATATCCCAAAAGAGACATCGGTCCAGAATCTATTGCGACCAGCTTCCAACTCCCGTCAGGTATCACCCCCAAACTTCCGTTAGGTGACGGATTCCACTTCTTAATCATGCATGCACACCACTAAAACTCTCTTCTTATCTTTGAGCATTTAGCCAATGCACGATGCTTGCAAATGCAATTTCAAATCATTTTCCCCTAAAGGCGGTCCATTTCCAACGTCCCTCGGACAAGGCATATTTCCTTCTTCTTTTTTTTGTGAAAACCACTCAATTCGTGCGGATTCCCATGCATGTATACACTCAAATCATCTCATAAGATCAAAACACATAAAATTAGACACTTTTTCATTCTCGAGTGAACAGTGTCACGTGAACAGTGAATTTTCAGAATTAAATAACTAATAAATTAAATCCAAAAATCATTATAAACACTAATTAAAGCAAGCAATTAATCAATTAAAGTTAACCAAGCTTAATTAAGCACATAAGCCACGATTAAGCAAATAAAGCAAGATTAAATTAAACTAATCTTAGCCATTCATCTAACCACCTATCTTAGGACTAATATAACTTAATTAAATCTCCTAAACTAAAATCAACACTAATTAAAGCAACCCTAAGTAGGTTTAGGCACTGATCAAAGAATTAGGAGCTAAACTCACCCGAAATGGGCCGGAAACACGGACACGACGGCGAAGATGGAGGCTACGTTCGGGGACCTCTACCATAAGGAGCCAAGGCGGTCCCGGGGCTGGAACAGCAACCACAAACTCGGACTCCCACTGAAACACTGAAAACTGGATTGCTAGAGGAGGAACAGAGCTGAACAGGCTTGGCCGGAGCTCCAGCGAGGGGTTGGCCGATGACCGGCAGCACCTAGGGGTCGAGGGGGACTTGCTAGTGACTGGGATGGGTGGAGGTCAGGTTGAAATGGGAGGAAAATGGCTGAAACGGGCGAAACAAGCAAAGCAGTGCAAGCTACTAGGCAAACCGACAAACCGAAGAGTGGTTTCTTCCGACCGACCGACGAGTCGGCCGACAGCTCCATTCGGCAAGCGACCGGGTCCTCCTAAATAGTTTGGGCCTTCTGAGGGCGATAGTGGGTGGCACGAAGGCTGATTCTCATGGGAATGCAACTTTTAACTCGGGTTTTTGGAGAAATGCCAGTTGGAGTAGAAATAGGAAGAAGAGGAAAACATGGGAGAAAGGGCTACGAATTTGTTTGGGGCTGAAGAGGGGAGAGAGAGAGATGTGAGGGCTGGTTTCTCTAGTTCTCTCAAGCTCTCAAAAGGCTTCAACAATGGATAAAGCAAGGGGGAGAGGAAGAAGATGACTGCTCAGCTGAAGGGGGGCCACCATTTGGCCCCTAAATATCCATTTTCATTATCACACATGCCCCACCAACTGCTGTCTTCCATCCTCAGCCATTTGCAGCACCCAAGCTTCCTCAACACACTTCCCAAATGGTCCAAATGTTACTCACCCCCTTGGCCTACGAATTTGGACATTTGGCCCTCCAATTCCAATTCAATTCTCTTTCAATTCTCCCCCATTTGGACTCAAATCAAAGTCTATAAATTCAGCCAAGGTGCCATCATCCCTCTTAGGATTTTTTTCTCGTCAATTTGTCCAACTTGAATCCCAAAAATGCGGTAAAAAATGGCCATCTGATTTTCCCGGTTAAAAATGGCCCTACTTTGAATTTTTGCCAAAAATTTCGGTTTGCAGAAAAATCTTCAGAGGATGAGTCAACATTCCTAAAATGAATCGTGACATGACAGAACTTTTAATTTTTGAAATCGGGTTTAAATTCGTGGTTAATTTCAATTTGGCGCGATTTTAACGTAACCTAACCTACCGAGTAACTTTTAGGAACTTTTAGTGCAATTAACCCGTGGTCGATTATTTTTTTAGCCATATTGTGCATCTTCAACTCATTGGCAACTCTCAGTTGTCGTGAAAATCTCGAGATTTCAAATGGGGATACGGGGTACAGAAATGACAGAAAAATCGGTCTAGTGCCGTTTGTCAAGAATTTTGTAATTAGGTGTGACTAATCACATACCTCTGTCGAACCGACCTATCTCCGGCCTCTGGTTGATTTTGACAGTACTATAATGACCCTTGCAGATTAGCATGGTCGAGCAGTCAATTCATAATCGAATTCTCGAGTCTATTGTGTTTAGATTCCTTAACGGCTTCACCTGATAGGCTAGTTATCTCATAAGTGGCCAACTTAGAGAAAAGAACTATCGGTGCGTCAATGAAAAGCTCAGCTTATTCAATCAAAAACAAAACCCGAAAATCGAGATGTCACAGATAAAGTTCATTCCAGAAATAACCTTTTTTGCATTTTTCTCGGACTTTAACTGATTTGGGATCATGCCACCGCAACTTCATGTATGCCAACGGCTTCTGCCATGCTTTTGGTCATGATCCGATACCTTGAGATTCTAGGTCTTGGCTTAAGTGCCTCTACTTCTCTTTCTCGATGTTGGTATTGGCTAATACCTGTTTCGCATATTTCAAAACTCCAATTGGACAAACATATTCTATCACTATCTGATTGGCATAATTTTCATAGTATTTGATAATTATAAATGCGATATCTTGCTTAATAGAGCCGATCCCTCGTAAAGACAATGTCTTTCTCAAAATGGCTAACACTTGTTTTGGCCGAATAAAAGTGCCAACAAGAATCAGATTTTCTTTTTTTCCTAGAAAATCTCATCTGTATATTCTTGTTTTCTTTTATACCTTCCCTTCACATTTCCAAATTCAGAACAATTTATGTACCTTCATATTTCAAATGTCAGAATACGAATAGTTATGATCAACCAAATATGTTATGTATGGCATGCGTATGTGTTGGTATGACAATACAGTATCGTAGACTTGTAGAATATTGGACGCATACGTGGTATACAAGTTTGATAACTCGACTTGTACCATTTTAAAGATGAAATTATCCATATAAATTGTGTCAAAACTGAAAGAAGTAAATGAAATCATTCATTTTTATAAGTGATACGGATCAAGAATTCGCCGTAGAATTCCAGATCATCCACTGTATCTGGACCAAGATCAGTCCACACCGCCTTTGCTGGTGGAGACTCCTCGATCTCCTGTGCCAAGTTCTCCGTCGCAACCACTGGCGCGGTCATTGTCACCCTGCCTCCCTGAGAATCTCACCATCCGACGTCAAGCAAATCTACCAACGACAACAGGTCCATTGTCATCGGAGAAGTCGTAGCATAAGACAGCGAGTCACATGCCGGAACAGCAAGAGGAACCGCTTTTGGAAAAGTCACAGCATAAGACAGTGGGTCATATGCCGGAAAAGCAAGAGGAGCTGCTTTCGGAGAATGCTCAGCGGTCGTGGAAACATCTTCTGCTCTGGCGTCCACAGGGATCAGATTCGCCTCGCCGATGAAGAGATCGCGGGAACAGAAGAAAACAAATGGTTTGCCAGGGAGGAGTTCTCGTGATGATAACATCAGTAATTTTCTCAAGGCAAACAGTTACTATTGCCAATCAATCCAATTTTTCATTGACTGTTACTATCTTCTACATTGAAAATGGATACATGGTTTAATGGTATGATGCACCTGCTTGCGTTTGTTGTCACTTTGTCATTAACCACGTGTTAGTAAGGATTCTTTTTTTTTTGTTTCCTTACTTAATGATTGGGTGACGCCCGAATCAGCTTTCATGTACTTTGATTAATTTACTGTCCCGGACAATCTATTTACAAAGTAATAGATAGTTTTTGGCCAAAGCCGAGATCCGTTCATATGGTCGTAGGTGCTTTTTGGCCAAAGCCAAAATAATTATGGACAAATTTCTACGTTGCGACAGCTTTGATAAATTATCCTTTCCTTATACATTGTCTGGGGGAAAAGAAAAACGTTTCAACCATTGTCCTCTAATAAGCGTACAATTGGTCGGTGCGAGGAGCTGTCACACGTGAGACCCGGGCCAAATGAAGCTTAGACATCTGCCGTATCCCTTGAATATCACTCTATTCAGCTGTCTACCTTTATAGAAAAATCGAAGGTGAGAAACCGGTCCTATCTCTAGACAACAGGCAAATGTCTTTCGGCAAGTTTAGACCACCCCAATACGCTATCGATCGATTGTTGAGAACTAATTTGGTTGTTGCAAAACTCGATAATATGATGCATTCCTTCTAAAAGGAGACGGTACTTCTTTTCATTTTGAATAAGAAAAGGAGCATTGAAATTTATGATAGATAAGAGGGATAAGTAAAATGTATCTTTGAAAGAAAAAGCTTCCATTAACGTCAAATATCATTCTTCCAGTACAAGAAGAAAAATAGAAAGCCTCTGTCTTTCTTCCTAGCCTCCCTCTCATTTTGTAATTTGTGGAAAGATGATTGTGTTAGGTTTCCCGTCCTGAAATTTACTGTGAATACTCAATTCAAAAATTGCCATACGTATATAAATACATGTGTATATCCTTGAAACTTTAGAGTACAAATGGGGAAACCTTGAACTTCACTTTTCCAAATAGCTTTACTTCTAGCATAAGCTATATATGCTTGGAAGTTTCCCCAGGCGACACGTTCTAATTTTGTTCCTTATGCTTGTACGACGCACCATCATTTCATCATACGTTAGAGAAACAAATCCTGCCTACGTCAAGATCATGTCACCTCAGCTTAAATGAACCGAACATTTAAAAAAAAAAAAATGTTAGTTTATTGTGAACCGAATCATATGGTACTTGAACCGAAATCACACGGTTTGATTCAGGTTTTCGGGTTTTCTTTTCTTTTTCTAATAGATCCCTTTGTTGGTTCATTCCTTCCTTCCTCACAGGGGGCTTACCTCATTTGACGACCAGCACAAGAAAATGTCCCCACCATCCATTTGCTTGAACCATAAGTCACGAGGTAGAAGATGGAGATGATGCCGATGGTGGCGGCCAAGAGGAAGCGGGGATGACTGAAGGCAAGTCCTTGGCTGTCAAGATGAGGGGGTTGGCTTGCCGGGACCTGAAGAGGCGAGAATCGCCGAGCCAGAGGGTCAATTCGAGGGGCTGCTTCGTTAGGGTCAAAGAATCCTTTGACGAGGATGCAACGGAGTCATCCTTTGATGTGGTCAACTGTTGTTGGCATTGAGATTTTCGCCAACAAGTCAAATTAGGTTAGAACTTGAGAATTGAGATTCTTGATTGCGATAGGACTCGTTTCACGGTAAAAAGAGTCATTTAAACACCATTGGAGTTGCATTTGTTTATAGGTACTGAGAGCATCTCATTTCATTTGCATTAAGGTATCGTTTTCCAAATAAACGAAGAAAAAGTTAACTTTTAAGTTGATTTTTAAATCAAACCTAAAAGGTCAACTCTTGGTCAACATTCCATATAATTGTGAAAATCATAAACAGACATCAACTTATCTATAGTTAAGTTTTTAATATTCAGTTTTTTCTTAAAAATGAATGTGGGTTGACATTTCAGTCACATCAAGTTTTAATTTTTTATTAAAAAAATTCCAGAATTCATATAGTTGATTTCCTTTTTAGATGTTTGATCTAGAGATCATGGAAACTCAAGATTTCAAGCCCAATTTCAAATTTAGAGCTCCAGCTGGTCAGCCAACGTTCGAGCACAAGTTTAAGGCTATGGTTGACTTTTTCAAATAAAGTCAATGAGCACATTTAAAATTCCATTAGGCAAAATGAATTTAATTCTAATATCAATTTGGGAACAATTAGAAAAATTCGAGGAAGTGAGCATAAAATGACAAATTAGGACCAAGGGTCGACCCAATTGATCATGGGGTGATTTGAAGAGGAATAAGATAATTAGGAAGCCTCGGGTCAACCTAGCCAACCCGGCTTGATTCGGTCAACCTAATTTGACAAGGTTAACCCAAGGCAACCACAAAAGTTGGCCCATTAAGCCCACAAGGCCGCTTCTGGCCCCCTCTCTTTATGATTACAAAAATAAAATTTTCTCTCAATTACCAAAATTAAATATAATGTCATTAGTGCTTAAGAGCACCAATCTTAACTATTCATTTCTCCTCTAATCTAGACCATTGGATATGCCAAGTCACCCATTCATGTGACATAACAAGACCAATCATCTCTTTCCTTATTTATTAAGCAAAGAACTTCAACCGTATCATTATAAGGAAAGTTGTAGGGTTCGATTTAGTCTCAAATTTGATTTTTCTCTTCAAAATATCCCTTCTAATTAATAGGTCTGTATTTTCTATAATAATCCAGCCATTGTTATTGAAAAATTCCAGAAAAAAAAAAAAAAAAAAAAAAACTCTCTCTCTCTCTCTCTCTCTCTCTCTGCGGGCATCTTTCCTTCATTGGACTTTCCTCGCCGTTGCTAGCCAATTCTGACATCAATCCGGTCATTCTCAACCTGTGACCGGCCACCTTAAGGTGTCCTTCAGTTGATCGTGATGACCACTGTCCACTCCCCATCGCCAGAAACCCTCCAATTTTGCTGATTTCGAAGAATGGATAGGTGTACTGGAAGTTTTTAAACTTATCATTTAATTAAATCCTCTAATTTTTTTTTAAAAAATTAATTAAGTTCTAAAACTTATCAAGAAAATATAATTAAGTTTTAAAACTTTTTAAAATGTGCAATTAACATAATGACTTAATTGGATAAATTTGACAAATTTTAAGATTCAATTATAGTTTTCGAAAGCTTTAGAGACTTAAATGCAGTTTCACGATAAGTTTTAAGATTTTATTGTCATGTGGCCATTTTAAGGTTTCAACGGAAGTCAAACGTCTTCTTTTCCAAAAAAAACTCTTTTATATCGATTCTTGCTTTTTAACATCTTCCCTTCAAATTCCAAATTTCAAAGCACTCCTTCATAAAAAATCGGACGTGTACACACGTCATATTTACTTTACTTATATCATTCGCTAATGATTCGGATAATTGATTTATTTTTAAAATGAAATTACTTATATGGATTGCGTCAAGATAACAACAAATGACAAATTACGTACTTCAAAAAAGTATTCATAATTCCTAGAATGTTTGTTCTAATTTTACACGCCACCCTGCCTCATGTACTCAATTAGCTTCCGCAAAAGCTACGAAATCCAAACTTCCGATGGGCGATTGGCCATCGGCGCTCGAGGAATGGCTGGACTACGTGCTGTACGGTGGCGATTACACAGCGGAGTTCGCGGATCATCCACTGTATCCCGGCCGAGATCTGTCCAAGCCATCGCCAGCCGGGACTCCCAGATCTCCTGCGGCGCCGAGTTCTCTGTCACAACAGTCGGCACCATCCTTGTCGCCCCGCTTCTCTGAGAATTCTGAGCATACGACATCGAGCACGTCACTGGCGACGACAAATCCATCCTCGTCGGGGAAGTCGCAGCATAAGACGGTGAGTTATCTGCCGGAACAGCAAGAAGTGCCGCTTCCGGAGAATCCACGGCATTCACGGGAACGTCCTCTGCACCCTCGTCAGCAGGAAAACCCCGTTCAGATGGCGTGCCGTTTGGTTCAGTACCTGGCGAATCGCTTGCCGATCAGGTCGTTCTTCGCCTTCCAGGTGCTCTCAGGGATCTCCAGCTTCTCGAACAAGAGCGTGACCGCCGTGCTCGTGTCGGTCCTTGGCATCGTTTGCTTCGCCTCTTGCTTCACCGACAGCTCCGACGTCCACGGCGGAGTCTATTTCAGGCGCGTTTATGTCCGCTTATGCTCGCTCGCAATTCGTGACACTTCGTATTGGCAAAATAAACGAATTTATAACTATCTACGATCCCCGGATCTGCATTTAATAGAATTTTCATGTTCAGGTTCATCACATGCCTACAAAGCCGAACCACATATCGTCTTCCTCGCTATCAGATCCGGCCGTCGGATTTCGTCCATGCCGCCATGTCCACGGCGGTTTATGCAGCGCTAGTGCTTTCGGATCCGAATGTGATGGATGCCCTCTACCCGTGTGCATCGGGTCGGCTCCGCTTGTCGCTCCAGTGGGTGCGGCTCGCGGTTGTTGTCTTCTCTGCTTTGCTCTTGCTGATCTTTCCAACTTATCGGCGAGGGGTCGGCCTCGCCGTCGCCGGTGCGGGCACTTCATGCGGTTGTGACGAGAGCTTGAAGGGAGCGCGGGAAGAGAAGAAAGCGAATGGTTTGCCGTAGGGGAGTTCTTGTGATGATTTTTATTGGAGCGAATGTCAATAATTATTTCTAGGTAGTACGAAATTATTTCTAGCTAACCAATCGGAAAACAAGCGTATATGCTTTTTGACTTTTTCCATCAAACAATTATTTTAATTGAAATTCTGTATATCGTCTATTGCACTCGTAGTAGTGTATTTGCTAGGGATGTGCTACTAGGCCGATTCAACCCGAAAACGGTCAGAACTAAACTTGTCGGCTCGTCTCTAGGAACTTAGACCGAGTTAGGATTGATAAGGATTTCATCATATGATTCTCTTATATTTTTAATGGAAGTGTTATAGTATTATATCTACTAGGATTGTGCAATTAAGTTGGTTCAACTTGAAAATGATCAAAACCTTCCTCGTTGTCTCTGTTTGAGGAGCTGACCAAAAACAAAAAACAAAAAATCTCTATTCGAGAAATTTGTAACCGATCTATGGTTGGATCCGATGCTAGAGTCAAATTGGTTTAGTACAAAAGTAATCTTGAATCGTGTATAATTTTACTTTGCACTCTAGTTAGAGATAACTGGTTATTCAGAGTGAGTGCGTTGGTGTCTTCAATTAGAGAGATGAATCGCTCAAAAAAGTGAAATTGAAAATCGAATCGATCAATTCAGGAACTGGTTGGAATTGGGCTGGTTCCAAAGTAAAATGGTGGGAGTTGCACAAGTTGTTCTTCTTTCATTGAATCTAAAATGCTACCACAGAATTCGAAATTGTCTGAAAATCAATAGCGATCCAGTGATTCTCTATGTGTGCGTGTGTTGAGCGGTCCAAGATTCAGATTTTAGTAGATGCTAAACAGAACTTCGTCTTTTGCTGGATCAACATGGAAACCGGTCGGTTCAATCTTGACTCTGAAAAACCGGCCATTTGATTATTGAGTCTAGGCTGGGAATGGACCTACTACTCAAAAACACCCTAGTTATTAACATATAAAGAAAGACAAAGAAACACAGCTGATTTTTATCTATTTTTTCTCTTCCATTCTCTAGCTACATATCTCTCTAACACGACGTAGACTGCATCCTCGGCCTCGTCGTCGTGCTGCCGCCCACCGCCATCGACTTTGATGCTCAATCCCCGCCTCACCCGCCACCGCCGACACACGTACTTTTCGCTTATACTTGGCGAGCTCGATTCTGGTTTACACAGCCTACAATTTTGAAATTAGTGGAAATATCGTTTGTTCTAGGCCTCTTGGAAAGACGGCGAAATAAACAGTGAAATACTCATTCCAAGAACTACGATACGTATACACATACATGTACACGTCCTTAAACTTTAGAGGACGAATGGGGAAACCTCGGCATCACTTTTCCATGTGGCTTTCGTATCTAGTTCTAGCACAAACTATAATCCTTTTCAGGTCATCTCGACCTTTACTTTTTCTCTAGTTTGGTAATATACTAAACTAAGTTTTTTTTTCCTTCGCTTGGACGCTTCCCCGGGTGAGGCCTTCTAATTTTGTTCCTTTTGCTTGTACGACGCAGCATCGTTTCATCATATGTTAGAGAGTCAAATCTTGCCTACGTCAAAGGCCATGTGAGCTTGGCTTACACGAATTATTAAATTACGTAGGTCCGATGTGAGTTGAGTCCTCATCATCCGAAGCTCCATAAGGATTGGACTCACATGATCCGAGTATAGACAATATACAATATGTGCGCTGCGCTCCATGTATTATTAGTACAAAGGCGATCAAGACTCAAAATATGCATCTGTTTAAAGGAATTACTAATGTTCTCTTTTACAAGGGATGATATCCCTAAATAAATTGTCCAATTTTTTTTTGTAAATATAAATTAAATTGTAATTTTATACCAAATAAAAAGGACTAGAAAATGAAGAAATTTTTTTATCCATCAAATTCCATGTGATCATACGCTTGGTTCCAATGATCTCGATTGGTCAATATAGTGATGCAGGACTAAAGTTTATCCATGAGAATGTTTTGCTGATATATATATTTTTCTTTGAATTTTTTTATTTAACCTTGAGTTTAAGGGAATGATATTAGCCAATTTTTATTTTTTTTGTAATCATATTGTACTTTATGTTGATATCTGCTCTTAATCATAGTTTAGCGAACCATTAAGACAATTACATAGGTTCTTGTATAAAAATCAAAATCTCCTCGTAAAATTTATTTAAAACGTGCTTGAGTAAGGAAATGACTATGGTATGAAAGTCATTCTTTTATTATCATCGATGACATGATCCACGCCGAAATGAATTAGGAAGAAATGAACACATTCAACTTTGCAACTGTGCATCGTCTCAAAAGACAAGAGTTCTAGATGTGGTGTGGTTCAAATACTGGAAAGTGGGAAACCGATCCCGTGCCGCTTGGTCGGGAACACGACGAACAACATACTGCAGATGACTCCGATCCCCACCGGCAACGCCGTCAGCACCTCCCTAGTCTCGTCCGATGGCGCCGGGTAGAAGCAGTTCACCACGTTCTCGTCGAAAAGCGCGATCGCTCCAAACACCAGTACCGACAAGATCGCATGCACAAAGTCTATGAACCTCAGCCTGTATTGATCCTTGAGCTCAGACGTGAGCGTGTCCGACCCGTCGATCACCCACAGGCCGTGCGGCGTGGCGAACCCGTAGCACACATTCCCCTTCTCATCCCTGAAGCTGTCGGTGAAGGAGAGGAGGAAGCTGGACAGGCCGCAGAGGAGCACCAGGCCCGCCGTCATGGCCCGGCTGGCCGGGTCGCAGTGGCCTTGGTTCGAGAATATCGGGGACAGGAGCTGGAACGCGAGGACCGTCCCGGTGGGCAAGAGTTTGGCCAAGTGGGCGGTGCTCTCGAACGTTTGCCTCATGGCCTTTTGTATCAAGTTCCTCCTATCCGCATCCTCGTCCTTCAGGAGCGGGAGGGTATGCTCTGTCGAGCTCTCGTCCCGCACTTTGATCTCCATCTCCACTGTCGCTAACGCCAAACCCAAGTCTTGAAACCGCAAGAATTTGCTTAAATTCTATCTCTGTAGATGGTATTGAATTCTTTGTAGATTGGACCGGGAAGAGAGGATGTGGTTGTTTTTATAGGTTGTGTGGGATTTGATGTGGGCAAAATATGAGTGGAGGATAAGCGAGGGGAAGGGTGGGGTTTCGTGATGTCTTGCAAGTAACCGAGACCGACACATAACTGGGTTTTGCACGGTGCCTCTAATTTCTGGTTCCAACTGTGTCTAGCGATGAACATGGATCGATGACGTTATTTTGCGCACAAATCATTCAATTCCGTTCCTACGGGAAGCTTTTGGCATCGGCAAATACGTTGTTTTCTCAGAAAGAGAGAGAGAGAGAGAATCTTCTGGATAAGGGAGAGACGGAATTCTAGGTCAATGATGTTGCTTGTTGTATGGGAGGGCCATCTTCCAAGACACCCTTTCGGAAAATGAGGGGAAAAAACAATACCTTTTACCCCCTATACTTGCCCAATTCTTCCGATTCGATCATAGAATTTGTGAGGTTCCATTTGTCGGATTTTACCAAATGGGATAGTGGTCATTCTGCCTCCGACTTCAACGAATCGAAATTTTATATCAAAATAGTCGGTTTAACCGTACAATGAAAAACTGTTATGTATCTGTATGATTGTATCACGGGATATTGTTGTTGCAATTTGTTCTATGCAAATTGATTTTATTTGGCTGCATCGACCTTTCTGTTTTTTTTTTTTTTCCCTCTTTGGTCAAAGAAAGATTTATTTCATTACTTGACAGTACATGGCAAAGCCCAAAGGGCTTGAGATGGGCTAAATGTACCCGCGAGTGGGCTGACAGAAGCTTCAGACAGTCCATGATCAGTAACCTCCTTCTTCCCAGTAATACGCATGGATATGTTAAAGCAAGGATTTTGCTTTTTCATCTCTGTATTTTCGTTATTTTCAATTTTTCTAATCAAGTCTGACTGCTTAAACAAAATATCTAATCAAATCCTTTCAAACAAAGTCCAGACAAATTTGGCTAACAAGACCATCAGATACACCGGAGTATAAAGTAGATTAAATATTGCATACGTGAACAATCTTTATGGGTACTAAATTAATGGGAGCATAACAAAAATTGAAAAGAGGGTTTAATACTTCTCTATTTTTCCAAATAGGACCTAATTGCATGGATATGTTTATTGCAAACAAGTTTCTACATTTGGGAGAGTAATGGAGCAAAATAACAGAAAATTTTAGGACACCCTCTCTGTTAACACTCGTCTCAGGTACTTTATCAAGCAATCTTTAAAATTTTTTGTAATTTACGTGATTGTAATTTACGTGATTTGTCAAAAAGTTAAAAGATTTTTTTTTTTGGTCAGAAAAGTTAAAAGATTGAACTGCAGTTAATACAGTAGCTTCGCGGCTCCTAATGTATTTCCCCTTACAATATAAAGTTACAATAGCTTCCGCTCGTAAATCACGAGAAACTCCCGAACTTATGTCCCGGGATTCGGCATCAATAAAATAAAACTGAGTTTCTGAAATACTTTACTAATGTCAAGAATCCATTAAGACGTCATAAAAAAAAATGATTGGGCTCGTGAATATGAAATCATCCGCAATTAGTGACGTGCGCGAATCAAACTTAGACTATCAATACATATATTGATACCCAATGAAAATGGATCACAGTTAGAGCCGTCGAATGGGTGGTCGGATCGAAAATAATCTGATCCATATTGACATATTTTCATGCAATATAAATTAATACTTATACCTGACCCGACCTGACCTAACCCATATTATCAAAACAAATTAATATTCTAGGAAAACCTGTACACACTTATTTAACCCACTTCAAGCTCTTCCCTTGTATATGTTACTTAGATAAAAACTTCATGTCGAAAGAAAAAAAAAATAATAAAAAATAAGTAAAAAAAATAAAACAAAAAACAAAAAACTTATAAATTGAAATACTTATACAGACTTAGGGCTGGAAAAATGGGTTCTATACCCATTTTGTGACTCAAATTCAATGAGCTTAATCTCAACTCATTTGCTTTTTTTTTTTTTTTTTTTTTTTTGAGCAAAACTCATTTGCTTTTTAGATGAGTTATAAATGGCTTGAGAAAAAAAAAGTGAAGGAAATGGACAAATTTCAAAACATATTTTGTAAATTTTTTCCATTTTTTTTTTACTATTTAGACTCTGGGGGAATGACTTTAAAGGTTTTCTTTTGGTTTTGTCAAACAATGACTTTGAATTGATTGACTCATATTTACACAAAAATAATGTTTAGATAATTTACAAAATAATTTACAAATCAAGCTTAAAAATAATGGAGATTAGATATTACTACTACTCAAGTTTGTTTGAACATAGGGATATATCATACTTTTCCAATAAAATAATATGAAAAGTAAAATTAAAAAATGAAAAATGAAAAAGAAATTAAAACCTAAAAATATAATTTCAAATGAAATCAAAATTTAAAAAACTTCATCTTCTTCCCCATTTAGAACATAAGCCACATATGTAGTACCGACATGGACAAGTGACACAACACGATACGACATAACACGCCGACACATCATCTTTCCAAAAATAGAGAATTTCGATATGTTATATATTAAATATATATGCACAAATAATAAATAATAATAATAAGAGCCTATAATTAATTCACACTAAAAATATTAATCCAACATTTGTTAATGGCATTCATTATTTTAATTTAACAAATTCAACTATATTCCATTACAATAATCCATAAAACTTAAAAGGAAAAAAACAAACAATCCACATTCTACTATGTGCACTACAAGTCCTCAAATCTATCATAAAAATGCAATTGAGTCCTAAAACTTATTAAATTAATGCAATCAAGTCCTTACGTTAGTACCATCAATTTGTTTAATGGAAAATGCTGAATTGATATTTTTAAATTTATTTATTTATCATATGTGGCATTTTTTATAAAAATTTTCTTTAAATATTATTTAAAGAATAGTAAAAAAAACTTTTAAAAAAGCTAAAATAATTCTTTAAAAATTTGGGGAAAAAAAAAGGTCATGGGTGGCTAGGCATGCCACCGTCATTATTGCGCTGCCATCGTCAAAGGGACGATGGCAGATGAGGTCACTGGCCGTAGGTGGCGGAGGTGGGGTAGCCTTTACCAGCCTTGGCAAGGCCCGGGTGAGGCTCGCCTAGATCTGCATGACGCTTGCTGTCATTATGACTGGCGAGGCTCCCTAGCCCTAGGTGAGGCCTTGCTAGCCCCAAGCGAGGGTCGACGACTCTCACTAGGCCCGAGTGAGGGCATAGCGTCCCCCAGATATGGGCAAGCCATTGTTGGCCCTTGCTTGGCCAGCAAAGGCTGCCCCCCTCCACCACCTAGGGTCGGTGAGGTTGTCGGCCCCTTCTAACAGGGGTAGCGGATGCGGTGCCTAGCCCCCACAATCCCTATCGTTTTTTTTTTTTTCATATATTTACATTTTAACCCTCAAGTATTGAAAATTTTTACTAATGATCCTATACGTGTTGAAATCGTGTGTCGTAATTCTGAACTCATATGTCAGAGTGTATTGGGGAGAGTTGACAATGTGTCAAATTTTTTGACAATTGTTGACTATGTGTTAGAAATGTGTCGGAGTGTCGGATATGACATGAAAGCTTCTGAAGAGTGTTGGTGCTTCTTAGGAATCTCTCTCTGAAAAAGAAATCCACTTTCTCTCTCTACTTTAATAGAAAAATGGCGACGACCACCAGAAGAAGGACTTAGCTCAGGCCAATTAGGCAGTGGTTTGCTCCCTCTCCTCCTTCGTCTTCCATTGCCTCCTCCTTCGCCTCCCCCTCCTTCTCCTTCACCTTTGCATCCTATGCCTCCGCCGCCACCTTCACCTCCTTCTTACACAAATCTGCCTCCCCAACGTCAACCTTCACTATCTTGCGTAGCACTCTCCTTCCATATGCTTCTCCCTTGCCCACTCAACTTTGGTGTGCCAGTTCATAACACGGGACGGCCAGCTCGTCAGGTCGAGCAACCAGTAGAAGGCGTCGTGGCAGACTTGTAGTGCTCACAACAGCACATCCCGACTCGTTCCAATGCAACTTTTCAAGAGTTGTGGATCCCCGAGCACGAGTGTTGGTTACGCACTATTATTAAGCAGTGTTTTTTTTTTTTCCCCTAAGAGAGTCAAGCGAGCAAAATGAAGACATCAATATGGGTTGGGCTGGTAAACTAAATGGGTCAAGTGTGGGTCATGTGCAAGCTCATATAGACCCATATAAAGTTAGGCTCAGATATCTTAAGTCAATTTCCACCCATTTGTAAAATTTTAAGTGACCATTTGTAACTTGACCCCCTAAAAGTGAGTCGCAAAGTGGGTTTCTAACCCATATTGACAGCTCTGACTCACGCTCCAATTCCAATTCCACCATTTGGACAAAGACAGTTGTTGGATGCCCGTTATATAAATTGAGATGACAGGAAGACGTTGCTTAGATTGAGGTCAAGCAAATCCAGAATTGTTGCTCAGAGCAACGACTCTTCCCTTGCACGCCACGTCCACCTCATCAACCAAGACAGCACGCTGTCTTCACTCTCGTTTCCAAGGTAAGGTCAATAGGGATGACGAGTACCTCATCTCATATTGTCTTGTGCAGCCTAAAATCGAGAAAATTGTCAAAAGATTCTAAACATTTTTTTTTTTTTGGTAAGGAATTCTAAACATTTTATTGACGCCTATTTAATTCTAAATTTTTTGATTTAGTGTCAATTCAGTCATTCCGATTAATTTTGATTAAATATTGCTAATGTAGATGCTGGTCAGCTTACATAATATGGTCGGTGCTGACATGAAACCACTTTTAATAATATTTTAATTTTCTTTGAATTTTATTTTACTTTTATTTCCTTTTCCTTTTTTCCCTTTATTTTATTCCTAAATTGATACCATTAAAAGGTTTAAACCTAAATTGATATTATTACAATAGGTTTAGAACTTTTTTTACACTTTTCCTGCCTAAAACTGATTATGCAAAGCTGAAATCCCTAAACCTCAATAATGTAAGCTGCACAAGAAGGATCTAAGATGAGCTACTCGCCGTTCCTAGATTGTCTTGTGCAGACTAAAACTCAATGATGCAAGCTGCAGCCCCTAAAACTCAATAATGCAAGCCACACAAGACGATCTTAGATGAGCTACTCGCCATCCCTAGTGACTCGATATTACCTTAAAAATGAGAGCGACGACAAAGTGCCTTTTCTTTTTTATATTTTATTTTTTATGATGATGTATGTGTTTTGGGTATTAGTAGTCCTGCGTAGGGGTTACTTACCAGATATTACAAAACCACAAGGTCTCTTTTCTACTAGGTTCGCAATGAAGACTGAGTAGTTGAGAAACCTTTTGAGGAAATTAACCATAGGTAATAGTAGTCCTACGTAGGGGTTACTTACCAGAAATTACAAAACCAAAAGGTCTATTTTCTACTAGGTGCGTGATGGAGACCGAGTAATTGAGAAAACTTTGAGGAAATTAACCATAGGATTGAGAAAACTTTGAGGAAATTAACCATAGGATTGATTTGGGGCGCTCTATTAAGGGCAAATAAATTCTGCAACTACATCCATTTTTCAACCATAAATATAAAAACATATTGACAAAAGAAACCAAGCAAATAAAATTCCTAATTTCTGTTGGTTTGAACCCATTATTTTGTGGAGTTACATGACAAATTAGCATTATTTGAACTTGAAAAGCCTGAGCTATATAATAGATTTTTAAGATCCAAGACTAAGGGCGCATTTGGTAACACTTCAAATAGTGACTAATTCTACATTTTGTTCTCCAGAACAAGAAAAAAACAAATTTCTATTTGGTAAATTTTTTGTTCTCTGGAACAAAAATCCATCTTTTTTTTTTTTTTTGTCTCATGAATAGATAGAAAAAAAGTTGCTTCTTGTTCCTAAGAACAATTTCAAGAATCAAGCCCAACTTTTTCTTTTTTCTCTGTTATTTTCTTCGTTTCCCTTTCTTTCTTCTTCTTCCTCCTAGCTAGTCACTGGCCACGGCTAGCCACTACTATTGCTACTTGCGATGGTCGGCAACCAGTTGGGCGAGGTCCAACAAGCTTGCTAGAGCCTTGCCAGGCCAAGGCAAGGTCTAACAAGCTCATCATAGGCTCACGATGGCCAAGTGAGCCTTTGGCAAACTCGTTAGACCTCGTCCAGCCGATTGCCGACCATCGCCGTTGTCGGCGGCTGGCCACAAAGAACAAGGAAGAAGAAGAGAAAAGGAAAAAAAGAAAAATAAGAGAAAAATATAATAAACGTATTAAAAAATTAAAAGAAACAAAAAAAAAATTTTAAAAAGTCCTACTAAACCCATTTTTATCTTAGGAGCAAAAGTTTTGGATAGTTATTAAATGTTTTCAAATGCTTAGAAACTCATCTAGGGAGCGAGAATTAGGAAAAACCATTTCGATCAAAGATTGTTTTTAGGAACAAAATGGTTTCCAAATGTGTTCTAACTAAGCAAGCTCAATTCAAGTCAAGTTTGAGATGACTTTGAGTGATGCTAGTTTTTGGAGATAAGTGTACCACAAATGTCATAACTTTAGCATGACACTTATTTGAGGGCCATAACTTTTGTCCCAATCATTTGAATGCCATAACTTCAAAAAAAAAGAAAAGAAGAAGAATAAAAAAACATTCATTTTAGTGCCAAAACTTGGAATTGATAACATGAATGCCAAAAAATTTTAAAAACGTTCACTCTAGTGTCGAAAATCTAATGTCGCATGGTAGTTGTGGTTAGCCTTTTTTAGAAGTTATGGTACTCAAGTGATCAATTGAAAAGTTATATGACACTCAAGTGATCAAAAAAAGTTATGATATTCAAGTGAGGGTCATATATAAGTTATGACGCTTAAATTATTGAAAAAAGAAGAAGAAGTATTGATAAATTGGGCATCATAAATTTTTAAAAACATTTACTCAAGTGTCAGAAATTTGATGTGCCATAACACTTAAGGTGAACATTTTTTTTTTTTAAATTGTGGTACTCAATTGATCAATTGAATAGATATATGACACTCAAGTGATAGAGAACAAAAGTTATGACACTCAAGTAATTGGAAAAAAAAAAATTATGGCACTCAAGTGAGTATCGTTCGAAAGTTATGACACCTATGATATCCTTTTCCCTAGCTCGAACACTACAACTTTACACCGATAACCCGAATGCCAAAATCTTTTAAAAACGTTCACTCAAGTATCGAGAATTTGATGTGGCATGACACTTATGGTGAACATTTTTTTAAGAGTTGTGGTACTCAAGTAACAATTGAAAAGTTATACGACACTTAAGTGATCGGAAAAAAAGAGTTATGGCGCTCAAGTGAGCATCATACATAAGTTATGATACTCAAGTGATCGAAAGTAAAAAAGTTATGGTCTTCAAATGAGCGTCTTACGAAAGCTATGACATCTCTAATATTATTTTCCCTAGCTTGAACGCCATAACTTTTTAAAATCAGAGTTATGGCGCTCAAGTGAGCATCATACATAAGTTATGATACTCAAGTGATCGAAAGTAAAAAGGTTATGATCTTCAAATGAGCGTCTTACGAAAGCTATGACATCTCTAATATTATTTTCCCTAGCTTGAACGCCATAACTTTTTAAAATCATTCAGTCAAGCGTTGGAAACTTGACGTGTCATGGCACTTGTGGTGAACATTTGTTAAAAGTTTCGATACTCAAGTAATCCATTGAAAAATTATATGGCACTCAAGTGGTTGGAAAAGAAGTTATGACACTTAAATGAGCGCCATATATAAATTATGACACTTAGCCGTACAATTAAAATCTGTTATATATTTGCTTGATTGTATCGGGAGATATTGTTCTTGCAATTTGTTCTATGCAAATTGATTTTTATCTGGTTGCATCGACCTTTTTTTTTTGGTCAGGGAAAGATTTATTTCATTACTCGACAGTACATAGCAAAGCCCAAAGGGCTTGAGGTGGGCCAACCGTAACCGTGGGTGGGCTGATAGACGCTTCAGACAGTCCATGAGTAACCTCTATTTCTAGTAATATGCATGGATATGTTCATTGAAGTGCTTTCATCCATGTATTTTCGTTACTTTTCTAAATCTATCTCTATACTTTCAATTTCTCTAATCAGGTCTGACTACTTAGACAAAAAGCCTAACCAAGTCATTCCGACACAAAATCCAGCCAAATCCGACTGATGACACCATCAGAGGATGCCGGAGTGTGAAGTAGATTAAATATTGCATAGGTGAACACTCTTTATTGTTACTAAATTGGTGGGAGCATAAAAAAAATTAAAAAAAGTTTAATCCATTCACTATTGTTCCAAATAGGGCCGAATTGCATGAATATGTTCATTGCACACGGATTTCTACATTTGGGAGAATGATGGAGCAAAATAAGAGAAAATTTTAGGATGCCACTTCCGTCAACACTCGTCTTAGGTACTTTATCGAGCAATCTTTAAAAAGTCTTGGAATTTAAAGCGATTTGTCAAGAAAGTTAAAGTATTGAACTGCAGTTAATACAATAGCTTCACGACTTCTAATGTACTTTCCCTTTAAAAAAACCAATGTAAAGTTATAATAGCTTCTGCTCGTAAATCACAAGAGACTCCCTACCTTATTTCTCGGGATTCGACGTCACTAAGATAGACTCTAAGTTTATGAAATACTTTACTAATGTCAAGAATCCATTAAGACGTCATAAAAAAATAATCGTGCTAGCGAAATAAAATCATCCGTAATTAGTGACGCGGTTGAATCGGACCTAGACTATCATTATATATCCATAAACCGATAGAAATGGGTCACGGTCCAATCCCAATTCCACCATCTGGACAAAGACAGTTGTCGGATGTCCCTTATATAAAATTGGGATGACAAGAAGATGTTGCTTAGATTGAGGTCAGGCAAATCCAGAATTGTTGCTTTGAGCAACGGCTCTTCCCTTTGCACGCCACGACCACCTCATCAACCAAGACGGCACGCTGTCTTCGCTCTCATTTCCAATGTAAGGTAAATAGGGACGACAAAGTAGCCCATCTCATATTGTCTTGTGCAGCCTAAAATCGGGAAAAGTCTCTAGAAATGTCCTAAATTTATTATATTTGTGATAATTTAGTTTTAAACCTTTTAGTGTTAATTTAGTTCTAAACCTTTTGACCTAATGTCAATTCAATCTTTTTAGCTAATTTTGGTTGGATATTGCTAACGTGGATACCGGTCAGCTTACATGGCACAATCAGCGTCAATGTGGAACTACTTTTAATAATATTTTAATATTTTTTGAATTTTTTCTTTTCATTTTCTTTCCTTTTTTTTCTTTCCCTTCTTTCGTCCTCTAGCTGATCTCCAGACCTAAAAAAAAAAAAAATCAAAAAAATTAAAATATTATTAAATTTTATCCACATTAGTGTTGGCCACACCGGCCATGCCACATAGGCTGGCTCACATCAGCAATATCAAGCCAATATTAGCCGGAAGGACTGAATTGTCATTAAGTCAAAATGATTATGACTAAATTGGTACTAGGTTAAAAAGTTTAGGACTAAATTGACAATAAGTTTAGAACTTTCTGACACTTTTCCTGCCTAAAACTGATTATGCAAATCTATAGTCCCTAAATCTCAATAATGCAAGCTCCACAGGACCGATCTAAGATGAGCTACTCTCCGTACTTAGATTGTCTTGTGTAGACTAAGGGTGCCTTTGGTTAAACATTTTGAAAGTCCATTGGGAAAATGTAAAGCAGTTTAAACTAAAGGACTTTAGACAAATGTAAAAGCCATTTGGTAAAATATCATTTGAGAAGCAACTTTGAGAGAAATTTCATTTGGTAGAAAACACATTTAAAAAGCCATTTGGATAATTAATATTTCTTTTTTTAATTTTATTTATTTAAAATTGAAAAAAAATGTATGCAACTTTTTAAATATAAATTTGAAAATAATGCTAAAAAAGAAATACACATATATAATTTTTTTTTTTTTTAAAAAGACCAAACCCTTCATCGGAACTTTTTAATTTTTATTTGTTTAACATTGAGAAAAATAATGTATTCAACTTTTTAAATATAAATTTTCACAATGGTGCTAAAAAAATCAGATACATATATATATAATTTTTTAAAAAAAAAAGATCAAATTCTTCATCAAAATTTTTTAATGTTTATTTGTTTAAAATTGAAAAAATAATGTATTGCAAATTTTTAAATATAAATTTGAAAATAATGATAAAAAATCAAATACATACATACATACATACATACATATATATATTTTAAAAAGACCAAACCCTTCATCGGAATTTTTTAATTTTTATTTGTTTAAAGTTGAAAAAAAATGTATGCAAATTTTTAAATATAAATTTTGACAATAATGCTAAAAAAATCAAATAGATATGCTGAAAAATCAAATATATAATTTTTTTTAAAAAGACCAAAATATATTTAATTTTTTTAGCATTATTTTGGCATTAAAAAAATAATGAGGGCAAAATCAGAAATTTAAAGAATGAGTGAGGATAGTTTTGGAAAAAAAAATTAGAATTTTAGTCAACCATCGAAAGCTCAAAACTAGTTCCTACTAATTTTGGGCTTTTAGCTTTCCCAATATTTGCTTTCACTTGAAAGCTATTTTAAAATAGTTGCCAAACGGTCCAACATTTCCCCAAGGGACTTCGGAGACTAAAAGCCCCTTGAAAATGTTGAATCAAACACTCCCCAAAATCAATTATGCAAGCTGCAGCCCCCAAAACTCAATAACGCAAGCCACACAAGAAGATCTAAGATGAGCTACTTGCCACCCCTATTGACTCGACGTTACCTTGAAAATGAGAGTGAAGATAAAGTGCCTTTTTTTCATTTTTGAGATATATGCACTGCATGTCTAAAAACTTGTTGCAAAATTGTAATTGAGTGCTAAAAATTTTAAAAAGTATGATTGAGTCCTAAAATTTGACAAATTAGTGCAATTGAGTCCTTCCTGTCAATTTGTTTTACAAAAAATACTGATGTGGCATTTTAAAATTTATTTATTTATCTTATGTGGCATTATTTTATCCTTTTTTATTTAAATATTATGTAAATAATAGTTAAAAATTTTTAAAAAGCTAAAATAATTCAAAAATAAAATTGGAAACAAAGAAAAAAAGGGGTGAGATCATGGTTGGGCATGCCACCACCGCCAATAATGCGAGGGGGCCGGCGAGATGGCGGAGGGGGGACGGCCCTTGCCGGCCCAATCAAGGCTTGCCTAGATTTGGGTGATGCCTCGACTAGGGCAAGTGCAACTCACCAAAATCTGGACGACACTAGCCCTCGCCTATGGCCAATGAGCCTCCCCAACCCTAAGCAAGAACCAACGACCCTCACTGGGCCCGAGCAATGGCTGATGTTGCCTAAATTTGGGCGAGCCTTGCCCACTTCGCCACCTAGAGCTAGCGAGGTCGTGGGCAGTGCCCAGCCACAATCCCTACCATTTTTTTCCAGTATTTTTTAAAATTAGTTTAGCTTTTTTTTACTATTATTTAAATAATATTTAAAGCAAAGAGTAATAAATATGCCACATGGGAAAATTAAATTAATTTAACATTTTCACATTGCTATTTTCTATTAAACAAATTGATGGTGTTAATGGAAGGACTTGATTGAATTAATTTGATAAATTTTAGGACTTGACTATTATTTTTGAAAGTTTTAAGAATCAATTGCACTTTCGTGATAAATTTTAGGACTTATAGTGATATCCTTTTTATTTATTTATTTATGATAATGTGTGTATTTTTGGTAATGGTAGTCCTGTGTAGGGGTTTCTTACTAGAAATTACAAAACCATAAAATCTATTCTCTACTAGTTTTGCAATGAAAACCAAGTAGTTTGAGAAATTTGGAGGAAATTAACCATAGGTTTGATTTTGGGCGCTTTATAGAGGGCACATAAATTCTACAACTATATCCATTTTTCAACCATAAAAATAAATAAATAAAAATTGACAAAAAAACATACAAATAAAATTCTTAATTTCTATTGGTTTGACCCCATTACTTTGAGGAGTTTGACCCAGCTAAAATATTCTACACGAAATATTTAGCATCATTTGAACTTGAAAAGCTTGAGCTATAGAATAGATTTTTCAGATTTGAGACTAACTGAGCAAGCTCAATTTAAGTCAAGTTTAAGATGATTTCGAGCAATACTAGCTTTTGGGATAAGTACACTACAAGTGTTATAATTTTTTTATGACGCTCATCTGAGAGTCATAACATTTTTTTCCAACCACTTAAGTGCCATAACTTCTAAAAAACATTCATTTGAGTACTATAACTTTTAATTGATAACTTGAGTGTCATAATTTTGTAAATACGTTCAATCAAGTGTCGAAAATCTGACGTAGTATGACACATGTGGTAAACATTTTTTAAAAGTTGTGGTACTCAAATGATCAAATCAAAAGTTACATGAGATTTAAGTGATCAGAAAAAGAGTTATGGCACTCAACTGAATGTTGTACATAAGTTACGATACTTAAGTGATCGAAAAAAATTATTTGACACTCAAGCGAGCACTACACGAAAATTATGACACTTATGATGTCCTTTTTTCCTAGCTTTTTTGGTTTCCAAATGACAAATTTACACCAACAAAGCGATCTCTTGGCAGGATGTATACACTCAATTGGCAAATATGCATAAATCTCAAGAAAAGAAAGATCCAAGTTATTTTATTTATATTATTTTCAGCCCCAAGTGCATTGCAAAAAGTCTTAAAATGGGTAAATTAGGGAATGCTGAATTTTTACACAAAAAATGGATCTAAACATGAAGTTGGTAAGACATGACTCGAATCAATCAATTATAAGCTTGGAAGCCTAATTAGAGCAGCTGGGTTAATCCACGCAACCCTAAGTATCAAATTCCAGCTGAGATCAAGTTTTGTAGGACTATAGTCAAGCAACTCACATAAATATAATCAATCAATTAACTTTGATCTGAGTTCTTGAGGTTTTTTGGATATAATTGGGGTTTGAAAAATACTAAAGAGTTGTGCATTTTGAGTGATTGTAATTTCCTCCTATTAATTTAATGAAACATCTCGCCAATCTCTCTCGTGGAGTAGATACGCCCAGCTAAACCACGTTAATCATCTATCTCGATTTTATTTTCAGTGTTTATTGAGAGCTTAATTATTTTCGTTTGGTCCACGGCCGGCCTTATTGCGTAAAAAATAAAGAAAATATAAATGGACCACCATTTGTCGTTTGCCTAAATCAATGACGAATTTTGTTAATATGGATTTTACGACATTTAATATTTACTCACATTGACTAAAACCTGTTTTTTTTTTTTTGGTCAGTCCTATTCTATTCCTACTCTACACTCACTGCAGACTTGTGCCCCGCCTCTTACGGGCGTGGGAGTCGCAACCCACTCGAAACTTACGCGTCCCTACCCCCATCCCCCCCGAGAAGGTGGGGATTTGAACCTCACCTCCCCCTTCCATGTTGGAAGGGTGGCCACTGGGGCGAACCCCCAGTGGTTGACTAAAACCTGTTTGATAACTAAATAAAGTGCCGAATTTTTTTTTAACGTTTAATGAGATTAAAGTTGTCCAATCACCTTTACCAAAAAAAAAAAGTTGTCAAATCACCTTAAGTATAACGGGGGCTACTTAATTCGTTTTAGAGAAAAATAATTTATGATAATTAAAATCTTATTAAATATATTGAGAAAACTAATTAATGATGGTTTTTTTTTTCTATGTTTGATAAGAGATTCATAATATTCTGCTTTCAATTTTTAATTATTATCAAAAAAAACTTTTGAATTTTATTTTCGACACTTAAATTATCAACATTTAATATTAAGTACTTAAATTTTCAGCATTTAATTTTTATTCTTATCAAACAAGTCCTAACTCTAAATCTCTTGCCGACACGCGGACTAGACTTTTCCTTTTTATCCCTAGGTTCTGCAAGGTAACTATCGGGTTCAATCCATGAGAGAACTCTATCTTAATGGGGCGCTGACCTAATCCTTTTTTGTTTTTTTTTTAAGCGTAGCTCCTTGATAGCACTATTAGTGATACTCCAAGTGCGCCAACTTTCAAGAAGAGTACCAGGAAATGACCTTTCGAAAGTACCAATCTCTCCCATTTACATGAAGGTTGGCAGGTGAAATAATTGCAAAAACCATCGTCGAGTTTACTTACCAAGTCAAATAGTCTCATTGTATCCTAAAGCTAAATTTTTGCATTTCTCCTATTTAAGAAAACTCATTTACTCTCATACACAAACAACATCCACGCCAGAACCCTTCTCTACTCTCTTCGCACGCCATTTCACTATCCTCACACCTATTGCGTAGCGCGGCTAACCAATGGCAAAGCGTAACACAGACGCCGATAATGACACCCTTCGTCCTTGCCTGCCGCCCGCACTCCTCTCCCTGTATCCATTGTCTTTGTCTGTGGCAATATCGTTGGCGGCCCGCCAAGGCGAGATCACACTAGTTCAACTTGATAATTTGGCTCACGGTCGCCGAGACCGTGGGAGGTTGGCCTTGAGCTTGCAAGGGCCTCGTTCAGCCACGAGCCTCAATGACAAACTCAGGAGCCATGCAAGCTCTTTAGCAGAAATTGGCCATGGCTGTCACATTGGCGGACCTTGACCAGCCCTTAAGTTGCATAGCGACCATCGCCAACCTTAGATGTCATGCTTGTGACGCCTCCTGGAGGAGCAACATCTACCCGCTTACTGGTGGGGGGAAGACATGATGGTGGTACGTCAAACTAAGCAAGCCTCTTGGGTGGGGGAAGAAAGGGGATAATTACCAAAAACGTCTTAATTAAATAACACATGTATCAATTCATTCATAAACATTTTAGTTACCCTAATTAACTCCTAAAAATTTCCTCATTTTGCCAATTAAGTCAATCATGCCAATTTTAGCCCGAAATTACTAATGTGGATGCCGATTGATGTGGAAAATTTTAAATAATATTTTAATATTTTTTTGGTTCTTTTCTTTTCTTTTCATTACATTCTTTTATATTGAGGGCATGGTGACTACCATGCCATGCTAGTGAGGGCATGGATGAGGGCCACTATGGCCTCCCCACATCTGGCCCTTGCCTATGGCCAATGAGCCTCCCTAGCCCTAAGCAAGAACCAATGACCCTCACTAGGCTCGAGCGAGGGCTGGCGTTGCCTAAATTTGGGTGAGCCTTGCCCAATCCGCCACCTAGGGCCAGTGAGGTCGTGGGCGGTGCCCATCCATGATTCCTACAATTTTTTTTCCAGTATTTTTTTTAATTATTTTAGCTTTTTATTTTTTACTATTGTTTAAATAATATTTAAAGAAAAGAGTAATGAATATGCCACATTGGAAAATTAAATTAATTTAAAATTTTCACTTTGGTATTTTCCGTTAAACAAATTGATGGTGTTAATGGAATGACTCGATTAAATTAATTTAATAAATTTTAGAACTTGACTATTATTTTTGAAAGTTTTAAGAATCAATTGTACTTTCGCGATAAATTTTAGGACTTGTAGTGATATCCTTTATCTATATATTTATTTATTTATTTATGATAATGCGTGTATTTTTGGTAATGGTAGTCCTGTGTAGGGGTTTCTTACTAGAAATTACAAAACCATAAAATCTATTCTCTACTAGTTTTGCAATGAAAAACCAAGTAGTTTGAGAAATTTGGAGGAAATTAACCATAGGTTGGATTTTGGGCGCTTTATAGAGGGCACATAAATTCTACAACTATATCCATTTTTCAACCATAAAAATAAAAATAAAAAAATTGACAAAAAAGCATACAAATAAAATTCTAAATTTCTATTGATTTGACCCCATTATTTTGAGGAGTTTAATCCGCTAAAATATTCTACACGAAATATTTAGCATCATTTGAACTTGAAAAGCTTGAGCTATAGAATAGATTTTTCAGATTTGAGACTAACTGAGCAAGCTCAGTTTAAGTCAAGTTTAAGATGATTTCGAGTGATACTAGCTTTTGGGATAAGTACACTACAAGCGTCATAATTTTTGTATGACGCTCATCTGAGAGTCATAACATTTTTTCCAACCACTTGAGTGCCATAACTTCTAAAAAACATTCATTTGAGTACTATAACTTTTAATTGATAATTTGAGTGTCATAATTTTGTAAATACGTTCACTCAAATGTCGAAAATCTGACGTAGTATGACAGGTGTGGTAAACATTTTTTAAAAGTTGTGGTACTCAAATGATCAAATAAAAAGTTACATGAGATTTAAGTGATCAGAAAAAAATAGTTATGTCACTCAACTGAACGTCATACATAAATTATGATACTTAAGTGATCAAAAAAAATTATTTGACACTCAAGCGAGCATTACGCGAAAATTATGACACTTATAATGTCCTTTTTTCCTAGCTTTCTTGGTTTCCAAATGACAA
The DNA here is from genome assembly GCA_014182725.1 of Eucalyptus brandiana. Taxonomy (NCBI): domain Eukaryota; kingdom Viridiplantae; phylum Streptophyta; class Magnoliopsida; order Myrtales; family Myrtaceae; genus Eucalyptus; species Eucalyptus brandiana. The sequence goes on along the minus strand of CM024672.1, from coordinate 34,961,398 downwards.
ATTTACACCAACAAAACGATCTCTTGGCAGGATGTATACACTCAATTGGTGAATATGCATAAATCTTTCTTTTATTTATATTATTTTCAGCCCTGAGTGCATTGTAAAAAGTTATGAATGGGTAAATTAGGGAATGCTGAACTTTTACACAAAAAATGGATCTAAACATGAAGTTGGTAAGACATGACTAGAATCAATCAATTATAAGCTTGGAAGCCTAATTAGAGCAGCTGAGTCAATCCGCGCAACCCTAAGTATTAAATTCCATCTGAGATCAAGTTCTGTAGGACTATATTCAAGCAACACATAAATAGAATCAATCAATTAACTTTAATCTGAGTTCTTGAGGTTTTTCGGATATAATTGGGGTATGAAAAATACTAAAGAGTTGTGCATTTCGAGTGATTGTAATTCCCTCCTATTAATTTAATGAAACATCTCGCCAATCTCTCTCATGGAATAGATACGCCCAGCTAAACCACGTTAATCATCTATCTCGATTTTATTTTCAGTGTTTACTGAGAGCTTAATTATTTTCATTTGGTCCACGGTTCCGCCGTATTGCGTAAAAAATAAAGAAAATATAAATGGAACACCATTTGTCGTTTGCCTAAACCAATGACGAATTTTGTTGATATGGATTTTACGACATTTAATACTTACTCACATTGACGAAAACCTGTTTGATAACTAAATAAAGTGCCGAATTTTTTTTTTTTAACGTTTAATGAGATTAAAGTTGTCCGATCACCTTAAGTATAACGGGGGCTACTTAATTCGTTTTATAGAAAAATAATTTATGGTAATTAGAATCTTATTAAATATATTGAGAAAACTAATTAATGATGGTTTTTTTTTCTATGTTTGATAAGAGATTCATAATATTCTGCTTTCAATTTTTAATTATTATCAAAAAAAAAACTTTTGAATTTTATTTTCGACACTTAAATTATCAACATTTAATATTAAGTACTTAAACTTTTAGCATTTAATTTATATTCTTATCAAACAAGTCCTAACTCTAAATCTCTTGCCGACACGCAAATTGGACTTTTCCTTTTTATCCTTAGGTTCTGCAAGGTAACTATCGGGTTCAATCCATGAGAGAACTCTATCTTGATGGGGCGCTGTCCTAATCCTTGTTTTTTAAGCGTAGCTCCTTGATAGCACTTTTAGTGGTACTCCAAGTACTTCAACTTTCAAGAAGAGTACCGAGGAAATGACCTTTCGAAAGTACCAATCTCTCCCATTTACATGAAGGTTGGCAGGTGAAATAATTGCAAAAACCATCGTCGAGTTTATTTACCAAGTCAAATAGGCTCATTGTATCCTAAAGCTAAATTTTTGCATTTCTCCTATTTAAGAAAACTCATTTGCTCTCATACACAAACAACATCCACGCCAGACCCCTTCCACTTTCTTCGCACGCCATTTCACTATCCTCACACCTATTGCGTAGCACGGCTACCCAATGGCACAGCGTAACACAGACGCCGATAATGACACCCTTCGTCCTTGCCTGCCGCCCGCACTCCTCTCCCTGTATCCGTTGTCTCTGTCTGTGGGAATATCTTGGCGGCCTGCCAAGGCGAGATCACACTAGTTCGACTTGAGCATTTGGCTCACAGTCGCCGAGACCATGCGAGGTTGGCCTTGAGCTTGCAAGGGCCTCGTTCAGCCACGAGCCTCAATGACAATCTCATGAGCCATGCAAGCTCTTCGGCAGAAATTGGCCATGGCAGTCACACCGGTGGACCTTGACGGGGCCTTAAGTTGGCATAGCGACCATCGCCAACCTTAGATGTCATGCTTGCAACGCCTCCTGGAGGAGCAACATCGACCTGCTTAATGGAGAGGGTAAGACATGACGGTGGTGTGTCGAACTAAGCAAGCCTCTTGAGTGAGGGAAGAAATGGGATAATTACCAAAAAAGTCTTAAATATACAATATCCGTATCCATTCATTCATAAAACATTTTAGTTATGTTAATTAAATCCTAAGCCTTTTCTCACTTTGCCAATTAAGTCCACCATGCCAATTTTAGCTGGAAATTACTAATGTGGACATCAACCGATGTGGAAAATTTTAAATAATATTTTAATATTTTTTTGGTTATTTTCTTTTCTTTTCATTACGTTCTTTTTTATTGAGGGTTGGCGAGGGCATGGATGAGGGCCGCTATAGCCTCCCCACATCTGGCCCTCGCCTATGGCCAATGACCATTGTCGGCCTTCAATTAAAAAAAAATAAAGTAGAAAAAAACATAATAAAAATTTTAAAAATTATCTTTAAAAAAATCCACGTTAACTCTAATTGTGCCATGTAGAATGTCTAACATTTATGTTAGTAATTTCTAGTCAAAATTAGCAAGATGGACTTAATTGACAAAATGTGAAAAAGAATTAAAACTCAAATGGCACAATTAAAATGTTTAGTACTGAATTAGCATAAGTGCAATAGATTTATGACTTTTTTAGTAATTTCCCTAGAGACAAGGTACAGGTGGGAGTTGGGTTTTTTTTTTTTAATAGAGTAATTTGATCATTTTTTTGTTACCAAATGTGGCTTGAGTTCATATTTGCTTCCCCGAATCTTTATCCTATTCGGCTAGACACGCCTTGAGTTCATATTTCCAAAATCAACCAAATTTCCAAACATTTATCTAAATTTTTTCCTACCTTTTTCATATTGTTAATACTATAAAAAAAAAAAACTTCAAATCAGTGCGCATGTGATAAATTTACCTCAAATTGATATACTTGTGATACATTATCCCTCCGTTAGTTTCCTTAAATTGTATTATCAAATTACTGAGTTTTATTACACATGACATTTGACGGTTGTACTTGTTTGGAGTTTTACCCTCAATTTATCACAAGTGTACTAGTTTATGCTTTTTTGTGGTATTAATCCAAATTAATGAAAACTAACGGATGGTAAATTTGTCATAAATGTACTTGGTTTAGGGTTTTTGGTGATCAAAAAATTAGTTTGGGTTCAATTTGTTACATATATATTAATTTAGGATTTCTGGTTGTTACAAAATTAATTTTGGGTAAATTTGTCTCATATGTATCAATTTATGATTTTTTTTGTGATATTGATCATTTTTTTTAATGTTGGTGTTTTTTTTTAAATAGCCCAAAGTCAACTTCTTTCCAAATGCAAAGTGCGTATTTTTTTTTGGCTAGTTCTATTGAAAAAATACATGAGTTTTGAACCATAAGGTAGCGAGTCTGTCGGCAAAAAAAGAGCGAAGGATAGCATCGGAGTTGCTCATTCGATTCCCTTCAACTGCCCACCTCCCATTCCACCAACCTCGTACTCGCTCATTCGATTCCCTTCAACTGCCCAACTCCCCATTCTACCAACTTCGTACTCGCTCATTCGATTCCCTTCGTGTTCTCGACAACTTGCTTATATAATAGACACAAACAAACGGAAGAGAAAGTGCAGTCTCCGGCGTCTGCAACACAGCAGTCTCTAAATTGGCCATCTCTACTCTTCCTCATCCAAGAAGGCCAATTCAGCAATGAGCACAACAAAACCTCCTCATATAGCTCTTCTCCCTAGTGCCGGAATGGGCCACTTGATGCCATACTTCCGGCTCGCCGTGATGCTGGCCAAGCGAAACTGTGTGGTCACGCTCGTCACTGCTCAACCCACTGTGTCCGCTGCTGAGTCGGACCACATATCCTCGTTCCTTCGCCACAATCCCGAAATTAATCACCTCGAACTCCAGCTCACTCCTAGCTCCCAGCAAGCCGATTCCGCCACTGTCGACCCTTTCTTTCTCCAATTCGATCTCATCAGTCAGTCGATCCATCTCCTCGGTCCTCTGTTATCTTCATTGTCCCTGCCTCTTTCCGCTATGTTTGTGGACTTCGTTCTACTTGCCAAGACTGCTCCAATTGCCAAGGACCTCCACCTCCCTATGTATGCCGTTTCCACCACCTCTGTCCAGTTCTTATCTCTCATGGCGTATACTCCGGTTCTTGCATCGAACCTGACCGAGTTCAACTCTGCTTCCACCGAAATCAAGATTCCAGGATTGCCGCCGATGGCCATGTCGAGCATCCCACCAGTATTCCTCGATCCTAGCCATATTTTTACTTCAATAATCGTTGCGAACGCTCAAGCACTACCCAGGGCAGAAGGAATCTTGATGAACACCTTCGAATGGTTCCACGAATCCATGCTCAGTGCGCTCAACAAAGACAGGGTGATGGCAAGCTTACCGCCAATTCTTCCCATAGGGCCACTAGAATCGTATCACATTCCGCAAGACGGGGACCACTTCTACCGGTCATGGCTAGAGAACCAACCATCTGAATCCGTAGTGTACATAAGCTTCGGAAACAGAACGGCAATGTCCCGGGATCAGGTGCGAGAGTTGGAAAAGGGGTTGGAGAAGGCCGGGTGGAGATTCTGCTGGAACCTGAAAACCACCAAAGTCGACAAGGACGACCACGACGACGTGGAAGACATCCTTAGCGATATCTTCTTAAAGAGAACCAAGAACAAGGGATTGATCATAAGAGGGTGGGCGGACCAGCAGGAGATTTTGGCGCATCCCGCCATCGGAGGGTTTGTGAGCCACTGTGGGTGGAACTCGATGATGGAAGCAGCCTGGCAGGGTGTGCCGGTGCTCGCATGGCCGCAACATGGCGACCAGAAGGTGAATGCGAAGGCCGTGGAGGAGGCGGGACTAGGGCTCTGGGAGAGGGACTGGGATTGGGGTCTTGATAGGATTGTGAAAGGGGAAGAGATCGAGAGGAAGATTGTGGAGCTGATGACAGATGAGAAGCTGAGAGAGCGATCCAGGAAGGTGAGAGAAGAGGCCAGGAAGGCTGTTGAGAGTGGTGGGAGCTCTGACAGGGTGCTTAATAATGTAATTAACTCGGTAGTTGTCCCATTTTAATAAGAATTATCCCCTGTAATCCTGAGAAAATATTGCACCGATCTGCAATATGGGAGTGATGCTCAGGCAATTGAAATAAAATGAAGATAAAGTTGTGCTTTCTTCCTTTCTTCTCTTTTCTGTTTCAATTGTGTTGGTCATCACTGGTTTTCCAGGATCATGTCATTGCGGGCCTTTCAAATCGCTCTTCCGGCTAATTTGGCTTGGAAAGACTCTTTGATGATGGAAAGATTATTGCATAAAGTGGTAGATGGGCTTGTGAAAGAGAGAGCAAACAACATGCATACAGCACCGAGAAAAGGATACCAAAATGCCAAAAGTTTCATATGATACTTATTTTGGTGTCAAAAGTTTTTATTAAATTAATTAAGTACCAAAATAGGAGAAAAAACAATAATTTAAGTGTCACGACAAATTCCAGCCAAAAATATTATGTGGCTTTTATAATAAATTGTTTGATTTAACATGACTTTTTTGTAGTCAAAGCGAGTTTAATGTGGACTTCTAAGGTGGCTGGCTTATCTAAACAATGTCACATGAAGCCCATCACAGGCGACCACCGTTTGATGGTCACCTAGGAGTTGTGACCACTAGGTAACGGTCGCTGGAGGTTAGCGACCATCAAGCGGCGGTTGATAGTGACGCCACGCTAGAAGTTCATATTTTCAAAATCAACAAAATATTACAATATTTATATTAAAAGTTCTTCCTACCCTTCTGAATATTTGCCAAAATTTTCCTAAGTAGGCTGGGCCAAACTTAACTTCTTTCCTACATGCACAGCAGGTGACTTTTGCGACTCTAAATAAAAGAGAAAATAGAGAAAATATTGAGTGGTCCAGACCACCAGGTCAGCATGGTCTCCAACCACTCATCAAGTGCCATGTGGATGTGTGGGGGCCGCTAGAGCAGAGAGAATTCTTCTCCCCAAAACAATTTTTTTTCTTTCCCCAATCACTAGATCTACACTGCACACACTTGCTTGAACGCATTTATTTATTTATTTATTTTGAACAGGAAATGCATTTATTTCACTCGCTCTCTTATATCCTCTCTCCATCCATCTCTGAAGAAGAAAAGAGACGTCCTTCTCTCTGGAGCAAAGGAGTTCTCTCTCCCTCCTTCATTCAAATTTTGGATCTCCCCTTCGCTCTTAGATTTTGCTCCTCCGGTCCTCTACTCTGGCATTCGTTACTGCTCGGGGGCTCTTCGCTGCTTCTGCACTCTTTCGATGGCGGACATTTGTTTCGACGAATCTAAGTTGTTTCAACATTGAAGAGGCTATCGAGAAGTCGAGGACAGTGACATAAACAAATGTTAGGGTGTGGCTGCTAGTGCTGCCGGCGAAGGAGGGTGAGGACCACGAAGACGAAGGTTGTGGCGAAGGAGAGGACGAAGTTGGTTTTGCTGTTGAGCATGGGGAATGGAGTTTTGTTTTTTCTATTTTGGTGAAAAGGGATTGCTTTGTTGAGTTGTTGAGTTTTGTTGAAGAGGTTTTGCTTTTGTTTTATTTCTGGTGTGGAGCACTGGAACCACGTTCCTTATTTTTTCTTCCTTGATTTTTACTTTGTACAATTTGAATAAGATTTCAGTTTTGCAAGTACATTTCTGACATGGAATTGTTCTTGGTTTCATGTTTTGTTGTATACTTGAGTTTTTATGGGCAAGATTCGTTTGAAAGGTAATAAGGGAAAGCAAAATGTGCTATGGCTTTCTCCAACATCAGGGAGAGCTTATATTAATGCATTATAATTTATCATTGTTAATGTCGTCAAAACTCAACGAGCATTCACAACATCATCCAACTTAGTATGCATATTTACCAGGGTGTGAGAACCAAAACATCGTCACCCATCTCCAAGCAAGTACAAACCCACGAATTGATTTGCTTGAATCTAAATTCCCAACTCCCTCACAGGCTTGATCACGGAAGCAGGCCACCTAAGGCCATATTTACGAAGAATAAAATAAAAACATCACATGCCTGCCAACTCACAACATCTCTCTAGGGACACCATAAAACCTATTCTTGCTTCTTTAACCTTCCCAAACTCCATCAGAAAGAAAACGCGAAAAATGCAAGGGCCTCATCGGAGTGAGACGAAGGATTTGGACGGACTTGATTCCAATAATGTCCTTTGAGAACTTTCGCAAAAGAGACAAAAAATGACTTATGAGAGATCTGGGAATGAAAGAGAACGGGATAAGAACGTAGAAAACAAGAAAATTCTGGAGGGTTTTTCCAAGTGAGATGAAGGATTTGGAACGCCCGAGCAGCAACGAACGCCAGAGCAGAGGGCCGGAGGAGCAAAATCTAAGAGCGACGGGAGATCCAAAATTCGAATGACGAAGCAGGAGAGAGAACGCCTTTGCTGGAGAGAGACGGACGTCCCTTTTCTTCTTCAGAGATGGAAGGAGAGAGGATATGAGAGAGAGAGAGAGAGAGAGAGAGAGAGAGAGAGAGAGAGAGAGAGAGAGAGAGAGAGAGAGAGAGAGAGAGAGAGAGGGCCTGCATGTTTTCGTTCTTTTTTTTTTTTGTTTATGAACAGAATTTTTATTTTGCCTGCATGTTTTCGTTCTTTTTTTTTTTTTTTTGTTTATGAACAGAATTTTTATTTTGTTTCGGGAACAAAAAAGAATGTAAAACGCGTTTGTTTGCGTTTTTGTTCAAAATCAGATTTTTGTTCACGGAACACAAAAAAAAGAAGAGAAATGAGAAACAAAAAAAAAAAAATTGTTTCTTGCTCCAGAAACACTTTTTTCTTCTTTCCTTCTTCTTTTCTTCTCTCTCCTCTTTTCTTCTTCTTTTCTTCTTGTTTTCTTCTTTGGCCGGCGACGCCGTCGAGGGTCGGCGACCTCGCTGGAGCGTCGCCGGCCCCTGGCGAGGCCGAGCCTCGCCCAGATCCGGCGAGGCACGGGGGTCGGCAACACTCGGCCTCACCGGATCCGGGCGAGGCCGAGCTCGCCCGGCCACCGGCGAGCCCGAGCTCGCCCGGCCACCGGCGAGCCCGAGCCTCGCCCAACCACGGTGAGGCTCGGCCTCGCTAGGGGCCGGCGAGCCTCGCCTTGGCCGGGCGAGGCCGTTGGCCCCGTCGGCCGATCGCCGAAGGCCGGCAACCGACCGAAAGAAGAAAAAAATAAAAAAGAAAGGAAAAAATTAAAAATTAAATAAAAATATTTAAAAATTAAAAGAAACAAAAAAAAGAATAAAAATTTACGTTTCTATTCATTTTTTATTCCCGGAACAAGTTTACCAAACGCATCTTTCGGTCAAAAATTGTTCCCGAATGTAAATACTTTTTTTCTATTTCGTTCCCTCGGAACAATTTTTGAACAAAAACGTTACCAAACGCGCCCTAAATGTCTGCAGGTCTAGCGGGTCTAGTAATAGGGGAAAGAAAAATAAATTGTTTTGGGTGAGAAGAATTCCCTCTACTCGCTCTAGCGAGGCACGGGGGTCGGCAACGCTCGGCCTCACCGGATCCGGGCGAGGCCGAGCTCGCCGCCACCGGCGAGCCCGAGCTCGCCTAGCCAAGGCGAGGCCGAGCCTCGCCCAACCACGGTGAGGCTCGGCCTCGCTAGGGGCCGGCGAGCCTCGCCTTGGCCGGGCGAGGCGAGGCTGTCGGCCCCGTCGGCCGATCGCCGGAGGCCGGCAAGAATCGACCGAAAGAAGAAAAAAATAAAAAGAAAGGAAAAAAAAAAAAATTAAATAAAAATATTTAAAAATTAAAAGAAACAAAAAAGAATAAAAATTTACGTTTCTATTCATTTTTTATTCCCGGAACAAGTTTACCAAACGCATCTTTCTGGTCAAAAATTGTTCCCTGGAACAGAAATACTTTTTTTCTATTTCTGTTCCCTGGAACAATTTTTGAACAAAAACGTTACCAAACGCGCCCTAAATGTCTGCAGGTCTAGCAGGTCTAGCAATAGGGGAAAGAAAAATAAATTGTTTTGGGTGAGAAGAATTCCCTCTACTCTGCTCTAGCGCCCTCCCCCCTCCACACATCCACATGGCACTTGATGAGTGATCGGAGACCATGCTGACTCTGTGGTCCAGGACCACCCAATATTTTCTCAAAAAAAGAGAAAATAATCCCTTTTGACCGGTAGAGGGGTAGAGGTACAGAATAGGTCGGCCGAAAAATTAGGTTATTCACTCCATCAACCCTCGGGGACTTACCCTTTGTGTTCTTGGCAGTTGCTTTTAGAAGGGACATAAACAGATGCAAGAGAAGTGCAATCTCCATCGTGTGCAACACAGCAGTCTCCACTCTCTTGATCATCTGAGAAGGCCAATTAAGCAATGAGCACGACACAATCTCCTCATATAGCTCTTTTCCCCAGTGCCGGAATGGGCCACTTGATGCCGCTCCTCCGGCTTGCCGCGATGCTGGCCAAGCGAAACTGCATCGTCACGGTCATCACCGCTCACCCCACCGTGTCCACCGCCGAATCAGACCACATAGCCTCGTTCCTTCGCCACAATCCTGAAATTAATCATCTCAAACTCCACCTCACTCGTGGCTTTCAAATTGCCGATTCTGCAGCTGCAGACCCTTTCTTTCTCCAGTTCCATCTCATCAATCAGTCAATCCATCTCCTCCATCCTCTGTTATCGTCGTCATCTCCACCTTTTTCAGCTATGTTTGTGGACATGTTTCTAGTAGCCAAGACTGTTCCAATTGCCAAGGATCTCCACCTCCCTATTTATGTTGTTTCTACTTCCTCAGTCGAGTTCGTCTCTCTCATGGCGTACTTTCCAGTTATCCAACTGAAATCGACCGAGTTCAACAATGCTTCCACTGAAATCAAGATTCCGGGATTGCCACCGATGGCCGTGTCAAGCCTCCCACCAGCACTCCTCGATCCCAGCCATCTTTTTACTTCGATCATCATTATGAACTCTCAGGCTCTATCTGAGGCCGAAGGAATCTTGATGAATACCTTCGAGTGGTTCCAGGCATCGACACTTGGCACTCTCAACAAAGAGAGGGCGGTGGCAAGCTTACCGCCAATTCTGCCCGTCGGGCCACTAGAACCATATCACATTCCACCAGAAGGGGACCATCACTACCGGTCATGGCTAGAGAACCAGCCCTCCGAATCCGTAGTGTACATAAGCTTCGGGAGCAGAACGGCAATGTCCCTGGATCAGGTGCGGGAGCTGGAAAAGGGGTTGGAGAAGGCCGGGTGGAGATTCTGCTGGAACCTGAAGACCAGCAAAGTAGACAAGGACGACCGCGAGAGCGAGAAAGACATCCTGAGCGATTTCTTTGTGGAGAGAACTGTTGGGAATAATGGATCCCCGAAAAGCGGATTCGACACCGAATCGAACCCCTAAATCAATGCGGAAGACGAAGCCCAAGAAACGACACGTATCACCGATCGTAAAGCACACCACGGATTCGAGCGTACCTTGTTAGCCACAGATTAAACACCGACGCCAATGGAGGAAGAGAATCCGGTCCTGTTCGATCCGAGGAGGCAAAATTCCTTCAAGCGCTTCACTGTTTTTCTTTGAAGGAAACGGGAGAGAGGGAGAGCAAGCGTAACAACGTACGTCTTTTTCTTTTCAATAAAACTGTATGTTTTTCTCTCTCTCTCCTCCCTTTTATACCTCTCCCCTTCCACGGGCCCTATTCCCGTGGGCCAGGCTTTCTGGGCCCAACTTGGGCGGACGGGCCTTAAGCCCAAATCAAATAAAGCCTTCATCTCCCACTCGCACATGGTGGGCCGAACAAAGTATTCTCTTTACCTCTCTTCAACATTCATACCGGTGAATAATCCGTGCGACCAAAGCATACTTTGAGAGCTCGTTGCTATACATCTGTTAGGAATATATAGCAGCTCATAATGGGCGTCACACTCCGAGTAGATTTAGTATGCAGTACCCTAGATCGATCGATCACATTTATATCTTTCTTGATCTCTTTTAAACATGATATATATATTGTATTCACAATTATAATTATCACAAAGACAGCCATAATTGGTCGACCCGGTGAATACAAAACCACAATGTGATTCTCCAAAATCGATCTTCCTCTTTCCTTCAAACTCTCAATTTCAGTCCAGCTTGCTTTTCTAGAAATGCCCCATTAGATCGAATCATCTCATGACCATTGGCAACACCCTAAGATAGCAAACACTAAATAGAAACCTTGAGAATAAGTAAGAGTCCTGAGGGGACTAAAAAATTGAGGAACTATTTTCCTCAAGAGTCTCACACGTCATAAAAGTTGAGATCAAACTTTTTGCCACTCTTATTGGTCGTCTCATGCATACGTAGTATGAAATACGTATTACGGTATTAACTCCTTTCCCATGGAGCGTATGTCTACATTTTTCAATATCGTACGGATGATAGTTCGAGACATACCTAATGTCTAACTTGAGTTCACGTATCTACTCAATCACAAAATTCATCGAACTCACATCGGCATCTTAGACGAGATAGAGTAAAATATGTGGGATATTTTACTTTCGGACATCGTAAGAATTATGTCCTCATCTTAACACTCAGTTAAGGCGACATTCGTATTTTAAGCTTGAGCTCTCGATTATCACCTAGATAATAAGCTTAAAAACAGTCTCATCTTTATTTATCACACAGTAAATAGAGGCGATTACCCGTGTGAGTGGGCTAATCTTATATCTGTCCGACATACTTCTCAAATAATGCACTGAGCATTAAGATGCATAAAGATCACACATAGATTCATAGGCATTAATCAATGAAAAACAAAATCTCATAAATGTGAACAACTCGGGAAATTACAATTCAAGTACATCGACTCTACGCAATCCTAGAGATTTTACATGACCACAAAACACATCTCTAGGTATCGGCTTTGTCATAGGATCTGCTACCATTCTATGCGTAGATATGTACTCGTAAGTTCACATCCTTTCGTGCAACCATATCTTTTACAAAGTTATACTTGGTATCTATATGTTTGGTCTTGCCATGATACTTTGGATCTTTGGTGTACGCTATAGCGCTTGGCTATCACAATTAACCAATAATTGATTTGCAGCTTTCTCAATAACACCTAAATGATCCAAGAATCTCTTAAGCCAAACTCCTTCTTGTACCACCGCCGATAATGCCACGAACTCGGCTTCCATCGTGGATAAGGCTATACACGTTTGCTTCTTACTGCTCTATGATATGGCGCCATTGTTCAGTAAGAAAGCAAATCCAGAGGTAGATTTCCTTTCATCTAAATCTCCTCCCCAATCAAGCATCCGAATAGCCTTCAAGTTGCGAGATCCTTTCCTTGATAATTCAACTTGAAATCAGCAGTTCCCTTCAGATACCTAAGTATTCTCTTCACGGCTTTCCAATGTGCTGGACCCGGGTTGGATTGGTATCTACTCACCATTCCAATTGCAAAACATATGTCGGGTCTTGTACACATCATAGCGTACATCAAGCTCCCAACAGCACTAGCATAAGGAACATGTTTCATTTGTTCCTTCTCTTGTGGAGTCCCTGGACACAGTCTATGGCTCAATCCTTCACCTTTTGCAATAGGAGTGTCTATGGGTTTACAGTCTTGCATACGAAATCGTTCAAGAACCTTATTTATATAGGTTTCTTGCGAAAGAGACAACGATCTCTTCGAACGATCTCTTGAAATCTTAACTCCAAGAATGTATGCAGCCTCACCCATATCCTTCATCTCAAAGTTAGAAGATAACCATCTCTTGACGGTACTAACCAACTCCATATTGCTTCCGGCAATTAGTATATCATCAACATATAATGATATGATCACAAATTGATCCTTGGATCTTTTGATATATATACAATGATCCTCATCAATCATTGTAAAATCATATGCCATTATGGCATTATGAAAACGTATATACCATTGTCTTGATGATCGCTTAAGGCCATATATCGATCTCAAAAGTCGACATACCTTTTCTTCTTGGCCTTTTACTATGAAACCAGCAGAGTTGTTCCATATATATTTCCTCCTCTAATTCTCCATTGAGGAAAGCGTCTTTACATCCATTTGATGTAACTCAAGATCCAGACTAGCCACTATTGCGAATAATGCGAATCGAGGTAAATCTTACTACGGGAGAAAACATATCTTCATAATCAATTCCTTCCCGTTGATTATACCCCTTCGCCACAAGGCGAGCCTTATGCCTTTCTATCGAGCCATCAGCCTTTCGCTTTATTTTGAGAACCCATTTGTTCCCAATAGCTCTGCGTCCTTTTGGAAGATCAACCGGAGTTCCCGAGACTTGGTTTGATTCCATTGACTCCATTTCCTCTTCCATTGCATTAATCCATTTTTCCTTACTAGGGCACTTTGAGCCTCATTGATATTTCTTGGCTCATCCTCATCTTGTGGAGCAACCATAAAAGTTTCCCCTTCAATGTCAAAACGTCGACGGGGAATACTTTGGCGACTTGTTCGCCGTATAGGAGATTGTACACTTTGCACATTATTCCCTATTGTGCTCCCACTTGGATGAACTCCACTAATATCTTTATCTTGATCCAAGGTTTCAAATAGGGAGTTATCTTCCCCTATTTCGCCCTTCTTAGGAAACTCATCCTCTAAGAATGTTACATCTCGAGATTCATATTCGGTTATACTCCCACTTTCCCGCTCACCAATGAACACATACCCTTTCGAGTGTTCCGAGTATCTTATGAAAATACTCTTCTTTCCTCTCGGGACCTAATTTCCCAAACTTGTGAGAGGACTCGTGTGTATAGGCAAAGCACAACCCCATGGCTTAAGAAAACTTAAGTCCGGTTTTCTACCTGTCCATAACTCATATGGAGTGGAAGTAACTGATTTGGAAGGCACCCGGTTAAGTATATAGGCAGCAGTTAATAACGCATCACTCCAAAAGGTGATAGGTAAATTAGCATGCGCCATCATGGACCTAACCATTTCCAGTAGGGTTCTGTTTCTTCTCTCGCAACACCATTTTGTTGAGGAGTATACGGAATAGACAATTGTCTTTCTATTCCTTTTTCATCACATAATTTTCTGAACTCATCAGATAAATATTCTCGATCTCGATCGGATCTCAATGCTTTTATTTTCTTGTCTAATTGATTCTCTACCAGGTTCATGAACCTTTTAAAACAACTTATTGCTTCAGATTTATGAGAAATCAAATAAACATATCCGAATCGAGTATAATCATCAATAAATGTGATGAAATAAACAGCCCCATGCCTTCCTCTCACATTCATTGGACCACAGACATCAGAATGGATTAAATGCAGAGGAAATTCAGCTCTTTTTCCTTTTCCAAATGGTTTTCTTGTTGCTTTCCCTTCTAGGCAATGCTTACATACGGGCAAATCGACTTTTTCAATATTGCCCAACAAGCCCTCTTTGGCTAGTCTATTCATACTTATTTTGTTGGCCAATGTGACCAAGTCTAGCATGCCACACATTCACATCATTATCATATTTATTAGGAGACGTGAGAAGGGAATAACAAACATTAGCATTAACATAATCAACATCTAATACAATAAAACCATCTAGAAAATAGCCACAACCATAGTAATTTGTATTCAAAAACAAATTCACACCTCTACTACGAAGTTCATATTAAAACCTAATCTAACCAACACTAATACGAGACACTAAATTCCGACGAATCTCCGGAGCATACAAAGCACATCATGAAGGAACAAAGTGCGTCCACCACGCATATTCAGTTGGCATGTGCCAATTCCTTTCACTTCAGCTCTGGAGTTGTTTCCCACATAGATCCACTTAGTTCCAGTAGGTACTTGTCGGAATTCCACGAAGGATCCTCTATCCTTCGCTACATGGTCCGTCGCTCCTGAATCCACAGTCCACAAAGGATTAGACTCGTTAAGAACACAGAACTTGACACATAAGCAAAGTTCGAAAAGTACAAGGGGTGCATACCTTCTTTGGCTCACGACAAGTCGCGAGCATAGTGACCATTCTTGTCACGGTTGTAGCATTTCACCCTTGCTAGCTTTTTCATGTGAGGACGCTTTCCTCTATCATGTTGGTCAAACTTGGGTTTCTTCCCGAAGGACCAGCTTCTTCCTTGCCTTTCCCCTTATCAAACCAGCTAGGGCGCTTGCGCTTGGGGCACGAAGCTCCATTTGAGCTAGAACTAGCATGATATAGATCAAGCATCGGCAGCCGCCAACGGGCGGTCCTCTTCCGGCTCAAGATGACGCATTGCATCCTCAAATGTTTTGATATTTTCATTATGAGTCGGGTGCACCTTCATATGCTCCCAACTCGAGGCAAGGAACGAATCACCTTTGCTTGCACCTCGCTTTGCTCATCCGTGAGGACATGGCCGGCGTCTCTCGGCTCGGTTATCATATTTGACATCTTTCTAAGATGTTGCTTCATGGTCGACCATGAGGCTTCTTATAAGAGTCAAATCGATAGTGAGCTACCTCGCCTAGTCACCGAAGTATGACCAAACCTAGCTTCCAAAGTGCCTCCCACATTTCTTTGGCATTGTCAAAACGCCGAAACTCTCGCATGACATCATTTTCCATGCCGCTCGCAACGTGATGCGAGCTAGAGAGTTCATTCTTTTCTACACAGAAAAAGCTTCTTTGTCCTTTTTGTGCTGTTCAGTGGGTCCCTCTTCAGGTTCTACCATGGTCATGACAAGAGCCTCAAGTGCTTCTTGCTCTTCCAGCACATACTGGATTTTCATTTGCCAAATCTCATAGTTGTCACCATTGAGCTTTTCACCTTTGTTCAGCTCGGCAACTATGCTCTTTGTGGCTGAAGCCATTGATCTGAACAAATCAGACAAATATGCACGAATTATTAATGCCTATCATTTATGCATCCCTATTTGCATAGACCCATCATATTAATGAATAATTTTAAGTAAGGCTTTAGAATCAAAAGGTCACTACGTTTCCAATCATCCTCCAAAAATCCTAACTTAAAATTATCATTAATATAATTGTCATATGCAAAATCAATTCTATGAAGTTACAAAAACTTCTATAACTACCTTCAGCTAATTACCCACAGCAACCAACAATAACAGAAAGCAACATAGAAATAATATCCAATAAAACAATAATGCTTTCAATTAACACAATTAGGTAGTAATCATTACATAATATGTCCACAAAGTACACTTAACATACATCAGCCAATACAACTAACACCAAGTCAGCACACGAACTGGGAAAGATCCTATTTTGTTCAATTTCTTGATCTTTTCCCTTGAAACAATACAGTAATATTCATTTACAAAATTCATCACAATTTTCTTATAGGAAGCAGCTCCGTTGACATCCCATATGCGATTCAACACATCTTGCCATTCGGGTGGAAGAGTGTTTATGAAAAATCGCACCATCTCGACTTGTGACATAGGACGACCATTCCATATGACTGTTGAATTTTACGTTGACTTCAAGGACGTGATCAACTAAGTCACCGCTCTCCCATCGATGATCGTCGGCTCGGTATCGCCTTAGACGGCCTTTCCTTTTGTTCATCCAGAATCGCGCGAATAGGTGTGCGCAACCTCGGGGAGGCATTGTTCCCGCAACACATGCGGAACAAATAAGGGATTACATATAATCCTCATAGACTTAATTGAAAAAGAAACACATTCTTTTCCTCTTCTTTTTTTTTTTTGGGTCAACGGTCAAAGTCAACGGTCAACGGTCAACGGTCAAGTCAACGGTCAACGGTCGTCGGACCGGTCAGATCGGTCGCGCCGGTCGGGCCGGTCGAACCGCTCGCGCGGACCGACGCACGTGCCACGCGCGTGCTCGGGCTGACGTCACGCAGACGTCAGCGGCACGTGCCGTGCGCGTGCCATCGTCAGCGGGTCGGGTCGATTCGGTTCGCGGGTCGGGTCGTCGCCGCCGCCAACCGGCGTCATTGCGCGTCATCTATGACGTCACCCCGGCGGTTATTGGCCGTTGGGTGACGTCATGATGACGCGTCGGACGCTGCCGGTCCGCGGGCCGGCGTGTCGGTTCGCCGCCCGGCGGCGCGCGCACGTGCCGGTTCGCCCCCGACCGCGCGTGTGCCCGCACGCTCCGGCGAGCAGCTGCCAGGCGCGTCGCGCCCACGCACAGCGGCTTCCGGCCGCGCGTGTGGGCGCGTGCGGCGTCTCCCGGCGGCACTCGACACATCGCCGGACTCGTCTCGGCGTCGCCTTTCTTCCTATGCCATCACAATTTGATTTCGACTTACGAAAAGTCGGAAAAATGGCCGAACAACGCTCGGGTGTCGGGAATTCTCGCCCGATCCGTACGGCCGAAGGTATTTTTGCGAAAATCAATCAAAAAAGCATCAAATTGATCGGGAAAACGTGAACTAGGGCTCTGATACCAATGTAGGGAATAACGGATCCCCGAAAAGCGGATTCGACACCGAATCGAACCCCTAAATCAATGCGGAAGACGAAGCCCAAGAAAACGACACGTATCACCGATCGTAAAGCACACCACGGATTCAAGCGTACCTTGTTAGTCACAGATTAAACACCGACGCCAATGGAGGAAGAGAATCCGGTCCTGTTCGATCCGAGGAGGCAAAATTCCTTCAAGCGCTTCACTGTTTTTCTTTGAAGGAAACGGGAGAGAAGGAGAGCAAGCGTAACAATGTACGTCTTTTTCTTTTCAATAAAACCGTATGTTTTTCTCTCTCTCTCCTCCCTTTTATACCTCTCCCCTTCCACGGGCCCTATTCCCGTGGGCCAGGCTTTCTGGGCCCAACTTGAGCGGACGGGCCTTAAGCCCAAATCAAATAAAGCCTTCAAGAACCAAAAACAAGGGAGTGATCATAAGAGGGTGGGCAGACCAGCAGGAGATTCTGGCGCATCCTGCCATCGGAGGGTTTGTGAGCCACTGCGGGTGGAACTCGGTGACGGAAGCAGCCTGGCAGGGTGTGCCGGTGCTCGCATGGCCACAACACGGAGACCAGAGGCTGAATGCGAAGGTCGTGGAGGATGCGGGATTTGGGCTGTGGGAGAGGGACTGGGATTGGGGTGTTGATGGGATTGTGAAAGGGGAAGAGATTGAGAGGAAGATTGTGGAGTTGATGACAGATGAGAAGCTGAGAGAGGGAGCCAAGAAGGTGAGAGAAGAGGCCAGGAAGGCTGTTGAGAGTGGTGGGAGCTCTGATAGGGTGATTAGGGATGTAATTAACTCGTTATCTCTTCCTTTTTGATACAAATTATCCCCTGTTATCTTGAGAAGCTTTCGCACCGAGTGTTGGCTCACAATCTGCAATATGGAAGAGATTGTCAAGCAATTGAAGAATAAGAAAATAAAAGGAGTTTGGCGAATAGAAAATCATCGTGACCAGATTCAAGGAATCAAAGATCAATTAGCACATATTCAGCAAATCAGACGCGGGTAGTGCGCGACATGAGATAGAATCAATGGCCAATCGAGCATGGTCTCGTTGGCCGTGCCTAGAATCATGGCATGTCCTCCTTGTACTTTAGAATCGTATTATGCTTGCCACCTTGTGGATGGTATGCAATGCAAAGAATTGTCTGGAATTCAATCAAATTACACTCCCTTCAGAGTCGTACCCTTTCCAGCCACTTCGTAGGTACATTTTACACAAGAAATGTTCAAAAGGAAGGTCACTGTATGTTTGGATAAATATTTTAAGAGCCTTTTCATTTCCATCTATCGAACGGTTTCATCTATCTAGTTATATGAATATGACAAAAACATATATCATACATATCTACTATAAAGAAAATGCCGCCTCATACATCATTGATTTGATTGCTCGGGTCAAATTCTAGGCAACTTATGTACATTTTAAGCAAATTTGAGATGAAGATGTCACTCCCAAGGAATGACATGTCCCTGCATATAAATCAGCCAGAATAATTTTAGCAACCCATTCTACCCATAATAGGACCGAAGTGAATTTCGTATTTCGGGTTTTGCCATGGTTTGGTATTCTCATCCATACAAAATTAGGGTTGTTCTTATTAATTTGCCTAAGGGGTGACCCCAACCCCATCAAGTCACAAAAATGTGGAAAGATAACTCTATAAGTACATAACTTTTATACAGTATTCATTTTAATACCAAAACTTTTCGAATGATCATTTGAGTGGCATACCAATGAAAAAATAGTTAGGCAGGTGCCTCCAATGACATATTCCAACAGAGTATCCACATGTGGCTTTTATAATGAAATTTTCAAAAATCCAACATGGCTCTTCAAAATAATTGAAATTCAACTTGGATAAAAGACAAGATGACGTAGAATTTCTAACTAAATCAACTTCATCTGATGAAAAGCGGTAGAGTCAACCAACCCAAGGGACAAGAATCGATTAGCTCCGCATCTTGGGCCATTGCCGTAGCACCTTGCCCTCTTGGTCGCTGCTCCCTTGTTGCAAGCTCGGCATCGAGCCCCCAGGTAAAGCCATCGAGCTTTACCCTCTATCCTCGTGCACTGCACATTGGATCTGAGCCCAAAATGTCGGATTGAACGTCGCCAAGCCCAGATCCGACTTTGTCGGTCATTGGCAACCTTAGATCCATGATCAGTGATGCCATCTACCGCGGTCGCAAGTAGTCGTGAACTCCGAGGAGAGAGACAAGGAGACAAATCGTGGCTGGCTTATGGGCGACGCCTAAGGGCAACTGCACGAAGACGCGAGTTGACGACAATGGCAGCACTAAAGGGCCTGGGATAGAGGCCGACGGTGACCTGAAGACGAAGGAGATAGAGAAGGAATTAGGGATTAAGGTTTGAAAAACAAAACGAATTCAATAAATTTATCCCCCAGTTCGTCAATTTAGGACAAACAAATGTGTGACTTCGTAATTTAGCCCTTAAAAATTATTCTTCATTTTCTTTTTCTTCTTCATTAACCTTTGAGCCCAGGTCTTCATTGCCATCCTCATCTTTCATCAACACCCCAGCCTAAATCTTTGGCGGGCTTAGCTATTAGAGGAGGGTATCTTGCCTCTCTTACCATTTGTTAGGGGCCAACAATACAACCTAGAAGGATGAATAGATTGTTTAAGAACTATTAAAAAAAAAAAAAAAAAACCTTTTGTAGATTATAACAAATTCAATTTTAAACATCAGCATAAACAAATTGTAAAAATTAGGTGTGCTTAGTTTTATAATGAATAATTGATGTTAACAGTGAAGGGAGTAGATATTGCGAGCAAATATATAGTGATTCAACTTTATCCTAAGTTTATCAACACTAATACAACAAGGATAGAATCTATTACTAGTCTTCAAGGCAAGTTACAATAAGCAAATATCGCATTTTCAATAGATCACATTATTAGGACTCACATACTACCACTCTTGTACTCTTGCTCTTGTCATTGATTACAACCAATTGGTGAAATTCGTAGGTTAAGGGGGGCTGCAACATTTGGGCATTAATCTTAGCTTGTTGGAGAAGATTGGGAAGGGATTTGGCTGTGGATCAAGGCTGAAGACTTTGGGGCCAATACTCAAGTGTTTTAGGATATTTTGGTGGACTTTGGAGGCTCTTTGTCCCCTCCTTCCCCTCAAGTAGCTTCTTCTTCATTTTCTCTAGTTAAAACCTCCATTTCCAGAGCCAAGCAACCAGCCTAGCCTCTTACCAAACCAACTGGCAGCTCACAAGCCACCGCCTGGCTCCCTCGCCGCTTGAGCCACCTACCTCCGCCCGTGACCCCATCCCGTGCGATTGAGTGCTAATTTATGTAATTTGATGCGGAGTGTTGATTTTCAATTATTATTTCAAAAATTTGAATTTTTGGTATTTGTTGACACCTACTTTTAGCAAATCTAGGAAAATAAGGAAAATAACAATTGCATTGGAACAAATAAAAGGAAAAAATGGGGGAAATTTATATAATTGATTATGCATGGAAATTTGAAATTATGATGATCATTCGGATTTCGTTAAATGCAGAAGCAATTTAAAAATCAAGTGAATAAGAGGCAAGAATTTTGCAAAATGAAAGAAATCTGAGCAGGATCGGCGATTGCGAAATCGCGTTCCGATTTGCGGCTTGATTTAATGCAACATAAGATGGAAAGTCGAAAGTTCCTATAAAAATGGCCATCTGAAAATCACTATATAAGAAGCCATAATTTTCATGAGCCAAGGGGGGTTTTTCGTAAAAATTTCAGAGAAAAAAAACGGAATTCGTGCGAAAGAAAATTCGTGCAAAAGAAGGCTGTGGAGAGAGTTTTCTTTTTTATTTCTTTTGGTCTTTTCAAAGTCAAAAGAAAAGAAGAAAAAAGTTTTTGCTTTTGGCTAAAGAGTGAAAGAGACGTGAGTGCAGAGGGTGGACGTGCGAATAGACAAGAGGGAGAGAATAAAAAAAGAAAAAAGCAAAAAAAACGCCACTGTTCATCTTCTCCGTGGCCTCCCCTTGCTGCGTGACCAACCCCTGCACCGTTGGTCTCCGAGCTGCTCGCGCTGCCTCCGCCGCGCCTCCGCCACCGCCACCTCGCCGGACTCTCCCCTGACGCGCAGCAGCATTGCCGCCCTGCCCGACACCGTTGATGCGCCCGCACCTCCGCCTGAGCCCCGCTCCAAACGCGCATCTGCCGATGCTATCGCCACTCCAGCTTGCAACCCAACGACGCCACTGCCGCGAACCCCCACACCAAGCCCTTGCTGCGTCCCCGACACCGCCGCACCGCCACGAGCACCCGAACGTCACTGCCCGCCGCTATTGCCCACCGGTGTTCGACACCCGCAACTGACCGTCACGAGCGGTCTGTTGATTGTCCGCCGCGCCCGCCGGCCTCCGCCCAGTAGTACCGACGCCGCCGCCGTGCCCATCCACCCATCCCCACTGTTGGTTTGCTCACCCATCTTCGCGACTCTAACTACTCCCGTGGCGCTGCTGCTCTTCCCAATCCCCCCTTTAGGTAGTTTATTTTTTTCATTTTTTATTTTATTGTCATTTATTTATTCATTTTAAATTTTGTTATTATTGTTTAAGTTAGAATATGGTTTGTCAATGTTAATATTTGTGAATTTAGTATGCATTATCCATAGGGATTTTGTCCGAAATTAATATAATTATTAATTTGGTCCGAGAGACATCGAATCATTTTTCTAATTATTTTTAATTTTTGGGCTTTTTGGTAGAATCTTAATTGTTAAATCATAATAATTATTTAATTTGGTCCGTAAGATTTCGGACCAGATTTTTTAATTATTTTAAGTTGTTGTGATGATTAGGGTTAGAATAATTGTTAATTTAACTCGTGAGACGTCGGGTTATTTTTTCAATTATTTTGATAATTTATTTAGTGATTATATTAATTGTTTAGATTTAACCCTTGTTTAACAATCATTCAACTTAAAAAAAAAAGAACTAAAAAAATCAAAAATCAAAATATTCAAAAAATTGCATGAGCATATAGGACATTAGGGTTTAATATAATAGACACGTAGGTTTAATTAATCAAATTTTTAGGAGTATATTTCTAGGATTGCATTTTTAGATAATATTTTTAGGACTGCATTTTTAGATATTTTAAAAAATAAGTTAGGATTAGACTTAAATAGCCTTTTTAGAGTCTTAGATATAATTGGCACATTTTCATATTCTCATCCCTTTTTTAAAATGAAAAAATAAAAATAGTTTTTCTAAGACAGGATAGGGTTTAAGTCAAATTAATCCCTAGAATAAATTAGAAAATTATCCCTTCTTAGATAGATTAATTTGGATCTTTATAAATTCTGAATTTCAATAAAAAAAATACAAAAATACTAGATGCATGCTAACTGGTTTGCAAAATAGGCTCATTTAATTAGAATTTGCATATTAATAAGATTAAATCATTTAGTTAAAAAATGCATTTTTATAAAAGAATTCTAATCTTTAAGAAAACCCCAAAAGAATTGTTTGCTTCGTGTGATGCAATTTATTTATTAAATGTTTGAGCATCCGTGTGGTCATTTGCATGATAATGATTTAGCTTAAAATAAATCTAAGCCGCCCGCAAAAACATTTTGAAAAATTAAAAAGAAATGGTACGGAAAGGGCATTAGAAAATTCTAGTGTAACCAAGTCCCCGTACCCTTAGTCTCTGGTTCGTAGAAGTAAAATAAATCTCTCTTTATTTTACTTAGGTGTCTAATCGACCTACCATAAACCGATTAGTGGCGACTCCTAGTTAATAACCCATTGCATGTTTAAAAATTTAAATCTTAAGTCGCGAATTGGTATGGGCTTGGGAGAGCCCGAGCTAAGTTTAAAGACTTAGCAGTCCATTAACCTAGTTTTAAGTGGTGCACCCGAAAAATAGGTCGCGACAGCTTGGCAACTCCGCTGGGGACTTGTGTTAAAACACTTAGTGGACTTAGGCCAATTTTTCTTTTTCTTTTAAAATGTTTTTGTTTAGCAACAAGGATCCCAGGTACGTCCCTAACATTTCTAAGGTGTTAAATGTTCTTGCATATAGGAGGTATAAGGGGAGTAGTTTGTGCTAACATTTGTCTTGCAGGTTGGAGTGTGGGATTAATGATTTATTTTTCCATGATTAGAAGTGTTGTTTACATTTAAACTATTGTGCATATTTTACTGCTTTTAGCACTACACTTTTGCACACACAACCTGTGGCCGGACCTGGGCTGCGATAAGATTTCTAGGATGGTGTTGAGAAGGATACTTCCTCTAAAGCGAGACTGCTATATAGAGGTTGACATTCTCTTCCCCGAAAGTCTTTTCATGGTGTCGAATGTGTTTGTCCATATCCGCGAGACTGCGTGACTATTGGACATTCCATTCAACTGAGCCGGAGTTAGGGGGACTTGACACGTTAATGCGAGACTTCAACGGTCAGATCATCCTCTTAGCTCCACTTTGTTAAGCCATTTAGATAGAAATCGAGCCTCACATTTCATGCGTGTGTCTATGTGCTTGTCATTCCTTCTGGTGAAAGTAAGTTGTCTAAATTCTTACTTCGCAATTTACTTACTTTATTGCAATTTTGTCGGTCCATGACAATAGGTTTCGTCGCATCTTGTTTTATATGCTATGGGGAGGACCGACGTACAATTCATTTCCACTCCCAAAAAGAGCTCAAGATGTGGCTGGATCGGTTAGATCAAGAGGGCCAGAGGTATGTAAAGACTAGGATTGCCCGACTTCTCCCACTATTGGAGATCAACATCCACTCTAGTGTGATACAAGCACTCCCTCATTTCTGGTGTCCACAAACTTCCACATTCATATTTGGTGAGTACGAATTGACTCCAACACTAAAAGAATATAGTATTGCCATTGGAATGCCCCTGGAAAAGGAGCTTGTTAGACCGCCTATCGGTATAGATTATATTTCTGAATTATCACAGTTTTTAGAAATCGAAGCCGAAAGAGTAAGGAAAGTTGTCAAAGCCAATTGTTTTGCATGCCCATTTTCATATTTGGAAAAATGTTTCGCAAATCAATCAACGATTTCAAAAGCTAGGATCTTCATGTTAGCATTTTTCGGGCTAATTGTTTTTCCTTACCGAAGAAATGCCATTAATCCTTCAATTTCATTGGTGGTTAATCGTGTTTGTGACGGCTTAAATTATGTCAATATGCTTTTAGCTGAAACATTTTTGTCATTAAACCGTTTCAAACAAAATGAAGAAAAGACCATGCGTGCCCTCCCTGAACTTTTACAAATCTGGTTTTTCTCCCACATAAGAGGATTTGGGCACCTCATGAAACAATTTAAGATTGATGATTTTAGGCACCCTATACAAAAATTTGCAGTCTTAGAACGTTTTTCCCCAAATAAACAGTATGCCCGTTGGATTAATTTTTTGAAAAATCCTGATCCTAAGGCATTCCTATGGCATACTAAATGGTTCCGAGTTGAGGAAGCTCGTTTCTCACACAAGTATGATGAGCCAATTCCGTTGTTCAGCCTTTCTGGTGCGACTTCTTATTACCCATATAAGGTGGCCCGCCAGTACAAAGCTCTTCAGGAAGTTCCTCCACCACTCAAGATAGAGATGTTCCAGGTTCGTTTTGTTCGAACAGACTATAACTACTTCAACGAGATCCAGACGATCATTGCCACATGGAATGAATGCCACCCAGAGAAGATTCTGGTGCCCAAAAGACTGAAAGGGGAAGAGGAACTCCACCATGCGTCGGCATTCTACATTCAACAACACCAGATTCCTGCGACCTTACATCCAGTGGTGCCAGATGTGACTGAGAAGCCCACTCAGCGAGCACAAATTGAGCATCTTAAGCGGAAAGTGGAAATGATTGAAACTGAAAATAAGAAGTTTCGCAAGGCGTTGAAATCCCGAAAGCATATAAAATGAGATCTTTTGAATTTTGATTCTTAGTCCGATGTCTAGGGAGTTTGATTTCGATTTTCAATTCAATGTTTTTAGTTCAATGTTTAGGGACTTGAATTTCAATTCTTAGTTCATTGTTTGGTTTAATGTTTTTAGTGAATTTTGAATAAAATCAGGCGATTAGACCGTTGTCATGGGCCATTTTCTATCCTATCATTGGTTCTTACATTACCTCTTTTTCACCTTAGGTAATAACGGATCCTCCACGCTCACCCATTATCACGCGATTAAGAACAAGAATGGCCGACCAAGGCGAGATGCGTGATCGCATGTCCTCCGTGGAAGATCAACTCACACAGTTAGCCGCTTCCATGTAGCTTATAACAGCTCAATTTCAATCCCTCCAAGTAAACCCGAATCCTCCACCCGCTCTCCCCAAGATAGTAGTCCCGAGGCAGGCAAATAGGGCCCAAATGAATGATGACGAAATGCCCGGGCTGGAAGATGACATGGTTCCCAAGACAGATCAGGATGAACGCGTTGCAAAGCTGGACGAGAAAGTGAGACAGTTACAGGAGTCTCAAAGCTCACTCCCCTTTGACCTCTCGATCTATGAGAAAGTTAAAATGCCGAGCAAGTTCAAAATGCCGGAGTTCGAGAAGTATGACGGGACATCTTGTCCAAAGTCTCATTTGTAGATGTACCACGTCCGCATGGCCCAGCATGTCAAAAATGAGCCCCTTATGATCTAATCATTTCATGCAAGTTTGACTGGGCCCGCTCTGAATTGGTATGTGATGAAGAATGTGAACCTCCTCGACACCTGGAACGAAGTGGCTGACGCGTTCCTCAAACAGTACAAGTTCAACATGGACATTGCGCCTTCCCGAGAAGACCTGGAGCGGATGGAAAAGAAAAGAAGTGAGTCATTTAAAGAATACGCTGTGAGATGGAGAAACCCGGCGACTCAAATTACTCCTGAGCCTACCAACAAGGAGTTGATGAAGTTGTTCGTGAAGACCCTTCCATCTGAGTTCCGTAATCGAATGGCCAGTACGTATGTCGAGAGCTTCAATCAGCTTATTCTTGTAGGAGAACAGATCGAGATGAGGATAAGGGAACGATGGTTTTCTGAGCCATCTACTAAAAGATTCTCTGCCAAAAAGTAAAAGGAAGCGGCCGTGGATGTGAACATGGCTTATAGCCAAGAAAGTGCCAAACGTGCCCCGGCTATACAGGTAAACCCGAGACAGCAACAACCCACTGGCCGTCAATCATTCGCCCAAGTGAATAATAGAAGGCAGTTCTCCCCTCTCCCCGGGTCTCCATCCCAAGTGTTGACAGTCCTCCGAAAGAAGGATTTGCTTACTAGTGAACCAAAGCGCCCTAACCGTGAAGGCATTCGTGGTTATGACCCGACGAAGAAGTGTGACTACCATAACGGTGAATTGGGGCATTCAACTGATGAATGTTTCACCCTCAAGCACAAGATCCAGAATCTCCTGGATACAAAGGCCTTTTCATTTCAGACTGCTCGGCCGAACGTTCAAAAGAATCCGCTACCAGAGCATAAGGGTATAGTAAATGCTATCCTGGAACCTGAAGTCGGACGGATCAAGAACTCAAAGGTGCACATGGCAGATGCCTACAACGAGCTAGTGAGAGCTGGGTATTACCGAGGTCAGGAAGATGTCCCTCTATCGGTGATGAGAAAAAGAGTTGCCAAAATGGTGGATGATGGCATCATTGTATACGCTGATCGTAACTGCATAGTTTCTACTATCTCCCACCTCGTCATCGATTGGGAGGAGGAGCAGGCTACACTTGATGCTAACAAGAAAGAGGTTGATCCTTCACTTGTAGACATACCCCCATTAGAAGATGCATCTAACGAAGAGATAGTGATAGAGGTGCCTCAGCCGTACGAGTATATCAATAATAAGGCTGTGCCTTGGTCTTATGACCTAGATGTGGACCTTGTTACAAGATCTGGACGGACCTATGGACAAGCTAGTACTCAACCTGCAAAGCCGGTAACCGATGAAGAGGCTAAGGAGTTTCTGGCCGTAATCAAAGCAAGCGAGTATAACGTGGTTGACCAACTACGAAAGATGCCCGCTCAGATCTCCTTGCTCGAGCTCTTGATGACATCCCCCGTGCATCAAAAGTCACTAATGAAAGTGTTGAGTGAAATCCGTGTGCCAGAGATCGTGGAAGCAGACAAGTTGGAAGAATTCGTGGGATCGGTCCTTCTCAAGGATTTGATTGCCTTCTCTGATGAGGAATTCCCTCTCGAAGGCAGGGGACATAACAAAGCACTCTACATATCCGTTAAGCACAGGTCTTCTCATATGTCCCGAGTGCTCATCGACAATGGGTCCGCTTTGAACATTTGTCCTTTGGCCACTCTTCACCGCCTTAAGATAGACCCGTCAAGGATACATGCCGCGAAGACTTCGGTGCGAGCTTTCGATGGAACAAAAAAGGAGGTGATCGGGGAAATCCATCTCGATGTCCAAATAGGGCCGGTCGTCTACAACATTCTCTTCCAAGTGATGGACATCCCTACTGCATTCAATTTCCTGTTAGGTCGACCATGGATACACACTGCTGGAGCGGTGCCTTCAAGTCTACATCAAGCTGTGAAATTTGTGATTGAAAGGAAGTTGGTCACCGTGTATGGTGAGGAAGACCACCGGATTTATCATGAGACGGCTATCCCCTATGTGGAGCCGGATTCTCAGTTTGAATCGAGTTACCACTCATTCGAATTGGTATCCACTATACATGCTTCTCGGGGTTCATCACCGCCTACCCCTGAAGTATCAAATGCTGCCCTCATGGTGGGAAGAGTAATGGTTGGGAATGACTTCGTCCTTGGCAATGGCCTTGGGAGAAATGGTCAGGGCATTGAAGCCCCATTGAAGCCCCTCAAAGGTCCCGTCCTGCTGGTTTAGGGTACCATGGACGAGGTGGGGGAAGTTCTGAAGGACGAAGACAAGAGAGGCGGAGCTCGCCACCTAACCAAGGGCGAGAGAGGCAAAACCCACTACCCCCGAGCATTCACGAGACATTCCCTGGTCTTCCAAGAATGATGCATGAAGAAGCGAAAGTGATAGACACTTTGGGGCAACCTAGTGGCAAGTTTGATTACCCGGTGAAGTATTCAACCCCTCCTAGCTACTACATTGATCCTAGTGAGATAGTCCCAGATGGATGGGGTGACATGGATGATTCAACACCCTCGAAGGCAGAGAACCCTAATGATGAGCTAGAAGGAGTTGCAAGCCTATTCGACAACCTCATCATAGGAGCCATTGATGAAGGACCCCCTGAAGAGATGGGCCTTGGCCCACAAGAGTAACTTTTTATTGCTTTTGCACATTCCCTTGCGTGGGAATTTTTTTTTTTTTTTATTTCTCATGATGTTTTCAGTTTTTTCTTTTATTTGATTGAGTGTTGCATCTTTTTTCATTCAATAAATGTAATCGATTGATGAATTTCAATGAAGTTACAAATTTTATTTTGAGGGCATGATGAGGTATACCAAACCAGCCCGGTGATGATATCCAACCGATAAAAGAAAAGAAAAATCCAAGGAGAACTCTGAGGCCTGGGCTTCATCATGCTTCCTTGTGTCAAAATGTTTCAAAAAATGTTTTTACCAAAGAATTTTTAAAAAAAAAAAGAAAAAAAAGAAAAGCAAAGATGCTGATTACTCTGTTTGTCTTTCTAATTTATCTACCTCATGTTTTAGGAACAATCCTATGACATGCAAAGATGCGGAAATGGTCCAATCCATTGCAACAAGTGTTGATAATGATAGTCCTGAAGACTCGATTGAAGATTCCATTGAAGTGCAGCGTAGCTGGGAACAACATGAAAAAGCTAAGGCCTTCACATCTGAGCAGACCATCACTATTAATTTGAGTGACACTGGAGAAGCCAAAGAGGTGAAAATTGGGGCAAGTCTCCCCAAAGATGAGGCTGAGCGCCTAATTCAATTACTGAAAGACTATCAAAACATTTTTGCATGGACCTATGCTGACATGCCTGGGCTAGACCCGTCAATCGTGGAGCATTGCCTACCTACTAATCTGGACATGCCACCTAAGAAGCAGAGGTTGCGGAGGACTAAGCCCGAGCTCTCGAAGAAGATAGAAGAAGAAGTGATGAAGCTTTTGAATGTGGGATTCATTGAAGTCTCACAATACCCCGAATGGGTGGCTAATATTGTACCGGTAATGAAGAAAGACGGTCGAGTTCGAGTTTGTGTTGACTATCGGGATCTGAACAAAGCTAATCCAAAGGATGATTTTCCATTACCACACATAGATGTCCTTGTGGATAGTACTGCCGGCTTTGAACTATTCTCATTTATGGATAGTTTTTCTGGGTACAATCAGATAAGGATGAAGGAGGAAGACAAGGAGAAGACTGCATTTATTACCCCGTGGGGAACCTTTCACTATAAGGTCATGCCTTTCGGACTCAAGAATGCAGGGGCAACCTACCAGCGAGCGATGGTAGCATTATTTCACGACATGATGCACCAAGAGATTGAGGTTTACGTTGATGATATGATTGCAAAGACCCAACCAGGAAGAAGCCACATCGAAACCTTGAAGAAGTTGTTCGATCGACTCCGTGAGTTCAAGCTTCGTCTAAATCCCGCTAAATGCGTGTTCGGAGCAACATCCGGTAAATTACTCGGATTTATTGTGAGCAGTAAAGGGATTGAGATCGATCCTTCCAAGGCTAAGGCCATATGTGAATTGTAACCTCCGTCAATGGTGAAAGAAGTCTGGAGCCTTCTAGGGAGATTGAATTACATAGCGAGATTCATTTCCCAACTCTCTGAAACTGCCAAGCCATTCTTCAAGCTTCTAAAGAAGAATGCACAAGTCAACTAGGATGACGAGTGTCGAGAAGCGTTTAACAAGCTGAAGCAATACTTGATGAATCCACCGGTTCTTGTCCCACCCTCACCAGGGCATCCTTTGATTCTTTACCTCACTATTCATAGTGAGTCATTGGGTGCAATGCTGGCTCAAGAAAGTCATGTTGACAAAAAAGAACGGGCCATTTATTACCTGAGCAAGAAGTTCACTATATCAGAGTTGAAGTATTCTGATGTTCAAAAAACTTGTGTGGCATTGGTGTGGGTGCCGCATAGGTTGCGATAATACACACTACATTATCAGACATTCCTCGTGACTGAGAACGATCCTATCAAGTACTTGCTTAATCGGCCAGCTTTGGTGGGTAAGTTGGCCAAATGGCAAATCTTGATTTCCGAATTTGATGTGCAATTCATGCCACAAAAGTCGGTTAAAGGCCGAGCGATCGCCGATCTACCGGCCGAGAATTGGGAGTCCCTAATGATGATGATAGTTTCCTTGATGACCGTGTCTTGAGTGTAGATGAAGACTCATGGAAGATGTTTTTTGATGGAGCTGTAAACCTATCTGGTTCGGGTACTGGGGCAGTTCTAATATCTCCAGATGGACAACACCATCCGGTAGCTGCAAAATTGATATTTCCATGCACTAACAATGTAGCCGAGTATGAAGCTTGCATCCTCGGGCTTCAGGCCGCAATTGAGATGGGTGTGGCTAAGTTAAAAGTGTTTGGAGATTCTCGCACCGATCATACCGCGGACCGTGGGAGAATGGAAGACCAAGGATGCCAAGTTACTCCCTTACCACAAGTATTTAGAAAATCTGGTGAAAGAGTTCAAGGATGTTTCGTTTGAATACTTGCCGAGGTCTCATAATCAATTTGCAAACGCACTTGCGACGTTGTCCTCTATACTACAAGTCACTGATGGGTTGGAGGTTGAGCCTCTGAAAATAGAAGTTTTGCCAAAGCCGGCTTATTGTATGATTGTGACTGAAGAATCTGATGGAAAACCATGGTATTACGATATCATGAATTACATTAAAAAACAAGAATTTCCTGAAGGAAGCACTCGGGCTGATAGGAAGTACATCACGAAGATGGCCTCGAAATTTTTCGTCAGTGGTGAGAATTTATACAAGAGATCTTACGATTCTGTCTTGTTGCATGTATAGATGCAGTTGAAGCCACTCAAATCATGCAAGAAGTGCACGAGGGGGTATGTGGCCCCCATATGAATGGACACATGTTGGCCAAGAAGATTATGAGATTAGGATACTACTGGCTCACACTGGAAAGTGACTGCATCTGGTATGTTCGGAGTTGTCATCGCTGCTAGATTCATGGAAATAAGATAAATGTTCCTCCAACTGAGCTGCATCAATTTTCCGAGCCATGGCCTTTCTTGATGTGGGGTATTGATGTGATTGGCCCAATCAATCCCAAGGTTTCAAATGGATATCGATTCATTTTGGTGGCGATAAACTATTTCTCCAAATGGATCGAAGCTACATCCTTTGCAAGTGTCACTGCTCGTAATGTTGTGAAGTTTGTCAAACGTGACATAATTGCTCGCTATGGTGTCCCTAAAGCAATCATCACTGATAATGGAACCAATTTGAACAACAAACTTGTTGATGAGTTGTTCGGAGAGTTCAAAATCAAGCATCTGAATTCGTCTCCTTACCGCCCTCAAATGAATGGGGCCGTTGAAGCGACCAATAAGAACATTAAGAAGATTTTGGCTAAGACAGCCGTGAATTATCGAGATTGGCATGACAGGCTACCCTTCGCACTAATGGCGTACCGGACATCGATCCGCACTTCCACTGGGGCAACCCCGTTTGCTTTGGTATACGGCATGGAGGCAATTCTACTTGTAGAAGTGGAGATTCCTTCTCTGAGGATTTTATCCCAAGTGGAGTTATCTGAGGTGGAATGGTCACAACAAAGATTCAAGCAGTTGAACTTGATCGACGAGAAAAGATTGAAAGCTCTCTGCCATGGCCAAGCATATCAGCAGAGAGTAGCCAGATCTTTCAACCAGAAGGTGTGGCTAAGACATTTCCAGGTAAATGACCTAGTCCTAAGGAAGCTGTTGCCAATCTTTCCGAATCCTGGAGGCAATTTCGCTCCAAACTACAGCGGCTCATATGTGATAAAGAAGATACTTCCTGGCGGTGCCTTGATATTGGCAGAAATGGACGATCGTGAGTTTTCCACTCCTGTTAATTCAGATGCTGTCAAGAAGTATTACCCATGATAGAATTTACCATGCCATGTTTTGAACTGCAAGCATTTCAATGATGAATAAAATGCTTCAATGAGTTCAATTGTTCAAATTTATTGCAAATCTTGCGTTTTTCTCCCTTGATGAATTGTGTGAGATAAATTGAAAGTGTCAAATGGAATACTTTGGAATGACGAAAGGCAAGCCTTGTTCCATACACTGTTTCATACACTAACCCCTAGTGAGTTGTGTGAAAAATTCCATGCCCGCAAGGAAGAGGGCTATCTCGCAAAGGGTACGTCAACCAAGGTGATGAGAGGCATCATTTTCTCTATTCTAAACACTACAGGTGATCCATTGCTCAACCCCTTTGAGCCCCATACACTTATGGAGATTTTTTTAAAATTATCCCTATCAAGAATCATCCCACATTGGGACAAATTTGAAATGAATGGTAGAAATCTTCTTGCTCCCACTTGCATCAATCTTTGAATATTGCTTTTGCAGTGTAACTCGTATGGTAATTTGAAGTGCCTTAAGATGATGAAGAGCAGTTCTTTCTTTATCTTATACACTTCTATCCATTGCATAGCCCACTTGAGCCCATAAATTTATTTCATATTAAACCCAGTTGGTGATCATCCCCCACACTGGGGCAAGGCAAAAAGAACCATTCAAGTAACATGGCTTAGAATGCTGTAAAGGATGGTTGTGCAAGTTCAAAAAAAAAAAGTGCAAAATAATGGGGCATGAAAAAGCAGTGTGCCTGGTAAAAGCAAGGCCAATGCCAAGAAAAGAAAAAAAAATCAAACTCTTGCTATAGTAAGTTGTATCCCTAGCAAGGTGGTACCAAAAACCTCTCAAATGTTGTTGTTGTAATCAATGGAGTTGTGATAAAAACATCTTCAATAGTGGAGAAAGAAAGTGGTGGAAATGTCAAGATGATCACCAACTTTAACCCCCTTAAACACTTTTTGAGCCTAATGATCCTTTCATTTCTCAACCCATGAACCAAGCCTATGTTACGTCCCTTGCAAAGTCTCTTCTGATTATGGCACTTGAATTAACCTAGGGGTTCATATGTTTTAAGCATCGCTCGAAGAAGTGCGAGCAAGATTATTCCTTTATCATTTTGCAGGGTTTTTGACTTGTAAACCCAGAGATGATTATAGAATATCACTCATTCTTTCGAAAGTCTCGACTCAAAGAGTCCATTTTGTTAAGTCATTGACCAAGCCCACATTACGGTCCCTATTAAAAGACCTCTCAGATTGGTAAGGTCGTACCACTTGCGAGATTGCACAAAACCTTGTTTAGCATGATGACAGTGAGATAGAGTGATTCTCAAAATCCTGTGTCAAAGGTCAGGATGAAACAACCCTGTTGATAAGGATAAAAGTCCTTTCAGACCAAGAGATGTCTCATTTACACATCCATGACACTCATGTGTTCAGATTGGAATATTCTTTTAGGCGATGCAAGATTGATAGAAATCATCATGCATGAGCCTCATTTGAACTAATGCATGTCTGTGAATGCATATTGCTTTTCCTACAATTGTGTTTTGCAGGAAACATATCCCCAAAGAACAGAGGTGTCATCAGGTAAGTCTATCTCTGTCCATACTTTAAATACTTGTCATTGTACAGGTATTCCTTTTCAAGCACCAACACTCAATGGATTTGTCCCCCAAAGGTTTTTCCTCCAGATTCAATCTGATTAAGGCGACCGAAGAATGGTTCGGGTCTTGGTCGGATAATTTCTATCGCAAGGCTGGGCGACCGAAGAATGGTTCGGGTCCTAGCCAAGCAAAACCTTAGTCTAGGCGACTGTAGAATGATACGGGTCCTAGACAACATTTATTGCTCTAACAGGCGACCGTAGAATGGTACGGGTCCTAGACAACCTCAATTCAGGCGACCGTAGAATGGTACAGGTCTTGGAAAATCTTTTTTTCATTCAGGCGACCATAGAATGGTACGGGTCCTGGGAAATCATTTTTTCGTTTAGGCGACCGTAGAATGGTACGGGTCCTAGACACAACCAAACAATGCCATACTAGGCGACCGTAGAATGGTACGGGTCTTGGGAAAGCAGTCACTTTGTGAAGTCATGTTACTATTCTGGGCGACCGTAGAATGGTACGGGTCCTAGACACAACCAAACAATGCCATACTAGGCGACCGTAGAATGGTACGGGTCCTAGGAAAGCAGTCACTTTGTGAAGTAATGTTACTATTCTAGGCAACCGTAGAATGGTACGAGTCCTGGACGTGTAACACCAATCTATCTTGAGTTACTCTACCATCCCCGAAGGTAAGTAATTCCAAGTAAGTTCCTTTATCATTTGCATTAACATTTTCATGCATCATATAAATTTCATTTCAAAATGGGATTCATTTTCCAAAAAAAAAAAAAAAAAAAAAAAAAAAAAAAAACAACAACAACAAAAAAACAAAAACAAAAACAAAAAGCCACTCAGTATATCTGCATGATTAACATTAAGGTCTCAACTTGTCTTTGAAGGCAACCTCTACGAGTTCACCTTCAAAGAGGGGCAGCTGTTGACACCTATTTTTAGCAAATCTATGAAAATAAGGAAAATAACAATTGCATTGGAACAAATAAAAGGAAAAAATTGGGGAAATTTATTTAATTGATTATGCATGGAAATTTGAAATTCGATGATCATTCGATTTCGTTAAATGCAGAAGCAATTTAAAAATCAAGTTAATAAGAGGCAAGAATTTTGCAAAATGGAAGAAATCTGAGCAGGATCGAGCTGATTGCGAAATCACGTTCCGATTTGCAGGCTTGATTTAATGCAACATAAGATGGAAAGTCGAAAGTTGATATAAAAATGGCCATCTGAAAATCACTATAAAAGAAGCCATAATTTTCATGAGCCAGGGGGGTTTTTCGAAAAAATTTCAGAGAAAAAAAACAGAATTCGTGCGAAAGAAAATTCGTGCAAAAGAAGGCCGTGGAGAGAGTTTTCTTTTTTATTTCTTTTGGTCTTTTCAAAGTCAAAAGAAAAGAAGAAAAAAGTTTTTGCTTTTGGCTGAAGAGTGAAAGAGACGTGAGTGCAGAGGGTGGACGTGCGAATAGACAAGAGGGAGAGAATAAAAAAAGAGAAAAGCAAAAAAAACGCCACTGTTCATCTTCTCCGTGGCCTCCCCTTGCTGCGTGACCAACCCCTGCACCGTTGGTCTCTGAGCTGCTCGCGCTGCCTCCGCCGCGCCTCCGCCACCGCCACCTCGCCGGACTCTCCCCTGACGCGCAGCAGCATTGCCGCCCCGCCCGACGCCGTTGATGCGCCCGCACCTCCGCCTGAGCCCCGCTCCAAACGCGCATCTGCCGACGCCATCGCCACTCCAGCTTGCAACCCAACGACGCCGCTGCCGCGATCTGCAGCAGCCCGCGAACCCCCGCACCAAGCCCCTGCTGCGTCCCCGACACCGCCGCGCCGCCACAAGCACCCGAACGTCACTGCCCACCGGCGTTCGACACCCGCAACTGACCGTCACGAGCGGTCTGTTGATTGTCCGCCGCGCCCGCCGGCCTCCGCCCAGTAGTACCGACGCCGCCGCCGTGCCCATCCACCCATCGCCGCTGTTGGTTTGCTCACCCATCTTCGCGACTCTAACTACTCCCGTGGCGCTGCTGCTCTTCCCAATCCCCCCTTTAGGTAGTTTATTTTTTTCATTTTTTATTTTATTGTCATTTATTTATTCATTTTAAATTTTGTTATTATTGTTTAAGTTAGAATATGGTTTGTCAATGTTAATATTTGTGAATTTAGTATGCATTATCCATAGGGATTTTGTCCGAAATTAATATAATTATTAATTTGATCCGAGAGACATCGAATCATTTTTCTAATTATTTTTAATTTTTGGGCTTTTTGGTAGAATCTTAATTGTTAAATCATAATAATTATTTAATTTGGTACGTAAGACTTCGGACCAGATTTTTTAATTATTTTAAGTTGTTGTGATGATTAGGGTTAGAATAATTGTTAATTTAACCTGTGAGACGTCAGGTTATTTTTTCAATTATTTTGATAATTTATTTAGTGATTATATTAATTGTTTAGATTTAACCCTTGTTTAACAATCATTCAACTTAAAAAAAGAACTAAAAAAATCAAAAATCAAAATATTCAAAAAATTGCATGAGCATATAGGACATTAGGGTTTAATATAATAGACACGTAGGTTTAATTAATCAAATTTTTAGGAGTATATTTCTAGGATTGCATTTTTAGATAATATTTTTAGGACTGCATTTTTAGATATTTTAAAAAAATAAGTTAGGATTAGACTTAAATAGCCTTTTTAGAGTCTTAGATATAATTGGCACATTTTCATATTCTCATCCCTTTTTTAAAATGAAAAAATAAAAAATAGTTTTTCTAAGACAGGATAGGGTTTAAGTCAAATTAATCCCTAGAATAAATTAGAAATTATCCCTTCTTAGATAGATTAATTTGGATCTTTATAAATTCTGAATTTCAATAAAAAAAATACAAAAATACTAGGTGCATGCTAATTGGTTTGCATAATAGGCTCATTTAATTAGAATTTGCATATTAATAAGATTAAATCATTTAGTTAAAAAATGCATTTTTATAAAAGAATTCTAATCTTTAAGAAAACCCCAAAAGAATTGTTTGCTTCGTGTGATGCAATTTATTTATTAAATGTTTGAGCATCCGTGTGGTCATTTGCATGATAATGATTTAGCTTAAAATAAATCTAAGCTGCTTGCAAAAACATTTTGAAAAATTAAAAAGAAATGGTACCGAAAGGGCATTAGAAAATTCTAGTGTAACCAAGTCCCCGTACCCTTAGTCTCTGGTTCGTAGAAGTAAAATAAATCTCTCTTTATTTTACTTAGGTGTCTAATCGACCTACCATAAACCGATTAGTGGCGACTCCTAGTTAATAACCCATTGCATGTTTAAGAATTTAAATCTTAAGTCGCGAATTGGTATGGGCTTGGGAGAGCCCGAGCTAAGTTTAAAGACTTAGCAGTCCATTAACCTAGTTTTAAGTGGTGCACCCGAAAAATAGGTCGCGACAGTATTTAATTAGAAAAATACCGGGTGTCAGTTTAAGTACAACATAAAATCGTGGGATTTTTAAAAAGAGAGAATATCATGCTTTGTGGAACGATTTGACTATGGGACCACGCTCAATTATTTTACTAGGTATTTTTAATATGAAGAAAATAGATAAGTACATTATCTAAAATCAAGGCATTTGAGCGCAAAGCGATAGCCTTGGCCAAGATCGGATGTGCGTGTGATCGTTATGAGAATCCGTCGCGAGTGTTTATGCTAGGCGATGCTTTTATATGGAATGCCCAACATCAACGGATGCTGGATCGCGGTAGAGGCCGGACCGATACTTCTTCGAGAATGTCGTCTAGAGGTAAACATTGCCATATTCGATGGGGTGAGATGATGCTCAGTTATGTCGGAAGACCACCAACTGTTGAGTTGGTCATGCCCGTAGGGCCATAATTAATTGGAACGCTTGAATGAGTGAGATGACTACGCCTGATTATGGCACCAAAATTGTGTGGCACGAAATGAGACGTGTCATAATGATTTGGCCTTATAATCGAGACCCTTGTGATTGATTGGTATATGAGTTGAAGTGTTCCAATTATTGATTGCATGTACTGTATGCATATGTTATATGAGCTATACTGACATGTAGGGAGGTGCTGAGGCGAGGTAAGTCTTATGTGATGTGTGCTTAGGCTTCCTCTAGGTGAATTTCTTCCTAATTGGGGTTTAGGATGTAGACTCGCTGAGACATTGTCTCACCCCGTCATGATTTAACTTTTTACAGGTCCTTAGATGGACTCACGTCACGTGCAATACGAGGTCCCGCAGACAATGGAGTTTGAGTTTACCTTCCACCTTGAGCCGGGAGTTGGTTGAGACCACAGTCTAGGTTGAAGAGGGCCTACCTCAGTTGGTGCCTCACTAATTCAAGCGTGGTACATCAGCTTCCCTCAAGGGGGTCAAGAGGGTCCCCTTCGGGGTTTCGATGGGCCTTCCATTGGGACCAGGGAGTGGGAAGCAGCGCATCCCATGGATCTTAACACTCTTGATGGTGTTGTGGTAGACCCGGAGCCTATGGATGAGGAGTCTAATGCCTAGATGGCTTAGTAGCTCTTCTTTTTGGAGTTAGGCCCCTGTTTATAGACTAGTTATGTATATAAACCTGGCCTGTGTTATAAAAGTATGTTTTGTGGAAATTGTTGTCCTGCTTTTCTATTCCGTGTTTGTTTGTTGTCTCGGGATTGTTTATTTCGCTTTCGCATGTGCATGAATCGTTTGGGTCGGCGACGCATCCTGGGAACGTCGCAATTTTATCGACCGATGTACGTGTGCTCGAGGTTTGGGGCGTGACATGGGAACTCTGATATGGTGATTAGAGAAGTAGTCGAACTGTTAATTATTCCATTCTAAAAAGGTACCGTTGCTATCCAGGAAAATTGTCACATCGAACAAGTCTATGAACTAAACTAGAGAGTGTTGGCTCACGATCTACCATATGGAATGGATATGTTTCTTGACATAAAAAGGATCTATAGCCAATGAAGCACAATTTCATTACTTAGAATCATGATGTTATTGTCATTTCTAGTTACGTATTATTAAAATATATCTTGAATTTAACCCATGTGAATAAACATAATTTCAATTAGAGTGAGCCAAGTTTGGCCAAACAAATAAAGTCCGCCCTCTGCCTTTGATTTGGTGTGTTCTTACATCAATTTCTATGCTCGCACTACTCGAAAAAATTAGCAAGCGGATGTGTTTGTTTTCTTCCCTGTTGGCCATGGCACATAAATGGACACTTCACCTTGCATGTTCTTAATTTTCTGTCTTTTGAACTTTTGCGTTTCCCCACCCTAGGGTTCTTTCCTCTTCCTCTCATCTTCACATAGTTTTCTTCTTCATTCTTCATAGATGGGAGGGTTTGACGTAAATCTTTCCCTCCCCTTCATTTTTTCTTTTTCCTTGGCTGATTTGGTTTTCTGTTTTCTTTTTCTTACTTTCCTCCCATTTTAAAGAGCTTTTCTCTTCTAATCTAGTCTGGATCTAGAAGTTTTTCTCTCCCATTTCGGGAATATTTCTAACCCAATCTAGTTTAGATTTGAGGTTTTTTCTGTGTGTGATTTGAGGAATTCACTTCCCTCAAGTGTTGTTGGTGTACAAATCCAATTCGGAAGGAGATCAGAGGAGTTTCAAGAAAGTTTCACTCTCACAGTTGTTAGATCTGTGCGTATTCAATCTTGTTACTTTAAATAGCGATGGTGTTAGCCGAACCCAGGCACACGCTACCAAAAGGGAAAGCCATAGTAGCAACAAATGGAGATCTTGATGTGCACTCATTACTGAAGACAGATTTACTCTTTAAGCATGTCACTAACTTCTAATCTCGTTCTGATGATTCTTCTTCTTATTTGGAGCATTTTGTTTTGGATTTGTCATGATCTGCAATTGGATTACATTTCTCCATTATATATCCGTGAAAATGAATGAAATGTTTCTTCAACTAAAAACGAAAACCTTGCTTGTTCTTATACACCTTAAATGAAGGGATGCATGAAGAAGACTTTCATCTTGTTAGGCATGGAAGATTAGACATGTTAGGTGTAAGAGAAAATATTGGGTAAGTGGGATTTTAGTGTGTCAAAATCCCACTCCATTCATCAGGTGACACATGTTGTCTAGGCCTCACCACACGCCAAATGCCCTTTGTCGCCCGGACCCCACTTCTCCCTTCCTTAATTTCAATTTTGACACAAGTTCTCTCTCTCTCTCATAAACACCAAGAAGATAGCTTGTGTGCATGTGCCCGAGTAAGATCAATTGGAGAAGCAATTTCAAAGCATGAAGGACTAGTCTAGAGATTGTTTCGGTGGGAGCCCATACATGGAGAAAATATTGGAT
The DNA here is from genome assembly GCA_014182725.1 of Eucalyptus brandiana. Classification (NCBI taxonomy): domain Eukaryota; kingdom Viridiplantae; phylum Streptophyta; class Magnoliopsida; order Myrtales; family Myrtaceae; genus Eucalyptus; species Eucalyptus brandiana. Next base: position 34,921,084 of record CM024672.1, on the reverse strand, counting down.
AGGGTGGGATTTCAGCGTGGTTACGTTGGACAACAGAGGCAAGGGATGAGGCTGATGTGGAGGCGGCAGTGTGGTTTGTTAGACGACGGGCTCCGTCATGAGTCGGAATGGTCGTGTGAGTGCGAAGAGAGAAAGAGCAACGTGAATGGAAGGGGGAGAGGGAAAGGGGTAGAAAGAGAGAGAGGGGGGAGGGGGGGCAGGGAGGTAGTCCCTCACCGTGGGAAATTAATTAAGAGAAGGAAAGGTGAGGCCTAGGCGACAGAAAGCTTTTGGCACAACGTGAAAAGAGAGTGGCAAGAGAGGTGAAATTGAAATCAATTGAGAGAGAGAGAGAGAGAGAGAGAGGGACCCACGTGACAAAAGGCTTCTGGCATAATGCAAAGAGAGAGTGGAGAGAGGTGAAATTGAGATCGAGAGGTGGGGCTAAGCCGCTAAGGCAACATAAGACTTCTGACGTGTAGTGGGACTCAGGCAATACATGTCACCTATTGAATGGAGTAAGATTTTGATACACTGGAATTCCGCTCCTACCCAATATTTTCTTGCAAGAGAAAGTGAAAAAAGGAGGGAACGGGGGTTCTATTTCTCACCTTATATTGGCACAATAATTGAAGGAGACCACGAGAATTATGGAGAGTTCTTACAAGCATTATAACTGGGGCAATGGAGAAGACACGAAGCACTCCAAATTTCTTCTTGGTGGCCAAGAGTAATAGAGAACGAATTTTGACATTGCACTGAGGAGAATTATGTGAAGAGTTCTTCTCGTGAGGGTTTGCTTGTTATAATTACACTTAGAGTGATTTATCAAGTTAATTTCTTATTATTAAAATTTGTATAATATTTTGAGTAAGATTTCACTAGGAGTTATAAGGACTAAACACCACGTGAGTCTTGGATATAATCGAGGGCTAGGAAACATTAAGAGAGTGTTTGAGTGTTGGAGCGATTGTAATCTCCTTCGTATAACTTATTCTATAATGGAATTCTGTGCTGCTCTCCTCATGAACGTAATCACTTCGACCTTACTACGTAAATATGATGTTTGATTCATTTCATTCCTTTAGTTCATTTTATCTGATTGCTTGCTTCATTTTTTTAATAACATGTGTCATATTTGCTAGTGCCTTCAATATGTGATGAATGTAACGTGATGCAAAGAAAGAGATGGGGTTTCATATTTAAAAAAAAAAAAAAATCCTTTTAAGTGTTTGTAAGCATCTGTATTGATGAAACTTATGAAGTACGAAGAAACAAATAAGCTACCGCCCATTAATAGCTAAGGGTGTTATGCTTAATAAGGACATGCTATCATTTTTAAAGCATTGATTATACATAACATGAGAAAAACAGCCCATTAAAAATGACAAACTTTTCTCAAAAAAAAAAAAAAAAAAAAAAAATTTGATGTGTTTAACAAATGGCCCTTACTAACAAAATCCAATGGTTATCGGTTGATGTATTAGAGTGGGTCATATCATCATACTGTTTCAGCATATGTTTCCGTATCACAACTTGTCTTCCTAATTCGTGAAGTTGCATACTTAATCTTGTATGCAGTCTTTATCTTAGGGAAAGTATTAAAAAAAAAAAGTTCTGAACTTATTGCACTTATGCCTATTCAGTCATAAATATTTGGCAATTTGTCAATGTAGTCCATCCAGCCAATTTTAGTTTAAAATTACTAATATCAACAACATCCATCTTATATAGCATAACCGATGCTAACGTAGCCAAATTTTAATTTTTTATTTTTTTTTATTTTTTATATTCTTTTCTTTTCTTTTATTTCATTGTGACCCTCGCTTAGATGATCCCTCGCTGAATCTTACAAGGTCTTGGCAACCCTTGCCTATGGCCGGCAATAGCTTGGGGAGGCTCGTGGCTCTCACCCAATGACTAGCAAGGATTGCTTGAGAAAAGGAAAATATTAAAAAATTTGTAATTGTCCACATTAGTATTGGTCATGCCATGTAGGAAGATTGGCATTCGTGTAAGTAATATTTGGCCAAAATTGGCCAAATTGACTACATTAACAAATTATCAAAAGATTTAGGACTCAATTGGTACAATTAATAAGTTTATGACTGAATTCAAACTAGTATAATAGGTTTATGACTTTTTGTTTTTTCATTTTTCCCTCTATCCTTGATATAGATTTGCTGCAGAAAAATTTAATAATAAAATTAAAAGACATGATACTCTGTTATTTGATCAAGGGGTTAAAATGACTAATGGATAATAAAGGTAGATTTTACAGCTTAGTTATTTCAATATCATTGAAAATGACTATAATAAATTCCTCGGCGTTTGGGACAGATAAGCCTTGTGTGCCCTCGAGAGACTTTCTTTGTTGCATGGTCTAACTCGCCTTTCGTAAACAGTAGACATCAAAATACATGTATACAATGAGTTCCATCAATTAGTATTGAACTTCACTAACGTCAGATACTGGTGGAGTAATGAACCCTTCTTTAGCTAACGCGTGGTGCTTATGGAGCTTTTGTGGTTTTGTGGTCACGAGGCTTAACCTAAATACTTCATTATTCTCCCTTTATTGATTGCGTATTAGCTAGATCTTCGATATTTGATCCCTTATAATAAAGCAAACCAAAACTGATTTTAACCTCAAATATTTGTTAACGAATTCTAGGAAAAGAATTATATTAAAGGAGGGACATAATCAAAATTGGAAATTAAATTAAATTTCAAACATCTTGGCAGCCACTACAGTGCTGGTTTCCTCGCGACCGACGATAGCACGTGGTGGCCATTGTCGCCCCTCGGTGCAACTACCGCTGAGTGCTCTCCAAAGCAAGATCACCGAGCAAAGGCACGGGGTTACTAGATCTGGTCATTGCACTTGTGATGGAGAGTGAAACTCTCAAGCAACCACCATCTGATAATAACCAGTGGTTAGCGACACTGTCCATTGTCGCCGCTGGGTAGCTAGGCAAATAGGAACCACCATTCATATATGCTGTATTATTTTCTTACTTTTTTCTAATAAAATTCGGATGGGATAATTTCATGCCAGCTCAAAGCCCAAAATGGAATCCGACATTTTATTCGGATTTATCTTGTCAGGACATGATAATTTTTGTCCTATCAGGCCACCAAACATCATGGTTCTAAATGAACCAAAATTTTCAATTGTTTATGTGGGAAAAATTCCTTTCTTTTGTCATATTTGTGAAAACTTTCCTAGATAGGCCAAATTCAACTTCTTTCCTCATGCAAAGCGGCAGTACTTTTTCATAGAACTGTGAAAAAGTTCTTTTTGAATGATAAGGTAAAGAATCTGTTGGCGAAAACAGAGTACGATGGAATAGAAGAGAAACTGCAGTCTCCAATCGGTTCTTTTACTCAATAGGCCAATTTTTTTGCTAGTCTTGGTTATCAAGCCATTCACTCCACCTGCCTTTCGCTCCACCTGCCTTTCGCTCCATCACCCCATAGAATATATTTAGTTCTAGAGTTCTATAACGTAACCCTAGTCCTTACTGTATTCAGGGATGGAAGAGAATCCAAGCTTGATCGGGTACCCAACCCATTCTGCCCATAGTAGGTCCTAAGTGAGTTAGGCGACTGTTTGGTATTCTCATTTATAAATAATTAAAAAAATTAGGGTTGCGTTTCTTTAATTTGCCTGATGGGTGACCCCAAACCCATTAAGTCACTTATAAAATTATGGGAAAAGAAAATTACAAGTATTGTACTTTTTGTACAGTCATTCACTTTAGTATCAAAACTTTTAGAACAATCACATAAGTGTCACATCGATGAAGAAAACGATCACTTATATGTCTCTGATGGCATATTTTGACAAAGAGTCCTACGTGGCTTTTTTAATGAAATTTTTAATTTCAACATGGCTCAAAAACTGAAATCCAACAAGGACAAGACACGACCATATGGCGACTAAATTTACTTCATACGAGGAAAATCAGTAGAGTCGCCCAACTTAAGGGACAAGAATCGATTGGCTCCGCCACCCTATGCCACTGCCACAGCAGATCGCCCGCCTCTTTGCCGCTACCTTGTTATCGCAAGCTCGGTATTGAGTCACCAGGCGCAACGCCGATCATTGATCCCAAAGCCACCGAGCTTTTACCCTTTCGCCTTGTGCAGTGGATCTGGGCTCCAAATGTTGGATCCGACGTCGCCGAGCCCCGATCCAGCTTTGTTGGTCATGGGCAACCTTAGATCCAGTGTCGCCCATGACCAGCAACGCCGCGGTCGCAAGCAGTCACGAGTATCGAGGAGAGAAACAAGGACGCAAATCGTGGCCAGCCGATGGGTGACGCTTGAGGGCAACTGCACGAGGACACGAATTGACAACAATGGCAACACAATGGGTCCTGGGACAGAGACCGGTGGTGACTAAAGATTGGATGAGAGAGAAAAAGGATGAGGAATTAGGGTTGAATAAAAAAAGGATTTAATGAATTTATCCCCACTTCGTAATTTACAGCAAACAAATGCGAGACTTCGTAGTTTAGCCCTTACAAGCTCATCTTCTTCTTCTTCTTCTTGTTCGTCAACCTCTGCGTCCAGGTCTTTCATTTTTCATCAGCACCCAGCCTAAATCTATGGCGGGCTTGGCTATTGGAGGTGGTTTTCTTGCCTCTCCCACCATTTTCACCATTTCCTCCGTGCTTTGAAGAGAATAGCTCTAGTTGTCAGTGGTAATATGAGGTTTGAGCTGTTTCCGTGAGTACTCTCGACGAGTTCTTTGAGAACCATGGATGATTCTTGATATAATTGTAATCCTTTGCAAATTGAAAACATAAATTTAATGTCCAACATGGACAAAAATTCAAGTCCAACGTGGCTCTTTGTTGGCAAGTTATGTCAGATTTCTTGCCTTCTCAAAATAACAACAGTACTAAAATGATTATTTTTTAACTTAATTAATACTTAAATGATCCAACGAAAAATTTTGATGCGAAAGTAACTAAAAAAGAAATGATTTACAATACACTTTTAGACAATTTACTTATCTATAAATTTTACATCGAGTTTCAAGCAAGTGGCTAGTACCCAACTATTTTAGTAGGTAGATTTGGGAATTCATAGCACAACCCGTAGTGCGGTCGGCATTTAATGGAGGTAGAAAAGTCATCATGATGGGTCGCATCAAATCTATTGCGCCAATTCTCTTTGCAGGGACCATATCTCTGAAAGGAGTAACTCGACGATGCTACGGACTTTTATGTGTTGGCACCCCATGAGAGGCTTCTCCCTTGGTAGGACAACTTGTCTTCCTCTATATTTCCGACTCATGTGATGGTACTCTAAGGCATGTGTGAGGACTCGTTCAATTCATGCTTGCCAACCCACTTCACATGGAATGGTAAATATAGAAGAAAGGTTGTGTAAACATTTTTAACACAATTCACCTCACCATAGGAGCTGACTTTGGAAAATCTATTATACACAACCTTTCTTTAAAAAGAAAAGGAAGAGGAAGAAGATCATTTCATATCGATGCGAGATTCAAAGGATAGTACATCCTTTAAAGCAACATTTACCAAAAAAATCAGAACTACATAATTCGGACCTATCTCATTTGATCATCATTGATAGAGAGACTCGAAATAATTCATTGAGATGTAGACTAAGAAGCACTGACACTTTTGGGGAGCTTTCTTGCCAGAGGTTATACAACCAAATAATCCATCCCAGAATATAACTCTCACCTCCAAACAGTTTTCTTTTTATTGTTGATGATATTCCTTACTTCAAATTGCCAGAAAGATTTGAAGAATTCCATACTTGGCTAAACGCCGAAGCTCTCACAAATCATGACAAGTATGATGTTCTTTTGGGGTTTATCACAAGGTTTACAGGTAGCCTCAAATATTGATGGCAATCGGTGACAGAGAAAGACTAAGTTCAATTTATGCTCTTAGTAGACTTTGGCTAGCCTATTACTCTTCTCTACCATTTTTTCATTTGCAAACCTTCTAACCTCTATGAGCTCAAGAGAAGAGAGTTTTTTGAAAGAAAATGCTGCTCTCTCCATAAAAGGCATCTTGACAAACATTATCGAGAAATGCTCGAGACTTTTATGGCATTGGAGCTAATGCAAACCCAAAGTAGGTTTTTCTAACTTTTATTCCCAAAGAGCTATCTCAGCAAGTTGAGAGATCCTTTCTCAACAAATAAAGGAGAATTGTGGACATTTCTCTGGGAGAAATACAGCAAGAAATCCATTTGTTCCTTGATGATTTGTGTTTAAGGCGCTCAAAATGATGAAAACCTACCTTACAAGCAACAGAAAGCTTCATGGAGCCTGTTCGCGTCAAAAGTTGAAGATTAAGTATTCCAAAAGAGATTGTGACGGTTTTTGCAGAAAGTCTTCCAAAAAGAAGAAGCATTTTAAGAGGTATTGGACAGGAAAATCCAAGTACAGATCTAAGCATTATCGAAGAAAAAAGAAGTGGCAATTTATGTGAAAAAGGAAAGATCGCTCAAACCAAAAAAACAACTCGATGCTTCATCTGCAATTAAAAGGGTCATTTTGCCAAAAACTACCCTCGGGCGAAAAATTGTCAAAATCATTTAATACATCACATAGAAATTGAAACCAGTGTTTCACTTGAAAATGATGACATTGAATTATTATTTTCCATGGATAAAGAACCATTTGAGCAGACTCTTTTTGTCATTCCTTATTATCAAACTCCTAGTGAAACTGATTCTAACTCAGATTTTGAAGACCTTTTTCATATATCCATCACTATCTCAAAACAAGACCCTAGTATATATTCAAGCCAAGTCCATTGTCCCTACTTTTCTATAAACATCTTCACTTCGAAGTTTATTAAACCAATCACAGTCACTGCTCTTATAGATACTAGTGCAAGTTCTTCAATTCTATATACGAAGGTTCTTATTGAAAAATATTAGACCTCCTATGTTCAATATTTCAATTCTGTCTCAAAAGATACATTTTCTACGAATGTGCGAACCACCTCAGTAACTATTCATTTTTTCTCTCAGTGCTTCATAACCACTAAGATTTGCGGCTTCAATCTCCCCAACAAGGATATGATCATTAGTTTGGACATCATGACTCAAATTTCTCAACTCCGAATCATTCTTAAAAATGCCTTAAGTATAAAGACAAATTTTCTGAATTTGTCATTATTCAAAGGCTTTTCTTCATCCAGATGAGTCTGTTAGATCCGATCTTGCAAAAATTGTTAGAATCATATTCGGAATCCCATTTTAAATTTCCTCAAAACTACTCTCATCCCTTGTAGAAATATCCAAAATTTTTTGTTCGCTTTCCTTTCAAGAAAAATGAAGAAATAAATCCTACCAAGGTGATTCACATGGGAATGAATCCAAAATATCTTATTTCTGCTCAAAAGGAATGCTCAGAGTTGCCACAACAAGGCTTTATTGAAATTTTATATTCTCAATGGGCCCGTGAAGCCTTTTATGTCAACAAGCGAGCTGAGCAAAATAGAGAGAAAATGCGATTAGTGATAAATTACCAACCCCTCAACATTTTTCTCCAATATGACAAATTCCCCTTATCTTCAAGAAATTCCCTTTTTGTTGGATTATCCAAAACCCATATTTATTCCGAATTTGATCTCAAAGCTGAATTTTGGCAATTGGACATTCACCCTAAAGACAGACCCAAGACAAAATTCTGTATTCCAAACCATATTTTCAATGGAAAGTTCTCCCTTTGGCGTCAAAGTAGCCCCATCTTTATTTCAAAGGGCAATGTGTCAAATTTTCCTGCCAATCTTGTCAACTGGAACAATTTATATTGATGATATCCTATTCTATAGCCCTAATGAAGAATCCCACCACCAACTCCTTGGGCAGTTTGTAGACATTGTAAAAAAGTATGGAATTATACTCTCTCAAAGAAAGATGAATATTACTCAGATAGAAATTGAATTTCTTGGTATGCACCTTATAAAAGTACGTACTATCCAGGGCCATATATTGTTCAAGAATTGCTAAAATTTTCAAAAAAAAAAAAAAAAAATTCATGGCAAGGCAAGTTCAATAATTTCTTGGGATAATTAATTATCTTAGAGACTTCATTCCCAACATTGCAAAATTGGTTATTTCACTACAATCAATGTTGAAGAAGAATCCCCTACCTTGGGGAAAATCCAAGACTAGAGCAGTCGCCGAACATAAGGAGATCATACAGACTCTTCCTCCGTTGCAAATTCTATCTACGGGAAAGAGAATCCTCCAGATTGATGCTAGTGACAAGTATTGGGCAGCCATACTGTTTGAAGAAACTAATAATAAGCGACACATTTGTGCTTACAAAAGTGGAAAGTTTTCCTAAGCTGAGATGCATTATCATTCAACTTTTAAGGAAATTTTGGTTGTAAAAATTAGAATAAAAAAGTTTGAGTTCCATCTTATTGGTTATCACTTCTTGGTAGAATTGGACATGACATATTTTCCTCAGATGACTAAGTTCAAACAGAAGTAGATTCCAAATTCCCGACTGCTTCGATAGGCAGAATGATTGTCAAAATATTCTTTTGAAACCAAACACATTGCTAAAAAAAAGAACGTGCTTCCTGATTTCTATCCAGACTAAAGGCACCGGTAGAGATTAATATGTAGATTATGAAGCATGCTTTCCATACTTTTCATCACAACGAAAAGTATATGATCGAGAGACTACAAGATTTGCCGAGTTTGGAATACCCCGAGGAGATCATTGAATAAATCCAGAATGACAACCTCACCGAAAATCTAGAGAATCTCGTGTGGCAATGCCACATGGATCTTTTCAAACACCATGGAGGCTCGATTCTTTATCCTTTGGGATTATGCTCCAAATATCCATTCATACATTCTTTAATCTGGAAGGAAGATGACTTCCCTGATAAATTATGATGGCTCCTGTGGTACTTAACTAATAAGTACTTAATAGCTATTGAGTTTTCAACCAAAAGGTTCATTGCCAACCTAATAGGATATTTATGCTTGACCGTAATATTGAAAATGAGAGTGATAGGAACCTCCTGACTGTCTTTAACTAATTTTATCCTCCCACTCATTGGGAATACCTCTTCCAACAAGAGCTGAGAACTGTCTGACTAGACCTCGAAATCCACACTATTGTGTTTCTTCGACGTCCATGGGCTTTTGTGTGAAATAATAGCACCATTGCCAATTCACCTCAGAGTGTAGGGACCACATCATACAAACCTCAACCACATGTTATGGAAGCTCGTATATTACAAATTTATTCCCGACTGTATTGGTTATGATGAATACAAATATAGAGAACTCCAGAAAGTCTTATGCCAGGAGAACAAAACCATCCTTGAAGACGTATGGAATTACTCCCTACCTATCGTATAGGATCACTATAGCCTTGCACCAGAAACCAAAGAAGCACTCAAGAAATTTGAACAAGCACAGAATCAAGCAAGGACACCTCCATCACAAGAACAAGAAATGACAAACACAGACGATCCTGCGCAATCATCTCAAGACCCCTATGCCCAATGGGGAGGCCCTCTCTCTCAAGGCCCTTATGATCAAAGACCTTTGTTCTTATCCCTTGGACTAGACACATCTTATTATGTTCAACCAACAAATTGGCTGCAACCAAACATGCCTATCGACACTTTAGGATCCTCCAAGACTCATGAGGAAGCATTCTCCTCAAGCGGCATAAACATGTGGAATGACCTAACAGCACAAGTCACTCGAAGCCCCTCCGATATCAAATTTTTCAAAACTTCAATAGATATACGAAGAATAACTCCTCGCAATGCATAGTTCTAATGATTCAGATTATGACTACAATGCCCGTGACAGAAGATAGTCCTTTAGCTAGGTCACTGTAGCAAGGTCACTATAGCAAAGTACTGTAGCAATAGGATAGGGAAATCACTATTCACAATCACTGTTCATATCAACTAGAATAATTCCCGATCGAATTTTGCGGAGCCTTTGTTTGTTTTGGACCCATGAGTATAGTCTTTGTTTGCGTGTAACCTCTTAATGCCTATAAAAGGCAAAGATGACGTAATGTATTGGGCAGAATCCCTTGAAGTAAAGTGAGTTTTTGTGAAAAATTCTCAATGTCTCTCTAAACACCTCGTCTTCTCTAGTATGGTAGGATCCTTTAAAAAATGCAGCTCGGATAGTTAGAAATATTACCATCCTGGCATCCTTGAGTATCTCTATACTTTGAACTACAATTCTAAGTAGTTTGCTACTAAAAGGTTGTTCCTAAAGGATTTGAAGAAGGAGTTCGCCTATTGTGATAAGGCATATCTGCAGAAAATTAACTATGTTTTCCCCGGTTCTCAGCATAGTTCCATTTAGATGGTATCAAAACCATAGTTTTGTTTATAACATGATATGTTCCACGTGCTTAGCAAGTGAATCCAGTGCTATAAAGATTTCTTCCATATCATGATTGATCCTGAAATTCTAAAAGCTCCAATTAATTTTACTCCATCCTCGTCTTCCTCTTCTCTTTCAAACTTGCGTGTGTCAAATGTTTTTAAGATTGACTATCTCTATGAGGTCTCTCTTAGTGATGATACAAAGATCTCTAAAACTCAACTCCCTCTTATAAACCCATATTCTGCTTTTGCTAAACCCGTCTCGTCATTTTCTCCCATCCGCTCTATTTGGCAACTTATTGGTCAAACTCCCAAAGAAGTGAAAGAGTATGTATAGTCCACCAAGTTTGATCAACATCCCATTCCAGCCACTGAGAAAGACTATTTCGTTACTCTTCAAATTCCCCCAGAATTCTCCAAACAATAGACACAGTAGGAATACTCCCATGTCTATTGTGGAATTGTCCATCTTGCCCTCATTTTTAATGGACGAAAAGGCCTTTCAATTTTTGCTAGAATGGCCTTATTGGATACTCGGTTCCTAGAATACCAACATGCTTATATTGGCACTGTCCAAACCATTTTAAATACTGGGACAATCTTTGTAATCCTATATCCAAATTTCAATGTTGCCCTTTCAGACCCTCAGCTGCTTTCTTTCTTGAAAGTTCAAATCCAACTCACTGGAGCACCCTAGATTATTGATTTTATTAGAGCGATGCTACATTACCATATGGTTTATCGAGTGCAGAACCATGCCATTGATCTAAATTTCTAAAATGGAAATGAACATGCTCTATTCATCTCCATGCAAAATGATCAAACATCATATATCCATGTTCCCAGACAGATTCCAAAAGAGAAGTTGGTCAAGCTCCTTCCGAAGACCTAGATAACCAACTATGAAAAGCTGCATTAGAACAACAAGCCTCTCTAGTCCTTGGACTCCGAATTTGTAAGAAAAAGGGATGGCACTGTTGCCATCAAATTTGGCAAGGAAAAGGAAGAGAATCCTTCCATCTTCCAAACCCTATTCATAATTAAACCACGCATTTTAGAATCAATCTTTGAGCCACATCGTAAAAAGTTTGTTCAATACTTTCAAAGTAATGGAAATCATGTTCGTTACTACAAGAACCGATATGGTAATTATTTTTGGGACCTTTTTTGTTAATGTTCTTATTGCACAAATTATCCTGACGAAGTAGACATGTATACAAGACCTAAGCGAAAGCCCAAAAAACCAAAAGACAGAGTATACCAAAGGTACTTGAATAGAGACCCTTATGTTGATGCCCTTGGTGAGTGTGATAAGTTTCAATTCATGGTTTCTTATGCACCACCTCCACCCCTAGAATTCACATCGTCACCTCTCATTCCACCAACCTTACCACCAACATCACATCCCAAGCCCCCTCATAAAAAATCAATTGTTTCCCCATTCTATAAGCCAATTTTAAAGTGGACAAAGAAGCGTTCATACCCACTCAAAGCTCCGAGAGAAACATCACCGAGCCAGAAAACATCACTTAGCTCTTCCGTCGCCATGTTTCAGGAGACAAACTTATCTGCACCAATTGATATGGACGAACACGGGAGGCAAAAAAGAACTTATGTTGCTGAAGCCATCCTGAACTGGCAATCAAAGACTCTTCTAGCACACAATAACGCTTTCAAGACGATTGACTCCATACTTATATCTAAAAGGATCTCAAGAGATATGATGAAACCACCAATAAGATGCTTTCGGACTTCTAGAAAAGGCTTCATGCCTTGAAATCCGGATAACGTTTGGGATGTCATCATCTCGAAATCCAAAGGCGAAAATAGAGAAGCTCAAAAGGCAAATCAAACTTCTTGAAGAAAGAAAATTCAAGTCTTTTGATCCATTCTCAACTATACCACGAACTAAGAATTCACTTCCACCACCACTGCAAAATACTTCTATCTTTATTGCTCTCACAGAAACCTCTATCAGACAAGATAAGACTGATGTGGTAGAAATGCGAAACCGCCTCAAAGAACTAGATCGGTCAAGAAAAGAAAAGAAAAGAAAAGGGAAAGGAAAAGATTCATGAAGAATCTCCGATTTCCATAAGGGAGAAGCTAAATCAAATGATGCTATCCAACCCGTTAGAGTTATTTTTGAGAGATTTGGGCAAACCGGCCTAAATCTTTGGCTGGCTTGGCTATTGGAGATGAGTTTCATGCCTCTCCCACCACGTTCATCATTTCCTCCGTGCTTTGAAGAGAATAGCTATGGCATCCTAGAATTCCTTGCCAATCTTTAGGGGTGCTCTAATTCATGTCTTGCATTAAGACTTTGGCCAAGCTTTTGGTGAATAATTATTTGATAGGAAAATTCTATTTTTGGCCATGTGGATTATGGATTGGAATTTATTAAGATAGGTCACAAAGATTTGGTGAATTATAAATTCCAATTAGGTGTTTATATAATTAAGGATTAGGTAAATTAATAGGATGAGGATGGGCTGGACAAATGAAAGCCCAAACCAGCCCATTGCCTCACCCCGTTCTCGACCGGCCCACGAAGCTCAAGAAGGGGAGCTGCCGTCGGCCCATGGCTGGCCCAAGCCCAGCCGAAGATGGAGGCCCATCTTGCATGAAGAAGGCCATTTGTCCCTCCTAGCTGCCAAGTGTTCCCCATGCACATCCAATGATTGCTCATCATTGAGGGGAAGAAAATTAAGGGGGATGATGCCGGTTTAAGCAAGAATGAGAGAGAGAGAGAGAGAGAGAGAGAGAGGGGATTACCGAGAGAAAGAGAGAAATCGAGAGAGAAAGGGAGAGTGAGCGTGCAGAAGAAGAAGGAAGCCAATCGTCCGTCGACCATCCGCCGTGCGTTCGTCATTCGCCGCCGTGTCCAGTCGCCGTGTGCTTGCTGTTTGCTCGGTTTAGAGGCAAGTTGGGATCCTTAATATGCTCTTGCATGTTGTGTCTAGTATGTGTGCTTGAATGGTGATAGATTTCGGATGTTTAGGGTGTTAAAAGTTGAAGTGTTAAGAGGGATGTTTGAGACTAGTAAACTGTTCTTGAGGAAACAGTTCGACCTTGGATGTTCTATTGGCTTGCATGTGCTGTTTGAGTTGGATTTTGGCCGTGACTTCTAGACGAAAGTTGTTAAGGACTTCTTGAAATATAACATACTCAAATTTGGGACAAAACGAATAAGTATAAGTGGGTGAAATCCTTATTTTTCGGAGAGACTGAATCTGGAGATTTCGGTAACTACCTTTGATGAATGCATGGTCTGTAAGCCTATCTTTTTGTTGAAATTTCACTTCAACTTCTTAATGAAAGATGTAAAGGACATCCTGAGGTTTAACATATCAAATATTTAGAGAAAAATAACGAGAATAGATAGGTGAAATCGTGGTTTTTCGGAAGTAGTCAGATCTGGAAATTTCGGTATTGAAACAGAAGTTTTATCCGCCTATATTTAATCACCTAGAACGAATTTGACTTTTGTTTCTTCATGAAAAACCTACCTTAGGATCTTGACTACAACATAGTCAAATTTCATGAATTTTGAAGATCATTAGGGTATTTAATCGGAAATATTTCTAAAACCGTGTAATCTGACGCATTCGGACTTAGTCAGTTTCAATGCATGGGTCATATCATCTTTTATGAAGCTCTTTCGGCAAAGTGTTCTTCACAAAGTATCTTTCTTTATGCTTCCTTGCAACATATTCAAATTTCATAATTTTTGAAGTTCAATTGCCTATTTAACTGAAAAATTTTCGAAAACTGTGCAAGTTGAGTGGTCATGATAATGGTGCTGTGATGTTTGGTCTATACCGCATGATCTGAGGGTCTTTTGGTGCAGTGCCCTTCATGAAATATCTGCCATTATGTCTTGACTATCAGATGTTCGAATTTCATAATTTTTAAAGGTCATTTGGGTATTTAATGGAAGTATTTTCCAAAACTATGCAAGCTGGATTGTGCGAATTTCAAATTCTGTAATTTATGACTATTCTGTTTTGGATGAGCCCCATGAATTATATTAATTTAAGTGATTAAATCTTGCTGCACATGTGATGATATTTGGCATTGCATATAGAATCAAATGTTGAATTTGACTTTGTTGCCATTACATCATGTGCCATGTTGATTGTGAGACATAAATTGGTGAATATGAATTATGATGAATGAGGAAACTGTTGGGGGTGAGCCGATAATGCCCTGGAAGTGTCAGGATGCCTAGGATGGGGGATGCCGGATGCCCGGTTGTATTGTGATACATGCCCGGATGTCCTCGGGAGTTTTGAGATGCCCGGAATGGTTGGGTGCCGGAAGCCTCGGAGGTTTGTGCCCGGGGGGATGCCTCGTGATGTCAGTTGGGATACGAGATGCTCGGAATGTGGGGGTGCCGGATGCCCGGTGGTGTGTGTGTCGGAGGTTTTCTCGCGATGTCAGGTTGGGGTGCGAGTGATAAAATGTGTGATGCAAATACTGATCCCGGGAAAGAAAGATGTGGTGATCAAATTGAAAGATAAAAAGTGGAAATTGAATCATGCATGGTATGATGACATGTATGCATGGCTGTATGATATGATGTATATGAGTGCATGGTTGTATGTGCACCTATGGCATGATGGTATGCGTACATGAGGCATGGTATATGTGTGGATGATTGGTGATGAGTGCATGGTTGTATGTGCACCTATGGCATGATGGTATATGTATGAATGCTTGGTGATGAGTGCATGAGGATGTATGCACATATGATATGATGACATATGCATGGCTGCAAAGTAAGTTATGCTTGGATGCATGGATGATATGTACTATGTTATGATGTTGTGATTGTATTGTGTAATGCATTGAGTAGTTTATTGGATCTTTTACCTGCTGAGTGGCTGTACTCACCCCTTCGGGGGCCAACGTTTCAGATTAGGAAGATGCCGCTCTCTCCGATCAAGCGGGGTACCTTTTATGGCCTCCCATCTGACATGGAGGTAGAGTGTTCGAAGATTGATTGCTTTACCATCCCTAGTCTGACGTTCGTGCAAGTCTGCGTGCTAGTCATGTACGATGTGAGCTTGGCTAGGGGCTCGGTCATTCAGGAGTTTTTGTCGGTTCACGTCCGCCAAGATGGAGTGATTCGGGGGATGTTGCCGCCACCATTGCCCGACGCGCTAGGATGGGTGTGTTGGCTGTGTGAAGAGTAGAGAGCTGATGTTTCTTTTTTAGAGTAGCCGACACTGATAGATGGAGGATGACACGTGATCGTTATAGGGGCCGAGATATCTTTTGGTTTGTGGCCAAGTGTAGTTAA
This sequence comes from Eucalyptus brandiana, assembly GCA_014182725.1. Taxonomy (NCBI): domain Eukaryota; kingdom Viridiplantae; phylum Streptophyta; class Magnoliopsida; order Myrtales; family Myrtaceae; genus Eucalyptus; species Eucalyptus brandiana. Next base: position 34,905,415 of record CM024672.1, on the reverse strand, counting down.
AAGTCTTGGCTTTTCTTTTTGGTTGTACCGACCCAAGAAATCCATCATGAAAATATATAAATAAAAGTGACTCAGCTTCATCTTTTCTTATGGTACGTAGTTGGTGTGCATTGCATTGTGGTTATTGGAGGGAGAGATGGTGAGACTCAATTATGCTTCCGCTAATAAGTTGTGTTGGGACCGTTTTCAAAAAAAAAAAAAATGCCTAAGGACCTCGGTCCTTCTTTAAACCCATTTTTTTTTTTATAAAAGACAAGTAACGGATATCTGATGAGAGAAAGTGATTGGCAGGCTGTGGCAACCCTAACGGATCGAGGGCCGTCAAGGGGTGCCACAATAGCCCCTGGTTGTCACTGGTAATATAGGGTTTGAGCTGTTTCCGTGAGTTCTCTCGGCTAGTTCTTTGAGAACCATGGATGATTCTTGATATCATTGTAATCCTTTGCAAATTGAAAATATAAATTTGATGTCCAACATGGACAAAAATTTAATTTTGACGTGGCTCTTTGCCAGCAAGGCATGTCGGATTTATTGGCCTCTTAAAATGACAATAGCACTAAAATGATTGCTTTTAAAAAAATTAATTAATTAATTGAAACTTAAGTGATCCAATAAAAAATTTTAGCACAGAAATAAGCAACGTACAAAAATGACGTGATTCACAATACACAATAATTTGCTTATTTATAAAATTTACGTCGAGTTTCAAGGAAGTGGCTAGTACCCAACTATTTTAGTGAGGTAGGTTTTGGAATTCATAGCACAAGCCATACCGGGGTTGGCATTTTAATGGAAGATTGAAAAGTCATCATGAGGTCGTATCAAATCCGCCCCACCTATTTTATCCCTCTTTGTCAGGGATCATATCTCCAAAAGGTGTAATTCGACGATGAGACGGACTTTTACACCCTGAGTTTTTTTCCTATTATGCGGCGCCCCATGAGAGGCTTCTCCCTTGGTAGAACAACTTGTCTTACTCTATATTTCTTATTGATGTGGTGCTCTACGACATTTGTAAGGACTCGGGCAATCCATACTTGCCAACCTCGAAGATAATTGCTCCGATTGCAATTCTTGGAAATATTAATTAACAAACTTTTTTCCCACTTGACATGGAACATTAAATGTTAAAGAAAGGTCGTGTGAACATTTTTCATACGATTCTCACCTATCAACATTAATTTAAATAGTTCGCAAATGACTAGGAGCTGACTTCGGTACATTTATTCTACAGACCTTTGTAAAAAAATAAAGAAAGATCATTTCATTAAAAAAAAAAAAAAATTACCATACATCATTGACGGGTAGATGGCAACTGACTTCCTCATCTAATTCAGTACGTGACTACACGAACCCACCTACATTCATTCATTGGTTCTATATAACCTCATTTCAAGATCTGTTCGGTAATCATCTATTGTCTCTTTATCATCCAAGAGCGCCTTGTAACAATGAGTATGCCACAGCCTCCTCACATTGCTCTGTTTCCTAGTGCTGGAATGGGCCATTTGATGCCGTTCCTCCGGCTTGCGGCAATGCTAGCAAAGCAAGACAGCATCGTCACGGTAATTACAGGTCAACCCACCGTGTCCATCGCGGAGTCGGACCACATATCCTCATTCCTTCGCCACAATCCCAAAATCAATCATCTTGAACTCCAGCTTACTCCTAGCTTCCGGCAAGCTGATTCCCCTCCTGTTGACCCTTTCTTTCAGCAGATGCATCTCATCAATCAGTCAATCAATCTTCTCCCTCCGTTGTTATCCTCATCGTCTCCACCTTTTTCTGCTATATTTGTTGACTTCCTTGTGGTTGCCAAGATTGCACCAGTTGCCAAATCCCTCGACCTCCCTATTTATGTTCTTGCCACCTCCTCAGTCTCTTTCGTCTCGGTCATGGCATATCTTCCAGTGCTGGCATCGAACCCAGTTGAGTTCAACAAAACTTCCCCTGAAGTCAAGATACCGGGATTGCCACCCATGGCAATGTCAAGCCTCCCACCGGTATTCCATGATTCCAGTCATCTTCTTACGTCGATTATTATTACAAACTCTCCAGCTCTATCAGAGGCGAAAGGAATCTTGATGAACACTTTTGAGTGGTTTGAAGCATCTACACTTGTGGCTCTCAACAAAGATAGGGCGATTAAAAGCTTGCCGCCCATTCTGCCAATAGGGCCATTAGAACCATATCATGTTCCACATGATGATGACAGGGACCAATACAAGTCATGGCTGGAAAATCAGCCAGCTGAATCTGTGGTGTACATAAGCTTTGGGAGCAGGACAGCGATGTCCAGAGATCAGATACAAGAATTGGAAAAGGGGCTGGAGAAAACCGGGTGGAGGTTCTTCTGGGTCCTAAAAACTAGTAAAGTAGATAAGGATGACCAAGAGGACGCGGAACACTTATTGAACGAAGCCTTCTTGGAGAAAACAAAGAATAACGGGTTGGTCATAAAAGGGTGGGTGGAGCAGCAGGAGATTCTAGGGCATCCTGCCATCGGAGGGTTCTTGAGCCACTGCGGGTGGAACTCGGTGATGGAAGCAGCTCTACAGGGAGTCCCAATGCTTGCTTGGCCGCAACATGGTGATCAAAGGCTTAATGCACAAGTCGTGGAGGATGCAGGATTGGGATTGTGGGAGAGGAACTGGGATTGGGGTCCCAATAGCATTGTGAAAGGAGAAGAGATTGAGAAGAAGATTGTAGAGTTGATGACAGATGAGAAGCTGAAAGGGAGAGCCAAGAAGGTAAGAGAAGAGGCTAGGAAGGCTGTTGGGAGAGGTGGGAGCTCTGATACGGTGATCCGAGAGGTAATCGAATCGTTAATTATTCCATAAAGGGTACATTTGCTATCCGGAAAAATTGTCACATCGAACAAGTTTATGGACTAAACTAGAAAGTATTGGCTCACGATCTACCATATGGAATGGATTTGTGTCTTGACATAAAAAAGAATCTACGGCCAATGAAGCACAATTTCACTACCTAGAATCGAGATGTTATTGTCATTTCTAGTTATGTATTACTGAAATATATCTCGAATTTAAGCTTTTTGAATAAAAATAATTTCAATTAGAGGGAGCCAAATCTGGCCGAGCAATTAAAGTCCGTGCTCTGCTTTTTTTTTTCTATCGTGCTCTGCCTGTGATTTGGTGTGTTTTTACATCAATTTATATGCACGCACTACTCAAAAATGAAGAAATCAGCAAGCGAAGAACATGTTTGTTTTCTTCCTATTAGCCACTGCACATAAATGGACTTGACATCTTACATGTTCTTAATTTTCTGTCTTTTGAACTTCTGCGTGCCCCCACCCTACGGTTCTTTCCTCTCCCTCTCATCTTCACACAATTTTCTTCTTCATCCTTCATAGATGGGAGGGTTTGAGTTAGATCTCTCCCTCCCATTTATTTTTCTATTTTCCTTGGCTGGTTTGGCTTTCTGTTTTCTTTTTCTTACTTTTCTCCCATTTTAAAAAGCTTTTGTCTTCAAGTCTGGTCTATATTTAGAAGTTGTTTTCTTTTAATACAAAACTGGAGATTGAAGAGTCATCATGATGGGTCGTATCAAGTCCGCCCCTCCTGTTGTATCCCTCTTTGGGGGACCGTATCTCCAAAAGTAGTACTTCGACAATGATACGTCCTTTTACCTGCTGAGTTTTTTCCTTATTATACGGCCCCCCAGGAGAGGCTTCCCCCTTGGTAGAACAACTTGCCTTACCCTATATTTCCAACTGACGTGATAGTGCTCTGAGACATTAGTAAGGATTCGGTCAATCCATGCTTGCCAACCTTGAAGATGACTGCTCCGATGGCGAGTCTTGGAAATATCAATTCACAAACTCTTTTCCCACTTCACATAGAACGGTAGATGTTAGAGAAAGGTTGTGTAAACATTTTTAACACAATTCACCTCGACTGACATAGGAGCTGACTTGGGAAAATCTATTCTATGCGACCTTTGTTTAAAAAAAGAAGAAGATTAAAAGCATCGACACTTTTTAGAGCTTTTGTATTATGTCGGACATTCTAACATGTGTCCGACATGTTCCAACATACAATCGATAAGTATTGGAAAATTTAACACGTAATCAATTCTTTCAATATACTTTGATAGGTGAGTCTAGATTTTCAATATGCAATTTAAAAAATTTCAACAAATAAGGAGTCCAAATGCAAATATGTAAAAAATAATAAATAAATAAATAAAATGGGAAAGAAGAAAATTCTAGTTTTCTCCTCTTTTAACCCTCACTTTTCGTCACACACAATTCCTTCTCTCGGCGAGCATCGCTCCTCTTGCTGGTATCGCTCAAAATTGTTTTTAGTATAAATTTATTTTAGACTCTTTTACTATTATTTATTTATTTATGAATTTGAATCAAATTAATTTGATTGAAGCAATAATAAAAATGATTATTTATCATGTATATACAAAAATATCCATTTAATATATAATGTGTTCTAATATGTCGAAATTTTTTATTTTTTGAAAAATGACGTGTCAGCGTATCGTATTGTGTCGTGTCACGTGTTACATATTGATGACGATGCTGCTTGAGTAGTAGATGGCATATGAGTCCTCACCTAACCCAGCACGTAATTACACTAACCCACCTACACTTCTGGCCGAAGAAAACCTAACATTCATCCCTTGTTTCTCTATCGCTTATAAAATAGAAACCACAAACGAATAGTTGACAAATGTATTGTCTGACGTCTGCTAACAGCAACTCTTTCATCTACTATAAAACCCTATTTTCAGCATCTATTTGGGAATCGTCTTAGTCTCTTCATCATCCAAGAACGCCATTTAACAATGACTACTCCACAATCTCCTCACATAGCTCTGTTCTCTTGGTAATTTCTTTAAGAACAATTGGATGATTATTGATATCTTTAATTGTAATTCTCTGCAAATTGAAAGAGTAGAAAATTAAAATGATGTCCAATTTGGAAAAAAATTTATGTCTGCGGTGAGCCATGTCGGATTTTTTGGCTTTTCAAATCTGTGATGGCATTAAAGTAATGGGATAATACCCTAAAAAATCCCAAACTGGTATACTTATGACAAATTTACCCCAAACTATTTTTTTGACCACCAAAAATCCCAAACTGGTATACTTTTGACAAATTTATCCCAAACTGGTACACTTGTGACAAATTTACCCTATGTTAGTTTTCGTTAAGTTTTATTCTCAAATTATTAAGTTAAATGACACGTGACAGTTAACCAGTATACCAATTTAGGATTTTACGTTCTGTTTGTCACAGTTTACAATTTTTATGATTTTTTTGTGGTATTAATCCAATTTAGCATAGGGTATATTTGTCACAAATTTACCAATTTATGGTTTTTTACAGTCGAATAAATTAGTTTGGAGTAAATTTGTCATAAATGTACCAGTTTAGGGTTTTTTATAATCGGTCGGGGTAAATTTGTCACAAGTTTACCAGTTTTGGGTTTTTCATAGTCTAAAAAAAAATAGTTTGGGGTAAATTTGTCACAAGTGTAGTGTCAGGTTTGGGGTTTTTCAAGGTATTAACCCTAAAGTAATTGATTTTTTACCAAATTGACATTCAAGTGATTGCTTGAAAAGTTTTAACGTTGAAGTGACCATTATATAAAGGTTATTACATTTGTAGGGTCATTTTCTCTAAAAGTGTCATTGGTCTTTTGCAAGATACGTTTCTTTTATAAACTAAACAAAATAACATCATATTTGTCATTTTACATAAGCAAAAAATACATGATTACATATAATATTTTTTCTTTGATTCGCAATACACATTTAGATAATTTACTGATTCAAAATTATTATGACGAGTTTCAAGTAAGTTGCAAGTACCCAACTATTTTAGTAAGTTGGATTTGGGAATTCGTAAGACAACCCGTAATGGGTTCCGATTATAATGGAGATTGGAGAGTCATCATTATGGGTCCTATCAAATCTACCCCTATTCCATCGCTTTTTGTGGGGACCATATCTTCTTTCATGATGATACGAATTTTTACAATGCTGAGTTTTCCCTTTATGTGGCACGGCTTCTTCTCCCTTGTCAGAACAAGTCGTCATACACCATATTTCCGGCTAGTGTAATGGTCCGAGACATTTGTACGGACTTGGTCAATCCCACACTTGCCAACCTCGCAGATAATTGCTCCGATTGCAATTCTTGGAAATATCAATTTACAAACTCTTTTCCCACTTCACATGGAGCATTAAATGTTAAAGAAAGGAGCTGATTTCGGTACATCTATTCTACAAACCTTTGTAGAAAAATAAAGAAAGATCATTTCATTAAAAAAATTCCATAATGACTGGTAGATGGCAACTGAATTCCCCACCTAATTTAGTACGTGACTATACGAACCCGCCTACATTCATTCATTGCTTTTATAAAACCTCTTTTCAAGATCTGTTTGGCAATCATCTATTCTCTTTATCATCCAAGAACGCCCTGTACCAATGAGTACGCCACAACCTCCTCACATTGCTCTGTTTCCTAGTTCTGGAATGGGCCATTTAATGCCGTTCCTCCTGCTCGCGGAAATTCTGGCAAAGCAAGACAACATCGTCGGACCACATACTCATTCCTTCACCACAATCCCAAAATCAATCATCTTGAACTCCAGCTTACTCCTAGCTTCTAGGAAGCTGATTCCCCTCCTGTTGACCCTTTCTTTCTCTAGATGCATCTCATCAATCAGTCAATCAATCTTCTCCATCCATTGTTATCTTCATCGTCTCCACCTTTTTCTGCCATATTTGTTGACTTCTTTGTAGTTGCCAAGGTTGCACCAATTGCCAAATCCCTCGACCTCCCTATTTATATTCTTGTCACCTCCTCAGTCTCTTTCCTCTCGGTCATTGCATATCTTCCAGTGCTGGCATCGAACTCAGTTGAATTCAACAAAACTTACCCCAAAGTCAAGATACCCGGATTGCCACCCATGGCAATGTCAAGCCTCCCACCGATATTCCATGATTCCAGTCATCTTCTTACATCGACTATTATTACAAACTCTCCAACTCTATCAGAGGCGAAAGGAATCTTGATGAACACTTTTGAGTGGCTTGAAGCATCTACACTTGCGGCTCTCAACAAAGATAGGGCGATCAAAAGCTTGCCGCCCATTCTGCCCATAGGGCCACTAGAATCATATTGTAGGAAACGGATTCCTAAAAAATCAAACCGATACTTGAACGATCGAATACCGAAAACAAACACAGAAATGTGCCCGGAAAACATGTAACACCGATTGAAAAATATATCACGGAAACAGACATAAAATATTTGCCACGGACTAAGCATTGTTGCAGTCTCAAAAGAATTAATCGAGACCCTAAAATTCCATTCATCAAGAGAAAAAACACTATTGTCCAATGAGAGAAAAAATACGTTCTGTTTTTTTCACTATATATATTTAATTTAAGGTTCTCCTTGTTTATATTTATACAATAGTAACTACACGCTCTAATATGGGCCCTTCATTTACGGATCGGGTTTTGGCCCAACATGAATAGACGGACTTGACTTGGCTAATTAAATAAAAAAAACTCATCATCTCTCATTTGCACATGGTGAGCTAAACAGAACTCTTTCTTCACCTCTTTGCAATATTTATAACAGAATAATTTATGCAACCAGCATATTTCAAGAGCTCGTTGACATACATTTATTAAAAATATATAGCAGCTTATAATGGACATCACATTTTTTTAGTAGATATAGTATGCAGTAACCTAGATCAATCGATCACATTTATATCTTTCTTGATCTCCTTTCAATAATAATATATTGTATTCACAATTATTATTATCTCAAATCAATCATAATTGGTCGACCAATTAATACAAAACTAGAATGTGATTCTTCAAACTCGGTCTTCCTATTTCCTTGAAACTCTCAATTTCAAAAGTCTCACACGGTATAAAAATTGATATCAAAATTTTTACCACTCTTATTGATCGTCTCATGTATACATAGTATAAAATACATATTATGGTATTAACTCTTTTCCCATTGGTATATGTCTACTTTCAATACCGTACAAATGATAGTTCAGACATACCTAATGTTTAACTTGAGTTCACTTATCTACTCCCTTAAAAAATCCATCGGAACTCAAATGTGGCATCAAAAACAAATAAAGTAAATTATACAAGTTATTTTACTTTCAAACATAATAAATATTATGACATCATCTTAACACTCAATTAATGCGACATATATATTTTAAGTTTAAGCTCTCAATTATCACCTAGATAATAAGTTTAAAAACTATCCCATCTCTATTTATCGCATAGTAAATAGAAGTGATTACCCGTATAAGTAGGTTAATCTCTTATCTGTTTGACATACTTTCTCAATTTGATATGATGTACTAAGTATTAAAATTCATAAACGTCTCTAGGTATTAAAATTATATTATTCAATACATTAGCTTCTACGCAATTCTAAAGAGTTTACATGGCCACAGAATACGTCTCTAGGTATTGGTTTTATCATTAAATCTGCTTCTATTCTATGCATAGATATGTACTATAAGTTCATATCTTTTCATGCAATCATATCATTGACAAAATTATACTTGGTATCTATATATTTGGTCTTACCATGATATTTTGAATCTTTGATATACGCTATTGCTACTTGGTTATCACAATTAACCAACAATGAGTTTGTAGCATTTTTAATAACCACCTAGATGATTTAAAAATCTCTAAAGACAAACACCTCATTATATTACTACTAATAATGCCATAAACTTAGCTTCCATTATGGATAAGACTATACACGTATGTTTCTTACTACTCCAAGATATGACGTCATTATTCAATAAGAAAACAAATTCAGAGGTAGATCTCATTTCATATAAATCTCCTCCCCGATCAACATCTGAATAACTTTCAAGTTGCTGATCATTTCATTGATAACTTGGTGTATAATCAATAGTTTTCTTCAAATACCTCAGTATTCTTTTAACGGCTTTCTAATGTATTTGATATGGATTGGATTGGTATCTACTTACCATTCTAACTGCAAAACATATGTTAAATATTATACACATCATAACGTACATTAAACTTCCAACAACACTAGCATAAATAACATGTTGCATTTGTTCATTCTCTTGTGAAGTCTTTGGACACATTTTATGGTTCAATCATTCACCTTTTGTAATAAGAGTATATGGTTTACAATCTTGCATACGAAATTGTTTAAGAACCTTACTTATATACGTTTCTTACGAAAGAGACAATGATTTCTTTGAACGATCCCTTGAAATCTTAACTTCAGTAATGTATGCAGCATCATCCATATCTTTCATCTCAAAGTTGGAAGATAACCAACTCTTGACAATATTAACAAACTTTATATTGCTTCCAGCAATCAATATATCATTAACATATAATGATAATGATCACAAATTGATCTTTGGATATTTTGATATACACACAATGATCCTCATCAATCATTGTAAAATCATACATCATTATGACATTATGAAAACTTATATACCATTGTCTCAATAACTGCTAAAGGCCATATATTGATCTAAAAAATCGACATACTTTTTGTTCTTGGCCTTTCAAAATGAAACCAGCAAATTGTTCTATATAAATTTCTTATTCTAATTCTTTATTGAGAAAATCGGTATTTATATCTATTTGATGTAACTCAAGATCTATATTAGCCACTATTGCTAGAATAAGATGAATTGAGGTAAATCTCACTATAGAAAAAAATGTTTTCTCATAATCAATTCATTCCTGTTGATTATACCCCTTCGTCATAAAACGAGCCTTTTGTCTTTCTATTAAGCCATCAATTTTACGTTTTATTTTGATAATCCACTTATTCCCAATAACTTTGCGTCATTTTAGAACATCAACCAATTCCCTAAAATGGTTTGACATCATTGACTCAATTTCCTCTTCCATTGCATTGCAACCATTTTTTCTTATTATGGTAATTTAGAGCATCATTTACATTTCTTGGCTCATTTTCATATTATAGAGCAATCATAAAAGTTTTCCCTTCAATGTCAAAACGTCAACGAAAGACATTTTTACAACTTGTTCACCGTACAGGAGATTGTACACTTTACACATTATTCTCCATTATGCTCACACTTAGATTAGATAATAACGATATTGTCTTATCGGGTGATTGTAATTAAGAATGAATTTAATTTAATTCCCCACTTCTCATGTTACTCCCACTTGGATGAACTCTATGAAATTCATTATCTTGATCCAATGCTTTAAATAGGAAATAGTCCTTACCTATTTCGCCCTTTTAGGAAATTCATTCTCAAAGAATGTGATAACTCGTGATTCAAATTTAGTTATACTCCCATTTTCCTACTTATCTATGAGCACATACATTTTTGAATGTTCTAAGTATCTTATTAAAATACTCTTCTTACCTCTGAAATCCAATTTTTCATACTTGTGAGAGGAATCATGAGTATAGGTAATACAATCCCACGATTTAAGAAAACTTAAGTCAAGTTTTCTACTTGGCTATAACTCATATGGAGTGAAAGTAAATGATTTGGAATGCATACGGTTAAGTACATAGGCAGAAGTTAATAAAGTATTACCCCAAAAGATGATAAGTAAGTTAGTATATGCCATCATGAATTTAACCATTTCTAGTAGGGTTCTATTTCTCATTTTCACAACACAATTTTGTTGAGCAGTATAAGGAATAGACAACTATCTTTTTATTACTTTTTCATCACATAAATTATGAACTCATTAGATAGATATCATTGACCTCAATCAGATCTTAATGCTTTTATTTTCTTATCTAATTAATTTTCTACCAAGTTCAAAAATCTTTTAAAACAACTCAATTCTTCGGATTTAAAAGAAATCAAATAGACATATCGGAATAAAGTATAATCATCTATAAATGTGATAAAATAAATAGCCACATACATTTCTCTCACATTTGTTGGATCACGGATGTCAGAATGAATTAATTATAAAAGAAATTCAACTCTTTTACCTTCTTTTTTTTTTCCAAATGATTTTTTTGTCATTTTTCCTACTAAGCAATGCTCTCATATGGACAAATCGATTTTTTCAATGTTACCCAATAAACTCTATTTGGCTAGTTTATTCATACATTGTTGGTTAATATAACCAAGTCTAGCATACTACACATTCACATCATTATCATATGAATTATAAGACATGAACAGAGAATAATAAATATTGACATTATCATAATCAATATCAGATACAATAAAACTATCTAGAAAATAACCACAGCCATAATAGTTTGTATCCAAACACAAATCCACAGCATTATTATGGAAGTTCAAACTAAAACCTAGTTTACATTAAATTTCGACGAATCTCCAAAGCATATAATACATAATTTAGGAACAAAGTGCATCCACCACACATATTTAGTTAGCAAGTGTCAATCATTTTTACTTCAACTCTAGAGTTATTTCTTACATATATCCATTTAGTTCCAGTTAGTACTTGTTGGAATTCCACGAAAGATTCTCCATCATTTGCTATATGGTCTGTTGCTCCCAAATTTGCAGTCCACAAAGGATTAAATTCAATTAAGAATACAGAACTTGATACATAAGCAAAGTTCTCAATAATACAATGGATATTTACCTTCTTGGGCTCATGACAATTACGAACATACTAACTTTCTTGTCACAATTATAACACTTACCATTGACAATTTCTTCATTCGATGACGTTTTCCTCTTTCACATTGGTCAACTTTTGATTTTTTTCCTGAAGAACTTGTTCCCTTACATTTCCACCTTTTGAACGAATTAGGACATTTGTGCTTGGAGCTCGAACCCTTATGAACTAGAACCAGCATAATAAATGTCAGTTTCCGATTTAGCCACCACAAGGCGGTCCTCTTCTAGCTCAAGATGGCACACTACATTCTCAAAGGTTTTAATGTTCTCTTTATATGTCAGGTGCACCTTCATCTACTCCCAACTTTGAGGTAAGAAACATATCCCTGCTTGCACTTGCTGTTTGTCAGTCAGAACATGGTCACATCCCTCAAGTCATTAATCATTTTTGATATCTTTCTCAAGTGTTGTTTCATGGTCTAACCATAAGGCTTCTTGCAAGAGTCAAACCTTATAATGAGCTATCTTAGTTTGGTCATCGATATATGACCAAATCTTACCGTCAATGCTTTCCACATTTTTTTGGCATTCTCAAAATACCTTAACTCTCACATGACATCATTCTATATGATACTCAGCAACGTAATGCGAGTAAAGGAGTTCTTTCTTTTTCACGCAGCAAATGCATCATTATCTCTTTTGTGTTGTGCAATGTTCTCATCTTCAGGTTCTTCCATAATCAGGTTAAGAGCTTCTAGTGCATTTTGCTCTTCCAGCACATATTAGATTTTCATATGCCATATTTTATAATTATCATTCAACTTCTCACATTTGTTCAATTCAGTGACTATGCTCTTAGTTACTGAAGCCATTGGATATGAACATATTAGAAACATATGCATGGATTAATACCTATCATTTATGCATCCATTTTACATAAACTCATCGTATTAATGAATGATTTCAAATAAAGTTTCAGAATCAAAATGTCATAATTTTTTCCAATCATCATCCAAAATCCTAAATTGAAATTGTCATTAATATAATTTTCTATGCAAAATAAGTTCTTTGAAGCTACAAAAACTTTTATGAATTACCCATGATAATTAATAATAATAATAGAAGCAATTACGTTGAATATCCATTAACGAGAGGAAAGAAAGAAAATATATGTATATTTCCACATAATAACCAATACATCAATAGTTACAACAACATCAATATGGTAGGAATTATCTATATAAGATATCCATAAAACATACCAAGTAAACATAAATAGAAATAGCTAACACCAAGTTAACCTATGAACAAGGAAATATTTTTTTAGTTTCTTAGTAATTTCATTTGAAAATTTTATAGGCACACTTGACAACCACGAAAAAATATACAGAAATCTCCTAGAATTTCTCCCTTGCACATTCATCGCCTGTCGGGTTGAACTCATTCCTTGGGTCAAAATCTTTGTGGCTTCAATCCTATAATATTCCTTCAAAAAAGCCACTACAAGCTTCTTATAATCATGAGCCACGTTGACTTGCCATAGACAATTCAACACTCCTTACCATTCAGATGGAAAAGTGTTAATGAAGAATCACACCATCTCAAAAGCCGACATGGGATAACCCTTCCAAATGACTTGTTGTATCTTCTTATTGACCTCGAAAACATATTCAATTATATAATCACTTTCCCATTGATAATTAGCCAACTCAACTATTATTCTTACAAGTCTTGCCTTTTGTCTTTCTGACTATACATAAGTAGGTGTACGCATACGAAATGGAGGCATTTTTCCCACAAAAAATGTAGAACAATAAAAGGGTTACTTATAATCTATAGGAATATAATTAAAAAATAAACACATTCTCCTTTTTTTTAAAAAAAATAAGGTCAACGATCAACGCGATCAACGGATGACCGGGTTGGGTCAGGTGGGTTAGGTCAAACTAACTGACTGACAATGTGATGTCATCATGACGTCATCAACATGTGTCCCGCACGTGCACAAGCACCGCCGATTGACGTTATGATGACATTGACAGGCACATGCAGCGCACGCACCTTGGGAAACTCTAGCTGCACGTGGCGACGCATCTAGTGGCCCTTGGCAGCAAGCCACCCGTCGTTTTTTTCGTCTCGACGAGAACTATGACCCTACACTTTCAAAAAAGAGTTTTGACTAATGGAAAATCAAAAAGGAAGGGTGAATAGTACACAGGTGTTAGGATTTCTATCTCCGAGCATCCGACGGCGACATTTCTCAAAATTTTGGCCAAAAAAAAATTACAAACGTCAATAGTGATAGGGAAACATAAACAGCATCGCTTTAATACCAATATAAGAAATGGATTCCAAAAAAATCGAATCGATACTCGAACAATTGAACACCAAAAACGAACGCAAAAATGTACTCGGGAAACATGTAATATCGATCGAAAGATATATCACGGAGATAGACATATCTTGTTTGCCATAGATTAAGTACTATTGCAATCTCAAAAGAATTAATCGAGACCCTAGAATTACATTCGTTAAGAGAGAAAACACTGTTGTCCAATGAGAGAAAAAGTACATTCTGTTTTATTCACTGTATTTTTTTTTTTTAATTCAATGTCCTCATTTTTTATATTTATACAACATTAACTGCACTTTCTCTTATGGGCGCTTCATTTACAGGCTGGGTTTTGGCCCAACATGGGTGGACGTGCTTAACTTGGCCCATTAAGTAAAAAACTCATCACACATGACGATGACAGGGACCAATACAAGTCATGGCTAGAAAATTAGCCAGCTGAATCTATGGTGTACATAAGCTTTGGGAGCAAGACGGCGATGTCCAGAGGTCAGATACAAGAGTTGGAGAAGGGGCTGGAGAAGATCGAGTAGAGGTTCTTCTGGGTCCTAAAAACTATTAAAGTAGATAAGGATGACCAAGAGGACGCGGAACACTTTCTGAACAAACCCTTCTTGGAGAAAACAAAAAATAAGGGTAGGTGGAGCAGCAGGAGATTCTAGGACATCCTGCCATTGGAGGGTTCTTGAGTCACTGCGGGTGGAACTCGGTGATGGAAGTAGCTCTACATGGAGTCCCAATGCTTGCCTAACTGCAACATGGTGATCAAAGGCTGAATGCACATGTCGTGGAGGATGCAGGATTGGGATTATGGGAGAGGAATTGGGATTGGGGTCCCAATAGTATTGTGAAAGGAGAAGAGATTGAGAAGAAGATTGTAGAGTTGATGACAGATGAGAATTTGAGAGGGAGAGCCAAGAAAGTGAAAGAAGAGGCTAGGAAGGTTGTTGGGAGAGGTGGGAGCTCTGATATGGTGATCCAAGAAGTAGTCAAATCGTTAATTATTCCATTATGAAAAGATATGTCTGCTATCCAAGAAAATTGTCACATCGAATAAGTCTATGAACTAAACTAAAGAGTGTTGGCTCACGATCTACCATATGGAATGGATTTGTGTCTTGACATAAAAAAGAATCTATAGCCAATGAAGCTCAATTTTATTACCTAGATTGGGATTTTATTTTCATTTTCAATTATGTATTATTAAAATATTTCTCGAATTTAAACTTGTTGAATAAAAATAATTTCAATTAAAGCGAACCAAATCTGGCCGAACTAATAAAGTCCATGCTCCGCCTTTGATCTGGTGTGTTTTGACATTAATTTCTATGCACGCACTGCTCAAAGATGAAGAAATCGGCAAGCGGACGTGTTTGTTTTCTTCCTATTGGCCACTGCACATAAAAGGACACTTCACCTTGCATGTTCTTAATTTTCTGTCTTTTGAACTTCTGCGTTTCCCCATCCCAGGGTTCTTTCCTCTCCCTCTCATCTTCACACAGTTTTCTTCTTCATCCTTCATATATGGGAGGGTTTGAGTTAGATATCTCCCTCCCATTTATTTTCCTTTTTCCTTGGCTGATTTGGTTTTCTGTTTTCTTTTTCTTACTTTCCTCCCATTTTAAAGAGCTTTTCTCTTCAAATCTGGTCTAAATTTAGAAGTTTTTTCTTTTAATACATAATACATAACTGGAGATTGGAGTCATCATGATGGGTTGTATCCAATCCGCCCGTCCTATACTATCCCTCTTTGGGGGCCCATATCTCCAGAAGGGGTATTTAGACGATGATACGTACTTTTACATGCTGAGTTTTTTCTTATTATGCGGCCCCCCAGGAGAGGCTTCTCCCTTGGTAGAACAACTCGTCTTACTCTTTATTTCCGACTAATGTGATGGTGCTCTGAGACATTTGTAAGGACTCGGTCAATCCATGCTTGCCAACCTTGAAGATGATTGCTCCGATGGCGACTCTTGGAAATATCAATTCACAAACTCTTTTCCCACTTCGCATGGAACAGTAGATGTTAGAGAAAGGTTGTGTAAACATTTTTAACACAATTCACCTCGACCGACGTAGGAACTGACTCGGGAAAATCTATTCTACGCAACCTTTGTTTAAAAAAGAAAAAGAAAAAGATCATTTCATGGGGGATGATACCCATTGGTACCGGATTCAAAGGATTAATACATCCTTTAATGCAACATTTACCAGAAAAATCAGAACTTCATATTTGGGACCTATCTCATTTGATTATTATTAACTGAGAGAATCGAAAAAATTCATTGAGTGGCAGATGGCATCTAAGTTCTCACCTAATCCAGCACGTGACAACACGAGCCCACCTACACTTCTGGCCGAATAAAACCCAACATTCATCCATCGTTTCTCTATCGCTTATAGTATGGAAGACACAAACGTATAGTTGACAAATGTATTGCCCGACGTCTGCTAACAGCAAATAACTCTTTCATTGACTACAAATCCCTCTTTTCAGCATCTATTTGCCAATCGTCTATAGTCTCTTCATCATCCAAGAACGCCATTTAACAATGACTACCCCACACCCTCCTCACATAGCTCTGTTCCCCGGTGCTGGAATGGGCCATTTGATGCCATTCCTCCGGCTCGCGGCAATGCTAGCAAAGCAAGACAGCATCGTCACGGTAATTACAGGTCAACCCACCGTGTCCATCGCGGAGTCAGATCACATATCCTCATTCCTTCGCCACAATCCCAAAATCAATCATCTTGAACTCCAGCTTACTCCTAGCTTCCAGCAAGTTGATTCTGCTCCTGTTGACCCTTTCTTTCTCCAGATTCATCTCATCAATCAGTCAATCTTTCTTCTCCATCCACTCTTATCTTCATCATCTCCACCTTTTTCCGCTATATTTGTGGACTTCCCTCTAGTTGCCAAGGTTGCTCCAATTGCTAAGACCCTTGACCTCCCTATTTATATTCTTTCCACCACCTCAGTCGCTTTCGTCTCCCTTATGGCATATCTTCCAGTGCTGACATCAAACCCAGCTGAGTTCAACAAAAATTCCGCTGAAATTAAGATACCAGGATTGCCACCCATGGCCATGTCAAGCATCCCACCAGTATTCCTTGATTCCAGTGATCTTTTTACATCAACCATTCTTACAAACTGTCAAGCTCTATCAGAGGCCAAAGGAATGTTGATGAACACTTTTGAGTGGTTCCAAGCATCTACCCTTGCTGCCCTCAACAAAGATAAGGTGATTAAAAGCTTGCCTCCCGTTCTGCCTATGGGGCCATTAGAACCATATCATCTTCCACATGATGATAATGGGGATCAATACAGGTCATGGCTGGAGAACCAACCAGCTCTATCTGTAGTGTATATTAGCTTTGGTAACAGAACAGCGATATCCAGAGATCAGATAAAAGAGTTGGAAAAAGGGCTGGAGAATACCGGGTGGAGATTCTTCTGGGTCCTAAAAACAAGTAAAGTGGATAAGGATGAGCAAGAGGATGCAAAACACTTTCTGAATCATTCCTTCTTGGAGAAAATAAAGGACAAGGGGTTGATCATAAAGGGGTGGGTTGACCAGCTGGAGATTCTAAGGCATCCTGCCATCGGAGGGTTCTTAAGTCATTGCGGGTGGAACTCGGTGATGGAAGCAGCTCTAGAGGGAGTCCCAATACTTGCCTGGCCACAACACGGTGATCAAAGGTTGAATGCACAGGTCATGGAGGATGCGGGATTGGGACTCTGGGAGAGGAACTGGGATTGGGGTCCCAATGTTATTGTAAAAGGGGAAGAGATTGAGAAGAAGATTGTAGAGTTGATGACGGATGAGAAGTTGAGAGCGAGAGTCAAGGAGGTAAGAGAGGAGGCTAGGAAGGCTGTTGGGAGAGGTGGGAGCTCCGATAAGGTGATCAGAGAAGTAGTTAATTCGTTAATTACTCCTTTCTAACAGAAGGTACATTTGTTATATAACTAAAAAGTATTGGCTCAAAATCTACAATATGCAATGGATGGTCAAGTGATCGAAAAAGGCTGCCCTTGGTGAATTATAGATCAATGAAAAAAGCAAATTTGCAAATCAATCCACAATTGTGCCTTCACATGAAAAAGAAATAAAAGTCAATGAAGCACAATCTCATTATCTGTGCCTAGGATCGTGATGTTTCTGTGCATTCTTAGTTTTGTATCATTTTTGCTACTGCCTTCAATATATGATATATGTAATGTAATGCAAAGAAAGAAAATGGATTTTAATTATAAAAAATTCATTTCCAGTGTTTGTAAGCAGTCGTATCAATGAATCATATGAAGTAGGAAAGTAACAAGCTATAGCCAGTGATAGTTAAGGGCATTGTGATAGTTAATAAGGACATGTTTTCAATTTCAATACATTTGATTACACATAACAGGAGAAAGACAATGCATTAAAAATGATAAACTTCATTTATTGTGGTGTTTAACAAGGTGCCCCTTGCTAACAAAATTCAATTACTAATAACCTATTAGGACCCAAGAGAAATTTAAGTGTTACCTGATTCATCAGTCTTATACACATCATCCTCAGAAGACTCATTATCAGTTGCTGTATTAGAGAGGTTCATTTAATCATACTGTTTCAGAAAGTGTTTCTGTTTCACACAACTTATCTTCCCAATACGTGAAGCCACATACTGAATTTTGTATGCTGTCTTTATTTCTGATATGGATTGGCTGCAGAAAAATTCAATAATTTAATTAAAAGACATGGTGCTCTTATCTTATCAGGAGTTAAAATGAAAACTAATGGATAACAAAGGTAGGTTATAAAGCCTAGTTATTTGAATTTAAAATCTTACAGCCAGGGATCTGATTCTAACTACATCATCCCAATGTTCACCATCCACAAAAAAGACATCATCCATTAAGTTCTAGAAGTGTTGGATCATAAATCAAGGAGGTGCCCTCCTAATAACCTCTTCCCTCTCTCGATCTCTTACAGTCTATAAGCCTACAAGTGGCCCCAATGCTAAAGGATTTTGTCTCAATTGAGGGCACTTAATGAGATCATAAGCTTCTTCAAGATGTCCTGCTCGACTTAATAAATCTATCAAAACTTTAATGGTCTTTGGGGGGCACATCTGAATATTCCTCAAACATAGACCTGAAAATGAGTAGACCCTCTTTTACCAAGCCCACGTGACTGCACGCTGCAAGCAGTAAGCAATGATGTGAAAGTTACCTCTAGTATCCATTTCTGCCAAAGGGAAGGCCGCCAATCTGTGCACCCCACATTTGACATACATGTACATAAGGCATCTCTCAGCAATTCATCATAACAACAAATTCTTCGTCTAAATGCAGGATAACGAACAGAGGGACCAATTCCGAGTTCTCCCAACTCTACTGTCACTTGAAATAAACTCACTTGAGTGACTCGATTTGGTTTTGTCTCATTCTCCCAGTAAGATTTTGTGAGACCTTCTGCCAGAAAATACAATACTAAGCCTGAAAATACATAATAAGTGAGGAAAATGAGAGACCTGGAAAAATTTGAATTCAAAAGCTCCTGCTCTCATAAAGACTTAGTTTAGTATTAAATATTCTAACAATCCTTGCATATGACGGGCAAACCGTAAAGCCTTGTGAGCATGAAGATCATCGAGATGAGAATGCCCCATAACAATCGAGGTATGAGTGACAAAATCTCTAACGGTCATTCCGTCAAACAATTTGGATGCATACTCAATGCTCCCCATTTTGAGTACATCCCAGAAAGAGCTGAACTACTCCCCCCTCCTAATAGATCTGCATCGAGACGAAAACGTGAAAACCATCCACCGAACTCATCCCCCAAATTCTGAACGTTTCAACTCCACGCGACCTTTCAGGCTAAAAGTGATGACCGAAGGGTTACGAGCCAATTTCCCCGCGTCTCAGATCCGAGTACTGGTCTAGAACTTCATCGATGTCTCCGGCTCTAAAGCACCCAACACTGGATTGAATTCCAGGGACCGATGTTTCGTTGCCGATCTCACCCAATACCCATCTCGAATCAACCAAAAAAACAACACCAAACTCATAGTAATACACAAGCTAGCCCAAGAAGTGCACCTTGCTTGGCCTGTACTCTATCTACCTCAACCTCAGGACGAAGTAGTCCTCGGACAATCCCATCTATTATGTTTCTTACTGCGTTTCCCAATTTGGTGTTGTGATTGAGCCGGAATCAATTTCTCCAATCAACTGAACTGGAATCTAGAAAGATTGCTTCGTAGCCCACCTAAGTAGGAACCATAAAGAACTTTCACGGTTCCAGCAAAATATGCATTGCCCTGATGGTCATTGCATCTCCGCGAGGCGCAAGCTTGACACAGATTTTTATTGGACCTCATCAAAGTGCTCTCGTTAGGGGGCGCAAAAGAATAAGGAGCTGCCTGAACTATCCAGAATCAGACCAAACCGGTCGTTCCCAGGCGGGGTTTGGTCCAATTCCGGGCAGTTCCCAAGGGTCCGATCTAGTTCTTAGTTCTAACCTAAAACCACTCAACTGGACCCGTACCTTATATCAATATATATATATATAACAAAGGAGACATGTCGAGCAAAGAGAAGGGAGAACCTATTGTTTGCAGATACTGCCAAAAAAAGGCTTCGTAAAAAGGAGAGCGGAAGGATCTGTAACGGGTACTGCTCCTCTTGAAGTCACTATGCACAATAAAAAAGCCACGTCCAAAACTCAAAAAGCACGAGCCAAGAAGCTACTGTGTCTATAATTATAAGCACAGCACAAATAGCAACCAAGAAGCTAAACTTCAGCGTCTTGCTCTTATCTATCAATGACTCGAAAAACTCAAAGCTTTGTGAGACGTCAAGAATATTTTTCACGCTCCAAAAAAAAAAAAAAAAAAAAAACCCTCTTATTGTCCCTTCCATGAACACGGAGTTCCATTGGGCATTAGAAAGTTTACTAAGTGTATTATTACCTTCTGTTTGGACTTGCATAATGCGGGTTTCAAACTTTATATTATGCATCATATATGAGGTACTAATTTACTAAGTGTATTATTGCCTTCCATTTGGACTTGCATAATGCAGATTTTGAACTTCATATTATGCAACATAAATGAGATACTACCAAACTAGACCGGTTCCATGGTCTCCATGAAACCAACAGGCTGTTCTCACTTCTTATTTTGTAGAACTAGTCCTTAACAGGTGATTCTTGATTCCAAGGTAGGAACCGCCCACCTTAGAATCGATTACCCCTAACTCTCGCAACTTTCATTTTATCTCTTTCTGCACATCCTCCATGGTTTCATGAAGGGAAAATAATACAAATGATCACTAAATTTTAGCCTAATATATAATGTGGTCCTTAAACTTTAGCCCAACGTGCAATGTGATTCCTGAACTTTTGATTTGTTGAATATAATCCTTAAACTTTTGGTACATGTTCCTTTAGCTCCTTAATATATGAAAATATTCAATGTTATTGTTAATCTTGAATTAACGGAATGATTACTTTGAACATTTTAATATATGGCAAATGCTACATTGAATATATATCAAAAGTTCATGGATCACATTAAACAAATTAAAAGTTCAATGATCATATTGAATATTAGGCTAAAATTTAGAGACCACATTGAACAAATTGAAAGTTTATGAACCACATTGTATATCGAATGAAAATTCAAAAACCATTTGTATCACTATCCCTTTTATGAACATCAAAAACATGGCGGTTCATGGGTATCTCAGTTTTTTCTCTTTTTTCCATAGCTGCTAGGGTGGGCTATTTTATTGTCTCTCGAGCGATCGATATTTTGTCACAACTTGTTGTGCTTGGATTATCATATGTTAATTCGAATACAAAGTGTTATACCACATAAACAAATATTCGTTGAGGATTTCTGAGAGCTTATAGGTGCAACGGTTAATGTAGGAATTACGACAAAAGGAACTTCGATAGGACAGTGACGAAGCCATGATTTCAGAGAAGGGTCGAAATTTTTTTTTTTTTTTATAATCGAGGACTCCACCATGGGTCCCCGTGCCCGGACGGCACTGAAGGGCTAGGCTGAAGATTCGAAATTTTGGAGGCACTAGACTTAAAAAACGGGATTGCTATTTTATTGTTCTTAGGGGGAAATGTATAACACCCCACTGACCTTTGGAGGTCATATACTCTTATCCCTGAACATTTAGCTATAATGCTATATCACTGAATTTTTCTTTTTTGTTACAACTGTACTCAGTTGCTCTCTCGGTTAGCATGTGCAATTCATAAATTTTATGAGGTAAAAGTAATCGCTCTTTTTACCCTTTTGATAGAATTTAAATGTGCGCGGAAGCATGGTTTTAGTTATGGATGATAGTTTTTGGTTAGTGATGTGTGCAAGTGTATGATATAATTGGTAGTGGATGGTTTTAGCATAGTTTTAGTAGTAGTTTTAGTTTTTGGTTTGTGATGTGTGCAAGTGTGTATATTTTGTGGAGAATGAACAAGGGACAAAGTAGGATAATTTGAAGGATATAGGACATGAGATATGGGGGAAATAGTTTTATTAGTTAAACAAACTAGTTTGATGAAAATACAATGAAGGTCTAAGACCTTTCTAGGTGGAGTGTTCACCCCCACATACAAGGTGGAGGTAACCTCTCACGCACTCACATGATCAACATTCAAGTCTATTTATAGGCGTGAATCACCGCCATTCTCCACCGACATTAATACAAAAATAATATAATATTACAAGTTGGTTTTTTATCTCCGGTTTGTGCGGCTTCTTCCGCATCTTCTGGTCTCTTCTCCATTTTTCTGCATTTTTCTATTCTCTCCAACTCTCGGCCACTTTTGTTGACTTTTCTTTCATGATTTCCCATGCACAAATTTCCCATGCACGTAGAGCTTACTCTCTTGAAAACTCCAGCAACTACTATAATATTATTTTATTGTGTGCCCCTCTTTTCTTGATCAACTTGGGCTTCTTCACGTGATCTTGCTGTCTACGTAGTACCGGAAGCTTCTTCAACATTTGAGGGTCTTCAAGCTTATTCTTCATTAAACTAGTAGCTTCTAGATTTTATTGAAAATGGATCACTAATTTCCAACACCTTTATTGCTGTGAAAACTGGAAAATATAGAATATGGGAGAAACCACTTTAACAAAACAGCACTGATATTTGAAAAATAAATATCTTAAACAACAAAGTTCGATTAAATGTCGTAAATTAATCCCTTTAGTTGAACTTAACAAAATATATTAAGGAAAGGATTAAATTTAAAAAAAGGAAAAAGGAAAAATGCATCCAAAAAGGTCGACTAGCAAAAATTAAAGATACATCGTGTATCTTTAAATGGTTAATTAATGAAAAAAATGATTGACAATAAAGTATTTAGAATAATCACCTTAGATTTTGGATAATCATTTCTTATAATTTTTTGTATATTCTTGTTAATCAATCACTTGTTACATTAATTAACCTTTTTAATATACATAATGAATTACAATTTTTGCTATTTGACTTTTTTTTGCTATTTGACTTTTTTTTGCTATCGAGGCATTTTCCTTTCTATTTAGTTATGTGTTTTTCTTAAATTATCTTAATTGTAAGGCAGAAGATTTTGATGAATGAAAATATTTGATATTCTCCTATGCGAGCTAATACTTTTGGATAGTGAATAACTCCTATTCCAATTTCCTTATCTTTGGAAGATGGATTCTTTCTTGCTGGTAAGTCAAGAAGTGCTCTTTCCTTGGTTAGTGGTTTCCCTCTAGCCCTTGGTGGTGAGCTTCTCCTATCCTAAAGTCCTTTATCCTTGATTGGTGGCTTATTCTTTATGCCTCAATGGTGAATTTTGTCAATCCTGATCTTCTTCCTCAATTGACGGTGCATCCTTTTAACCTTAGTGGTGGTCATATTATACCTTGCATTTGTTTTTATCCATAGACAACCATCCACACACATACACACACTATCCAGAAAATTCCTCATTCTTGAAATCACTCATCTAGGCACGCATCACCTCATATCTCCTGACCCATTGCATTTATATGTATCAACTAAAGACCTCGAACAAACAATTTCCCTAATTCACATGGATTTTCTTTTTAAATGTGGGTTTTCAAAAAGGGGAGTGTTAAACAATTGCCAAATTCGTTGGACTGGACTTCAATATTCCAAGATATGACTTAATTAAATTTTTGCCCCAAAAAATTATAAGAAAAATTATAGATTCAGTGCCCTGAATATATGATAAGATCTTCTGTACTCAAGATAAACATTCATAAATAGGGCAGGCTGTTGCGCCTACTCTCATCTAACTTAAAACTAATTAATTACCATTCTTTACCTTAGTCGTTTACTCCGATAAAAGGGCAGGAAAACTTCCGACATAAATATTTGATAAAATGTTTGAGAGTAATGACCACAGGTGACAATCGTCGGAGGTCAACAACCGCCGAGCAGTGGTCAATAATGGCGCCACTGGGTAGCAAGACAGATACGGATCGATATATATACATGCTTTATTCATTTATTGCCTTTTTCTTTTATTTTAATCAATAGGTTACTTGGCTTTTTTATTTGGAAGTATCTGATTCAAAGTGTGTCGCCCAACACTGAACGGGACAAATTTTTCCTCTTGGGCGTGTCATCCGGCCACCAAAAGCGCGAGTTCATACATCCTAAATCAACCAAATTTTCAAACATTTATATTGGAAGTTTTCCTGCCATTTTTCCTTATTTGCAGGAAGTTTCCTAAATAGGCCAAATTTTAAGTTCTTTCCATATGCGCAGCGCCTTTTTTTTTTTTTTTTTTTGGTTAGTACCATGTGTCGCATCCCTTTTTGACGCCGGGAACGAAGTCCAATGGATAGCATCTGAGTTGCTCACTTATGTAGCCGTTCACTCCACCAACCCCCCTGCACTCATCCTTTGTGTTCTTGACAATTGCTTTTATAAGGGACACAAACAAATGGAAGAGAAATGCAGTCTCCACAGTCTGCAACACAGCAGTCTCTATATTAGCCCCTTTTCAGCTGCTATTTGCATTCATCTACACTCTCTTTGATCATCGGAGAAGGCCAATTTAGCAATGAGCACAACACAACCTCCTCATATAGCTCTTTTTCTGGGTGCTGAAATGGGCCACTTGATGCCAGTCCTCCGGCTTGCCACGATGCTGGCAAAGCGAAACTGCATTGTCACAGTATCACCGCTCACCCCACTGTGTCCAATGCTGAATCGGACCAAATATCCTTGTTCTTTCGCCACAATCCTGAAATAAATCATCTTACACTCCGGCTCAGTCCTAGCTCCCAACAAGAAGATTCGGCCCTTGCCGACCCTTTCTTTCTCCAATTTGATCTCATGAATCAGTCAATCCATCTCCTCCGTCCTCTGTTGTCTTCGTCATCTCCACCTTTTTCGGCTATGTTTGTGGACTTCTTTTTAGTTGCTAAGACTGCTCCAATTGCCAAGGAACTCCACCTCCCTATTTATGTTGTTTCCACCCCCTCCGTCGAGGCCACCTCGCTCATAGCATACTTTCCAGTTCTTACGTCGAATCAGACTGAGTTCAACAATGCTTCCACTGAAATCAAGATTCCGGGATTGCCACCAATGGCCATGTCGAGCCTCCCACAAGCACTCCTCGATCCTGGCAATCTTTTTACTTCGATGACTATTATGAACTCTCAAGCTCTATCCAAGGCTGATGGAATCTTGAGAAACACCTTTGAGTATTTCCAAGCATCGAAACTTGGCACTCTCAACAAAGCCAGGGTGACAGCAAGCTTGCCGCCAATTCTGCCCATTGGGCCACTAGAACCGTATCATATTCCGCAGGACAGGGACAACCGATACCGGTCATGGCTAGAGAACCAGCCGTCCCAATCCGTAGTGTACATAAGCTTCGGGAGCAGAACAGCAATATCCCAGGATCAGGTGCAAGAACTGGAAAGAGGGTTGGCGAAGGCCGGGCGTAGATTCTGCTGGAACCTGAAAACCAGCATAGTAGACAAGGACGACCGGGAGGATGTGAAAGACATCCTGAGCACTTTATTCTTGGAGAGAACCAAGAACAAGGGAATGATCATAAGAGGGTGGACGGACCAGCAGGAGATACTGGATCATCCGGCCATTGGAGGGTTCGTGAGCCACTGCGGGTGGAACTCGGTGATGGAAGCGGCCTGGCAGGGCGTGCCAATGCTTGCATGGCCGCAAAACGGGGACCAGAGGCTGAATGCAAAGGTCGTGGAGGACGCCGGATTGGGGCTGTGGGAGAGGAACTGGGATTGGGGTGTCGGTGGGGTTGTGAAAGGGGATGAAATTGAGAGGAAGATTGTGGAGTTGATGACAGATGAGAAGCTGAGAGAGAGAGCCAAGAAGGTGAGAGAAGAGGCCAGGAAGGCTGTTGGGAGTGGTGGGAGCTCTAACAGGGTGATTAAGGATGTAATTAACTCGTTGATCCTTCCATTTCCATAAAAATTATCCGTTATCTTCAGAAACTATTGCACCAAGTGTTGGCTCACCATCTGCATTATGGAAGGGATGGCCAAGCAATTGATTAAAAAGGGAAGAAAAGGTGTTGGTGAATTGAAAGTGATTGTGGCAAGATCCAAGGAGTCAAAAATCAGTTAGCACAAATTTGGCAAATCAAACGCTGGTACTGTCCAATCGAGCATGATCTCATTGTTTGTGCCTAGATCATAATATGTTATTCTCGTACTTTAGAATCGTATGATACTTGCCAGGGACTTTAATACATTGAGCATGTTCTGCAATGCAAAGGAAGGTGGGGAATATCAAACAGATTACTCTCCCATCAGAATTGTATGACACTTGCTAGTGACTTCATAAGTACATTCTAAAGAAGTATTCAGAAGGAAGGAGACTGTATGCTTGGATAAACATAGTAAGAGCCTTTGTTTTCTTGCCATCCGCTTGATCGGTCCATCTCTCAATGTATAGCATGCACCACCAATGCAAAAATTATTTTACACAATTGGCCTTATAAATCACTTATTTGATAGAGTGACAGTTACAATTTTTAAATCAAGAATGAATAAAATTGGTTGTATGTATATATGTATGGACTCACATGTATAGATACCCTACATTGCTCGGGTCAACAACTACTTGGATACTTAGACTTCGTTTGTTTCCACGAAAAAACAATGCTTTGGGAAAGATCTTCATAATTATGATCATTAATATCTCTCAGAAAAAGAGATAACAAAAAATATGCTTATTATCAACAAAAATGTTTAGGAAGTGATTATTGTTTATCATGGAAGTATCTTTCATTGACTCATTTTTGTCGATAACAATAATTAAGTTAGGAAAATATTTTTTTCAATTGTTGATTTTTCACAAAACAAACGAAGCCTTAATTTAGCATTATAGGCAAAAGACTTGTCCATCAATTAAAAACCTTCAGAGTGTGTTTAGTTCTAGAGATTTATAGTGTAAATCCACGGTCCACTTTCTATTGAGGGATGGAAGAGATTCACGCTTGATCAGGTTCCCAATCCATTTTACCCATTATGGACACAAATAATAAACATTTTATTTCTGGACACAATTTCTAACTAAAAATATATTTTTCTATTTTTATTCCCTGAACAAATTTCTAAGCAAAAATATGTGTTTGATAACGACACAAAATTTCTCCCTCCCGAATAACAATTGGTGGTGGTTGGCAAATGACGGGTAGCAAAGGGTAAGCGGCCAGTTAATAGTGAGAGCGAGCAATGAAAATAGTTTTTATTTCTCATTTTTGTTCCAGAAATAGAAAAGTATAAAATATTTACATCTCACTTCTACTCCAAACCTATTTATGGACTTAAAATTTTGTTCCATAAATAGAAAAATGAAGTTATGTTATGAAATAGATATCTATTCCAAACATGCTCTCAGGAGCAAAAAGATAGATCTAGCCAAAAATAGAATGGTTTTGGATTTTAAAAAGTTTAGATTTCTTAATAAAATTGAAAACAAATATGGTTATTCATGTTACCTTACATACACCAACAATACTTAATTAATTATAATCCTTTTAAGTTTTTGAGTTTTGCAATAACAATAGAGTCATGAATATTAACTTCACGTTTCAAGTATGTAGCAAAAACCTAACTATTTTTGTAAGTCAAGTTTGGGAATTTATGTCAAAACCCGCAATAGGTGTTGAAGTATTATCCTACATCACTTATCAATAGGTTTTAAATGTTGTTTATATTCATGCGGTCTCCCTCCACTCATCAACTTAAGCTTTTGGACAGAAGATTTTAAGTTTAAATTCTTCTAGGCTCTAATTGCCTTTCTAATTAAATATGTCTAAGGCAAAAAGACCAAACTAAACACGAAAGGGAGTGATAGAATATTTAAATATTAAATAATGCATTTATTTATAGAACTAGTGATATCACGTGAGGTGGGTGGTTGATTATCCCACATCGCTTGATAATGGGTCATAAATGTTCTATATTCGTGTTATTTCTCTTCAACTATTAATTTAAACTTTTATATTAATATTTTTGACAATGGGCATGGCTGATAATGGAGGATGGAGAGTTATCAAGGTAGGTCATCTCAAATCCACCTCGTTTACGTTGCATAAACCATGTCACCAAAAGAATTATTTTGGGGATAAGTGCACAAAAAGTTTTAGAACTTTCAAAAGTGCAATCAAATCATAAAACTTGTTAAATTGATACAATTAAGTCTTTTTGTTAACTCCATCCAATTTAGATAATGGAAAATGGGGATAAGTACACTATCGGTGCCAAAAGTTGTGTACAGTGCTCACTTTGGTGCCAAAAGTTTCCGTTGAATCACTTAAGTGCCAAATCGGAGAGAAAATGATCACTTTGGTGCTACTGGCGAGAGATTCTGGCCAAATTAATTACATGGCTTTTATATTTAAAAAAGAAAAAGTTGCTCGGCTTTTAAACAACGTCGTTTTCCATCCTCCTCAAGAAACGACGTCGTTTCGCCGTTATACGTGGACACCTTCGCAAAAACAACGTCGTATAACTCATACGTGGATTGAAATTAGGATTAGGGTTTCTTCTTCACCACTCCTTGGCCACCATCGCTCGCCCGCCATTGTAGCTGTTCGACCAAGTGAGCGAGGAGAGACTGAGATTGTTGCTCAAGAAGTGGCAGGAAGAATAGGAAGCAAGGGTGCAGGAAGAGGAGGAAGAAGAGAGGTCGAAGGTGCCGCTGCCGCCACTGCTGGTGTCATTGCTGGTGCTGCTACTAGTGTGCTGCTAGTGCTGCTACTGGTGTTGTTCTTTGGGGAAGAAGACGACATGCCTCTCTCTCTCTCTCTCTCTCTCTCTCTCTCTCTCTCTCTCAATTTGAGAATTTAGGGTTCTAAGTTGGGGTCAAGAGGCCAAACGGCGTCGTTTTCTTGTTTTGATGCTGACTCAAGTTTCCGACAAGCCACGTCAGCTTAAAAAATTAATAAAAAAGTGCCACATCGGATTTCTGGCCAAATTGATCGGTGTTGGCACTAAAATGATCGTTTTTCAAATTTGTTGGCACTTGAGTAATCCAAAATAAACTTTTGGCACCAAAGTGAGCTCTGTACACAACTTTTTGCACTAATAGTGTACTCACCCCATGGAAAATGCTAACATGATCTTTTTTATTATTATTTTCTTAAGACACATAGAGCTGATATGGTGCCACCAAGTACCAAATCAGAAAAAAAAAAAATAAGTATTTAAAAAGAAAACAAGGATACAATAAAAAAATGAAAAATAATTACAAAAAGCTGAATTTAAAAAAATAAATAAATAAGAGGCAAGCATAATTAAAATTGCAATCACCATAGGAGGCATCTCCTTGCCATACACCTTCGACATTTTGGCAAGAAGATCCTCAGCCTTCTCCAGCAAAATCCACTCCAACATATACTGCTAAATTGATTTGAACATCTCCTTGCCATACACCATGGCAAGGTTCCTCCCACGAATTCCATCTCCCCAACCATC
This sequence comes from Eucalyptus brandiana, assembly GCA_014182725.1. Lineage (NCBI taxonomy): Eukaryota > Viridiplantae > Streptophyta > Magnoliopsida > Myrtales > Myrtaceae > Eucalyptus > Eucalyptus brandiana. The sequence goes on along the minus strand of CM024672.1, from coordinate 34,875,447 downwards.
GATCGAGGGCCTAAATTAAGTTAATGGGGAGAACGTTGCTTTGTCATTCATTTGTATGCTTTTGCTTTTGACAAGCTAAGAGAACATTGCGACCGTCGATGACCTTGCTGTCCAATGCATCATCCTTGGGACTCTGGCAAACCAATTCTTTCTAGGATGCCATAAGGGGAAATTTGAGATCAAGGAATGTGTCTTTGGTCTAGCCTCTAACATGGGAGAAACCAGACATTGAGCATGACTTGTCAGCCAACTTCTACACAAAATTTGTACATCGGCAACATTCTTGGTGTCATTATGTTGGAATGATAACTATGCTAGATCATCCTAATCCCAATATAGTAGGAAATCTGGCTAAGATTAAGACAATTTGACTGAGTTGCACAATAATTGTAGTTACCATATCAATGACTATAACCCATTAGGGATATGCCACCATGGATGTAATCTTCCAAGGAATTATACTCTTCATCACCTGAACCAGATGAACTATTGAGTGTCGTTGTTCTCTTCTTTTATCTCTTTTTAATACATGATCATCATTAAAATATGGTATCAAAGCGGAATATGATCCTAAGGTCGGCTCTATTGTCAATGCTTCCATTTTTTTGTTGGTGATTGAGAATCTAATTTCTTTATTGTTGTCGCAGCAATGCACTACCAACAACTTGTTGAGAATTATTCCTACAATCCTATTCTTTGGACCAATCTATCTTGGTGGTCCTATTCCCTATGACGTGTTTTGATATTTGCGGATCTATTTTTGCGGTGGTTTTTTAGGTTTACGTAAAGTACATTTTGTCATTGGACTTAATTGATCCTAGATAATTTTGCTAAACTTTGTGCTCTTTTTCAATCTAGCACTATGGCTTATAACAGTAAATTTGTCTCCAAGATGTCCAGAGGTACAAACACCTGGAGTGCCAAAACTTGGCACAGAGGGACACTTAAGTGCCAAAATTTTTTAAATGGACACTTAAGTGCCAAAATCGGAGCAAAATTGATCACTTAAGTGCCAATCCGGCCAAATTAATGACGCGGCAATTTTCCAACAAATTGAGTGCAAAACGATGTCGTTTTGCACGCTGACATGACTAGAAAATACAAAAACAACATTGTTTTGTCTCGATGTGGTAAATAATTAATATAAAAATTAATTAATTTAAATTTAAATTAAATTTATTTAAAATATTTTAAAAAAACTTAAAATTAAAAAAATAAAAATAAAAAGGGGGAGCGAAGGGAGGCGGCTGAGGGCTGAGCCCTCGCTGCTGCCACCACCGGGAAGAGCCGGCAATGGAGGGGAAGGGTCGGCCGGGGTTGCCGACCCCTAGCCAACCGATGGCGAGGGCCTGCGAGCCCTCGTCAAATCTAGGCGAGGGCCACAACCCTCGCCCTAGATCTAGGCTAGGGCTCACAAGCCCTCGCCGCCTCCCCACCATTGCTGAGAAGGGCCAGCGATACTGGGGGGAGCGTCGGCCGAGGTCGCTGGGCCCTAGCCAGGGGTCAGCAACGCCAGCCAACCAACAGCAAGGGCCGATGAGCCCTCACCCAGATCTAGGGCAAGGGTAGCGGCCCTCGCCCTAGATCCGGCGAGGGCGCGAGCCCTCACCGCAGGTCAACCAAGGGCCAGCAATCCGGGCGAGGGTCGCAACCCTCGTCGCAGGTCAGCCAGGGGCCGACGACCCCGGCCGACCCTCCCCCCTCCATCGTCAGCCCTTCTTGGCGGTGGTGGGGAGGGCTTAGCCCTTAGCCACCTCCCTTTGACCCCCTTTTTTTAAAAGTTTTTTTTATTTTTATTTTTTAAAATATTTTAAATAAATTTAGTTTTAAATTTAATTTAATTAATTTTTATGTTAATTATTTACCACGTAGAGATAAAACGACGTTGTTTTTGCATTTTTTTTTAGCCACATTAGTGTGCAAAACAATGCCGTTTTGCACTCACATCGCTGGAAAATTGCCACGTCAACAATTTGGCCGAATTGACACTTAAGTGATCTATTTTACTCCGATTTTGGCACTTAAATATCCATTTCGAAACTTTTGACACTTAAGTGTCCCTTTGTGCCAAGTTTTAGCACTTGAGCTATACTTTTGCCGAGATGTCCAATAAACTTACAATAATTATGTTAAATGAGCGTAATTATTTGTCTTTGTCTAGAGCTGTCTCTATAACTCTTGGGGGTAGATCAAAAATTGGGTCATGTGAATGGTCTTATCAAAGCACTTGCATATATAGATGCGAAATTCATTGAATGGTAGGTGGATGACAATATGGTTATGTCTTGGTTGTTTAATTCAATGGAATCTCAAATTTAGGAGACATTTGCTTATTCAGAGACTGCCAAGTCCCCGTGGAATTCTTTACAAGATTTTCCAATTCCTGACCAGTCTTAGGCCTGAATATGAAGACCTTAAGAGGTAGATTCCGATGAGTTCTACTCTTTCTAAATTTGTCACTATTCATGCTATCGTTTAATTGGAGGAAACTTGTTGTCATGTGATGATTTCGAATTCCAGGAAATTGGGAGATTCGGCCAAGAGTTCTGCCCATGTTGCTAAAATTAGTAATGGTGGTCACTCGGGTTCTAATGGGGTTTGATTTGATTCTAGTAAAGGCAAATGTGGAGGTCACAATGAATAATTTAAAGAAAAGAACTATGATAATTCTATACCTTTTTGTACCACAATTACAAATTTATTTATAGGACTACTCTAAATACCAAGTAGGAAAAAACAAATTTAAAAATATGGCTATGTTCCCACAAAATTAAGGGATACTAATAAGTCATTTCCTAACTAATTATTTACAGCTAGTTCCTAATAATCAGTACCTAAAAATCATGATCGAATATTCCTAATAATCAAGTTCTAGAAATCTAGATAATTCAACACTCCCCCTCAACTTGAGGAATGGATGCCTTCCACTTCCAGCTTGGAAATTATTTCATGAAAGATCCCACCATTAAGTCCTTTCGTTAGCACATCTACTAGTTGATTTCCAAAAGGTATGTGAAACATGTAGATCAACCCCTCTTTTATATTTTCTTTGATGAAATGTTTGTCAATTGCAATATGTTTCGTCCTATTATGTTGTACGGAGTTATGAGCAATGTTAATTGTTGATTTATTGTCACAATACAGCTTCATAGGACTCTCCCACTTGATTTTCAAATCTTCTAGGATGATTTTGATCCTTAATAACTCACATATTCCTTGGTCCATTACTCAAAATTCTGATTTAGCACTTGATCTTACAACTACATTTTGTTTTTTACGCCTTCAATTCACTAAATTTCCACCAAGAAATGTGCAATAACCAAATGTTGACCTTTTGTCCACCATATATCCTACATAATCAACATTAGTGCAAGTTTGTAGCACCAGTTTTTGATTTCTTCTTATTAGGATTCCTTTTTTTGGGATTTTCTTTTAAGTAATGTAGCACTCTATTGATGGCTTGTAAGTGAGATTCTCTTGGGTCATGCATAAACTGAATAATCACACTCGCTAAATAGGCAATGTTGGGTCTAGTATGAGCCAGATTTTTTATACATTTCTTGAACTACAATAGGTTCTTCCTTTGCCTCCGCAAGTTTTTTATTTGGCTCGATAGGTGTAACTACTGGTTTACAACCAAGTTTTCTGGTTTCCTTCAAGATATTGGTCACGCACTTTTGTTGTGAGACAAAAATTCCTTGTCTAGAGTAAGAAACTTTAATGCCAAGTATTTAAGTCTTTCTAGCTCCTTTATCTCAAACTCTCTAATCGAACACTATATTAGTTCATGTTTCTTCTTATCATTGTCACCTATGACAATTATATCATCAACATACACTATGCCATCACTCTCCCCGTTGCCGAATGCTTAATGAAGAGGGTATGATTGCCTTGGCTTCATTTGTAACTCGAAGCTTTCATTACTCTGGAAATTTCCCAAATCGGGCTCTAGGCAATTGCTTGAACCCATATAGTGCTTTTTGAAATCTACATGCTTTGTTTGTTGTCCTTTCTCCTTAAAATCCAGTGGAATACTCATGTAGATATCCTTTTCTAGGTCTCCATATCACATCAAACTATTGAAGTTACCAATTAAAATGAGCCGCCACAAAAGTAAAATTCTTACAGTGTTCATCTTTGCCGCCGAAGCAAATGTCTCCTAACAATCTACTCCATAAGTCTACTATAACCATTTGCCACCAATCTTGCTTTATACCTCTCAAGAGCAACTTTGTATTTCAAGGTAAAAACCCATTTGTAGCCGGCAAGATTCATTCCCTTCAATTTTTCGACAATCTCCCAAGTTTGGTTTTTTCTAGTGTATTTATTTCTTCTTTAATTGCATTTATCCATTCTACTTTAGACAACACCTTAGATAAAGCATTCAGAATACAAATGGTGTTTAGTCTCACAATGAAATTTCTATGAGGTGGTGATAGGCGTTCAAGTGACACATAATAAGATAGTTGATAGAAAGGTCACTTTGTGCACTCTCTAGTACCTTTTCTAACAAAAATAGGAATGTGAGAGTCATTTTCTGGTATATCAATCGACTGTGTATGCAAAGGAGAGTCGGAAATTACCAAAAATTTATTTGCAAAACTCGGATGGGAATCTTGAACCTGTGTTTAGTCTAGAACAGCTGCCTTTTTTTAGTACACTTAAGGAAACCTCAAAGTCATGTAGATACACGAGTGGATATTTGTTCCAAAATAGACTCAAATGTAGAGAGTGAGTCCGGGATTGAAGTAGCATGAATTGATGCATTGGAAACTGATTGGTTAGAAGCCGATTGATCAGGGAATGGTTGATCAGAGGTGAGAACTCGAATTGGAAGATTATCAGAAGGTAAGTCAAGAGGTGGGAACTCGGATTAGAGGTGTTAAGCAAATGACCATTTTTCTTTTTAGCAGCCCCATTTTGTTGTGATGTGTTTACACAAGATGACTTATGAATGATCCCTTCTTTTCAGAAATAGGTTGACAAAATTTGATTAAATTAGTCTCTAGCTTTATCTAATCTAAAGCTTTAATTTTAACTCCAACTTGATTTTGAACCATGAAATGGAAATTAGGAACAATACTAACTTACATCATATTTGTGTTTAAGTAAGAATATCCATGTGACCATAGTGCAATCATTGATTAGAGAAACAAACCATCAAGCCCCCTAGATATTTGGAATAGTGGAAGGTCCTCAAATGTCACTGTAAAAGAAATCAAATGATGAGAACTTCTTTTGTTGTTAATAGGAAAAGATACACAAGTGTGCTTAGAAAATTCACAAGTATCACACTGAAATTAACTCGTACCTAATCCCCTAAACAAAGACGAAAACATGATACTTAAGACACGAAAAAATGGATGACCAAAACAAAAATGATAAAACCAAACAACATCCTTCTTTGAAGTACCAAGAAATAACGAGGATGAATTATTCATGATTTTCTTTGAAATCCTCAGCATCTCAAGTTAGTACAACAAATTCTTTTCCTTAGCAAGTCCAATTTTACTCTCCAACTCCTAATCCTAAAAAACAAAATAGATAGGTAAAAAAATTGCATAATAATTGAGGTCTTGGTGAGCTCTTGTATGAAGATAAGATTGGCTGATAGTTTCGACACATGGAGGACACCTTCGAGAGTGAGAATGGGTCTAACATGGATATCACCAATTTCTGCAACGGTGCCCAAGGAACCGTTTGCAACCAATATTTTTCAACTGCTTTGACATGGGTATAGGTACTAGAAAAATGTGAAGTGTGAGTCATGTGATTAGTAGCACCTAAGTCTATTATCCAAGCTTCACTCAAAAATGTCATTTAGAGTAAAAGAGAATGGAGGCTTACCTGAGAGTGCCAAGGAACATGCACCAAAGGGTTTTTCAAGAGACCCAAAAAGACCTCTAATTCTTTCTGTTTCTTCATTGTTGAAGAATTATTTCTCTTATCCTTCACTATAACTAATTTGCTAACTGGTTTGTTCAATAAGATGAGGTTGGGCCTTGGCTATCCTCTTTTGTCTCCCAATTCTTCGCTTGAGGTTGTTGGTTTGCCATTCAGCTTCTAGCAACGCTCCCTTGTATGCCTTGGCTTCTTACAGTACGTACACTACTATAACGGTTATCCCTCCATGTAGGCAAGCATCCATCTTTCCACTTTCTTGTGTTAATTCATTATGAGTTATTAATGCTGAGCCTTCCATAGCTTGAGGCTCTAGCATTATTCTCATTCAACTTTCTTCTCCCGAGATTAGAGAGGTTGTCTTTTCCAAAGAAGGGATTTCTTCATTTCCAAGTATTTGAATTCTAACTTGATCAAACTCAGAATTAGGACCTACTAGGAAATTATATACTCAATCCTTTTCAATGAAGGTCTTTAGAGTTGCAGCAGCATCCACGTACTTCATCTCAAATACTCATTAACTATCGAGTTCTTGCTATAGATTTTAAAGGGAATTAACATATTCCATCACAGTTTTGCTCCCTTATTTTGTTGCACTTGTCTTTACCTTGATATCATACACTTGTGCTACATCTCGAGCCATTGAATAAGTCCTACAAATGGAAACTCAAATCTCCTTTGCAGTCTTTAGAAACATACATGTATCACTTAAGGTCAGATCAATTAAATCATGTAGCCATGACATGACTATTGAATCTGCTTCATCCCATGCGTGGGATCTCCTAGTTGTGGACTTGTTCCAAGAAGATGGTTGAATCTTCCTTTATTGTTCAAGTAGGTCTTGTCATACTGTGACCATTTAAGATAATTCTTTTCATTCAACCAATGAGTTGCCCTCACATTTTGTAGATCTCCAGTCATGTTGTTGGTGTTGGCCTCCTCAATTTGATCCGAAGTATCTAAGTCTTGAATTTTTGTCTTGGACTTGGATATTTTAAGCACGGGAAAAGTACTCAGAAAGGAAGAGCAAAACAAAAGCAATAAAGGCTGCAATGCAACATTATCCTAGAAAAATGAGCTTAAAGCTCTGACACCACAAAGAATTTATAGAAAAGAATTGTGATAATTCTATATTCTTTTTGTACCACGATTACAAAGCTATTTATAGGACTACTTTAAGTACCAACTAGGAAAAAACATATCTGAAAAATACAGCTATAGTCCCACAAATTAAGGGATACAAATAAGTCATTTCCTAACTAAATAATTTTGAAAAAGATAGTGGAAAACAGAAAGAAATGTGCAGCGAAACGTAAAATGTAGGTGTATGAATTCATGAGAAATCAAAAGAAAAGGACAAAAAGCTTAGGGGAATTGCAAATTATCAGAGAAAGTACCTTTTTCGTGTTGAGCAAAAAGGCACTTGACAATGGAACAAGAAGAATCAGAGAGAAAGAAGAATTGCAGTTTTGCATCGACAAATGGATGGAGATCGATACTTTTGAGTTCTTGATTGAACTCTGTCACTGTTTCGCCGAAATTGCTACTTCAATGAAATATCTTTCACCCAAAGTCATTCTTTAATTTTTTTTAATTGAAGAAAACAGATTCTGTGGCAATTCCGAATAGAAAATATCCAAGTAGATAAGGATACCAACTTGAATTCAGACAAACTATACAAACACAAACCATGCTAGAATTTCATCGACAACAAAGCTTGAAATATGTGTGCTTTATGATGAAATCGAATGTAACCAAAATGTGCCGGAATTTAATCAATGACAAAGCTTGAGCATGAAAACATGATATGCCGAATTTAATTGACAATGGAACACCCTGAATAAATATAAATGCCGAAATTTAATCAAGACTTGAGTTTGAAAACTACAACTACGAAACATGTTAGAATTTAATCAACTATGTGAGTCTGGAAATAAAGTACAGTGTAGAAAAGTAAAGATAACTGAAAGATAGTTTGTTTGTTTAATTTGTGCTAGGAGGCCTCTGAAGAATACAATGTGCTTATTTAAAGTTTACAATTGATAGTTATCAACAAAGATCACAAACAGTCATATCAACGGTTTCTTCAACTAAGCTACATTAACAGTTTCTTTGACTGCACTACATTGACAATCGCTTTTTTTTCACTACGTTAACGGTTACTTCTTTGATAGTTGCATCTAAGATTGTCGACTCCAGTTTCTGTCAATTCCTTCCAACTATCGATTCTTCAAGTAGTCAATAATTATATTCATAAATGACCAAACTTTACTCTTATTAACTAAGTATATCACTTATCGATAATAACCAAAAATTGATCATTTTTTTTGGTGTAAACAATCACAAGCATGATTTTTTTTTATAGTGGATTTTGACGGTGGTTGAGTTCCCTAGGGCCTCACAACAATGGCTACTTGAGATTGATCGACCTAGGTCGGCAATGGGCAATGTCTTGCTATTTTCCTTAATTTTTATTTTTAGATTTATTTTAAAAAATCATTTTTTCCTTTTAACATCTTCTTCCCTTTTTTTTAATTTTTATCTTTTTAAAAATTCAAGTTTTCTTTCTTGATGTGACGCTTGATGGGTGCCACGTGTATTAAAAAAGTAAAGCCCCTTTAACGAAATTGGATACAGTTAATAGATAGGCTTAATTGCACTAAATTTATATATTTTAAGATTTGATTGCACTTTTTAAATGTTTTAGGATCCAATTGCATTTTCGTGATAAATTTTAGAACTATTGATACACTTATCCTGATTATTTTGATGACAAGGCAAATTTTACGCACAAAGTTTTTTTCCAAATGTGCCACACCATTAGAGGCATCTCCCTCGGTAGAGCCCTTTGTCTTACTCATATTTCCTACCGGTACAGATACATACGTAAAGACTCGGCCATTCCATGTTTGCCAACCCCCAAGACGATTACTCCGGTGGCAACTTTTGGAAACATCAATCCATTCACACGGAACATGAGATGTTAGATAAAGGTTGTATACGACTATTTTTTACACAATTCACTTCCCAAGACATAAATTTAAGTTGTTCACAAATAACTAGGAGCTGACTTGAGTAAATCATACTCTACACAACATTTGTTTAAAAAATATATAACATAGGAAGAAAGATCATTTCTAGGAGTTTAATTCCAAAATCATTAAGTCGTAGATGGCATCTGAGTTTCCTCATCTATCCTGCACATGACTCAACGAACCCATCTACACTTCCTGGCCGAGAAAGACCCACCCACACAAGTTCATTGTTTTTTTTTTTTTTTTTTTTTTTTTTTTTTTTTTTTTTTTTTGGTATTTGGAGGAAGCAGAACTGCGGCCAGCATGCCGCGCCGTAAACCCCCAAGTGACACTTAAGCAGGAGGACACACCACCCCTGAGTCACACTTAATACACCTAGCGCCTCCCCTGGGTTTTGAACCCTTAAGCAGGAGGACCCACCACCCCTGAGTCACACTTATTTTGTCGCTTATACAATAGAAAAACACGAACAAATGCTCGACAAATGCAATCTCTGATATCTGCTTACAGCAACAAATATCTGTTTCAATTACTATAAAACCTCTGTTCAGCGTCTATTTGGCAATCTCTATAATCTCTTGATCGTCCAAGAATGCCATTAACAATGAGGACATCACAACCTCCTAACATAGGTCTGTTCCTTAGGGCTGGCCATTTCATGCCATTCCTCCGGCTGGCCGCGATGCTGGTGTTCACACCAAAAAATGATCAAGTCATCAACATGAACGAGAACGTGACTAATGCATGAACATGGGGATCACGTGACGAACATGTGATTAATGTATGGACATTGTCATGCTTGTGACCCATTGTCGACAACCACATCGATATTAGCAATCAGTATTGACATACATCAGCAACACATGTTGATGAATACTACTAATCAATTGTCAATATACGATGACAAATAACTAATAATTATCAACAAGTATGCCGATGAGCAAAGGACAATGTACACACATCAACAACACATGTTTGATTTATTAATGATTTTTGAATTTTTAACTGCTTTTGTTATTTCCTATCATTTTAAAAAATTTCATCATTTTCTCAAATTTTTTTGAATTTTTTAAATTTTTAAATATTTATTTATTATATATTTTTAATATTAAAAGGAAATTCAGACCGGGTCGAAGACCCGACCCGAACTCTATCGGATTGGGTTGGGCTAAAAAGACCCTAACGCCCGCTCGGAATTAATAAAATAAGCCCGTGAACCATTTTTTGGCCCAAACTCTAAAAGAAAGCCCACAACGAACAAGCCCAACGCCCGTCTCTTCCTCCACCTATTCACGAGCTCCCCTCCTTGTTCGATCAGCCTTCAGACCGAAGTTCATCATGAACAAAATCCCAGCCCGTTTCCCCTCTTTTCTAATTTTCAATTTTTTAATTCTTTTCTAATTTTTCTCTTTTGTCTTTTTCAGTTTTTTGTCCTTTTCTCCTGCAAGTTTCTTCTTCCCATCTTCTTCATCTGAGACCTTTTTTCTTCCCTGCAACTTCACCTCACCGAACCATGGATCATCGACGCTATATCATTTTTCACACGCGTCGTCGCTGACACCTATGCCTCTGCCGATTTACCACATACTGTCGATCGCTATTCCAACCGGCATCCAATATCTCCGGCCCCTCCTTCCGACGACCACAAAAATCAACAACCAACATTCATCGAAACAAAGCCATTCAATCCTAACATCTCTAATAGGAACAAAATCACAAGCATATTAAAATGCAAGGAAATAAACTGACTAGAGTGGCCTTGAACCACTGGCTCGCTAGTAAGGGGGAGGTCTCTGACGAAAATGAGGATTTACGGCAGACTGGCTTAAGGATCAGTTGTGGCGGATGGTAGATTGCAAGTCGGCTTCTGGTGGAGCTTCGGGCAACTCGAAAGGGACCTTCAGCATATGTTTTCACTCCAGCAAGCTTCTTCTCTCTACTGCGGAACAACCCGTCGAGTGTTCTGTTATATGGACAGAACTCTCCTCAAACGAACTCATCTCTGACGAAGGTATCCTTCGGCGAACGGTTCATATCTTCAGTTCTCTCTCTGGTCCTCACTCTCTTTTTCTCTGCAATCCGGTTCTTTGCCGAAAAAGAAGATGAGATCGCCTCTTCGTCTCTATCTTGTCCCTCTTCTTCTTCTTCTTTTTATTTTCTTTAACCTTGCGCAACACCCCTACTCACTCACGCACTTGTCAGTCAATCGCTTGAGGAATCTTTTCCATTACGCTCCTCTCCCATTCACTCACTTGCCACCTCTCTCCTGAAGATAGTGCATCATTCCTCCGTTGCTCACGTCACTATGGTGGCGTCAGCTTTGCACACGTCCCAGACGCAAGTGTGTCTCACTCATGTGCGAAAGGGAAAGAGAAGGGCTGAGGTGTTGGGGGACTTAGGTCTTCGTATCTCTCTTCTTAGGTTGATATGTTGGGGCTTGAGGAAATAAAGAACAATGGGCTAAGCATAAACAAACAAAGAGGAAAATGAACTAAGGATGGGTTGGTTGAAGGGCAGAAGAGCGGGCCCGACTTGCCGGCCCACACGATTTTATTCCTCATTTTTTTCTCCTTTTTTTTTGGTATTCTTTTTTTTTTCTTTTTTACTTTTTATCTTTTAAACCCCTTATATATATTTTTTTTGTGAAATAAAATAGATACTTAATTGGATGTCAACAACTGCCCTCTTTGGAAAAGTGTTCGAAAAGATTACTTTCAAAGATCATGTGACACCATGAAGTTTTTGTTAACAAGTAACAAGAACAAGAATTTATTTATCTATTCATCATCAATTTTAGTTTTCATTTTTTTTTTTGGTCGCACAGCTGTGACAATAGCTTCCGACCAGAAAGGAGAGTCTCACCGTAGTGTAACAACAGGTTTTGACCAGAAAAGAAAGTCTTACCATGTAGTGGGCCCGTTTGGTTGGGCTTTTGGGAAATGACATTGGGAGAATGCAAATACCTTTGAAGTAAATGAGTTTTCTAAAATGTTATACTGTTTGGTAAATTGTGGCATTGAAATGTAACTTAGCATAAATACCGTTTGGCAAATTCACATTTGTAATGGGCTTTTGTTCTCTTTTTTTTTCTTTTTTCTTTTTTAATTCTGAAAATTAAATCCGACAGCCGGCTAACCATCGGCCAACTGCCGGACGGCCAGATTTGGCCGCCTGAGGTCGCGACCTCAGGTGACGCCACCTGGGGGCACGACCTCAGGCGATGCCATCGTCTACGATCGCGAAGGCCAGATCTGGCCTCCTGAGGTCCACGCGGACCCAGGCGGTGCCACCTGAGGTCGCACGGCGCTGCCTAGGTCGTGGGTCGCGCCACCCCAAGCGGTGGTCACCGGGGAGGCACGACCCCCAAGTGGCGGTGGTAGCTACTAGAGAAGCCCGACTCTCGAGCGGGGAAGAAGAAGATAAACAATGATTCGGTGAACAGTAAAATTACATCTCCAAATTGTCAATGCTCAAAGCAGCTCCTCCCCAGCATTAGGCTTTCAGTATTGGGAATGCTGATATTTGGCAAAGGAGCTTTCAAAAATACATGTCAAACGCAAAATATTTTCCCCAAAGGGCTTTGGGGGCCCAAAGCCCCTTGGGAAAGCCAAACCAAACAGGGCCGTAATCAGTCTAGACTAGAAAGGGGATCTCACCGTGTAACAATGGGTTTTGATTGGAAAGGAAAAGGCCTTACTGTGTCTAACGAGTCTAGACTGGAGAGGGAATCTCATCATGTAACGAGTTTTGACCAAAAAGGAAAGTCTTACCGTGTAGTAATGGGTCTAGACTGGAAATGGGATCTCACCATGTAACAACAGGTTTTGATCGGAAAAGAAAAAGTCTTATCACGTAGTAACGAGTCTAGATTGAAAAAGGGGATCTCACCATGTAATAATGGGTTTTAATTAGAAAGGAAAAAGTCTTACCGTATAGCAACGGGTCTAGACTAGAAAGGGGATCTTGCCATGTGAAAACGGATTTTCACTAGGAATGAGGTCTCATCGTGTAAAAATGGGTTTTGATCATAAAGAAGAGTCTCATCGTGTAAAAACAAGTTTCGACTGGAAATGAGAATCTCACCATGTAAAAACAAGTTTCAATTAGGACTAAGGTCTTACAGTGTAAAAACGGGTTTCGACCAAAAATGAGAGTCTCATCATGCAAAATGAGTTTCGACTAAGAATTAAGTCTCACCATGTAAAAATGGGTTTGGACTAGAAATGAGAGTCTTACTGTATAAAAACGGATTTCGACTAAAATGCATAGTTAAAACGCATGGTTTTAGGTTGTCCCATGAATCCTTTGAAATTGCGTGGTTTAAGGTTGACCCACAAACTATTTGAAATTATGTGGTTTAAAGTTGAACCACAAACTCTTTGAAATTGCATGGTTTCATTGAGACACCTGTCATTCGAGAAATTTCTAAAATGGCCACTGCACATCCAACAGTAGGTGTTATAATAGATGCTCCAGTAGCGAGGGCATAACAAGCAAGATCAATGTCATTTAACACGTCACAAGAGACAATATTAATAAAGTGCCAACAATGAGAAAACATTGATTGCATGAGTAAACAAAACTGATTTCAAGTATTTGGTAAACATCTGGTATCATTCAATCTCTCAAAGTTGCCATCAAACTTGAAAGATATCATCAATCATCTAATTCTCTTAAGAGAAAAATCTTTGTTGAAATGATCTTTACTCATGAAAAGTTCAGCAAGGGCTTCTTACATACTCTCAAAAAAATACGATATGATCCTATCCATTCATGTGAGAAGTGATCTGATCACTCAATACCCCTCGCCCTTCCAACACTGAAGGATTTGAGAATCATTTGTAATAAATTCACATTGACCAATCGAAAAGGTCTTTTGGAAGGATCGTAATGCAAGCTTGGTCATGGTTTCCACACGGAATAGGCATCATTGGCTATGAAATGAAATAATCATTGACCAACATCTTTGCTAGGTTTACAAGTCAATAAACCTTAAAACGAGACAAGACAACCTTGCCCTCATTTCTTTGAGTGGTAGCTTCTTTGGGAAAGTCCTAATTTCCACTCGAATCATCCTAATCTAAAGAGACTTTAGGAATTTGTTGTAATGCTGGTTTAGTGAAAGGTTCAAAAGGCTTAGAACTTTTTCAAAGAGGGATTTGAGAGTTGGTGATTGTCATGGCATCATTACCATATCATCCAGTTTTTCAAAAGCACTCGACTTTTGAAATCTAATTTGTCTTGGAAGTTCTTTGGCTAATCATTTCAACATAAGAGCTTTCCTCTTTTCTATGACTTTTGCATTTGCAATGATCTTCTTTTCAATGCAACCATTTTGATTTTGATAATTTTTCTTTCACATTAGAGTTTTTCCACTTGACGCGACTATTTTTCCTAATTATTTTTTTATGATAGTCATTGGTCTTGCTTTTATCAAGCACACTACTCTTTCATGCCCCCTAATTTTCATTCGACTTTTACTTTCTGAACTTTTTGAGCTCTTAAGACTTTTGAGATGTTTTTCACATTTTCATGTAAACACCAATTGCATTGGTAAATCATGTGCCTTGCCCTAATATAGGGAGATAATCACCACTTAGGTTTTAGAAATGAATATATAGGCTCAACTTGGTTTAAGGAACGACTATCGGTCTTTGAATAGAGAAAGGAATGCTCTTCTTCACATTGAGATGCTTTGAACTTATCAACCTGAAGTTACCGCAAAAAAATTGATGCAAGTGAAAGCAAAGAAATATTCCTCATCTTTTTTCCTCTAAACTAGTCAAGCAAAACCTCCGAATTCGCTTCATTGTGGGATGGTTCTAAAGAAGGGTTTTTTTGCAAAAAAAAAAAAAAAAAAATCTCCACATTATAAGGCTCAAATGGACTAACTATAATCACCTACAGTATATTAGATAGAGGATGAAAGAGGCACTTGCGAATGAGTTAGTTGTCCTTAAACAACACAAGTTTTCTTTTCTCACTCAACTCTCAATGTGTTTACATGACATGTTTGGGAATAACTTGCATTTCCTCATTCTAAGCAATTCCTATTTGGCATGATTAACATCTCAATTTCATTTTGTCAAGAATTTTTTTTTTTTTTTGGTCAGATTGTCAAGATCATTTGAGTACACTAATTTTCATGGGGAATTTTGATTCAAAATAAATAATCCATCAAGCTAAAAAAAAAAAAATTAAAGGAAGTATTCACATTCAACGATTTTTTTCTCCTTTTCTTTTCAAAAAAATACACACCCTCTGCGTGGCAGTTAGATGATCTTAGCAGTATTTTAAATAAACGGAATGACAATTGAAAATGATATAATGTTGCCCATGTTAATACCTAAATTTAGCCATTTTATTAAGGGCTTTATCACGTAAAAAATTATAGATTAATTTTTAACCCCTAAATAAAAATTATTTTTCATTTAATTGCATCACATATAGACATTAGGAGCATTAGCATCACTAGTATTAATTAAAAAAAATTTAAAAAAATAAATTGAAAAAATTTACTATTAAAAAATTATTTAATTAAGAGAAAAGTAAAATACATCATTTTCATTCAAAGACACCGTGTATGTTTTCATTAGAATGCATTGCACGTGGACATTAGAGACTGTTGCATTATTATTGTTTTTTTTTTTTTTTGTAAGAAGTCATGGTACACAGCAGGTACAAATCTTCCTTGGCTGATATTGATTTTTATTATTGTTAATTATTAAAATATATAAAAATTAATTTTTATTTTCCTTTTAAAAATCAACAAAAAATTAATGAAAAATTATCATTAAAAATAAAATAAAATAAAAAGGGACGAAACTAGGCCAGCGTTAGGTCGTCTTGGCCTTCTTTTCCTTTTCTCTTCTTGCTAGGTTGGCCCAACCCATTTTTCCTTTTCTTTTCTCCAAGCCCAACCCCTTCTTCTTTTTTCTCTTTTCCCTTTCTCCTTTTCGAGTTTGGGCTGGCCCATCTCCCTTTATTTCAGCCCAGCCCATGCACAAGTCCTCTTCCCCTTCATGCCATCCACGCTTTTGCAAAAAGAGGGCATAAAAGAACAATACAAGCAAAGGAGGTAGAGGATCACAAGGGGGTAGCTAGCAACGTGATCCATGGATCGAGATCAATCTGGCCAACAAGCTAGCAGTAGCAGAGGCCATGTGTGCCTACCCGTCGCCCTTAAAAATGAGGGGGCTCATTCTTTGGTCGAGAGGGGGAGAGAGACCGAGAAGGGGGGTTGAGAAGGGGGGTTGAGCGAGAGTGACCTTGAGAGAGACAGAGAGCAAACCAAGGGAGCGAGGAGCCCAAAAGGGTGATCTAGCGTCATCGGTGGCCTATCTGTTAGCCACCGTTTGCCTCAACACCGCCACCAAACCAAACCAAGTAGGTCTTCTCTGCTCATGTATGATCTGTTTTTGTAGGGCGTCGAACCGGATCTTGTGACTTACCAGTTCACACGAGCTCCAACCCTATTGATCCTCCATTGATGATTCTACACATGCTAGTATGCTTAGTTTAAAGCCTAGGCTCAAGTTGAGCTTCGATTGAGGCAAAACCTTCTCGTTTCATTAGTGCATGCCATATGTTCGTGATAATGCCTAAAGGGAGCTGCGTGCCCATTTGAAGAGGGTCTTTTGAATCAAAACATCTAAAAAAACAATTTTTTTTAAAAGTCATAACTTTCGACTTCATTTCAGTTAGTCCACATTTGTTTACTTGAGATTTTAAGTTTACGGCTATACATATTTGTTGTTTAAAGATAGAATGTGTCAGTTTGTAATCCATGAGCATTATCCTTTTGCTAGGAAAGAGTGTGTGCGGATATTGGTGAGAGGAGAAGTTGGCATTGAAGTGGCCGTGAGTTGTGAACAATGGGCTTGGTAGGTTTAATGAGATTTGGATTTTTGGTTGATAGAGAGTTTTTTTTTTTTTTTTTTGGGGTCAAAAATGCGATATATATTCATTTACTTTGATAAGTTCGGAGCAATTACATCAAAAGTATCGGCACATAATAAATCGATTAGGGCTATCGGGGGGTTGGTTACCTAGTTTCTAAGGAGATAATCCTCTCTTTGGGCTCTTGCCAGCCAGTCTGCAGGCTTGTTGGACTCTCTATTGCAATGGGCCAAAGAAAGGCCCAAGAAGTCTTTTAATTTTTCTCTAATCCGGTCCACCAACGCTGCCACTTCCCAGCTTGGTTCTGTCGCGTCTTTAACAACTTGCATGAGCAACAAGCAGTCAAAATGTACTTGGAGGGTTCGGTTAGATCTGGTGGAGAAGAAGTCAAGGGTTTCCAAGAGAGTTAAGACTTTCGCTTGTTCCGCCAATGATGCAGCCACCAACTTTGAGAAGCCATCGACCAGGCGGCCCCGAGAGTCTCGACAAATGCAGGCGATGGTGCCTCTGTGCTCGGCCGCACCTCTGTTCTCCTCCAAATCTGGTGTTGCGCCTTCTTTCCAAACAAAGGAGGCATTAATGTTGATTCTTAGAGAGTCCGAGTTCGGTGGTTGCCATCTATGCGTGTGGGTGTCGCTTCTCTTCTCTGGTGTCGCTTTACTTTTGCAGGTTTTGTAGTCTTCATTTAGAGCTACTGATTTGGACAGGGTCTGGTGCGGATGCAGTGGCTTGTGTTCGAAGATGAACTAGTTCCGATCTTTCCAAATGCACCACACGGTAGTGGCGATTAGGTCGAATTTTCGTGCACTTCTTGGGTCTTCTTTCTTCGACAATAGCCAATCATCGAGTCGTGTTAACCCAAGTCTTGTGATTTTGATTTGCAAAGGGCTAGCTCTCCATAGCTGAGCTGTCCAAGGGCAAAGCAATAAAGCATGCTCGATGGTTTCGGCTTCCTTTTTGCAGATTGGGCATAACGGATCATGTACTATTCTTCTCTTATGCAAGTTGTCCAATGTAATTAGTGCATTTTGGCAAGCATTCTAGAGAAACTGTTTAACTCTTGGTAGAGATCTAGATTGCCAAATAAATTTCCAGAGATCTGGCTTTGGTTGGTGGAAGGAAGATGCTGTTATGGTTTGTGGGTTGGCTTGTTGATTTCTAGTGGTGAAGTAGCCGCTTTTCACCGAATAGAACCCTGATTTGTTGTTGATCCACACCATTTTATCTACTGTAGTAGGTAATCCAATAGGGGTCGCAAGGATTTCCTGAACTCTTTGGTCATCGAACATCGACCTTCTCATTGTCTCGTTCCATTTTCCATCCTTTTGTTCTATTAATGCACCCACTTTCTCTAGTTCATTTCTTGTCGCTGGCCCTCCAATAGGTCCACTTTTTAACCATTTATCTTCTCTAATCGAAATAGTCTGTCCATTTCCAACGGCCCACATAACTTGAGAAGCTATCAAGTCTCTCCCCAAGACAATGCTTTGCCATCCCCGCAAAAGTCTGGAACCTTTTCCAGCTCTCCAAAAATCACATTGTGGATAGTATAGGCCCTTCATTAGTTGACTTAGGAGGGAAGTAGGTTGCTGAGAAATGCACCACGCTTACTTTCCTAGCATTGCCTTGTTGAAAGTTAGGAAGTCTTTAAAGCCGAGACCTCCCTCATCCTTCCTAAGTTTCAAATTATCCCATTTTTTCCAATGAATCCCAGCAATTTTATTATCATTTCTCCACCAGAAATTTGCAATTTTCTTCTCAATAGCTTTGCATATTGACATAGGGATTTTGAAAATGGACATTGCATATTGTGGAATAGCCTGCACCACTGATTTAATCAATATCTGCTTACCTATTTTCGATAACAAGTTGTCCTTCCAACTCTCCAACTTCATATTAACTCTGGCAAGAATCCAAGGAAAGATGTCTTTTTTGGAGCCTCCCCAATCCGAGGGGATACCTAACTACTTCCCTGTTTTTGCTATTTCTGGCACTCTTAGCTCTTCAACCATATTTCTTCTCAGATTCATTTGACAACTCTTGCTAAAATAGATGCCTGATTTGTTAAGATTAATAGCATGTCCTATTGCGAAGCAATATTGATGTAGAATTGCTGCCAAATTCTAACATTCCAATACCGTGCCTTTAAGAAAGAATATAGTCATCCGCAAATAGCAAATGTGATAATATAGGGTAGCTGTTGTTAAGCTTAATTCCTCGAAGTGTACCATCCACTACTGTTTTTTTCATTAGGTGGGATAGGACATTGACCACTAATATAAAAAGATAGGAGGATAACGGATCACCTTGTCGAATTCCTCTTGTAGGCTTGAAAAAAGGTAGAGGATCTCCTTTGAAGTTGATGCTGAATGAAACCATTGACACACATTCCATCACCCATTGCACCCACCAATCACAGAAACCCATCTTAGTCAAGCATGCTCGAAGGAAGTCTCATTCAATGCGGTCATATGCCTTTTGCATATCAAGCTTTAGGACAGCTTGGAACTTACTCTTCCTCTCCCGTGTTCGCAACTTGTGTAATACTTCCTGCACAATCAAGATATTATATTGAATTTGTCTCCCCCCCCACAAAGGCGCTTTGTTCTTCAGTTATAAGGCTTGGCAATTTAAGTTGGTTCGGGCTCAAACAAATTCTAGAACTTAGTTTTAGACATAAAGGGAGCTCGGCATTCTGCTGGTTATTCGAGAGAGAGATTGGAGACAGAGGAAACAACCGAGAGAGAGTAAGTTATGAGTGAGAGGGAGGGAGATCTGAGAGTGAGCTTGAGGTAGAGAGAAATCTAAGGGAGAGGAATGTTGGCTCAACGACACCCAATGAACCCCACTCTTCTCGACAAGTGACTATAGCCGGCGACACCACACTAACAAAGTAAGCCCATGTCCCCCGTTTGCCTACCTTGATCAAACCGTCAGAGCAAGGCCTGCTGACCTAGACTTGCTTATGCCTTTCTCTATTTATCCTAAGTGTTGTTGGCTAATTAAGGTTTGTTTTGGTTTAAGTACGTATCCCAAATGCCTTTTTTGGATCCCCTTTAGTCGACACCCATCTAGTGCTCGATGAAACAGACCTAACGCGTGATTTCAGAGCTAGTTTAGCCAAACCTAAAGGTGTAATTGCACATTCAAATTGCCAACCTTGGAGTGTGGTTTTCTCAAGTTTGCAACCATAGTTTTCCTTTTCTGGTCATCTTTTTACTTGTTGTCACCAATGGACAGTTCGAGATGTTAGCTCAAAGCAGTTAATGAATTTGGCCCGGCGATGGTGATTGGGGGCTATTGATGATGCGGGTATCATTGTTGGTGTGTATACAATTTGTGGTTGAAATTTGGAGTGTTTGTAGTTGAATGGTTTAGTGTTCTATGCGCTAGGAAAAGGTTTTGGGAAAGAGGGAGCTATTGGGTAGAAGAAAGAAAAAAATAATAAAGAAAGAAATGAGAAAAGAAAGAAAGAAAGAAAACGGGCTGGGTTTTCTTCATGTGGGCTTCGGGCTGTTGTGGGCTGATCAAGTAAATGAGGTAATTGTGAGTGGGGCTTAAGGTGGCCTGTTTTTCTTTATTCAACCCTGATCGATAGGGTCTGGGTCAATTTAGTCGAGCCAGATGTCTTGAGCCAGTCCGAATTTCTTTTCTATATAATAATAAAATTAAAATATATATTTAAAAATATTAAAATATTAAAAAGTGTAAAATATATTAAAAAAAACTAGAATTATGTTTGAAAAAAATTAGAAAATTCAGAAATTCGTTAAAAAAACAAAATTCGAAAATTCGAAAAAAAAAAAAATTAGAATGCCTCAAAAAGTTTTAATATAGTTTTGGGTAATTTTCTCTTAAAAGGGGAAGCCTTTCAATCTAGAATTGTAGTCAATTTGGACAAACCCCTTAAGGCCCTATCTTAGGATTTTAATTATCCTTAAAAATGAATGCCCTTTGCCGTGCATTTTCATTGTTTTGACTTTGATCTCCCTTTAGTTTAGCTAGAGATGGTATGCTCTCTAGTTACGTAGGAAGTGAAGTACACTCCCATACTTCACTTGATTTCTAGTCAACTCTAATAGGTTAATGGCGACTCCTTTTTAGAAAATTCTTATAACATCAATTTAATACCCGATGTATGAAATGAGGTATATTCCCATGCCTCACTTGATTTTTAGCCAACACCAATAAGTTAGTAGCGGCTCCATTTTAGAAAATTCTCATAACATAAATTTTAAAACCCAACATCGTGCAAGGTATGAGCTTGGGGGAACCCACGTCTAAACCACAAGCCATTAAGCCAATCTTTTAGGCATTACCATTAAATCTAAACTTATTCCCTCCCTCAAAGGGTAGGTTGCAATAGCCCCCACTCATTCACCTTTGCTTCTTTCACGTGGATATCTCTCTTTCTTGATGTCGCTCAACTGGATGTTTAATGATTAATTTGAAGAGTCATTTAGCATCTACAAGTTAAGAACACATAGATATTTGTGCATGATGTGCATAATATGCATGATATGAATAATACGAATGATCTAAATGACTCAAATTGCATCGAAAATATCTCTCGAGCCCCTGATTTCATTCATGGAAAATATTTCTTCATTGGATCGCATTTACAGGTTTTGGTAACTCCCGGCCATCTATTTTACCATGGATTAGAGCACCACCAAGTAATATCTTCTTGATGACGCATGGTCCCTCATAATTTGGAGTAAACTTCTCGCGCGAATCTGGTATGATAGACAACACTTTTCTCAACACAAGGTCGTCCACTTGGAAATGTCTCAGTCCAATTTTGCAATTAAAAGACTTTGCAACTCACTTCTAATAGCATTGACCATGGCATAATGCATTGAGTCTTTTATCATCAATAATATTTAGCTACTTATATCTCTGTTCTATCCACTTAGCTTCAGAGAGTTCAAGTTGTATGAGAATTTTCAATGAGGGGATTTCCACTTCTACCAACAAAACTACTTCCATACTATAAACCAGTGACAAAGGTGTTGCCCCAATCGATGTGCGTATTGAAGTCCGATATGCCATCAACGCATATGGCAATTGCTCATGCCGATCTTGGTAGTAATTTGTTGTCTTAAACATATCCTTCTTTATGTTCTTGTTAACCACCTCTATGGCCCCATTTATTTGCAAGTGATAAGGTGGTGAGTTCAAATGGCGGATTTGGAATTCACAAAGCAATTTATCCACAATCTTATTGTTTAAGTTCAAACCATTTTCAATAACAATGGCTTCAAGTACACCATAACGAACAATAATGTTACGAGAATAAATTTGGCCACATTTCTCACGGTGACTTTGGCATATGAACTCGCTTTAGTCCATTTCGTGAAGTAATCAATAGCGACCAAAATGAAGCGATGCCCATTGGAGGCCTTAGGATTAATTGGCTGGATTATATAAATTCCCCACATGGAAAATGGTCACGATTAAGACATTAAATGTAGTTCATTTGGCAGAGCATCAATTTGTCTCCATAAACCTGACATCGATAACAGTAACGAATGTGCTTGCTACAATCGGTTTCCATGCTTAACTAAAAAAAAAAAAAAAAAAAACCTTGGCCTCATGATCTTTCTTGTTAATAGGTGGCCATTCATATGTGGGCCGCATTCTCCTTCATGTATCTCTTTAATCGATTGGTTGGCTTCTTTGGTATCGATAAATTTCAACATGACCGAATCAAATGATCCTTTGTAGAGTACATTGCCAGAGACAAAGAATTTCGACACCAATTTTTTTAGATATATTTTATTAGCTGCCTCACACCCTTGAGGGAATTCTCCCAATTGGAGATAGTTCAAGATTTCTTAGTACCATGGATTTCTATCTGGCGTGATCTGCACATATGTTTTGTGAAAGAACAGCTGGATAGGGTGTTGTGTACTTTGGAATGGCGCCTTATGTTTCCTGAAGCTGAAGTTTTTGCATTACCTGCTTTGGGTCCAGACCACAGTTCTTTATTATTAACCACTGAAGCACCATCCAGTCAATGAAACAAGCCTTTTATTTTTTAAGCTTTTTGGACTCAAGACCAAGAGTGTCGTGATGTCATTGCCAAGTCCTAGAACTCCGAACAGGTAAAAGATTCTGCTCTGTCATATAAATTAAAGGATGTCTCTATTGCTATAGCTAAGTGGAGTTGCTTAAAGTTCTCTAAGGGCAATCTAAAAGTATCAGCTTTGCAACAACAACTCTAGAATCACATCAACCAACCTCATAGCCACTATGATAAACTGACAACAACAAAACTAAAAGCGGAAATTCAGCAATTATGGCAACAAGAGGAATAGTATTGGGCGATGCGTTCCAAGATTAACTGGTTGAGATGGGAGGATAAGAATACAAAAATTTTTCTTGCAACTACCATTCAAAGGCGGCAACATAATAGAATTAGTATGCTGCAGGACGACAATCAAAGGTGGGTGCGAGACCCTAAACTTTTGAAGGAGATGACTTTCGCCTTCTTTTCACGACTATATACAACAGTGGGTCATCATAATTATGGGCCTATACTAGAGCAATGCCCACATGTTGTCACGGAAGAGATGAACAACCTATAAATAGCTAGGGTCACTCGAGAGGAGGTTCACCAAGCAACTTTCTAGTTGGGGACTACAAAGGCTCCGAGCCTAGATGGATTGAATAGACTCTTTCATCAGACTCACTGGGATATTCTACAGGATGATATATTTCTCTCAGTGCAAGATTTCTTCATATCAGGGGTGATGCCTACAAATCTTAATAGGACCATTATCTCTTTGATTCCCAAAGTACCACACCCAGAACAACTGGACCAGTACCACCCAATTAGCCTATGCAATTACGCATATAAAATTATTTCCAAGGTAATCGCCAATCGCCTGAAACCCTGGCTACCTGATCTGATTTCTATGGAACAGGGTGCCTTTGTAAGTGGTCGCCAAATTCAAGATAACATTTTAATTGTCCAAGAGATACTTCATCAATTAAAGATCAGGAAATGTAAGTGAAATTTCCAAGCAGTTCTAAAGATGGACGTGCTAAAGGCGTATGACTGGGTGGAATGGGATTTTCTTAAAGATTATCTTCTCTAGTTGAGCTTCCATCCTACATGGGTACAGTGGGTGATGCAATGTATAACGACAACATCTTTCAGTGTTAAATTCAATGGTGAACAATTACATTATTTCCATCCTACAAGGGGCCTTCGGCAAGGCGATCATCTCTGTCCTTATATATTCATTTTGTTGGCGAATGTCTTATCAACTCTTATTAACCGTGCTGTTGACATGGGACACATCAAGGGTATCAAGCTTAATAGGTGGTGTACTATCCTTTCTCATTTGTTTTTCGTTGATGATGCAATTTTTTTCTTAGATGGTAAAATTCAGTAATGTCAAAATCTCGCCAACATATTGAATCAATATTGTTTAGCTACGGGACAGGCTGTTAATCAAAATAAATCCGAAATATTTTTTAGTAAGGTTTGTCCTCTTAGGCTACAGGAAAATTTGGCGGAGGAATTTAAAATACCATTGCTTCAACGGACTGGAAAGTATCTGGGTATACCATCTGATTGGCGGTGGTCAAAACGGGAGATGTTTTCCTGGATATTGGGGAGAGTGAATGCTAAATTGACAAGATGGAAAGAAAATTTAATTTCTAAAGGTGGTGAGGAGGTTCTGCTTAAAACTGTTGTACAGACGATACCACAGTATGCTATGTCCATATTTAAACTTCCTGTGTCTCTTTGCAAATCTGTTGAACAGCGAATTGCTAGGTTCTGGTGGCAGAATGATAATCGCAAAACAGGAATTCACTAGAAGCAATGGGAGGTACTTAAAAGCATAAAGGACACTGGAGGCCTAGGTTTTAGAGATCTTATCGATTGCAACAAAGCTATGCTTATGAAACAGGCCTGGCGTTTATTCCAGCAACCTTTATCTCCATGGAGTTTACTTTTTAAAGGCCTTTACTTTCATTCCAAGGACTTCCAGTTTGCGGACAGAGGAAATCGACCATCCTAGAGTTGGCAAAGCCTTCTGCTTGGTAGGGATTCAATTTTACCTCATATTCAGTGGTCATTTGGTGATGGGAAAATGATTAGTATTCGTGAAGATAGATGGTTACCTATAGGGATACTAGGCGGACCTACTGTTAGAGGAGAACCTGAGATGGTGGCGAATCTTATCGATCCAGTCCACAACAATTGGAATGTTCCCCTACTACACCAGCTTTTTGAAGATCAGATCATAGTAGAAATCCTTACCGTTCCAGTAAGACCTTACTATGCTGTTGATAAGCTAATTTGGACTGCAACAAAACATGGCCAATACATTGTAAAAAGTGGTTACCATGCTCTTAGAAACACAACTAGTAGCCATAGCTACAACCATGCCTCAACATCATATCAGCCACTAAGTTTACTATGGCAAAGAATCTGGACAGTGAAAACTGCCCCAAAAATACGTACTTTCCTATGGTCTTTATGCCACAATGCACTATCAACAAAAGATAACCTATTTCAAAGACGCATCACCTCAAATCCAGTCTATGACCTCTGCCATCAACAAACACTAGAAACTATGGAACATCTATTTTTATTCTGTCCATGGACTCAGGGCATATGGTCTCACCCTCATATCAGCATTCGGCTTTCCCCACAAACAGTGCAAAGAATGGATACATGGCTAGTAGAGAGGGTTACATAGCAGCGGCTCTTACCTGGTTTCGAGACCATTGCCTCGGTTTTATGGCAGATCTGGAGGGCGCACAACAATTTTATCTTCTGCCGTCAACGTCCTGATCCAACACATGTGGTGGAAGTAGCTTTAGCCCAGGCCCACGTCGCTAGGTAGTCCGATCAACCCCTGACAAGAACAGGGTGACCTATTCCTAACCCTGAACATCTATGGAGGCCACCAAACCCCAAAATCCTAAAGATAAATATAGATGGAGCTTATCAAGCCACAAGCACAAAAGCATCTATGGCATGTATTTGCCGTGATCATAATGGAAAACTCACTGATGGTTTTACCAGAAGGTTCCCAACTAGTTCGGCTTTGCAGGCGGAGATCCAGGCGCTTACTTTCACACTCCAATGTCTGCTGCAGCACGGTAACACTACCACCACACTATTGATCAAACCGAACTGCCTCACTTTAGTTGAAGCTATGCACGATCGCGAATCAACGCCATGGGAGGCTCGTTCTCTATTCCTAGAAGATGCCACTTTACTTTCCCGTTTCCCTAATTTGCGTCTTCGATAATGCAAGAGAAAGGCAAACTTTGTAGCCAATTGGGCCGCTAAGGCCCATGGTAGTGGCACCTTAGCCCCTAACTAGGCTATCTCCCCTCCTCTTTACTTGTTGGATCTTGTCTACGCTGAAGCCCTTACTTCGGGCTGCTCTTTTTCTATCACTTGAATGCAAAGTTCTCTTTTGACCAAAAAAAAAGCCGGATGTTGAAGGATCTCGATTTTTAATGGTTCAATATGTAGTCCCTCCATTACATTCATCATTGATGACAACGTGGCTAATACATCAGCAAATTGATTCTAGGATCTTGACAGGTATTCAAAAGTTATTTCTTCGAATGCCTTCATTAATTCTTCAAGGAACTCATGGTATGGGATTAGCTTGGGATCGTGGATTCGCCTTCAGCCCTCAGTTTGCAAGATAATAAGTGCAATCACCATATACTTGTAGTTTCTTAACCTTCATGTCAATGGTCATTGCAAGATAATAAGTGCAGTCACCATGTACTTATAGTTTCTTAACTTTCATGTCAATGGCCATTTGCAAACCCAAGATGCATGTTTTTTATTCTCATATATTATTGGTGCAAGGGAAAACCAATATCAACCGATGCCTCTATTAAACCCTATGAAATTCATGTAAGAGTTTTCCTAATGTGGACTAAATTAATTGATATTGTAATTTACTGTTTTTACAGTTACCGTAAAACAGGATTGGTCTAAGGTGAGATAGATGGTTTCTTAATTAGTCTAATATGGGCTGGCTAGTGTGGGCCGAGTTGAGCCTGGCTCGTAATGAGAGGGACTGGCTGGAAACTCTATAAATAGTGCTCAAGTCTCTTCTCTAACCCTAATTCTCACATGTATCCTCACCTAAGAGGCGTTTACCTAACGCTAAACGTGAGGGGGGCCGCCTCATTGAGCCAGTGATACGGAGGGCAATAAAGGAGGACTTGCGCGTGGAACATTGTTTTTCCGCATCCGCTTCAAGAACAATGGATCCCAAAACAGGTGTGTTAATCTTTCTACTCAATTATGCATATTCTTGTTCTAATTATGGAGATCTTGGGATTACGCAATTTGCGTCTAACATGTGGTATCAGAGCAACCGTAACCCTAGAACTTGAACGCATAAAGTTTTTGTCATAATTTGTGATTTTCGAGACTTTTTGTTCAATAAAAATAAAATTAAATCACAAATTCGGATTGGGCTCAACGAGACGAGCAAGACGATCAGCGGCACGTCGCCGGAGGAGGCCGCACGTGCCCCCACGCGCGGCCACACGCCGCTTGGGCGTCGAACGCGCGCCGCGCACTCAGGGGGCACGTGTGGGCGCGTGGAGGCTCCGATCGGCGCGTGGCTGGCGGCATTGGACTCGTACGGTGATTTTCTATCTCGTGGTATATTTATTTTATATGTTTGATGGTTTTATTGATGTGAAATTGCATATGAAACCCTAAATACGTGTATTTTAAATGAATTTTTGCGTATTTTTCCTTGTATTTTTCTGTGATTTTGAAAATACAAGTGTTGGGTTATAGGTATATTATCACATAATCATTATAAATGTGTGATTCATCAATAAAAATCAAACTTCATTGTGAACTGCAGCTGGCTTAATGAGATACAATCATTATGGAATAGTAATTGAGTTATGTATTGAGCTGATGAGAAACAGTAAATGTTATGAAACTTTTGTTGCTCAAGCATACTCCTTGATACGCTGATAATCTTTGAATGATGGACGTCTTAAGAACTCGTGACCAAACTGATTGTACTGATTAACATATCTGTTGTATGTGGGTAATGCATGTCGATTAAGTTACTGCATATTATACATGAACTCATCTGGTCACTTGTTAATGTCTATCAAGTTGAATATATTTATGGTTAAGGAGTATGACAATATTTACGCAGAGCAATAGTATTTACTGTTGAATTTTTTGATATTTGGTTCTCTGGTTTGACTCAATTAATAGGTCACTGGCTGATTACAATGATAATTTGTTACTTAAAAATTGGCTAATAAATTAGCTATTGGCCTTGGAGTCATGTTTTGCCTTATGAAACTCATGAGCAATAATGGATCAGCTGTCAAGCTTGTTGATTTGGTGTACCCTATATTACTATTGATGTTAATTTGTGAAAGATATTTTAGATCAGCATTCTTTTTATGTTGTTCTGGTAATATGTAATTGGGGTGCATAAGAGATGTTTTATTCTATGTTATGAGAAGTTTCTTGTGTTACTGTAATCAATGATCTTATTGGAATCTGTCTTTCAAGTTCACTGTATATATATTTATTATATATATGTATGATTAATTTTTATTAATGAATAAAGTAATGTAATTAGCATGATATGTGATTTTGGTGATATGCTGCCTCTATCACTAAAGTTAAAATCACATGTATATGGTGTATGTGAGGAGTAAAGTTTATATCCCTGATATGAGATAATTTCAATGATTCAATTGAGTAGTGACCGCCAAAGTGGCACGCTTGATTGGGTTTGAGAAATTTCGGTCTCGTATGATGATTGGGATGTCTCCTAGTCTAATGCGTGGTTATACTCCCAAATGAGGTGATTGTGTATTAGTTCATGGAGGGATACATGATAGTGTGATGGAGAAGTGACTGATTCTAGTGATTCATATGCCCAAAGGTGATGAATTCACAAAGAATTGGAATATATTCTCATAACCGCTATCATGTGGGGAGTGTACAACTGCATGTCATGTATTCTACCCAAAGATGATTATATGATTATGCATGTAACTCTCTGGATGTGTACTTGTACATCAAGTTACACAGTACTCACATGATACTAATTATATATATTACTTGGTTTTCAGTCACATTTTCTGTAATTAATAACTTCATTATTATTGAGGTTTTTACTGCTTCAAATTTTAAGTTGTGGATATATGATTTGTTGCTTGAAAAAAGAGCAATTGAATTTGCTTACTGTCCATAAAGCGTTCCATTCTGGAACACTTGAAAAGAGGTTTACCTGCGGAATGCACTGCTATAAGATGATGGAAGTCTTAGTTGCTTGAAATTATGTCTTGTCTGATATTGAAATTAGGACACATTTGCAAAGATTGTGTTTAAGTCCTAATGACATATGCATCTCGTATATGATTAAAAGGTTGTCAGGTTTAACAGTGGCCATGAGTATTTTGGCAAGTATGACAATGCGAAATAACTTAAAGGGTCATTTGTCAAATACTCAGTAGATTATGAGATGGTAATTTAATTACTATACCTGAAAATTCTGATAAAAAGATTTGGCTGAAAGGCATAAATGCATCATATTGAACATAGTGATGAGTATGATTAGTAAAACTAATTTATCTGATTTTTTGTGGGTTGATATTATGAAAGTAATTTTTTCACATACAAAATGTGTCTCTTATCAAAATTGTTTCATAAACTTCTTTTAAGTTAAATATTGGACATAAATTACTTGAATCATATGAAATTTAGAGATGTCATGCAAAAGTGAGGTTATCCAATCCAATATTAAGTGCGTTAGAATTCAGATCCACTTGGAATTATTTTATATCTCATCTAGATTGTTAAAGGGGTATTGATTTTAAGACCCTAAAAAAGATACAAGAATTATGGTATCACATACTGTAAAGTTTCTACAGTTTGACGAGAATAGCTGCTCTCAGACTATTAAGGATAATAGTACGATGGAAAATCACTGTGTCTTTGTCTTTGCCTAAATAGATAATTGTGATACAGATAATTGTGGAATCTCCTGTATCATAGACTAAACTTGATGAGGTTCAAGGTACTATTCTTGATATAGTTTATGATGAAATTTTTTCAAACTTCTCAAGTATAGAATGAAGTGGTTATAGCTTTACTCAGAAGATTTGTTAGGGGAAGACGATCAGTTATTCCATTAAACTATATAGTCTATTCCTGAGAGCATGACCACAATATCCACTACATGGTTGATTTATCGACATAAATAAATGTTGTTTCTTATCCTCAATTAAGTATGTGATTAGATGCCATAAAATGCGATATACAATCTATGAAACATGTTTGCAAACTTACTGACTTGTATAAAGATCACAAGTTTATTAGTTGCAAATTGGCGTACAAAACTAAAAGATTTCAAAGAAAGATTGTCGAATTTAAAGCCAAATTGGTAATTAAAGTTTTAACTCTGAAAGAGGAGTGGATTGTTTATAATAAAGAAATAATTATTTATTTAAATATTCTTTCAGAGTGAACGTGGCATTAATAATTTATTTTGATATAAAGTTACGCCAAATAGATACAAAATATATATTATGCAACTGGATGATTTTGCAACAGATTCAAGTAAACTTGTATGTAGACTGAAAAGTTCTAATTCATGGTCTTAAGCAAATTTTCAGATAATATTATTAAAGTTTCATAGTGTTTTTATTTTGTTCAATTTGGAACAAAGTAATTCAATATACTACAAGGTTAGTTGGAGGAAATTTATTTTTTCTCATATTTTATGTACATAATATTTTGCTTACAAGTTGTGACCTTGAGATATCTTATATCCTTTGTATTGAGGTCTGTAAGGATTGTTTTTGTGATATTATATTAGATTTTCTCGGAGGACATTTGCTGATTGTATATTGGAAATATTCAATATACATTATTGCAAGCCAGGAATTGCTCCTGTTGGGTGATGGACTAAATCTATCACATTGTTCTTATTTAGATATTGAGAAAATCTAATTAAATTGTGTACCTTGTGTCAGTGCACTTAAAAGTATAATGTATACTCGAATTTGCACTAGACTAAATGTTGTCTTTGTGACGGGACTTCTAAGCAGATATTAGTCAAATCCAGGACATGTTCACTGGGTTGCTGTCAAGAAGGTTTTAAGGTACTTAATAAAGACACGAGATTATATGCTAATTTACAGACATGTTTAATTCTTGCAGTGAGTAAGGTATTCATATGTTAACTTTATAATATCAATAACAAGATACAGATTTATGTTAGTAGGAAGTGCAGTAAATAAAGTTCTATATTATCTTCTACTATGTATGTAGTGTTAGTAACATTATTTTAGGTTGTTACTTGGGCTATTAGGCTCCAGAACCTCATGATGGAGTTAATCGTTTTAACTTGATGGATAGACCCATACGGTTGTATTGAGATAACAAATTTGTAATATTATTTATTTACTACAGAGGTCTCAAGGGGTCTAAATATATGGTGATCAAATATTTTTTACCATAAAGAAACGATACAGAAAGGTGACTTATAATATAACATATTTTCACAGATGATGTGGTTGCAGATCCACTAACTAAAGGCCTACGCCTATGTATATTTGAGTGATATGTCATTAGTATGGGCCTAGGAGTATCTTCGGATACTGTTGTTTAATGGGAGCTATTTTGGCTTTACTCTGATAAAGGTTTCATCTGTGTTCGTTACATTTTGTAACGATTTGATATGTATCAACTTTTGCATTCAATAAAATATTTTTTGAATGCATTGTTATTATGTTGAATACATATTGATAAAGTCTCAAGGGATGGTATAAACCTTGAGTGAAGGCTAGGGGCATCCGAGCATCCGGTTATTAGCCTTGTGCATATGTCTTGTGATACATAAAAAAATGTTAACCATAAGGACAAAACATATGTGGGTTCATTGGAACCATAAAACATTCTCTAGTGGCACAAGTTTTTGTGACACCTAAGGTAAGAGAAAAGCATTCTCTAGTGGCACAAGTTTTTGTGACACCTAAGGTAAGAGAATGGTGACTAACAAATGGAATCTCTCTATGAGAGATGTTATCCATTTGACACACTATCATATTGAATTCATATCAATAAAGTTGAGAATATTCGTGACCATGGAAGGCTCTGTGTGTATACATACAGTTACCGCTATGATTCGGTGTTTAAGACTTTATGGGATAGGATTGACTATTAAGAATTATCTCTGGACCAAATGTGCGCACATACAGTACGATTTCAATTAATATAGTCCAAATGGGAGAATGTAAGAGTTTTCCTAATGTGGACTAAATTAATTGATATTGTAATTTACTATTTTTACGGTTACCGTAAAACAGGATTTGTCTAAGGTGAGATAGATGGTTTCTTAATTAGTCTAATATGGGCTGGCTAGTGTGGGATGAGTTGAGCATGGCCCGTAATGAGAGGGATTGGCTGAAAACTCTATAAATAATGCTAAAGTCTCTCCTCTAACCCTAATTCTCACATGTATCCTCACCTAAGGGGCGTTTACCTAACGCTAAACATGAGGGGGGCTGCCTCATTGAGCCAGTGATACGGAGGGCAATAGAGGAGAAGGACTTGCGCGTGGAACATTGTGTTTCTGCTTCCGCTTCAAGAACAATAGATCCTAAAACAGGTGCGTTAATCTTTCTACTCAATTATGCATATTCTTGTTCTAGTTATGGAGATCTTGGGATTGCGCAATTTGCATCTAACAATTCAAGCATCAGATGATGCACCAAGAATGGATGGTCCTCCAAAGTGCAGAGCTTATCCAACAAAGTAAAGAGAAGATAGACCAAATTGTCAAAGTGGTGTTGACACCTAAATTTTGACATCCCATTTAGTAATTCATTGTATAGAAAATTAGGGCTCAACTCCGTTCCCTAGCAAAAATATTAAGTTAAATTACATATGGTTATTAGAAACATATTTCTATTAATTGCAATTGATTAGACCGGCCGCAGATGGACTTGATGGATTGCTCTAAACTCAATGAAAATGGACTAAGCCCACGGTGAAGAAAATTTTTGGCCAAGTCCATGGACATTGAGATCGAGGCGAATTCAAAATCAATATCTTGAAATCTTTGTGGTAGAGAAGGAAACAATCGGCATAATCCTCATTATATTTGTGCATAATCGGCTATTTGAAGAAAAAATATAAAGAGAGTGTGACAAATATGCGGCCACCGATTGAATATGAAGAGCCCATCCATGTACGCTTGTTCTTTAAAAGATTCGGTCCAATTTAATATGAATATTGACTGAATATTTTGCCGAGGATAAAAGGAAATAAAATATGTCAAGAGAGTCCGCAAGAAAAAGGATATAAAATGAGAGTCTTTGTGGGGGCCATATAACTGAGAGAGAAATCGTGGGTGTGCCCTCTCTTTTCTGGTCTGACAACACGTAGCATGAAAAGGAGAGAGAAAGAGAGAAAAGAAGAGGGAGGAAGCGTCTTCTTCCTCGGGCGAGTCTCCGCGACCGACCCTCTTCGACTCCGAAACCCGGTGCCACTCCCTTGCTGCGAATTTAACGCCGGCCCAGCGTTGTTGCCCTGCCCTTTCCGCCTCCATCCTTGAAGACGACCCGTGTTGCTGCTGCTTTCGTGGAATCAATCGCTGCATCCATCTGTTCTGAATCACAGCCTCCTTCATCCCTGGCTTGCAACACTGAGGAGATCCCTGACTCTACGAGGCGGTTGCTTGGTCACCGATTCTTGCTGCTGACCACGGGGCTCGCCATTCCCGCTCAAGCCCCGTCATCCTCCGACGTGCCGCAGCTAGCCTGATCGAACCCTGCGCTGCTGCTTCCTCTCGGCCCCATGACCCGCGTTTCTGTTTTTGCAGGTTGTTTCCCGATTTTTCAGTGAGTGGTCAACGCCGCAAGCGTTGACGACATGGCCCCCTTGCACCGCGAATTCAGCCGAGATGAATTGCAGTCTGTGATCCGTCCGATAACGAGGTTGTTGCACTGTTCGCCCCCGCCGATCATTGCCAGCACTTCCTCCAACTCCTTCCTACGATAGTCCTCGTTACGAACCTTCAACGACGAACCATCCTGTGAACCGTCGCCGCTTCGCGCTCGACAACGGCAGTAGCTGCGTCCTGCATGAGTTCTCCTTGTCCGCTGCTTCCTGTCCAGCGAGTACTACCAGTAGCTAGCTCGACCCCACCCAGTCCAAGATTCATTGCCGCGAAGAGCCCTTACCAAGTACCAGCACGAGCTTCCTTGCTAGCTGTACACGTCGGCATTAAGCCAAGACCTCATCAACGCTAGACCGAGCCGATGAACTCCCCATCGTGAGCACCGCCGTTCGTAATTTGCCAAGCCTCATCCACAAGCCGTGACCTGATGTGTTCGAATTAGGTAACAATCTTTATCCAATTCAGTTGGAATATTTCATTCCTTGATTTGGATTGAATGTTTTAGAGCTTATTGATAAAGTTATTTCATTAGTAATTTGATCCTTAAAGATATTGGATCATTTTTTTTAATTATTTCAACTTATTATTGGATAATTACATTGTCTGATATTGCAATAATCTATAATTTGAGCCGTGAGATAACAAATCATTTTTTGATTATGTTTGATTTTGAGTAAGTGTCTTATCAAGATTATGATATCTATTAATCTAAGGCGCGGGTTATTTTTCTGGATATCGTAATCTTTTATTTGAATATTGATTGATATCTTTAATGATTTTGAAATTTTAGATAGAATTGTTAGCTTTAATAAATTTAAAAAACAAAAACAAAAAAGATTGCAAGGTATATCATATCATTTAGATTGCATGATAGGACTAGGTGGATATTTTTCCATTTTAAATTAAATGCGTGTTTAGATAATATCTAGGCTAGATACCAATTTTAAATAGAATGACATGTTGAGATAAGTATTCAAGATAAGATAGGATTTACGTGAGTCCATTTCCTAAGTTAAATTAAATAATATCTTACTTTAGGTTTATCTCTATTTTAATTTATTTTTAGTTACGAATTTTAATAAAAATACCAAAAATATCATGTGCCCGTCGTGTAGAGTTAGTTCACCTATTGTTTAGAAATTGCATGTTTAGGAATCATTTAAATTAAAGCATGACATGTTAGATTAGTTGCATCAATTTTTGTCCGTCATTAGATTAGGTTATCTAATAAATGTTGCATGACATATAATTCGCATATTAGGTTGCATGTTGCATATCATTTTAGTTAGGCATTTGTGTACGTCATTGCATTGCATTGCATTGCATTGCATGTAAATTAGGTTTTATTTAAACAAGTGAAAATAAAAAATAAAAAGATTAAGTGATTGCGTGTTAATTAGAAATAATATCTAAGTTGTAGATGTGATTTTCCAACTAACATTGCAAATGCTTTGGTTTTTATTAGGTAAGTACTCCCTTCTCATGCTCGCAATTTATTTACTACTTTGCTTTATTGAGCGTTAAATAATGATTGCGCACACCCGTATGGTCAGCTTACATGTTAAGAGCAATTTAAAATCAATGCAAGTTGCCTGCAAAATATTTTTTTTTTTTAAATGAAAGAGAATGTATTGAAGGGTATTAGAGAAATCTAACGTAATCAAGTCTCCGAACTCATTTAATCTCTAGTTTATAGAAGTGAAATAATTCTTCCATTACTTTACTTGATTTCTAATCGACCCACTAAAAATAGATTAGTGACAATTTTAATTGAAAAATCATTTGTATGTTAAGAAGTTGAACCTAAGCCGCGAATTGGTATGTTCTTAGAAGAACCTAAGCTAAATTTGGATTTAGTAATCCATCAACCAAACCCTAGGTAGTTCGCCCGCTTCAAGGAGGTCGCGACAAGCAGCAACGGAAAGGTCCAAAGATCTCAAAACTTCTTGGCCCAGAAAATGTAATTCGGGAAATCAAGAACACAAAGGTAGTAAAGATCCCAACATGCCCAATTCAAATTGCTCCTGCCGAGCCACTCCCTCCGAAACCTCTTGGTCACCAAGTTGATCGCTAACACCAATGCCAAGCACAAGAAGTTATGAAGTTGTTAAAAGTGAATTTTATTGAAGTGTCCCACTATCCTAACTAGATTGCTAATAGTATACCGGTCATGAAGAAGGACAGATGGATCAGAGTTTGCATAGACTACCGAGACTTGAGCTGAGCAAAGCCCGAAGGATGATTTCCCGTTACCTCACATTGACATTTTGGTCGATAGCACCGTAGGATTTGAATTATTCTCCTTCATGGATGGGTTTTCTAGATATAATCAGATTATGATGAAAAGAGCAAAACATCCTTCATTGCACCATGAGGGACTCTTTGATACAAGGCAATGTCGTTTGGCCTGAAAGTTGTAGGAGCCACATATCAGAGAGCGATGGTCACATTGGAAGAGAAAATAGGGGTATACATTGATGACATCATCGCCAAATCAAGGCATGAAGAAGACTATGTTCGCATTTTAAAGAAATTATTTGACCGACTAAGGAAATTTAAGTTGAGACTTAACCTGCAAAATGTGTGTATTTGGGGCAAAGTCTAGGAAGTTGTTAGGTTTCATGGTAGTTGAGGCCATCAATGACCTCAAAGTTCCTTCCACTATTAAGGAAGTTCGGAGCCTTTCGAGCATATTAATCTATGTTGCAAGATTTATTTCTCAATTACCAGAGACAACCAAATCGTTTTCAGGCTTCTAAAGAAAAATGCTTAGGACACCGAATGCCAAAAAGCCTTTGAAGAGATAAAGCAAAATCTTTCGCACCCACCAGTGCCGGTACCACTAGTCCTGAGGATACCACTAGTCCTTTACTTGGCCATCCATGAGGAGTCATGGGGAGCCATGTTTGCCCAAAAAAGGCCAAGTGATCAAAGAGAATACGCAATATGTTATCTCAGCAAGAAGTTCACCATTTCTGAAATGAATTACTCAAAAGTGGAGAGAACCTGTGTAGCATTGATTTGGCTATCACATCAATTACATGAATACACCCTCCTCAATCAAATCTTGCTCGTGACTGAGAAAAAACCAATGCAAGTACTAATAGAGAAGCCAGCCCTAATTGGAAAAAATGGTCATATGGCTGCAAAAAGTAAATGGATATTTAAAAAAAAAAAAACTCCAAGAAAATTTTGGATGTTAATAACTACCCATTTTTGGAAGAGAACTAGAAGAGTTTCTTCCAAAGATTATGTGACACCCCGAATTTTGTTGGCAGGTAATGTAAGTGCGAATTTACTCATATATATATAATGACTAATGAATTACTTGATAAGTTGCAACATAGAACTAAGGCCGAAATCTTCACTAGGCTGCATGCTCGTCTAGCATGGCCTTGACTTTGGAGACCACATACTTTCAGAACGAGACGGCCTGAAAGCTCGTGTTCCTTGTCCACTAAAATATAGAATGGCCTAAAACTCTACCTCATATGAAAACACATCAAATAACTGCAAAGCTACAATTATGTTCGATGCAAATGGCAGTCTTTGAACACACTGCTTAGGCTAAATTTCAATCATGTTAGAAGCCCTTGCTTGAAAAAGAAAAAATGCAATGGTCAAAGGGCTTAAAGAATGTCCACTACACGAGAGAGGTCAAATACATACAACAAAGATGCTGGGTAAATAGAACATTATGACTAGAAGCTTCGTCTCCCTTGACGTCACCCTCATGTTGCAAGTTGTTCTCTCTTCTTTAACCAAACTTAGAACCTTGAAAGATTGTCCCAAGCTTCTTCAAAGATTTAGCACGAAGCTTGAGAACATCCCAGAAGCATTAGGGTCTTCAAGAACTACTTAGCAGACATACGATAAAGTTGACTCTATATTAACCACGTTAATTAACCAGAGTGAATTGCACATGACATCCTTATTGTCTTCAAGAGTTTTTAGATAAATCTCATTTCTTTTTTCTACTTCATTCAACTATTTGAGCTCATCTAATTTATGAATCAAAGTCGCAGCACCAGAAGTTGTCTTCACTTGTGATTTTGTCTAGTGCCTCTTATCTCGAACCCACTCTACTACAAAAGGTAACTTCATATATCGTCTATCATTCCCAAGTTCTCTAGCAACTTTTCACCTAGAGGTATAACCAATAGTATGAAGCATGGCTTCTTCAAAAGTTGCTTTAGAGAGGCGTATGTCAAGCATGGAAAGGCATGAGTTACTCAAGACACCATGTTGGACCCCTCAACCGTATATGGGATGCTTTTTGGGAGTGACTTGTTCAAAGATTATGGTGGGCAATTTGCATTGGCTTCTTCCGTAGGGATTAAAGCTGAAGAAGATTCTCAAGATCGTGTAGTTCATTGGCAAAAAGTTCAAGAAAGAAAACACTACAAAATGAAAGGAAATAAAAACTTATAAATATTTTGAAGGATTGCCTTCCATCTTTCGTCAAGGGCCAAACAAAAGAGTTTATGAAGTGGGTAAATTCAGAAGAAACACACACTCTTTAAAGCAGCTTTTGGAGAAGTCATGCTTCATATTATTGATTCTACCTACATGCGAAAAGCTGCTAGAGAACTTGAGAAG
The DNA here is from genome assembly GCA_014182725.1 of Eucalyptus brandiana. Classification (NCBI taxonomy): domain Eukaryota; kingdom Viridiplantae; phylum Streptophyta; class Magnoliopsida; order Myrtales; family Myrtaceae; genus Eucalyptus; species Eucalyptus brandiana. The sequence continues at coordinate 34,837,058 of CM024672.1, read as the reverse complement.
GATAGACGATATATGAAGTTACCTTTTGTAGCGGAATGGGTTCGAGATAAGGGACACCTGATAAAATCGCAATAGAATGCAGCTTTCGGTGCCATGACTTTGATTCATAAACTGGATGAGCTCAAATAATTGAATGAAGTACAAAACAAAAATCACATTTATCTAAAAATTCTAGAAGACAAGAAGGATGTCATGCTTGATTCACTCTGGCAAATTAACGTGGTTGATATAGAGTCAACTTTACTGCATGTCCGCCAAGTAGTTCTTAAAGATCCTAATGCTTATAGGGATGTTCTCAAGCTTTGTGCTAAAGCCTTGAAAAAGCTTGGGACAATTTTTCAAGTTTCTAAGTCTGCTTATAGAAAAGCAAACAGCTTGCAACATGAGGGTGACATCAGAGCAGACAAAGCTTCAAGTTCATAATGTTGTATGTACCGGGCATCTTTGCTACGTGTATTTGATCTTTCTCGTACAGTGGACTTTCTTTAAGCCCTATGGTTGTTGCATTTTTTTCTTTTTCAAGTAAGGGCTTCTAATATTATTGAAATTTAGCCAAAGTAGTGTGTTCAAAGCCTATCATCTGCAACGAATGTGGACTTTCATCTGAGGCTTGAGAACATCCTTGGAAGCATTAGGGTCTTTAACAACTACTTGACAGACATGCCATAAAGTTTGACTCCATATCAACCATGTTAATTTGCCAAAGTAAATTGAGCATGGCATCCTTCTTGTCTTCAAAATTTTTTAGATGAATCTCATTTATGTTTTCTCCTTCATTTAATAGTTTGAGCTCATCTGGTTTATGAATCAAAGTCACAACATTGAAAGTTTCCCTCACTTGTGATTTTATCTAATGCCCCTTATCCCGAACCCATTATATTACAAAAGGTAACTTCATATATCGTCTATCATTCCCAAGTTCTCTAGCAGCTTTCCGCCTGGAGGTATAACCTATAGTATGAAACCTGGCTTCTCCAAAAGCTGCTTTAGTGAGGCGTATGTCAAGCATCGAAAGGCAGGAGTTACTTAAGACGCCATGTTGGAACCCTCAATCGTGTTTAGGATGCCTTTTGGGAGTGACTTGTTCGAAGATTATGTTGGGCAACATGCATTGGCTTCTTCCACAAGGATTGAAGCAAAAGAAGATTCTCAAGATGATGTGGTCTGTTGGCAAAAAGTTCAGGAAAAAAAGAAGGCGCTACGAAATGAAAAGGAAGAAAAATTTATGAATATTTTGAATGATCGCCTTCGGCCTTTCATCGAAGGTATAGAAGAGTTTGTGAAGTGGGAAAATTCAGAAGAAACGCGCCTCTCCAAAGTAGCTTTTGGAGAAGTCATGCTTCATACTATTAGTTATACTTACGTGCGAAAAGGTGCTAGAGAACTTGAAAAAGACAAACGATATATGAAGTTACCTTTTGTAGCAGAATGGGTTCGAGATAAGGGGCACCATATAAAATCGCAAGTTAAGGTAGCTTTCGGTGTCATGACTTTGATTCATAAACTAGATGAGCTAAAATAGTTGAATGAAGGAGAAAACAAAAATGAAATTTATCTAAAAATTCTAGAAGACAAGAAGAATGTCATGCTCAATTCACTCTTCCGAATTAATGTGGTTGATATAGAGTCAACTTTATCGCATGTCTACCAAGTAGTTCTTAAAGACCCTAATGCTCACAAAAATGTTCTCATGCTTCGTGCTAAAGCTTTGAAGAAACTTGGGACAATCTTTCAAGGTTCTAAGTCTTCTTACAGAATAGCAAACAGCTTGCAACATGAGGGTGACATCAAAGTAGATGAAACTTAAAGTTCATAATGTTTTATTTACCCAGCATCTTTGCTGTGTGTATTTGCCCTCTCTCATATAGTGGACTTTCTTTAAGCCCTATGGTCGTTGCATTTTTTTCTTTTTCAAGCAAGGGCTTCTAACATAATTGGAATTTAGCCAAAGTAGTGTGTTCAAAGCCTATCATTTGCATCAAACATAATTGTAGCTTGGTAGTTATTCAATGTGTTCTGAGGTAGAGTTTTGGACAATTCTATATCTTGGCAGATGACGAATGTGGACTTTTGGTGAGCATGAAGCTTGAGAACACCCCTGGAAGCGTTAGGGTCTTCAAGAGCTACTAGGCAAACATGCCACAAAATTGACTCTATATCAACCAAGTTAATTCACCAGAGTGAATTGAGCATGAAATGCTTCTTGTCTTCAAGAGTTTTAAATAAATCTCATTTATGTTTTCTCCTTCATTCAATTGTTTGAGCTCATCTAGTTCATGAATCAAAGTCATGAAACCGGAAGTTGCCATCACTTGTGATTTTATCTAGTGCCCCTTATCTTGAACCCATTCGACTACAAAAGGTAACTTCATATATCGTCTATCATTCCCAATTTCTCCAGCAGCTTTTCGCCTGGAGGTATAATCAATAGTATGAAGCATGGCTTCTCCAAAAGCTACTTTAGAGAGGCATATGTCAAGCATGGGAAGGCAGGAGTCACTCAAGATACCATGTTGGAACCCTCAGTTGTGTTTGGGATGCTTTTTGTAAGTGACTTGTTTAAAGATGATGTTGGGCAACTTGCGGTGGCTTCTTCGACAATGATTGAAGCTGAAAAAGATTCTCAAAATCATGTATTTCGTTGGCAAAAAGTTCAAGAAAGAAAACACTACAAAATGAAAGGGAATAAAAACTTATAAATATTTTGAAATATCACCTTCGGCCTTTCGTCGAAGGTCAAATAGAAGAGTTTGTGAAGTGGGCAAATTTAGAAGAAACACGCCTCTCTAAAGCAGCATTTGGAGAAGTCATGCTTCATACTATTAGTTATACCTACATGCGAAAAGGTGCTAGTTATACCTACACGCGAAAAGGTGCTAGAGAACTTGAGAAGGATAGACGATATATGAAGTTACCTTTTGTAGCATGTGGGTTCGAGATAAGGGACACCCAATAAAATCACAAGTGAAGGTAGCTTTCGGTGCTATGACTCTGATTCATAAACTGGATGAGCTCAAACAATTGAATTAAGGAGTAAACAAAAATGAGACTTATCTAAAATTTCTAGAAGGCAAGAAGGATATCATATGTTCAATTTACTCTGACGAATTAACATGGTTGACATAGAGTCAACTTTATCGCATGTCCGCCAAGTAGTTCTTAAAGACCCTAATGCTTATAGGGATGTTCTCAAGTTCATGCTAAAGCTTTGAAGAAGCTTGAGACAATCTTTCAAGATTCTAATCTACTTACAAAAGAGCGAACAACTTGCAACATGAGGGTGACATCAAAGCTGACGAAGGTTCAAGTTCGTAATGTTCTATTTACCCGGCATCTTTACTTTGCGTATTTGACCTCTCTCGTATAGTGGACTTTCTTTAAGCCTTGTGGCCATTGCATTTTTTTCTTTTTCAAGCAAGAGCTTCTGACATGATTGAAATTTAGCCAAAGTAGTGCGCTCAAAGCCTATCATTTGCATCGAACATAATTGTAGCTTGGTTGTTATTTGATGTGTTTTTATCTGAGGTAGAGTTTTAGGCTATTCTATATCTTAGCGGATGACGAATGTGGACTTTCGACTGAGCATGAAGCTTGAGAACATCCCTATAAGTATTAGGGTCTTTAACAACTACTTGGCAATCATGCCATAAAGTTGACTCCATATTAACCACGTTAATTCACCAGAGTGAATTGAGCATGGCATCCTTCTTGTCTTCAAGAGTTTTTAGATAAATCTCATTTCTGTCTTCTCCTTCATTCGACTATTTGAGCTCATCCAGTTTATGAATCAAAGTCACAACACCAGAACTTGAGTTCACTTGTGATTTTATCTAGTGCCCTTTATCTTGAACCCATTCTACTACAACATGTAACTTCATATATCACTTATCATTCTCAAGTTCTCTAGCAACTTTTTTGCTGGAACTATAACCAATAGTATGAAGCCTGGCTTCTCCAAAAGCTACTTTAGAGAGGTGTGTTGCTTTTGAATTTGCCCACTTCATGAACTCTTCTGTTTGACCTTTGACCAAAGGCCGAAGGCGATCCTTCAAAATATTTGTAAGTATTTCTTCCCTTTCATTTTCTAGTGCCCTCTTTATTTCCTAAACTTTCTGCCAATGGACTATAGGGTCCTGGGAATCTTCTTCAGCTTCAATCGCTACTAAAGAAGCCAACGCAAGTTGCCCAACATAATCTTCGAACAAGTCACTCCCAAGAAGCATCCCAAACATAGCTAAGGGGTATAACATGGCTTCTCCAAAGGCAAGAGTCACTCAAGACACCATGTTGCAATCCTCAGCCATGTTTGGGATGCTTTTTGGGAGTGACTTGTTCAAAGATTATGTTGGGCAACTTGGATTGGCTTCTTCCACAAGGATTGAAGCTGAAGAAGGTTCTCAAGATCGTGCAGTCCGTTGGCAAAAAATTCAGGAAAAAAAGAAGGCGCTACAAAAATGAAAGGGAAGAAAAACTTAAAAATATTTTGAAGAATCGCCTTCGGCCTTTCGTCAAAGATCAAATAGAAGAGTTTGTGAAGTGGGCAAATTCAAAGAAAACACGCCTCTCCAAAGCAGCTTTTGGAGAAGTCATGCTTCATACTAATAGCTATACCTACATGCGAAAAGCTGCTAGAGAACTTGAGAATGATAGACAACATATGAAGTTACCTTTTGTAGAGGAATGGATTCGAGATAAGGGACACCAGATAAAATTGCAAGTGAAGGCAGCTTTCAATGCCGTGACTTTGATTCATAAACTGGATTAGCTCAAACAGTTGAATGAAGGAAAAACCAAAAATGAGATTTATCTAAAATTTTCAGAAGACAAGAATGATATCATACTCAATTCACTCTGGCGAATTAACGTGGTTGATATAGAGTCAACTTTATTGCATGTCCACTAAGCAATTCTTAAAGACCCTAATGCCTACTGGGATGTTCTCAAGCTTCATGCTAAAGCTTTGAAAAAGCTTCGGACAATCTTTCAAGGTTTTAAATCTACTTACAGAAGAGAGAATAGCTTGCATCATAAAGGTGACATCAAAGTAGACGAAGCTTCAAGTTCGTAATGTTATGAATTCCTACCTCTCTATCTATCTCTGAGATGTTTGGAATTTTCAAAACTCCATGGACATGCAGAAGAGAAATGCTATCCCCACTCAGACCAAGACATAACTTTTACTTGTTCAAATAACAATTAAGGTAAAGCAGGGTCAGGAACAACAAATCTCTTTATGATAAACAGATCCATTTTGCAAGTTCGTTATTACGGGTAGTTCCTACAAAGGATCGGACTAATGACGTATATAATTACCTAGCATCTTTGTTGTGTGTATTCAACCGTGCCCATGTAGTGGACATTCTTTAAGCCATCTAGTCATTGCATTTTTCTTTTTCAATAATGGCTTCTGACATGATAGAAGTTTAGCCCAAGTAGCATCTTCAAAGCCTGTCATTTGCATCGAACATAATTGTAGCTTGGCAGTTATTTTATGTGTTTTTACCTAAGGTAGAGTTTTGGGCCATTCTATATCTTAAAAGACGAGAAACATGGACTTTAGGGCTATTCCATTATAAGAGTATGCGGTCTCCAAAGTCATGGCCATGTCAAACGAGCAGGCAGCGTGGTGGGGATTGAAGAAGGATGAAGATGATCTTGTATTATTCCTATCTCACAGCTTATCAAGTACTTCACTTGTCATTAAAAAAAAAAAAAAAAACAAACAAACAAACAAAAAAGCAAACAAAAATATATAAACAATGAGTAAATTCACATTTTCATTGCCCATTAGCAAAATTCGATGTTCTTGGCCCCTCTTAAGTTCCTTCTTGTTTTTGGCCCAATCTTTCCCTTTTTCAAAAGAAACCAGCATATTTCGTTTATTTTTACCATAGGCCCATGGAAGGCAACAAGAGGCCGACCCACTTCACTAGTATTCCTCCTTCTTCGCATGCACGACTATCGTGTGTCTGTGACACAGCAAGGGTGACTATGACCAAAAGAGCAGCCATGAGCGAAAAATGAAAAATGGGCAATGACCGAAGCATAACGAGGATTATTGAGCTGGCGTGAAGAATAAAGACACATAATAGAAAGACTCCAAGGCATGACGAGCATGCTGGTGAGAGGAGAGAAGCAGATACTTACATAAGAAAAGAGCAGGGCCCGACCATCAAAGGGGGAAGCTCAATAGTTTTCACCAAAAACCGGACCGTATACTAGAGAAACAGAGAGTGAGGACCAGAGAGAGAGAGAGAGATGAAGAGAACTGAAGATATGAACTACCACCGAAAGTTCCTAATGGAGTCACCAATCGATCGTGATCTAAACCCTCGCAAGGGAGACTTTTAGTTTTAAAGGCATTTGTCAACTTCATACCGACGACCTTTCCTCAACTCGTGCTCTCTCAAGTCCATACCTCACGCGATGTCAAGCATTTAAAATTTTAAATCGCTTAAGCCTATGCAAATTTGACCAAAGAGTCATCACAAGCTCCTTTGGGGGGTCGGCTAGAAACCCAGTAAGATATGAGAGAAAATCTTACTATATACACAACCAAAGATCATGGATTCGAGGACTTATTTATATTAGCCCTAAAGCTAACGCCCTTTCAATACCTAACCTAATCATGTGCTAACTAACGTCATAGCTACCTATCAAAAATCTAAGGTTCATTCTAATCATTCTAAAGCAAGAAAGTAACACCCAAAATATTGAAATGCGCAATCAATTATAATCATGATAGAAAGCACACAAGTATCCTAATATCATCTCTAAAAAAAAAAAAAAAAAAACACACAAAACAAGAAGCCATATTGTAAAGCCTTAAAGGCTTGTCCAATTTTAGGTTTTAATTTCTAAGGATTTTTTTAATTTAAATTTTTTTAAATGACTTCTTGGACATTTTTTAATTATTACTAATTTTTGAATTTTTTTAGTTTTTATTATTTCCCAGAATTTTTAAAGCTTTTTATGATTTTTTGAATATTTTTGAATTTTCAAATTTCTAATTTTTAGCATTTATTTATTTATTTATTTTTGCTATTGTTATTATTATATTTTTAATATTAATATAAAAGAAATTCATATCGGGTCGAAAGACCCAACCCAACTAAACTGACCCGAACCCTATCGGATCCGGTTGGGCTAAAACCAAAGTTGACCTAAGGCCCGCTCAAAATTAACTAAATAAGTCCATGAACCTTTTTTTGGCCCAAACTCCAAAAGAATGCCCACAACAAACAAGCCCAAAGCCCCTCTCTTCCTCCACCTATTTAGAAACTCCCCTCTTTATCCGATCAGCCCTCAAACCAAAGCCCATAATGAACAAAATCCCACCCCGTTGCCCCTCTTCTCTAATTATCAATTTTTTTTATTCTTTTCTGTTTTTCTCTCGCCTTTTTTTTTTTTGTTTTTTTTGTCCTTTTCTGCTGCAAATTTCTTCGTCTCATCCTCTTCACTAAAGCCTTTTTTTCTGCAACTTCATCTCATCAAACCATGGACCACTGACGCTACTTCATTTCGAACCACCACATACTGCCAGTCGCTATTTCGAGCAATGTCCAATATCTCCAGTTGCTCCTTCCGGCGACCACAAAAATCAATAGCCAACATTCACCGAAATAAATCTATTCAATCCTAACATCTTTAATAGAAATACAACCACAAACGTAATAAGATGCAAGGAAATAAATTGACTAGAGTGGCCTCGAACCAGTGGCTCACCGGTGAGGGGAAGGTTTCCGATGAAAACGAGGATTCGCGACAAACTAGCTTGAGGGTTGGTTGTGGCAGACAGTAGACTACAAGTCGACTTCTGGCGAACCTGTTGGAAATTATATCAAGAGAAAACACACTGTTTGTTGTAATCATAACATTAATGTAAAGAAGATGATAACAACTTTATAATATCATTCCTTTACAAATCTTGGAGAAGAAGAAAATAAGATATCACTGAAAAATAACATAAAAATAGAAGTGAGGTACGGATAACCGAATCTCCTTAAGGCGATTAGTTCCTACCAAAGGTGCTCCGCAGATTCACGAACTATGCCTTCCAAGATACAACACCTCGAACCCGTTTGGATTAGCACTATGCAAACAAGACTCTGTCGAACCGTTCAATTGAACCAGCACACTCAGAAAAATCAGAATAGTAGAAAGTATTTCAAAGCCTTTGGAATCGAGTCGGAAAAACCAAAACCGAAAGACCATAATGAAGCTCTATGCTCCCATCTATTTATAGAGATTTTTAGTTCATGTATAGAAGAGATACGTGAATTAAATAGACGCATGTATCTACAAAATTCATGAATCAAGAGATACACGAACTCAAGAGATTCACGAATCCAGAGATACGTGAATTCAAGAGATTCGTGAACTCAATAAATACGTGAACTAAAAGATATATGAATCTAGGAAATTCATAAATTCAATAGATACGTAAACGGAAAAGTTTAAGAAATTCATGAATCCAAAGGAGATACATGAATAGAAAAGATGTATCTTAATTTATTGGCATTCGTTGATCCATTAACCATAATTATAACCATAATTATAACAATCCCCCACATTAATGGATCAACAAAACATTTTTTTTGACTCGAAGGAATCTGAGCATACCTGTTGAAATACACTGCATCAAGATAGGTAGCTTTCGCCTTGAACCTTCTTTAGTGAAAGCCTATCGGACTTACTTAACTAGTCGATGGACTAAGCCTTGAATCGCCAGTTGTTTGTGTAAGCCTAAACAATAAACCTCACACAGAGTATTTCCAATTCAAGATTGGTTCTCGGTTGTGTTCGTTCTTTCGGCCCTGAACCTCTCAGGATTCATGCGTGCTTTAGAAAATCTAGCCTTTAAAGATTTTCATAGAGTCGGCCAGCTCCACGCATATAGGTGCATTTCTATTAAAGATATCATACCATATCTCACTTGGATGTTATATTCCAAGTTATAGGAATCATTAAACGCATAGCGTACCCTTAATAACGTTGTAGGAAAGCACTATTGCATCATAGGAATGGGAGACAGTGCTTACACTAGAGTTTCCAAAATTTGTGTTATCCTATTGAACCTAGACCATGGGATCTCCAATCGCATAGGTGTCGTGACCAAAATTTTCGGGTGTGAACCACCTAGGGTTTGGCTAATGGATTGTTAAGTCTAAACTTAACTCGGGCTCTCCCAAGCTCATACCAATACGCGACTTAGATTCAAGTTCTTAACATGCAATCGATCTTTCAATTAGGAATCGCCACTAATCTATTTTTGGTGGGTCGATTAGAAACCCAAGTAAAGTAATGGGAGATTTACTTTACTTCTACGAACCAGAGATTTATGAGTTCGGGGACTTGGTTACGCTAGATTTCTCTAACGCCCTTTCGGTACCTTTCTCTTTTATTTTGAAAAACGTTTGGCAAGCAGCTTGAATTAATTTTAGGCTATTTCCCTAACATGTGAGGCGATCATACGGGTGCGCAATCCACCAATTTAACACCCAAGAAAGCAAATAATAGAAAAATGCAAGACTTACCTCGTAGCAATGAAAACATCTACGTTGTTAGTTCAGAATTCACATCAACGGTCCTAAATATAATTTCTAATTAACACGCATTTTTTTTCACTTAATTAATGAGAATCATGCTTTATGCAATGCATGCTACTAATTTAACATAAAATGATATGACATGGCAACATGACTTAGCTATATGACCTAAGCGATATGACATAAATAAGCATGTAATCTATCCTGAAGCATGAGATGGATTTATTCTAAAAAATAATTTTTTTTTTTTGTATTTTCCATGAGATTCGAAATTAAAGAAATGCAACACTTAAATATGCAATCTAAATTAATCTAACGGCCTAATTCTAATGACGGACAATTTCCAATTAAATGAATCTAACAAAAATCACTAAATGACGTGCATTGTATGAACTTAATTATATATGACGTGCACGTGGTTTTTATTTCCCTAATAAGCATGCGATCTATCCTAATATGCAATTAACCTAAATATTTATATTTTTTTTGGGGTTTTCTTTTACGGGAGCAATCAAATAAAGGCATCAAGAACATCACGGCAACAAATCAAGCAAGATATCATCCACGTCCATTTAATTTTGGGAAATAAATTGACGAATCGTATCTCGCGCATGAGATCGGATTGGCCAATTTTAAAATAAAATCACGAATCGTATCTCGACCGTGAGATCGGATTGGTGATTTTTCCGTACGATTGCCAATCATATTTCGAGCGTGAAATCGGACTGTCAATCATATGTACGTTGCGAAATTAGGAAGATTTCCCAATTTGAAAGACTATTCGGGAAACATGGGACAAGATAACATCATTCGGGGGTTTAATCAAGAATGCAATACCTCAATTGAGCAAACGAAATATTCAAGAATTAATTTAGATCGGAATTTTACCTACCTTGATTGTTGTTTCCTAGTTCGGATGGGTATCAGATTGTAGGAGTCACGATCAACTTTGCTTCACGGTAGCTGGCTCACGATAACGTTTTGGGAATCGCTCGCGGCACTCGACGGTGGAGAGGGCTCTCGGCTCAGTAAGGGTTGCGTCAATATTATCGGACACAACCAAAAGTGGGCTTTCTTATCTGCCGATCGTCTCCTCTTAGGAGCCTTTCTATATTTTAATGTAACCCCCAATACAGTTCCTTTGACCCCCGTTTGAAGCTCTCCTCTTAACCTGCAAAGGCCAAAAAAATATTTAATGCGAAGAGCGCCCAAGAGGCTTTTGATGCGGCACGAGCCCAGCAGCGCCACCGATGGTAGGATAAAGCAAGGGCGGCGCGTCGAGATGGGGGAGCAGCAGCTTCGTTGTCCACACGGCGAGACCAGAAAAACAGCCCCGTTGCGTGGCAAGGCCACAACAACAGCGGAGTCGCCTGGTGCAAGGGACTTGCGATGACCGAATTTGGCTGTTTTAGCCGTGGAACTTCAACGTCAGGGATGGCTTGAATGGACTGAGGTGTCTGCAAATAATTCAAATTGGATCCAACGAAGTCTTTGACCGAGGAAAGCAGCCTTCTCTCTCACTCTTTCGTGGCCTTGTATTCCATTGTGTAGCCTCCAAAACTTCGTGGTTGTTGATCAAGGCTTGACTGGAAGTGAATGCTGTTGCTCTATCATCGGGGAGGATCACTGGAAAGCTGGTCATTGTCAATGCAACAGACGATCGACAGCAAGATCGGTGTCAAGGTGCGGCCACGAACTCAGCAAAGTCACGTCCGTGAAGAGCTTCTAGCGGAGCTCCCTCTCCGCTCTCGATTCTCACGTGTTTTTTCTCTCGTATCAAGAATGCCCCCGCTTTTGTCCTGTAATGAGTCAATTTATATTGAAAGGGCGTAAACCAATGAGGAAAGAAAGCATATTCTGTTTCCTTCTGTGCATGCGTTGAAATATATTTTCTTTCCTTTCCTCTTTATTGATCGAATGCCGATATATATATATATATATATATATTTTGCAAATCCATGCCCGCAATGCAGAACATGCCCAACATTCCCCTCTCATGCTGATCTTCCGAATTTCCTTTGTGCATATGCTCGTATCTTTCCTCTTAAAATAATGCTGGTCAATTTCTTGCTCCCCACGTTGACCGAATTATGGGAAAGCGCATAATTTTCCTTCACGTGGATGGGCTTCTCTATGTTCGAATCGGTGGCCGCTTACACGCTGTCCTTCCTTTGCATTCGTTCCCTTAAATGCACAAATATGTCGGTGCCAATATGCTGGAAATTTCTTAATTGACTTTTAACAATTTAGGACATCCATGTAATATCAATCACCATGGAGGAATTATCGACTTATCCACAGTTTAATGCTCTTGTTGGCTTCAATATTCAAAGCCATTCACCAAAATCCATTCACCGCCGGCCTAACAAATATGCAATTAAATGAAATATGCTTCTAATGACCATATGTTATGGAATTAAATTATTATTATTATTATTTTAGGAGTTAAAATTAATCCCTGATTTTTTAATGCGATAAATGACTAAATGGATCGTCAAAATTTAGGTGTCAACAATAGGTTAGGTTTCCACCCTGGAATCTCTTTATTAGGTTAAGGCTCTTAAACCCATTCCCCTTGATGCGCAGTTTATATGCTCTTTTGACAAACCTTTTGTCAGCGGATCCGCAATATTATCCTTTGACTTTACAAAGTCTAAAGAAATGATTCCATTTGAGAGCAACTGCCTTATGGTATTATGTCTACGACGAATATGTCTAGACTTACTGCTATAAATCATATTATGTGCCCTTGCAATTGCCGCTTGATTGTCACAGTGTATGCAAATTGCAAGCATAGGTTTTGGCCACATTGAACATCTTCTAAAAAATGTCGAAGCCATTCTGCTTCTTCAGCAGCTTTATCCAAAGCAACAAACTCCGATTCCATTGTAGAGCGTGTAATTGGAGTTTGTTTAGAGGATTTCCATGACACTGCAGCACCTCCTAGCGTGAACACATATCTATTAGTCGATTTCGATTCATCATAATCTGAAATCCAGTTGGCATCACAATAACCTTCCAAAACAACTGGATATTTGACATATTATAGAACATAGTCTTTTGTCCTTTTCAAATATCCTAATACTCTCATCAAAGCATTCTAGTGCTCGTGACCTAGGTTACTAGTATATCTACTCAGTTTGCTTACTGAGTACGCAATATCAGGTCTAGTGCAATTCATGATATACATAATGCTGCCGATTACTTGAGAGTATTCCAGCTATCTAACACTCTTTCCAGTATTCTTTCTTAAAGTTAGGTGCGGAAGAAAAGGATTGTTTGCATCTTTAATGCCGAATCCTTTAAATCTCTCAAATACCTTTTCAATGTAATGAGATTGTGTTAAACCTAAACCATCAGAATTCCTTAGAATTGTGATGCCGAGTATAACATCTGCGACACCTAAATCTTTCATCTCAAAGTTCTTCTTGAGAATGTTCTTAGTGATTTTGATGACCTCAATGTTATCTCTAAGAATTAATAAGTCATCAACATATAGACAAATAAGTACATATCCAACTGAAGTGGATTTAGTGTACACACATTTGTCACACTCATTGATTTTATACCCATTTTGAATCATTACCCGGTCAAATTTCTCATGCCATTGCTTAGGAGCTTGTTTAAGTCCATACAATGATTTGACAAGTCTACACACTTTGTGTTCTTGTCCTTTGACCTTGAACCCTTCAGGTTGTTCCATATAAATCTCCTCGTCGAGATCACCATTTAAGAATGCAGTTTTCACATCCATTTGATGTATCTGCAAATTGTATAGCGAAGCTATAGCAATTAACATCATTACTGATGTTATTATTGTGACAGGTGAATAAGTATCAAAGTAGTCAAGACCCTCTTTTTGTCTAAATCCTTTGGCTACAAGCCGAGCTTTGTACTTATAAATGGAACCATCAACTTTTAGTTTTTTCTTGAAAATCCATTTACACCCAATTGGTTTATTTCTAGGTGGAAGATCAACCAATTCCCAAGTATGGTTACTTAGGATAGAATGGATTTCATTGTCAACAGCTTCTTTCCAGAAATGAGCATCTAGAGATCACATTGCCTTTTTATATGTTTGGGGCTCACCTTCTAACATGTATGTTAGAAAATCAGGTCCGAAAGATTTTTCGATTCGAGACCTTTTACTCCTTCGAAGTTCACCTTCTTTGGTCACATCTTCATCATTTTCAGATTCTGATTCTCTAAGCCTTTTTCTGAGAAAGTTCTCCTTGATTTCTTTTTGCAGGATATATATCCTCAAAAAATTCAGCATCCCTTGATTCTAGGATTGAATTGACATGGATTTCCGCATTTTCAGATTTGTGAACCAAAAATCTATATGCGCTAATATTTTGAGCATAACCAATGAATATGCAATCCACTGTTTTAGGTCCCAACCGAGTTTGTTTCGAAGGAGGAATCGCCACCTTGGCCAAGCACCCCCACGCTTTTAGAAAATTGTAGGATGGTAACTTTCCATTCCATAATTCGTATGGAGTTTTACCTATCTTTTTGTGGGGTATTTTATTAAGAATATAATTTGCAGTTAAAACTGCCTCCCCCCACAAGTTCTGAGGTAAACCTGAACTTAAAAGCATGGCGTTAGCCATCTCCTTTAATGTCATGTTCAATCGTTCAGCAACTCCATTTTGTTGTGGAGTATAAGGTGCAGTCGTTTGGAGAATTATTCCAAAACAAGCACAAAACTCTTTGAAATTGATTGAACTATATTCTCCTCCTCTATCAGACCTAAGCACTTTAATTCGTTTATCAAGTTGGTTTTCAACTTCATTTTTATACTTGACAAACATGCTCATAGTCTCATCTTTGCTAGTTAGTAAATAAACATAGTAAAATCTAGTACAGTCATCCACAAATGTGATGAAGTACTTCTTTCCACCTCTACTTTCTACAAACTTTAAATCACATAGATCACTATGGATTAATTGTAGAGGTTCACTTGTTCTTTCAATGGATTTTAAAGGTTTCTTGGCAAACTTGGCCTCAACACAAGTCTCACACTTGTAATGGACATCCAACTCAAATCTTGGAATTAACCCCAAGTTTGCTATTCTCTTCATTGCACCATAGTTTACATGTCCTAATTTACCATGCCATAGATAAGAAGACACAACGATGTAAACTGAAGACTTTTCTTTATTAATAGTATTTGGGTACACATACTTTGAGTTTACATCAATAACAGTTACATTGGTCTTAAACAGGTCATTACACAAGTACCATTTCCCCACATACATCCCTCATTTCGAAAGTACAAATTTGTCAGATTCAAATACAACTTTGAAACCCTTCTTGACAAGTATGGGGCCAGAAATTAGGTTTTTCCGAATCTCTGGTACATGCAGCACATTCAACAAGTCGACCTCATTGCCAGATGTAAACTTCAGGATCACCTTTTCTCTTCCGGCAATCTTTGCTGATGCAGAGTTAGCCATATAAAGCTTCTCGTCTTCTTCAGCCTTCTTATAAGATGAGAACATATGTTTATCTGCACATATGTGATTTATGGCACCTGTGTCTAGCCACCAGCCATTAGTGTTCGACACCAGAGATGCTTCAGATATTACCACAGCAGACAGTCTCTCAATATTGTCATGTTCTGTCAAATTCAATTGCTGGGCTGCACCATCGTTCTTGCCTTTTTTCGAGCGCTTCTTGCAATCCTTAGCACAATGGCCAGGCTTGTTGCATATAAAACACGTCCCTTGGAATTTCTAGAACTATTCCTTCTACTTGCCTTTTCCTTGAAAAGACATCTTCCTTTTTCTATCTTGCTTGGATTTGGAAAATTCCACAACGTTGGCCTTTGGCTCAGAAGAAGGATTCGCACTCCTTTTATTGTCCTCCTCAATTCTGAGGCGCAGAATGAGATCTTCAAGGCTCATCTCCTTCCGTTTGTGCTTCAAATAATTTTTGAAGTCTAACCAGCCCGGAGGTAGTTTCTCAATCATATCCGCCACTTGGAATGATTCACTAAGTATCATTCCCTCAGCAAAGATGTCACTCAGAATTAATTGTAATTCTTGAACCTGACTCATGACAAATTTAGAATCCACCATCTTGTAGTCCAAGAATTTGGCAACCACAAATTTCTTGGTGCCAGCGTCCTCAGTTTTGTATTTCTTCTCTAAGGACTCCCATAACTGTTTAGCAGATTCAATATTACAATAAACGTTATATAGAGAATTCACTAAACAATTAAGAATATAATTTCGGCATAAGAAGTCTCCATGCTTCCAAGCCTCCAACGCACCGAGCGTCGTGACTTGCTCATTTGGACTAATTATCGGGTCACCTCCGATAAATATTTCGTCAGATTGAGCATGGTCTGATAGAAGAACATCTTCTGCTGCCACTATTTAAAGCCCACTCTGGTGAATTTCTCCGGTTTCTCATTAGTTGTAACTGGAGGTGTTGCCATCACAGTAGGCAAGGTTCGTTGAACCGTCCTTCCAAAACCAGAGCCAATTTGGCCTATACTATTTTAAAAAACAGTCCGGGGCATACCAGTCGTATGACTTGCACCCGCACCACCAAAATTGGTGTTGGCCCAAGGGCCCATAGCATTGACTGCTACAAATTCAGACCCCGAGGGTTGAACAACTTCCATAGCAACGGTCAAATCGACCATAAGAGCATCTCCTGAAACATTCGGGACATTGAAAGGCACTTGATTGTTTTCAGCCATCTCAATAATCTAACAAGAACAACAAACAATGAGTAATAATCGCCTTAAGATTGTTAGAAATTATATCCAGAGAAAACACACCGTTTGTTGTAATTAGAACATTAATGTAAAGAAAATGATAACAACTTTATAATATCATTCCTTTACAAATCTTGGAGAAGAAGAAAATAACATATCACTGAAAAATAACATAAAATTGGAGGTGAGGTACGAATAACCGAATCTCTTTAAGGCGATTAGTTCTAGGGGCGAGCACGGGTAGCGGGTAGAACCGGGAACCGGAGAACCGGAACCGGAACCTCGGTCCGGTTCCCGGTTCTTAAAGGACCGGTTCCGGTTCCCGGTTCCATTTTTCCGGGAACCGGAACCGGCGTGGAACCGGAACCGGAACCGGCCGCGGAACCGGAACCGGAACCGGTCGCGGAACCGGTTTCGGAACCGGTTAGGGTTCCAAAAGGAAACCCCCCGCTCGGCTCTCCAACTCCAAGCCTCCAGCCTCCCGTCCTCTCGTATCTTCCTCACTCGGTCCTCCGATTTCAGCCGGACGCCGCCGCCCTCAAGGCCACCGCCGCCGGACGCCGCTCGCCCTCAAGGCCACCGTCGCCGGACGCCATCGGTCCGGACTGACGCGAGCCCCCGACGTCGCTCGACGCCCGCATTCGCGACACTTGAGTCGTCGTTGCCCTCAAGACCCGACCGACGTCCCCCGCTCACTCCTCGCCGCCGCCACCGTCACCGAACGCCACTCGACGCCCGTCGCTCCGCTCGCGCGGCCACCGTCGCCGAACGCCGCTGGACGCTGGGCCCCCGACGTCGCTCGAGCCTCGACGCCCGCATTCGCGAATCGCCGAAGTCCCTCGCTCGTGACCGGCCGTTGCCCCCCGAAGACCCCGACCGACGTCCCCGCTCGTGATCCACGCCGCTTGCGCCGAAGCCCCGACGCCCGCTGCCGCAACGAACTGAAGCCACTGTTTCGCCATTCCCGTTCGGCACGGTGTTCCCTCTCTCTCTCTCTCTCTCTCTCTCTCTCTCTCTCTCTCTCTCGTGCAACCGAGCATGCGTTCGTGATTGCGCTTCGCCCGGCTCGCGCGCACCGCTTGGTGGGACCGATTGTTTCGTAATCGATTGCAAGTGGGTGTTTATCTCGATTGCCGAAGCGCTTCGGGTGCTTGCGGAATTTCTGGGTTCTACCTCCGCGGGGCTGGGTTTGCGCTTTGTAATGCAAGCTTTTTTCCTTATTGGAAGCTGAAACTCCGTTTTTGCGTTGTGGGTTCTTCTAGAAAAGAGAAATTGGTTTAGTTGGTGAAGTGTTGACGCTTTCTCTGTGAGAGTCTCGCGCATCCGGGTTGACTGCTTGGTGGGACCAATTATTTTGTAATTGATTTCAACTGGGGTGTTTATCGATTACTGAAACGCTTCGGATAGTTGCAGAAATTTCGAGGGTCTGCCTCCGCGGGGCTCGTTCGTGCTTCCCGTTCTGCGTGTAATGGAGCTTGTTGCATGACCCCTTTTGGGCTTTTTTTCCTTACTTGAAGCTGAAACTTCGTTTTGGATTGTGGGTTCTTCGGGAAAAGAGAAATTGGTTTAGTCGGTGAAGTGTTGAAGCTTTCTCTTTCTCTGCAAGAGTCGTGCGCTTCTGGGTTGAGATTAATGATGCTTCCCTTATTGAACTTTGAAATCCGAGTCTCGCATTCCATTGTTGTATTGTTTATCTGATTACCGAAATGCTTCAGGTACTTGTAGAAATTTGAGGGTCTGCCTCTGCTAGGCTGGTTTTTTATTCATTTTTAGAGTGCGTATGTTATAATTCAACTCTAAAAATGAATAATAAAAAAAAAAACTGTTGGCATTGGTATGTTTCCTAAGATGTGAGAAGTTACCGTATAGTATACGCGTACGTTATAGTTTTTTTTGGTAACACGCGCATACGTTATATTTTTTTTGGTAATGTGCGTCCACGTTATAGTTTTTTTTTATAACGTGCGCGCACGTTATAGTTTTTTTTGATAACGTGCGCGCACGCTATATTTTTTTTTTATATCGTGCGCGTACGTTATATTTTTTTTTTTTATAACGTGCGCGTACGTTATAAATTTTTTTTTGATAATGTGCGTGTACGTTATATTTTTTTTTTTTGATAATGTGCGTGTAGGTTATATTTTTTTTTTGGTAACGTGCGCGTACGTTATAATTTTTTTTTTGGTAATGTGCGCATACGTTATAGTTCAAATCTATAAATAAAAAAAAAAAAAAAAAAAGGAACGCGGAACCTGTTGGAACCCGGAACCGACCCTAACTCCGTGACGGGGTAGGTTCCGGGTTCCTCATTTTGAGGAACCCGTACGAGGGTAGGTTCCAGGGTTCCGACGGAACCGAACCGGAACCTGGAACCGCTCACCCCTAATTAGTTCCTGCCAAAAGTGCTCCGCAGATTCACGAACTATGCCTCCCAAGATACAATACCTCGAACCCATTTGGATTAGCACTATGTAAACAGGACTCTGTCGAACCGTTCAATTGAACCAGCACACTCAGAAAAATCATAATAGTAAAAAGTATTTCAAAGCCTTTGGAATCGAGTCGGAAAAACCAAAACCAAAAGACCGTAATAAAGCTCTATGCTCCCATCTATTTATAGAGATTTTTAGTTCATGTATAGAAGAGATACATGAATTAAATAGACGCATGTATCTACGAAATTCATGAATCAAGAGATACATGAATTCAAGAGATTCACAAATCCAAAGATACATGAATTCAAGAGATTCGTGAACTCAATAAATACATGAACTAAAAGATATATGAATCTAGGAATTAAATTCAATAGATACATGAACGGAAAAGCTTAAGAAATTCATGAATCTAAATGAGATACGTGAATAGAAAAGACGTATCTTAATTTATTAGCATTCGTTGATCCATTAACCATAATTATAACCATAATTATAACAGAACCTTCGGTGGATGCTTTCACTCCAGCAAACGTCTTCTCTCTACTACGAAACAGCCCCACGAGCGTTCTATTTTATGGACAGAACTCTCTCCTCAAACAAGCTATGTAGCACCGACACGCGACACGTGACACGCGATACGACACGACACGACACGTGACACGTCATTTTCTAAAAAGTAGAGAATTTCGACACGTTCCGACACGTTATATATTAAATAAATATTTTTATTTTTAATTAATTTGATTCAAATTCACAAATAAGTAAATAAATAAATAAGAACTTACAATAAATTTACACTAATAATATTAATAAATCTATTCATAAAAATTTAAAAAAACATATTCATAATTAATATGTGTGCATATTTAAAAATGTATTTTTTAATTTAACAAAAATTATTCCCCACAAACCCTTTCTGCTCATTTCTCTCTCCTCTTCTCCCACGCCACCACCCTAAAATCCTCCCCACTTCGATTTATGCGGATCTGCCCCCACACCCTCTCTCCTCATTCCTCTCTCCTCTTCTCCCACGCCACCACCCCAAAATCCCCTTCCCCATTCGATTTCTGCGGATCTCTGCCGATCTCTGCCCACTCTCTCTCCCCCCCCCTCCCCCTACGCCCCTACTTTCTCCCTGCGCCCCCATCAATCACCCCAGCCTCCTCGGTTTCTTCCCCTTCTCTCTCTCTCTCTCTCCCCCTACGCCACCACCTGCTCCCTGCGCCCCCCATCACCTACGCCTCCATCAATCGCCCCCATCCCCATCGATTTCTTCCCCTCTCTCCTCTCTTCTCTCCCGCTCCCCCTCCCTTTCCCCCCACGCCACCACCTGCTCCCCTGCGAGGCTTCTCCCCCATCAGTCCCCTCCATTCCTGTTCTTCCCCTGCTCTCTCTCCCCCCCCCCTCCCCCACGCCACAGCCAACTCCCCCGCCCCCTCGTTTCTTCCTCACGATCTTCTCAACTCTTTCGGTCGCCTCATCGCTGTCGCCTCCGGCCCTTCCTCCTTCGCAGCAGCTGCAGCCTCGCCGCCGGCCCTCCATTGCAGCCTCGCCTCAGTTTATGCGCTTCCTCTCGCTGTCGCGACCTCATCTCCGCTTCCTCGGCCTCACCTCTACCCATCATCGTCTTCTTCCACAATCCCTCTCTCGGACACGCGTGTCGAAGCGTGTCGAGAAAAGTTGACCACGTGTCGAATTTCTCGACACGCGTTGACCGCGTGTCCGAACGTGTCCGAGCGTGTCGGACACGTCGACACGTGTCGGACACGACACGGAAGCCTCAGCAACGTGTCCGTGCTTCATAGCAAACAAGCGTCCTCTTTGGCGAAGGTATCCTCCTCTGGCAAACGGTCCATATCTTCAATTCTCTCTCTCTGGTCCTTATTTTTCTCTACCATCCGATTCTCTGCCGACAAAAGAAGATGAGATCCCCCTCTCCATCTCTCTCTCCCTCCCTCTTTTTCGTTACGCTCCTCTCCCATTCGCTCATTTGCCCACCTCTCTCTCCTAATGACAGCGCATCATTCCTCCTACTCCCCTTATTGTGGTGGCGTCGTCTTTGCGCACGTCCTTAGATGTGACTGCGAAAGGAAAAGAGAAGGGTGGAGGAGGGGTTGGGGGACTGGGCCTTTGGTTCTCTCTTCTTGGGCTATTATGTTGGGGCTTAAGGAAATAAATAACAATGGGCTAAGCTTAGGGAAGGGAAGGCTGAATTGCAGAAAAATGGGTCGGACATGCCAGCCAACAAAATTTTATTCCTCATTTTTTCTCTTTTTTTAATTCATTTTTTGTATTTTATTATTATTATTTTACTTTTTTTGCTTTTTATCTTTTATCCTTCTTTTTTTTATATATTGTTTAATTTTTGTAAAATAAAATGGATACCTAAAAAGTCAATCAAAATTTTGGTGTCAATAGTTAGTGGTTATTAAAGATGATGATTTACTACAATCGTTCAATTAATAATATAGATAAAACCTTAATAAAGACTGAAACTTGTAACATATAGGTTCCAAGTTCCAAAATATACATGATAGGTTCAAAGTTCCAAAAAAATAAGAAACTTACTCTAGTGGGTAGGTTCAAGTAAAATCTGTACGAAATCTAGAACCGCTCACCCTCAGAATAGTTACCACACAACTACTATAAAAACCACCAACCATCTACTAGAAACACCCTAAAAAGAAAATCAAACAAATTTATCATCTTTCAATTATCTTTACTCCCTGCACAATATTTGTATTTCCTAGATCCACATTGTTGAAAGGATTTATTAATGTAAAAAAAAAAAAGATTAATTAACAAGTATATATGGGAAAAATTAAAATAGAACGATGTCATCAGTTCATGAAAAGAAATAATCAATCGAAATTTACAGTGATTCTTTTAAATGCTTTATTGATTAATCATTTTTCATTAATGACCATTTGAAAATACACAATGAGTCTTCAATTTTTGTTATTCACATTTTTGGAGATAATTTTCTTTTTTAATAAATTGTGTCTTTTTCCTTGAACTATCTCATCAACATTTTCCATTTTTTCATATTTCACAGAAATTAAGGATAAGGGAGACTTCAATCATATAATGATATGAAAAGACAGATTTACCCCTAAAAAGTCATGTGTAATTTTCTATTACTATATTACGTGCATAGAAGAGATTACGTACAAAGCAAAGTGAATAAGTGAAATAACGAAATACTTTTGGACTGAAATTAGAATACCAAAATTTATTATTGAAATGAATTTAGTAAGTGGAGGGATTTTGATCACATCGTGTGAATTTTGATATTTTAAAGACGCCAAGTAGTAGTTATTACAATAATCTTTCACTTTATATAAATAAGTTAATTTCATCAAAAGTCTTGTGTTCTTATTAATGTAAATTTTAAATTGTAAATAATCTTACCAAGAGATAAAATGTCCTTATCTGATAGTTATCACAAAAAAAGTAATTTCTTTACATTTGTAAGTAAAGAGAAATAAATAAATAATAAAACGAAATGCGGATTGGAAAAGGAGAGTGGTCCTTTGAAGAACACAAAAAGCACATTTTGAAGAAAAGTTTGACACAGAAATTTGGAAATTTTTCTCCTCGCCTCTTAATACGCAAGTGAATTATTTTTAAAGCCGTATAATGTGCAATATTATTATTTTTGCCTTCCGGTAAGTAGGTAATTTATGTGACTTTTACTACTTTTGGCTATGTTGGGTAATGGCCAGAAAACTATCACAACGGACACTATATGACATTTGAATATAAATTTCAAACTTTGGATCCCTTCTTCGCCCTCCTCAAGTATTTAACATTTCTTCAATAACTTAGCTTTCGTCACATTCTTTATTGCACTAATCCTTGTATCCAGCACTTATTCTCCTTTTTGTACCACTTAGTATAAGAACAATACGTTCTTCTCTTAATAAAAGGGAAAAGAAAAACAGATATAATTCAAATAAAATGTAGAAAGGCTAGTCCTGCCTGCTTTCTTTGATGAAAGCCCATAGAAGGCCCGAGGCACAACAAGCCTGCCCATCATCAAAGAAGGCCCAGGTCCATTCAAAAAGGCACATCACTTCCACTACAACCATAGTCATAGGGACACTTTTTATATTGTCTTCCTTAAGTCCAGAGCACAAGCTCAAAGCCCTAAAAAGCCCATAGAATCCACCGCAAATCTCAAAGTTTTGGCCTGTGTATGTGGCCCTAACTCAGAGCAGCTTATATGTACTTAATAATTTCCGTATGAGTAATTTCCCACAAAGTTTCGGCCTATGTATGTGACCCTAACTCAAAGCAGCTTATATATACTTGTTGATTTACGTATGAGCAATTTCCAGCTCCTAAGCAAGAAATCCCTTTTTGCCCCAACCTGCTATGCCAATTCTTCTTTTTCATTTGCGATATTGTCCATCTTATGTAAAAAGTCAAATCCATGTACATCATTAATCACATGACTTAAGGCGAATGGTCAATCCCAGGTATTATCCATATATGAAATCATTTACCCTTTGATCTCCTATACTAAAGGTAAAGGAGTGAAATATATCTAAAACAAGGTAAGATGGCACAATTTATAAATTTTAATTTAATATGCAATGTCATACTTAAATTTTTAATTTGTTCTATTGTTGAAGAAGTAACCATCATTTCTTTTTGTTGATTTAGGAAATGAATTGAAATGAAAAAAATATTCGAAAATTCAGGTAATAGTCCAATTACATAATTTTTTTTTATGAAAAGTTGAGTAAATTGAACGAATTGAAAATTTATAAACTAAATTGAACATTAACGAATAGTTCACGGATCACATTAAATAAATTAAAAGTTCAATAATGACATTATACTTTGGACAAAAGTCTTTATTTCCTAATAAGTTCTTTGTATAATGGGAAAACATATTAAACACACGTCAACGGATATCTATCTCGAAAGGAAAAGGAATAAGGCCCACGCACACATAGATAGACAGTCTCTTTAACTTGGCACAAAAAGGCAACTTTACGATGGACTTTGAAATGAAATACGAATGCAAATGAAAGGTGACGATCAACATTCTCTTATTTTAGGCTGACCTAGGTAGGTTGGATGAGAGTAGGCATAACGCCTACCATATCGAGTGAAATGGATCGTGTGCGCTGTCCCATCAATGCTCCACGCATGCACGTAGACCTTGAGCTTGATAATGACTACTCTTTTCCGTTTCTTTGGCCAAGGGATTCAATAGAAGCTTGGAATGTGTGGAACAGGTCTATGAATTTAGTTCAACTGTTTTGCGGCATAATTAACTTTTATTACTAATTTTATCATTAATGAGTCAGTAGTATGAACGGTGTGTGAACTTGCTTCTCTAGTGAAAGTATCCAAAAGTTTTTATTTGTGCGGGGGTTATATCTAACATAAGATAATTTTGGCTATCGTACTTGGCATGTCTCGGACATCATCTAAGCTGGTGAAGATAGCGACATGTGGATGGTCAATGTTTTTTTTTGGTAGAAGGTAAGAGATATATTAACTTTAAACCAAAAAAGCTATACAAATTTATACAAAGAAAACTCTAAGACCAAAACTTCAGACTCACAAAGACAAACAAGTCAAAGTGAGTGGAAGGGTATCAAGGAAAAAGAGGGGGGGTGGGGAATCAATGTTTATAAACATTAGATCAAAAAATCATGTTGGTCAAAATGAATAACCGGTTTCGTGTTAGTGTACTCAATTTTGTTAGAGATATTTAGGATTTCATAAAGATATTAAAGATATTTATCTTTGATTTTTCATATCTTGGGTGGTAATGTGTATATTTAGGAAATTCACTATATTTGCCTTTGATTATGCATATCTTTAATTGATATATTACCTACAGGTTTATATGCTCTTTACCATAAAAGATTGAAATAAAAAATAAACATAAGTTTCAAATTTTTCTCTTCCACATATTATTTTGTTATCTTGGTATCAGAGCTAGTTAATCTTGCAATACACCTTGTACTCTCGCGTGCGGTGCACACCTAAGTGCACATCCGAAGCTAATCTCATGTGTCATCATTTTTTTTTTTTTCCGAATCAATCCTAATATATTCCAATCAACATCAATTTCAACATCATCCGATAGCCAATGTCGGCTTGTTCTATTATCACACATTCTGCAAAGTCATGTTAACTGAGGAAGCGCCATTAATCTATTTTGTAATGATGCTAGGTCCACAGCTTTAGATGTTGTTTGAGACTCTTCCACTACTCGTTTTGGAAAATAGACACCACCATCAGACTTACCAATCTCAAACAACCCAGAAACTTCATCAAGGACAATCTCATGTGCAACGACATATTGCCTGCCCAACAGATATCGACCGATTCCTTTTTCAGCACACTGAACCAGCAATTCACCTAGGCATTTTTAGGAGTTTTTATCCAAACTTAAGCTGACTTGTGATTGCTTTCAATTTTGTATATTGGTTAACGTGAGGGTCTGAAACGATTTATATTAGACATCGATAGACCAACAACCCATTTAAAAGGCGTGAAAGGAGAAATGTAGAGAATCAAATGCAGGCTGTCTGCTTGGTTATATGTTAACCAAGTTTAAAATCATATTAGACATTGCACTAGAAAAGTCGAAATGATCAAAGAATATCCTAAGGCATCTATCTTCCCATTTAACCGTCTGATAGACAAAATACACACGGCTAAAAATGGGTACACTCCAAAACCTCAATAATTGACTAGAGGACCATTTTCAAAGTGTAGCTAGTGCCTTGTTTCTTTTCCCCCTCCTCCATTGAGCTGTTTCCACTAGCACCTGAATTATCGCATTCCACGATCCTATCCATGAAAATGTCTGCTTCAACCTTCGATATAACAAAATACACACGCAAAGACAAGCAACAATTTACTCTTGAAAAACCAATTATTTTTCAATGCTATATACATATATATATATATATATATATATATATATATATATATATTTATATATTTCTATTCAGTAATTTGTCCACTAGCTGTTTCATTTTATTTTCAGTGGGAAAAGAATCGTTTTAGTGGGCCCATTCCTCGATTGACGCCCTTTCCTTCGAGGCCTCTTGATGATCTATTGAGACAAATTAAGGCCATACGATTGTTAAACATCTGAAATAAAGTCCAGTTATCTTTATTTATGATACAAGTGAGTGAAATATTCACACTTTTGGATTGACCCAAGATCCATATAATTTTTAAACAAAAAATAAAATTATTAGTAATTTAATTATATTGCCTGACATTATTTATGAATGTCGTCTTTTAATTCCCTTTCTAGGTTTTTTCCATCTACTTGCTTCGAAAAGCAAATATAGAGCTATATGATGTATGAAAATGTGATGTATCAACTGCTCCAACACTATATTTCATGTGTTTTCAGAGTGAATCGGAACAGTTCGAGCGTGGGGCTAATTGTAAAGGCTGAGAAACTCATTAAAAGATGAAAATAAATCATATTTTTATAATTCGAAACATAGTAATACCATAAATAATGGGTTTTGTAGGACCTACAATAGTAAGTTAAAACGCGCCAAGGGGAACGACAGTAATTGTCCTTGCTTGCCTTCCATGGCTCCGTGACCATATACGACAAGCTATGATGGGAGATTGGTCCTTCGAAGGAAATGAAAAGCACTTTTTCGATTAAAATTTGAAATAGAAGTTTGAAATCTTCTTCCTCTCCTCTTCAAACGAGAGTGAATTATTTTCATGGACATAGGATTCCCATTACTTCTCCTTTTATTTTCGAAGAAATTGGATAATTGATGGGACTTTTACTTCGGCTCTCCTTGGAGATGGCCCAACAACTATCGTAAAGGACATTTTTCTTTCTATATTACAGTACAATGTAAGTTTCAACACTGGTTCTAACCCTTCCCATATTGGCCAATATTTTCTTGTAATACAAACTCAAAAGGCTCGACTACCTTGAAGGCTCATAAAACACTGCCCCACAAGGCTCACGATTAAGTTAAGTTTAAACCTTTGGCATGTGCAAATGGCCCCGATCTAAAGCAATTCGGATGCACTTGACGGACTCGAACAAACAAACTCTAGTTTTTAAGCTGGAAATCCATTGATATCTCAACTCATCACACCTATCTTCTCTTTCTTATGACAAGAAAGTCCATCACATGAATTATGTGATCCGCATACAACATTAATCACGTGAATCAAATAAGACATATGGTTAAACCTGGATATGATTCAAATTTGAGATTGCTTACACTTTAATATCCCCTTCTAAAAAAGTGAAATGTCTTCAAACCAATGGCTTCTTGACTAAGTTATTGTTTACATGATGAAAGATCATCAGCAACAAATATCAACTGAAAACACGCACGAACGTGTGCACACACGGACGGGCAATTTCTTTAAATTGGAGTAGCAAAACAATCGTGCAATGAAGGTAGAGATGAAATACGAAAACAAAATGAAAGGTGATATTGAAAATTCTCTTATCTTAGGCTGACCTAGATATGTTAGATGAGAGTAGGCACAACTCCTACCATATTGAACAAGAAGAATCGCGTGCATTATCCATGCTACACGCATGGACGTAGACCTTGAGTTTGGTCATGGCTAATCTCTTTGTTTATTTAGCTAGGAGAATCGCTGGAAGCTTGGAATATGGGGGACTGGTCTATGTGTTTAGTTATGACTGTTTACTGGCATAACCAAGTTTTATTATACTATGTGATCATTGATTAGTTAGCTGTATGATCAGTCAATTGCGTGTGAACTCGCTCCTCTAGTCTTTAAGTCCAAAAGTTTTTATTTGTTCTGGTTATATTTGACATTTTTTATGATTTGTATGCACAACGCGTTGTGGAGATTATCTAGTTGGTGAAGATGGCGACTTGTAAAATGCTGATAGCTTGTAAACATTTATGGGATACAATGTGATTACTTTGGATTTTGCATCTTGTTTAAGATGAGTGCCCTAAGCTATTATTTCAGCAATAGATAGAATAACCCATTCAAAAGTGTCGAAAAAGAATATAGAGAATCAAATGCGGGATGCGCACATGATTCTAGGTAACAATTATGTGTTGCTTCAGAAGCTAAAATCATCCCCCATAGAGATTGCATGATTGGTTGGAGAGTCGAGTAATTTCTAGTTCAACAATTGAAGGTCACCTATTCAAATCTCACCAATTGCGTACAAACAGTTCTGAGTCAAAACTGCCTATATGAAAGAAAAACTTGGACAAACCTAGGAAACGTAAATTAAACTAATTCATGAGACTCGTAGGGTATTTCATGAGCCTTCAAGGACTCAAGATTTCCACTGTATCCCATCCTTAGTACAAAGGAAAAGCTAAAAAAAAAAAATTGGTCAGATAATAATATAAGACATTTATTTTCCTATTTAACCATGCACTCGAAATGCATATGCAATAGACAATATATATATAGCTAAAAATGGGGACATTCTAAAAACTCAATAATTGACCAGAGGACCATTTTCAAAGTCTGCTAGTCCTTGTCTTGTTTCTTCCTCCTCCATTGAGTTGTCTTGTTACCACTAGCACCCAAATTATCACATTCCAAGAACGTGTCTACTTCAATCTTCAATAAAACAAAATACAGACCCGATATATATATATATTTCATTTAATGATTTATCGACTAGCTATGGGTGAGTTCATTTGACGGAAAATGAGTGATTTAAAAAATATTTTTCGAAAAAATTATTGCTTATGTCATTTAGAAAAATTAGTCAACGAAAAATATTTTTATCATCAATAACAATCTATGCCTCACTATTTTCTCCACAAAACAAACGCACTCATAGAAAAAAAGTCTTTCTAGTTAATCTTTAAAAAATAAATTAAGGTTTAATAATATTGCTCGATATTATCTATGAATACCGAAGGGCTGTGCATTGGGATAGCATACCTGCCTCGAAATCCATTGAACTTCCTCGTAATCAACTCAAAAAGCTAGTAAAACAGTAGACAATAATACCGAGGACTAGCTAGTAAAAAACCTTTCGGTCAAAAACAGCAAAATAGTAAGAGAGCGGTTGAATTCAAAAAGCGGTCTTAACATGTCGAGCCAAGCCCAGACGAAACCAAAATTGATCCATCGGACCAATTCTATCCTAATCGGGTCAGGCTACCTCGTCGGGCCCAAAACAGCAATGGCCCGATAAAAAAAAAAAAAAAAAAACTGCTGCTTCCCTTCAGGACAGGCCATAATTTCTAGAAATTAAGAAATTCAAAATGCTTAATTCGAGATTAATTTATCAAAGGGCCAAATGAGGAATCTTCCACCGATTACAGATAACGCCTTCAATTAATGGACACACACATGTCAACATCATTAGCTTCGCACCCGCACCCTATACTCCCATTAGTAAACTCGGGAACTTTAAAGCCAAAAATAGTTAAAAACTACAGTATTGATTAAGTAATTTAATTAATTAATTAACCAAGTTTGTCGACCTACTTACAACTGTTCTGGATTGCCACGGTTCTGACAATGACAATCTAGAATAGCAGTAATACTTCAACAGAAAAATTAAAAGATAACCGACGCGAAGTTCTTTTGTTCCTTTTTAATTAGCTATGCACGAGTACAAGATGATGAGCTAGATAATATAATCAAGAGAGAGAGAAAATGAAATGGCAAATTAGTCAATAAGCATGACGTTGTTTAAATTGTTCCAGTTCGCCACTGTCCAGATAAATTGTCACAAGAAAATTAATTAATTAAACAAGAAAGAGACAGAAATTGAGAAATGGTAATTAGTTGAACCGAAGTGGAGGGAATCAAAATTGGCATTACTCGAGTAATTGATCTTCGATTGGCTGCATCGACACTCAACATAAGCAAACTTAATTATGCATGGAAAATTATTTCTAAAAAAAGAGTTCGGTGAATCTTTATCAACCTAGAAATTGATATTTAACTGTCTCATGACATCTGAGTACATATAATGCAAACTTACATGAAATAATAATAATAAAAAATGACACGATATTTGTTACGGTACCTCTTAAAATTATTTACAACACAAATTACAAGGTGGGTATTCCGAATCGATTTATAAGCCAATAATACGGACTTTTATTGGGTGTTCAAACAGACTCGATACCTTAAATAATTACTCATATTTTAATTTTAGTAAATCACTTTGTAAATAATTTACGAATATCTCTGATATTGGTTTTTTTTTTTTTTTTTTTTTGGGAAAGGTCTCTGATATTGGTATTTATTGATACTTGGGAGATATTTCCAGAATCTACAGATTTTCAAGCCCAAGTGGTCCCGGTCCGGACATTACCATTAAATCTGACCTTTTGCAGGCATTTTTATGGCAACGGCGCGAATCGCGTGAACTCCCCCTGCTCAGTCCAGACGAAAACTGGAACTGTAAGTTAAAGAGCCTGGGACATAGAAATCTTGTCGTTTTAAGGATGTTCTAGAATACCCTTTTTGTAACTTCCTAGTAGAGCATCAGCTGCCATTGTCGATCCTGCTTCTCGATCTGGTTAACCCTAACTTTGCACCGGGAGTCATTCCTAGGAAGAAGGAGAAATGTGATTCTCGTGGTGCCGAGGGCCTTTTCCCTCATGAAATTCGAGTTAAAAGCGATAGAAAAGAATCGATCGTGTTTCTAATGGTGCATAGAGTATCTTTCTAGAGACTTCGAGAGAGAAATGGATAGAATGTATGGCGTGATTTACGTGATTTAATAACAGTTGTAAAGGGTGTCCATGAGTTACGAGGTGCGTCGAATCCCTCTATATAAAAGTCTTTGGAGCACTACAAAGTGACTGCAAATATTTATTAAAATAAAAAAAGTGAACACGCCGTAGTCCTACTTGACCATTGTTAATAACACACGATATAAGGAAAAGTACTAAATCTTGCATATGGAGTGCAATCAAATTTTGAACCTTCAAACTAGTTTAGTTAAGTCCTAAACCTTCTTCAAAATGTGTAAATAAGTTCTTTCGATAAACAATACCTGATATTCCCCACATGCCACTCAAAGAAGTACTTATATGACTTTTTCAAATTGTACTTTTCGACATAATTTTAGAATGGGTTAATACCCTGAAAAACCTCAAACTGGTACACTTATAACAAATTTACCTCAAACTATTTTTTTGATCACCAAAAACGCCAAACTGATACACCTGTGACAAATTTACCATGACTGACCATAAAAAACCCTAAACCAGTACATTTATAACAAATTTACCCCAAACTAATTTATTCGACCGCAAAAAACCCCAAATTTATGACAAATATACCATCCGCTAAATTGAATTAATACCACAAAAAAATCACAAAAATTGTAAATTGTGATAAACAGAGCGTAAAATTCCAAATTAGTATACCAATTAATTGTCACGTGTCATTTAACTTAATAATTTGACGGTAAAATTTAATAAAACTAACGGAGGGTAAATTTGTCACAAGTGTACCAGTTTTTGGTAAATTTGTCAAATGTATACCAGTTTGGGGTTTTTCAGGGTATTAATCATTTTAGAATTAATTGTACTTTTCGATAAAGGCTGAGGACTTAATTGAATCTATCGAATTTAACTGCACTTTTTGGTAAAGATATAGGACTCAATTGAATCAATAGAAATGTTTATCACTCAATTGTATCCCATAAAATAATGATTCAAATCTGCAGTGCAATTTTTCCCACGGTTAGATGCCAATTAGATTCGAGGTTCCTCTTAATATCTTTTAAGTTTCAACCATCTGCTAATTTCCTTATTTTCAATTAAAGGGGTTGATGTACATCAGCACTTCCCATGTGCACATACACGATGTAGAATAAAAATATATTGATAGGAATATTGAATTAGTAGCTATATATAATAAGGCACTGAGATTTTGTAGTTAACGACTAGGGTAAACCATGGTCATTTAATCTATCTTATTAGATGAAAGTAGGCACAACGCCCACCTTATTTATGAATGTTAATATTGAGGGCACTGAATCTATAATTTTTATAATATTTCTGGCACAACAATTTCAATAAAGTCATAGCTAGGAATATTGGAATCCAGTCCAACGAGTTTGGTAATTGTTCAACACACCCCTTTTTTTAAAAAAAATTGAAAATTTGAGAACAGGTCCACGTGAATTAGGGAAATTGTTTATCCAAGGTCTCTCTACCTGAAACGTATAAATGTAATGTGTAGGAGGATTTTAGGTTATCGTGAACATGCATGGTTTAATTAATTAATTTATGTGATTTAGAAACATTGCTAGCCTAGGAATATTGAAATCAGTCAAATTGCGGTGTCGTATAATAATGCGGGGACAGGTTGTGCAGCAGCACGATTTAAAATTGCACGTGACCTCACCTATAGGGAGCGAGAACAATTGCTGACGTCAACAAAGGAAGGAGGGGGGTTAGGGTTAGGGCTTCAATTTCGATTTCGAGTTCAATTTGTCGGGGTGTTCCCTCTAAATCTAAGGACATTTTTGTCTTTTCAAGATAACAAAGTACTAATTTTTGGGGATCTCTGTCCGCATTTTAGTGTGTTGTTCATAAATTTTATGATGTTATAAGAAGGAGTGAGGTGAAAAGTATATTGTAAAATGTTATTTTTTTTATATACCGAGGATCTAGCCTAACTCACCTTACAGGAGCATAGCATTGACTATACATCAGGGGAGACTGGCCCAACAATCTACCGTCGGGGCCCCCCACTTAAATCATGGAGCATACCTGGGGGTCGAACTCCTAACCTCTTGGTTCAAGGGGGAACGCCCCATCAACGTAGCCATGTGTGGGTAGGTTTTATTGTAAAATGTTCACATGGCGTGAAAATGAAAACACAACTTGTCATATCAAAATCCATATGAACATATATCATAATGATGTTTTCTCCGAGTGTTGCCTTTAATTATGCGACCTAAGATCTTGATTTGGACTCTCTTTATTGTGACTTGTAAGAAAAGGTTTTTACACTTTGTTCACAAAAATAGCCATATAAATATACTTTCATTTCTTTCCCAATCCTTCTCCTCTTTTCATTCTTTCACGCTTTGGTTGTAATGCATTTGTATCCAAGAAATACTTTTCATTTCAGCATAATAAAACAACTTTCACTTTTTGATTTCTAGTTCAGTTCTTATCCAAAAATCTAGAACCTAATTGAATAGCATCAATTTCGGTTTTTTGGAAATCGAGAACCAAACCGATGACTGTGGGAACCTAGAACCGAACCAATTCCTATGGCAAGTTTAGTTTAGTTCTTGATTTTACTCTGAACCCATGCTCATGGTATAATTTTGCATGTACCTTTCCCGCCTAATAACACGTCAAAATAATGTTTTTTTTTCATGCTAAAATGGTTTGTGGTCCATTTTGACTATCCTTTTGCATGATAATCTGTGGATGAACATTGAGATAGGAGTCAGTGTGTGCACGAGCGATTGTGCCCTAGAGAGAGAGAGAGAGATGTGTTACATGAATGAACCATGATGAATTGTCTCTATGGCATTGAAGACAAGCCAATATTTATGAACAGCTCATCGATGGATGGCCCCTTTGCACAAACATTATTGATAGAGAGCGATTTCTTTCAAGTTGATGAGTAGTTTGTTTTTATATCCTTTTCCTCCATGATTGAATTTGGATGGCCCCATGAGACCATCGAGTCCCATAGATTCTCTCTATCTTTTCCTTTATATTGTTGACCTTTTATATATGATTCTCTGGTTATTCACCTGAAATTGCCCCTCGATTTAAGGATGCAGGAAGTGAAAGAGGAGTGTTGGAAATAATGCAAAAGGCGCCATGATCGCTTCTCTCCACCAGCTTGCATTATAAATGCCGGTGATGGCTGCTCATTCTCTTGTGTCGAATCCTTATCATGAAGCCATTCTTCATCATTATCTAAATTGATTAGGAACGCAAGGACACGCCATTACTTGCTGCTTTTTTTTCCTTTCTTTTTGAACTTTTTGGACATCAACCGGATCGCTACTCTTTATGAGCTCTATCGGGGAAGTTTC
Organism: Eucalyptus brandiana; assembly: GCA_014182725.1. Taxonomy (NCBI): domain Eukaryota; kingdom Viridiplantae; phylum Streptophyta; class Magnoliopsida; order Myrtales; family Myrtaceae; genus Eucalyptus; species Eucalyptus brandiana. Next base: position 34,803,326 of record CM024672.1, on the reverse strand, counting down.
GCAATTGCTACGAACTAGTCGAGTTTGAACTCGTGAAGAGGTCATTACTCTACGCTACATGGCCGCCGCCGGAATTCGTGGGGGGTTAGAGATCTAGCCATTTACCAGTGCGAGGAAAGAGCCGGCAATTCTCTATCGGACCATCACAATTAAATAAGCTCAAGTTTGTCCGACATGACAAAAATCTTGTATGGTTTAAATGTTTATTCCGTTTAGCCATGACTAACCCGGCATAATACAAATTGCCAACCTTAGCGAGAAACACACTATTCCCCTAACCAAGTTCGAAACAATGACCTTGCGTGTGGAAATATTAGTCCATGTCCCTAGGCCACCACATTCCGTGATAAAAGAATTTTAAGTTAATAAATGAAAACATGACTTGATATTCAAAGAATTCTTTTATTCCAAAAAACACAAGTTAAACAATTGTAATTGTCATGGTAAAATTTGGTAGGATAATTGCCAATTGATAAAAAATTTTAAACCTATGAAATCATGATTTAATATTTAAATATTGGGACCCTCTTTCAAATGAATTGTCCAAGGTCGAACCCTACAAATGGACAACTAGAGGGGCAAAGGGGGCATATAAAGATTTGAACACAAGTCATCTCACAACCATTATGTATAAATTTTGTGAGAAGTGAGAACACTATAATTTATCTAAATAATTATATTATTGGATAAAAACATCATTTCTCGTTTGCATGTTGTAATACTCTCCCTAAACAGACTTCAAAGACTAAAATATAGAAAGAAAATGATAGGGAAGATTGTATTAACAATTCCAAATGTTTCACCCAATATAATTTTTTTTTTTTTTTTTTTGATATCCAGGATTCGGCCTGGCACACCTTACGGGTGCTCACGACCACCGCCAGCCGGACAGGCCCAACAGAGACCACCAGCTATACTTGGGGGAAGGCTAACACATGACCACAACACCATGGCTCTCCACTTAAGACATTTTAGTAACGAGAGGATTCAAACTTTTGACCTCAGCGTTGAAGGAGAGAACTAATGCCAACGCAGCTGCCTATAGTTGGGTTTCACCCAACATACAATTGAGTCCTAAATGTTTAGAAAATGTGCAATCAAGTGCTTTTTTTTTTTTTTTTTTTGGTAAGCATAAGGTACAAAACTGAGAAAATTAACATCTAAAGTCTACAATCCCGACTTTATCATAAGAAAAATATATGATAATTCTCTAAGAGGTTACAAGTAAAATGTAGTATCTAATCGCTTCGTTATGCCAATATTAACAAGCATATTGAGAAATCAATTGTCTTCTCGAAAAATATAATGTATTGTGAACTCAACATGAGAGCTAATTTTTTTAATAAAATGCAATCAAATCTTCCAAGCGACCATCTCAGAATTTCCTAATGCGGCATGCCAAAATATTTTGATGAGTGGCGTCATATAAAAATAAAAAAAAATTGATTATGTAGCATAGATAATGCTAATGTGAAATTTTTAGATTTTGTGATATAAGTGATGTTGATGTGGTGTCGCATAAAAAAAAATATGAATTTTGAAGAAATACTAGAAAGCCAACAAAAAAAAAAAAAAAATCAGCCAAATTTCTTTAGATAAAAAAAGCAACCCAAGAAGAGACAAAATGGACTGTCTAGGGAGGGGGCGTTTGAGCCCTCGGGCGACGGTGGCTCTACTTCCGCAACGAGAGGGTCAGCCAACCCTCAGGCGATGATGGCTACCGGTGAAGCGGCCATATCATTGCCATTTATGCTAAAAAAGTTTTAAAAAATGTTACATTTGATTCTCTATGCGATATCTCAGCAAAATTGTCCGGATCGTAGGCGAAATAACTTAATTACATTGGATTTAAAATTTTATGAGTTAATTACACTTTATCAAATGCCCTAATCATTGAATGTATGTTAAATTTTAAAAATTATTTGTGCAATTTTTTCAAAAATATTATTACACTCAATTCACATATCTCCAGATTTTATTTCGAATCAAATAGATTCGGTCGCTTTTCCTCGGAAATTCCGGATTTTGGGAGGGAGCGATGATGTGATGGATTGATCTCTTTTAACTAAAAAGGGATGAATTGTTGTCTCCGCAATACCCATTCTTGTTAATGAAATGGCCAAATCGCAGTTAAACGTAATCAAAGTCGAGTACTTTTTACAGTCTACGATCATGTCAAGATATTGTCACTTCATAGTCATTGTTTTCCAATTTTTTCTTTCCTCTATTCCTATTAGAACGTGATTTAATTTTTATTAACATTAATATCACAAAAAATCTCAAATTAATATACCTAACTCATTTTTTTATCATAAAAAATTTCAAACTAGCACACTTATGATAAATTTATCCAAAATTAATTTTTTGACCATCAAGAGCCCCAAATTAGTATATTTAAAAAAAATTACCTTTCGTTAAATTTTTAATTGGATTAATATCATAAAAATCACAAACTTATACATCTTTGATAAATGGAGAGTAAAATTCTAAATTCGCACATCCATCAATTATCACATGTCATCAAACTTAGTAATTTGATGGTGAAATTTAATGGAAACCAATGGAGAATAAATTTATCACTAAAGTACTAGTTTGAGATTTTTCGTGATATTAACCCTTTTTATTATAAGTCTTCAACCAAAAGCTATAAAATATATTAAATTATACATATGGTAACATATTCAAAATTCTGTCAATGTTGACATGGCATGAAAACATCTTTGTTATAAAATCATCTAATGAAATATTGTCATAGGATAAATGTGCCATATAAGTATTAGTTTTTAATTTTTATATCACAAAAAAAATTAGAATAAATATATCACGGTGAGTATAATTTTGGGTTTTTATTGTTATAAGAAAAAGGTAATGTCAGCGTAATTTGAGATATTTTGTGGCTTTTTTCCAAAGTTTTTTTTTTTATTGTTTAGTTGAATTGCATCTAGGCCTTTATCAATTACCTTTGACTTTCGCCTACAACTTCTTCTCTAAATTTTCAAATAAAAAATATTATTTAGTTTTTGAAAAATCATGAAATCCAATTATTTTTCACAATATACATAATCTCATGCCGATTTGTTTTTGACGAACGTGTATGCATTTTCCCTAGAATCGAGAAAATATATTACTACATTAATAGAGACCACAATTAACCTTTTGGGAAATTATTTTGGAATTGAATAGTACAAGGCTTGGTCAACTAGAAAATAAAAAATTACCAGCGCTACGTTTGTTTTGCCAAAAATATAATATTTTTTTAAAATACTTTTTGAGAAATCATTTTTTAAAAATAATAATGCTTTTCAATATTTGAATGAGGTCTAAAAATAAGCCACCATTGGTAAGGAAAATCTCATTTCATGTTACTAAATAAATATATATCATTCAAGCACCGATAACTTCAGCATGAACAAAGGTGTGTTCCGTTTAGCTTTTCCAAGGGGCTTTCAGCCTCCAAAGTTTTTTTTTTTTTTTTTTTTTTTTTTTTTTTATGACCTTGGAACTCTCGAGGCCTAAAGTGGCGGCGTGGCGGCGGCGAAACTGGCAGGAATGGTCTTAGCCTAAGACCTACCACTAGGGTGCCACACTTAAGAATTCCTAACGACAGCGCTAAGATTCGAACTGCCCCCTCCCAAATGAGGGTGAGAGCGCGAAGCCAGCACTGCCACTGCGGGCGGTGGTTCAACCTCCAAAGTTCCCGGAGAAATACTAGAGCATTTAGCAAACTTGTCCAATAAGTTTTCAGTTAAATACCAGCCTTAAGAAATATGAAAGTCCAATACTAATAGAGACTACTTTTGGGCTTTCAATATTTGGTCAACTGCTGAAACTACTTTTTTATTTTAAAACTATTATCATAATTTTTTCACTTTTTCGATTTTACCTCTCATTATTCCAAAACTATTCTCACCTCTAGGAGTTTAATATTCTTTAATAGAAAAGAAAAATGAAATCTAAAACCCCTTTATAAAAAAAGATTTGTTAAACACTTTTTATGTCAAAATAATTTTATAATTTTTTTTACCAAATGTAATTTGTAATTTTCCAAATATATATGTTTACGCAGCCTAAGTAGAGAACTCAGCACTGGTTCCCGCGCCCGACCTCAATGGATCCGGACACGGTCGCTAAGGTGCATCGCTAGGTCTTTTCGCTCTTTTTGGCTTTGCTTTCTATTTGTGTTGTTGCGTCACTAGGTCCACCGTCCACTGCTAGCCCCCAAAGTCTTTACGTTCATTTTATTCGATCTTGGACAACGCCTTTAGCGGAGGAAAATAAAGACAAAGAAGAGGCGTCCATCAGTCACACCAATGACAGTAAGTCGAGCCATCTAGTGTCATTTTCATCGCCTACTTAGACTTAAAAAATAAGACAAATTTCAAAAGTTAAAAAAGGCGTTTAGACACGTGTCCAGAAGATTTGACAGCACAATGACTAATATGTCATGTGAACATATGTCAAGAGAATCTAAGTCCACGATGTGGCTACAATTTAATAAATTAGGACCATCCTTGCAGTAAAAGAAATCATTCGCGAGCAATTATTGTGAATTATTACTGGACCTAAATTGGTTTTTTTTATTTAATAAATTTTCATTTGTGGGTTCTTTTATTAACGGTGAGTTTAATTGAAAAAGATATCACGCTTAGGTTGCAAGAGATACCCTGTGCATGGGCCCACTTTTCAACCAAAATGACACACGTTACATCATTTTCAAAAACACTTGTACCATGAAAAGTCCAAATTTCATGAATATAAAGTGTTATACTTATAATATATTTATATTTCGTTAGTTTTTATTAAATTTTATCATTAAATTGCTAAGTTGAATTACATGTGATAATTGACGAGTATACCGATTGAGAATTTTTACTTCTCATTTGTTATAGATATATTAATTTACGGTTATTGTAATATTACAAATAAACGGAGAATAACTTTGTCACAATTTTTTTTATAAATTTGGGCTTTTTTTCTTGTCAAAAAATTTGACTAAATTTATCATAAATTTGCTAATTTAAGATTTCATAGTATTAATCCTTTCCAAAATTATGCCAATTTGAGCTTCCTTTTCCACCTTGACTTATTCTGGCTTTGTTACCTTGTTTTTTGTCTTTGTTTTGGTCTCTTGCTTCTTTTAGGGGGTCTTTTTTTTACATCGGCTCCCTTCCACTTACTCTGACCTGTTGTCACTTTAAGTGAAAGCTTTTGGCGCCAATCTTATGTACGTTGGTTTATAGCTACTTATATATTTTTACATTTACCAAAAAAAAAAATCCTTTCCAAAATTAGATCTTCCAATCAAAGCAAGAGCCCTGAATTGCCTCTTCTAATTTGGTAAGAAAATTAAGCAAGTCTTCAAGTGGAGATCCAATCAATCAGTCAGTCACGGAAAATACTCTTGACATGATATGTTATTTTGGATTTACGTGGGAGTTTTCTTGATCACGATGAACTTTTGGATGTTATTGTATTTTACTCTTTTCCTGTTTTTCTTCCTTAGCTCTGTTGCTTGAAAATCACAATCATAGACTAATTAGAAATTTAAAACAAAGGATAAAGCAAGCTGGCCCCAAATTAGACAGAGCTCGCTATCGCCATTAAAGTTGGAATTAGGTGAAAATTGGGGGTCCCCTTTTCCACATTCATCGCCCTCTTCAAGCCATGTGATCGCCATGAAAGCATCAATTTTGAACTAAGCATGCATTTCTCAGCCAACAGATAAAGTAGATCATTTTCTTATCCCCTCTCTCTCGCCAACATATAACAATGGTCACTTGCTGTAGAGCACCCTCGTACTATAATGAGTGAACCCAATTTGGAGAAATCTCCCAAGATCTCCTACATAACTAACAAGAATCATGACTGATCTCATGCAGACTTGATCTCTCTATGATTGTCTAGGAATGACAAGCAAAATCTTGTGAGGCGTGGATGGAATTATTTCCTAAAGTGTCTAAGATCAAATATCTAAGCCACAGGATCTTCAGAATAATGGTTAATCAGTCGAAATGATCACATGTCAAGAAGCCAAGATTTCATCAAAAAGTACCATAATTTGACTTAGTGAACCTATATTGAAACTTATATACATACCTGTTAATATCAGCTAATAGAACTATGAAATTTGGGTTATATAATTCATAGTGGATTTGTAGCAATGTCGATGGAGAAATGTCAATATCTTTTTGGTTTTTTCTTGCAGATCATTTTTCAATGATTGAATTGTTTTGAAAAGATATGTCCCTCTTGGCCGCGAAATTTCAAAGTGATCCCATGGAGAATATGGCAAAAACTGTTGTGGCTCAATTATTATTGCTTCTGGCAAGTTTCAGGAGCGTACTTCTAGATCATTTCTTTCGAATCAATGTGACCAAGAAGCAAAAGCACGCAATTCTTAATTCATGTATGTGGAAAGAATATATTGCATCTGATGCGCCCCGTCCTAATATCAAATTAAATAAAAAAAGAGAAAGGCTTACCAAATTTAATAGGATATTCCGAAGTCTCCACAACTAATCATTCAAGAGAGTAGGAATGTGGGGGTGTGATTCCAAAAGAAAACAAAACAAAGCAAAAGATACTCTCAAGCTCTGAGAAAAATCTCCCATTCAACAGTCGCAAAGTCTCTTTTTCCCCACCAAAAGGGGATGAGGAAAGGTGAGAAAAGGGGGGAGATGGTGGTTTGGAAAATAGCTGCGATTTCGAAGCGTAAGAGGACAATCATGATTGAGAATGGGAACAGACTCAAATGGGTTGGAGCCCTCTTTTCCTTTTCCTACTTTTTCTACTGCTCACTCATTGAACATTCATATATACAAGAGATAACATGAAGTGGGTTTGCCTCAAAGTTCGTAAAGAAATGAAAAGCTTATGTTCTGGTCCCCAAGATCTTACTCCGTGGGGTCCTTGAAAATGCTCTCATTTGTTTTATTGCACCTCCCCCTAACATGGCTGATATAGTAGGCGATTCTAGTACAAACCACCCAGCATAAAGTGTTGGATCATATGAGTAATGAGAGATAGTCCACTAAAGCATGCGTCTTTTTTTCCCTTTTTGCTAATCTCAGATATGTTTAATAACTAGATCGAACCTTACAAAATACACATGGCGCATCGAAAAATTATTTGTTGATCAACCTTACACCAAGTTGGCAATTTTCTGAGGTGATCCTAAAGGCTGGACCATCATTAGTATGGAATGTGCTAAGTTGGGCATTTGTTGGGCAGAGACCACAGAAGATTCCTTTTAGACCGAGGTATTGGAAAAATAAAATAATTGACGTTGAAACTAAGGTGGGAGCTTGCCCAACCGTCCTGGTCAATCTAATTGGACCACACTAGTTGCACTTGCACTATGCCGACCAGAGACTGGAGATTTTGAAGTATAGAGAAGGTGTCCCCTGAGTCTTCGAGGAAGAAATCGACTCATGGTCGTCTGAAGTTGATGGGCATGAAGAATGCTTTTTTGACAAATTGATCGAATCCATTCTAGCCTTGAATAATTTAGTTACTATATGAAAAGACTGGAGGGTTATTATAGCTGAACTTATGAATAGGTTCTAACACGTTTAGCCCAATCCATAATCTCCTAAAGATCAATTTTGAATGATGTGATTGGTTACTATTTATGAAGTATGGGCTACTTCACAAGATTAGTCTAGTCAAACCACAACGCTGTGATAATTTTTTGACAAATTGGTTGAATGCATTCTAGACTTGAATAATTTAGTTATTATATGAAAAGAATGAAGGGTTGTTATTCTAATGCGTTTAGCCCGATCTATAATCTCCCCCAAAAAATCGATTTTGAACGATGTGATTGCTTTACTACTTATAAAGTATGGGTTACTTCACAAGATTGGTCTAGTCAAATCACAATTCTATGGTAATTTTTCCTGAAACTCAAAGTTTCATAATCGTGAATCGACATGATTAGATGTGATTATAATGGAATCTAAGGAAGTTAAATGCGAAAAGAGGTTGAGTAGGAAGACTTGGGTTCAGTGTGTCAAATTAAACTTTGCAGAGCAAATCAATAGAAAGATTGGTGTAGAAAATGGAAGAAATATGCTATAAGAATAATAACCATCCTACACTGAAAATAATGTGCGATAAAACTTTTATGTATATAAAAAGAAATAGAAAGGGAATCTTTTACAATCTCATGAATATAGAATTTATATGATCGCATACAAAATCCCATGGGGCCCATTATCATTGATTGAGGCAATTACCTTCGATTGGGGTCATCTGTTTTTAATGCTGCAATAATCGATATTCGGTAGTGCTGGTTGTCATTTGATTGGATATGTTTGGCAAGAATAAAGATTGGACTTAAAATATTCTTCGAATTGCGTAAAACTTGGTTAGACCCCTAACAGTTCTAAAAATATAAACTATGAGAGGCGATTTGTAATATTTGTACTACTCAGAAAAACTTGCTCGCATAGAGACTGAACTTTAGCTTAAGCCAAAACTATAAAATATGTAATTAGAGTGAAAAATCAGGAATGTTATTTTAACTTAGAAACCCGTATTCTGTAACTATATAAAAAAAATTGTCGGGCCAAGCATGTAGTTTAAATTTCAGATACTCTAATGTATTATTATCACATAACGGATAAAACAGTAGATGAAGACAGATGCTAACCCTTTTAATATGTAGAGTTGTGAATGGGACAAGATGAAAAATATTAATTCTTATCGTTTATTTTACTTGCCAAAACTGGATCCCTAGGCAATCAATTAACTTTGCGTGGTATTATCTCCCCTTAAGTAGCATGACCCTGATCTATATCAGTAGCCTTTTCCAAACTTGATTTTAGTTGTTCCTGTAAGCTTGGCACCTTTTCGAAAAGGCTTTGTCATAGATATTGGGGGCTAACTAACTGTCTCTAAGGCTCTAAGGTAAATAGCTACATAATTAACGTGCAAATAGCTATTTCTCGAGTTAGTTATACAGTAGTGGTGGTCCTTTTCTATGCCGCTGTAGGTGGGTGTCGTACCACAATAACATAGATGTGATGTGCCATCTTATCTAAAGTCGCTGTGCATAATGTTGAAATATTTAATTCAAAATATTATATTAAATGGTAGAGGGAGACCATGTATATATAAACAGTGTATAAGTATCGTAAACAAGCGACATAAGATATTTTAATACCTTCCCTCACGTTCAAGTGACTTAAAAACGATGCGTAGAATTTGACAAACGAGAGGCTGCACATGAGAAATAAACTTGGACAGAACCTAATTGTAATACTTTAACACATAAAAATACATAAAACGTGTATAAACCCGGTGAATAAGCGTGGAATACTTTAACACATAAAAAATGCCTCTATCCACTATGTTTTCTTCCACAATGAAAATTGGCATGAGGTATAGATAAATCGCACTACATATGCAATCTCTTAACACGTCTAGTTTGTCTGAAATCAATTGGTAGATATAGATCTCATACATCACTAATGCGTGTTGCATTTCTACAAGAGCCTAGGATTTTTTCTTCCAAATGACAATCATATTATTATAGAAATAATTACTATGGTGTATCCCATTCAATTTAGATAGTTTTCAACGTTGTGTCTTTTTTCTTCCCTTTTTCATTGGTCAAATGAGTTAAGTTTTTTGAATAATTGATAACGATCCAACAAAAAATTTCAATTTTTAATAAGACGTTTAGGAGAATTTGGTGTTATGTGATCTCGAAGTCTTCCCCACTCAATGCGCCACTACCAAAGAAGAACATTGACTTTTACTCCTTTCATCAAAGGTGAAATTACTAGACCCAACAAAACTTTGGACAATTAATAAGAAAATTGGTAAAGTCTTTTTTTCTCTCCTCTCTTTTCCCAATGTCTTCTTCAACCTTCAGTTATGGAGGAGGGTTTGAGCTAGTCTCACCCTCTCCTCTTTTTGTTGATTTTGTCGTTTTATTATTTTTTTCTTACGTTTTCTTCTCTCTTGATTTAGATTTGGGATTCTACTTTTTCCGGTGTAGTTCTCGATTTGAGGATTTGAACTTTCTCGATCTAGTTCTAGATTTAGGTGCTATTCTCTCCTAATCTAGATCCGAGAGTTTAATAAATATGCTTTTGGGGATTCGATGCCCTTTTACTCAATTCATGTATAGATTATCTACTTCCAGTCTTAATAATGATCATAGGAGTTTTGACATCTCATTGAATTACGAAGATTTACTCCTTCATATATTAAATTTCTGTTTGTTTAACCTATTATGATTGTTTTCATACAACAATAGTATAGAGGAAGCCGAACTTAAGCAGCACTACTAACTGATAACGTTGTAATTATTGAAGAAGGAAATTCTGGCGTGTGCTCATCACTGACAAAGACACGAAACCGAATAATTGGCTATTGATTTTGTTCGATAGATCAGTTCATGTGTTAACTTTGCAGATGTTGCATCGATTGTCCTTGTGTAATAAGTACAATTTTTTTTTTTTGATAAAAGTAAATAAGAAAGTTGATAAAAAGGTGAAATTACTCAGTGTTTCATATTCATACCACCATTACAAGGGTTGGTAAAATTATATTGATAAGAGTTGGCATTTATACTAACGAATAATTATTTTAGACTTTACGTAAAGGAGTTATAAATTCTCTTGTGGGTGGTCTCTTAAAACCTCATCTAACAGAAACACAATATATATATGTACTAATAATAATAATAATAATAATAATAATAATAATAATAATAAAGGAAATAAAAATGGGGAAAAGAGGGCTCGTCTATGGGCAGTCATGAGTGCCACTGGTCTATATGCATACTTGAACAATCGATGTATAGATATTGTTGAAGTATGTAGTCAATAGGTGGTCATAAATAAGAAAATTAGAATTTTATTAATGTCCTCCATTGTAAAGATAGAGTTATCAATGTACTCTATTGTCAAAAGATATAATTTTTAACTTTATAAAAATGATACAAATGATCCCTAAATTTGGGCCCAAAGTGTAATGCGATTTTTGAACTTTTAATTTGTTTAACATGATCTTAATTTTAGCCTAATATGCAATATAGTCATTGGATTGTTAAACTATTTAATTTGGTCATTAGATTTTTGGTACATGCTCAATTTAGTCCCTAAACTATATAAAAATGTTTAGTGTTGTCCTTAAACTTGAATTAATGGAATGACAATACTCAACATCATTATATAGATCGAAGACAATATTGAACATGCAATAAAAATTCAGAAACCACATTGAATTGACTAAAAATTTATGGACGCATTAAACAAATATATTAGACTAAAGCTCATGGATTATTTGTGTCATTATTCCTTTTACTTATAAACAAGTTATCCGTTCAAGTTGACCCTACTTATAGACTCAATAATGGAAAGTTGAAATTTTATAACGTTAGTAGAATAATTATTAGTCATTCTCCATATTTCAATCGCATGCACGCATGTCTAATCCTAACACGTTCCATTTGATATAATATTTTTAACTTTTAATTTTTGTGTTATATTTATCAAATCGTAAGGCTATATCAAATGTATTGTTAAACTTTTTAATTCTTTCAAAATATACAAATATCGTTAGGCATGTCGAGTGATTTATGATCTATTTTCGAACTTAAAATGTGTGTATTTTTCGTAGCTTTTAAATTTCGGAGGAGAAGTGATAAAACGCCAACTTTTCAATTGTAGCCAAATCTTTGATATAAACATGGGCTTTTGGCTCAGAATGAACCTTTCATTAGCATGCTCCTTTTTTTTTTTTAAATTAATTTAATTTTTCTTTTCCAGCGGGTGATTGCTCGCTACCCAAAGCTCATTTGTCAAGTTGAGAATAACGAAACGGAAGAGAAAATTGTGGAATTTTCTGTATATCTCTATGTATAATAATAGATAGTACACGAGCTTGTTTACAGACTTCACAAGATGACTTTTTAAGATAACATATCAATCAAGATATATGCGCAATCATTAACGGAATTATCAAATATCTCTAACCTAAGAAGTTATTTTAGAAAAATCTCTAATTATCTCTAACATACTAAGTTAGCTTGAGTTTAAAATCAAGTCAAATGATGTTACATAAACTTGTTTCTTCATAAAATCGGCAATCAATAGCGTCAGGCACCACCACCTGCGGTGGCCTAGCTGGATAAAAGCTCTCATGACATCTACTTAGGATGGAGGGGTTCAAATCCCGCAGGACGCACCGGATCTTAAGCGCGACGTCAGGGTGGTGGGTCCTCCGCTAGCGTCGTCCCAGGGTTTACCCCCGGCTGCCGACTGTACGGGGTTCCCTGGGTATCAAAGGTGGTGGGTCATCTGCTAGCGTCGCCCCAGGGTTTACCCCCGGCTGCCAGCTGTACGGGGTTCCCTGGGTATCAAAAAAAAAAAAAACAGCGTCAGGCTTGGTGGATCTGTAGCACTTAGCGGCGCATGAATTGACGTCCGGTGGCTGTTCGAGGTCAAACTTTAGGCTATCAAATATCCCCAACATATAAAGTCATCTTAGAGAAATCCTTAATTATCTTTTAACATTTCACAGGGGCTAATCCGATGATGGCTCTTGACCTTGACGTGCGGTTGCATATTTAACGCATTTACACGCTGTTCAATTTCACTCTCGCCCTAAAGTTATTCTTCATGTGTTCATCTTTATAAATTAGTAAAGTGTTTACTTTCTTCATTTCCACTTTCGACTCCGAAGATTGCGCCGCATCTTCCAAAGCATCATTCAAGGCTTTAACGATCGCCGATGTAATGGCCTTGGCTTGCTTAAATGGCACTCCTTCGGTTTAAGGGGAAAATAGCAGTTCTCTAAGGACAAAAGCTTTGATAGAGCAACCACCATTTAGCTGCTAGCTTCTCCTTGAAGATGAGAGTTAAAAGACTGATTGAAATCCCATCAACTATCACATTCTAGCACATTATCTTCTCAAGCATGTAACCCAATAAACGATATTCATGTTCATATAAAAATAACTATAATGATGTATCCTATTATAATATATACATGTTCGAAATGTGAGAATTATGAGATTTTCATGGGACCCCTACCAATTATTTTAAAAGTTTAAACTATTATTTAAATATTTTAACACTCCCCTTAGGCTTGTTCTGATCTTTTTGCCTAATACTAAGGCATGAAAGTATTTAATTGAGGTTGCAAATGGAGCTTGAATAGATTTTAACTTGAGACTTTCAACTCTAATATTATATGAGGTTTTGATTGGATCATTGCTAACTGTCTTAAAAGTTTAAACTGTTAGATAAATGCGTAATTTATTATTTAAATATTCTAATACAGAAATGATCCCTTTTTTTTTTCTCCTTTTTCATTGTCCAACTGCATTAATATAGTTCAAAATACTCTATAACTCGTCTATGTGCGTGCTACTCTATTCAATCATACCCTTACCTAGAACAGTGGAGTCAATTTTGTAGCAAGATCTTCTATGTAAGTTGGTGATATGTAATCTCGAAGTCTTCCTCACATAATGCGCAGCTACCCAAGAAGAACATGTACTTATTGCATTCATCAAAGGTGAAATTACTAAACCCAACAAAACTGTCGACAATAAATAAGAAAATTGGCAAAAAGTGTAGTCGATCATTAATGTCGGGTCCTTCGACAAAACATTGGTTATACTCAATTTTTCCTATCCATTCCACCATTAAATGAAAACGTGAAGAGTTGGTAAAATCGAATTTATAAGGTCGGCGTTTATACTGACAAGAAATTTATTTTAGACTTTACGTGAGGCTTGCAATAGGCCAAAGACATGGCTCATCATTAAACTCCTTTCTCTCTTTTTACCTTTAGAATTGATGGCAAACATCTGCTTTTCCAGCGATGAACTTTAACTTAGGCAAAGATCGACATCTTTCCCAACAACAACGTGACGTAAAAAGGAAACATTTATAGACAGAGACAAGCGTGTTCGATTGGCCTTGTTGGTGGCCTCGTAAAAGATCATCTAACGAAAGCAAAAGGTAAGAAAGAGGAAGGCCCCGTCCAAGGGAAAGCCATGAGCGCCACCGAATTCCATGCATGCATGAGCAATCGGTTATTTTTGGAAATTATGTTATCAAAAACTTTGAACTTTCTCTGTAGGATATCATTATCCAAAACATTTTTTGTTTTTTCAAAACCCTAAACTTGTATAAGTGATACAAATATATCCTCCATTATAATGAAGTTTAAAAATATGATGTGAATATATTTTGAGCTACGAATTCTCTTGATATTTACACAACTTGTCACGTCGGATTTTTGATAAATTTAATTATTAGTGGCTCTCCATATTTCAATCGTGTGCATGCTGTCAACTAATCTTAAAACGGTGTCAATTTGATATGATTTTTACTTTTTACTTCGACTCGATGTTAGGAATCGCCAATTATTCCTGGCAAAAGTTTGGAAGGACGAAAATCTGATTTGAAGTTATCTTAGGAGGCAACCTACCATAACAACTATAATTATTTTGCCCCCTAATTCAAAACACAGTGCAAAATTCTAAAATTGTACGGGCTGGCTGGGGCCCACTGATTGATTCTGGAAAATGCCATAACCACCAGCCTGGCCCGAATGATTGATTGTCACATTTTGATTTTCCATTTCCTTTGATCGTTATAAAAAAAATTTAAGTGTTAACGTGCATAATCTATATATATTACTAAATCATGTATTTTAAATATGATTTAGCATGTATCTAAAGACAATCATTAACATTAGCATGGCACATATTACTAATAGAATAAATGGCAAATGACATAAATGATCTTTTAATTTTGACTTAATATGCAATATGATTTATGAACCTTCAATTTGTTGAATAGGTCTCAAGACTTTTTATATATATTCAAGATAGTCCTTGAATTATCTGAAAGCATTCAGTATTTTCCTTCCGTTGATCCAAATTTAGGAACAACATGAATATTTTTATATAATTCATGGACTAAATGAAATATGCACCAAAAATTTAGAATTCACATTGAACAAATTAAAGGTTTAAAAATAACATTACACATTGAGCTATAATTTAGAGATTGTATTGAACAAATTAAAATTTTATGAATCATATTACACATTGAGTTAAAATTCAAAGACAATTTATGTCATTTTCTCTAAGATAAAATTGAATTAACATTTTATCATAGGAAAATTCCAAATAAAAGCCTGGAGTGCTCTCATTTTCTCAAATAAAGGTCTGAAATAAACTTGTTTCAAATAAAAACATGAAGTGATTATATCAGTCTAAAAAAAGACTTGAAGTGATTATGACTATTTTAAATAAGAGTCTAACCTCACTAGCTCGTTGGTCGGGAAAAAATTCCAATCGATTGGGGTATTTTTGTCCAACATAATTTAAATTTGTATTTAATTATATTAAACTTAAAAATTTAAAAAAAGAAGGGAACACACTAGCATGAGGGCTTCTTCTTGCCTGTGGCCATTAGCCTATCACCGATGGGGTGGCAATGATAGCTGACGTGGTCTTCGACCTGGGCGAGGGCCAATGACCCTCGCCGACTAGAGGTGAGGGCCTATGGTCCCTTGCTAGGGACGAGGGAGGGCGATGACCCTCTTCTAGATCTAGGTGAGGGTCATGGCCCTTTGCCCAGAATTGCCAGCCCTCGTCCAGCCCCCTAGACTTGGGCAGCAAGTTCCAAGGGTCCTAGGCAAGGGTTGCTAGGTTGGCATGAGGGCTGGCGACCCTTGCCCACATTTAGGAAAGGGTCGCCGCCCTCCCTCATCCCTAGTGAGGGGGTGAGGGCTAGTGACCCTGCCAGCCGTCACCATCTCCATACCAACAAAGGGGAGGCAGCCACAGGGATGAGCGAGCCATCTTGCTTGTGTTTTCTCTCTCTCTCTCTCTCTCTCTCTCTCTCTCTAGGTTTTAGTTTCATTTAGTTTGATTTTTATGAAAAAATAAAAAAAAAAATTAAGAAAAAAAGAAAATTTTTAAAAGACGAAATTACCCTTCACAGCTAGTAAGTTCAAGCCTTTATTTAAGACCAATATGGCTACTTTAGACCTTTATTTGAAATAATATCTACTACATGCTTTTATATGAGAAAATGAGGGCATTTTGTATTTTTATTTGAAATAATGTCTACTTTAGGTCTTTATTTGAGAAAATGAGGGCACTTCATGCTCTTATTTGGAATTTTCCCTTTTATCAGCTATGTACAATATGCAAAATTAATGGAAAAGTTGAAACCCAAGGTTCCCTTCAGCTTCCTACCCTTTGAAAGTTTCTTTAAAATGACAATTTGCCTAAAAAAGTTACACTATTTCTTTTTATTTTTGAGTATGTGATTTAGGATGCCCTTAGTTGATATTTAAGACCAATATGGCTACTTTAGACCTTTATTTGAAATAATATCTACTACATGCTTTTATATGAGAAAATGAGCGCATTTTGTATCTTTATTAAAAATAATGTCTACTTTAGATCCTTATTTGAGAAAATGAGGGCACTTCATGCTCTTATTTGGAATTTTCCCTTTATCAGCTATGTACAATATGCAAAATTAATGGAAAAGTTGAAACCCAAGGTTCCCTTCAGCTTCCTACCCTTCGAAAGTTTCTTTAAAATGACAATTTGCCTAAAAAAGTTACACTATTTCTTTTTATTTTTGAGTATGTGATTTAGGATGCCCTTAGTTGATAGAATAATTAGTAACATCCTCATACACTCTCCCAACTCGAGTCATCTATAACGGGTAGCAAATTGTCGCTAGTCATGCACCATAATATGACTTCTTGAGACAAAACGTTGTACTTATAAGATAGGGACAGAGGAAGGGGAAAATTTGAAGATTTCGCTCTACTAATGTAATTTCTATTCTAGATGGACAAAAATTATTATCTATCAATCTATTTAATACTGGAATAAACCTACTATTGATGTGGGTACTTCTGTCTTTAGAGTAAGATCCATAGGTTCGATCAATGAAGTAAGATTCAATGAAGTAAGATCCATAGGTTCAGTCAAAGTCTTGAAATGTCGGATGCGTAGCTCAAAAAAGTCGTGATTAAATTAGTTAGAAAAATTAAAGTTGCGGTTAACACAATTGGCAGGATTAGAATTATTTGCACAGTTCGTTTTTGATTTCGATAAAGCAATCCAGAATCCACTGGCAAGACGTCACATAACATCTCCTTCTCATATTACATGAATAGCCAAGAAATTAATGAATATCCAAAAAGGCAATAATCATCTAATATTTTTCCTGCCTCAATATGGAAGATTAGTTATCTCGATTATTCTTCACCAAAATATACATCACATAAGAATACATTTCAATAATCCTTTTCTTTTTTTAGGATTTGATGTTCATGATCTTGGTGTCTTCATAGAAACCTTCTAACGACCCTTTTTAGCTGTGTCTCCAATTGATCTTCAATCTAGAGAGAGAGAGAGAGAGAGAGAGAGACCTAAATTGGAGTCGAAGTACAAAAGAACTCAACTCGTTTCATGCGGATCAATCATCTAGAAAGAACACGGAGAGAAAGAGAGACCTAAACTGGAGTCAAAGTACAAAATGACTCGACCCGTTTCATGCAGATCAATTTTCTAGAAGGAACCCTTGACCTAAATTGGTGTCGAAGTATAAAAGAACTCGACCCGTTTTATGCGGATCAATCCTCTAGAAAGAACGCGGAGAGAAAGACAGACCTAAATTGGAGTCAAAGTACAAAATGACTCAACCCATTTCATGCGGATCAATTTTTTAGAAGGAACCTTTGACCTAAATTGTAGTCGAAGTAAGAAAGAACTCGACCGTTTCATACATATCAATCCTCTAGAAAGAACATGGAGAGAAAGATATATCTAAATTGGAGTCAAAGTACAAAAGGACTCGACCCATTTCATGGTGATCAATTTTCTAGAAGCAAACCTTTATATAACCACATAAAATTTTACCATTAAAAAGTTGGTGTTAGTCTGTAAAGTAATATGCCCTTTTCCATTCAATGCGAGACTGGAAATGTTAAAAAATATGTCAAAATCGTCGGCAACATAAGACGGAGTCCAATCACTACCGGGTGTGGAAAAGGGGAAAATTGAGTGTAAAAAGTAAATAAACAATCAACCAAAATGCACGCTTGTTGGCTATAAAAGGGAAGAAAAAAGAACTAAAAAACAACGTGCTTGTCGTTTTTCTACGCGTAAACATGGAACTGGCGGTGAAGACAGGAGTCTTCTTCCTTGGACCTTCCCGTAGCGTTTGTCGGGGACCATTGTCAAATGCAACTTTGTCTTTTTCCGACGAATTTTTCACCCTTTCTCATTCTTTGTTTTACCCCAATCTTTTTTGGCTAAATCTCTAGAAGAACAGCGCCAACGCGGTAAGACTTTCGAGTTGGGATGGCCAGTGACCTGCCGTTTGGTAAGTCAGCCATCCAATAAGAAGCTCGTTTGAATTATAAAAAGTTGCCCTGTCTGGTGAATAACCATGTTTTAAATAATGGACATCATAAGGAAGAAAAAGAGAAGAGCGATGAGGAAACTCTTGCTCATGCTCGACATAGCTCAAAAGTAACATGAATTTATCAAAGGGAATTCAAGCCCGACATGAATTTATTGAGATAAACTTGAACCCTACTAAAATCAACAGAAGTTTGAACCTAATACTTATGAACTCAAAATTAACGGATATTATCAAAATTTCATTCATTTTTCTTAAAAAGGACGCATAGTCCAATCGAGCCATTTTTTGGTAATAATGTAAAACATTTAATATTATATACAACTTGAATTGTCAGTCTCACCTAATTGTAGTGATAGAGCGGCTTGAGCACGGTTGAACCCTGCCCATGAGCTACGCTCTAGGAATAATCGTTATATATTTTAGGAAAATGACAAAACTTGAATCTTTTATTCTAGGAGGGCGACAGTCTATATGTACTATGATTAAATGAATAATATATCTTCTTATAAAGTAATATGATAGAATATATAATAATAGTAGATTAAACAACTATCTATAAGTGAAGTATTTTGATTTTTTTTGTGTGAAGTCTCATCTTTCTCAGGGACACTAAAAGTTAATTGTAACAATAGTATTTCAACTTGAGTTAAAAATTGAATTTATCAGAGAATGTGAGTCTTCAATTGCGTAAGTTAGAAATGATTATGTTGAGCAACAAATATTTGGTATTTGTCATTTGGAAGAACTGACAATTGTAGTGTTGATCCCATGATACTCCACGAGATTTTCAAAAAAAATAGAAACCTACATTTCGAGGTTCAAGTTTGTGATGCTGGACAATATTTCCTATTAGTCTAAATTTTGAAAACTATATTTGAATTTATATGTTAAAATTTGTATACTGTTAAAATTTCAAGTGCCACCACCTAAAAAAAGTCAAAGTGTATTTGTCGTAAGATTTGAATTAAGTAACACCTATCCGAAAACATTTTTAATAGTTAGATTTCTCGATCTATTATAATATATTATGAAAGCTTGAGGGTGCGGAAGCTCCTTGCTTGTACCTCCCTAATTCCCTAATTTCTCGGGGGCATTATAATGAATATATGTTACTGAATTTAAAAATACAACATTTGAATGTACAATGGTGTCATATATTTAAAGCTTTTTTTGTCTATATATAAAAATAACAGAAAAACTGTAAGATTTGATTTCACTCGTATCATATAATCATTAGTGGTCTATTCGTGTTATTGGGACACTTATTAGTTTTTCCAAAAAAAATATTTTTATTATAATACACTAATAAGGCATACCATGAAAACTAATGAAATCTAAACAAAAATGATTTGACGTGAAATTTTGTATTTATCGAGAAAAAGGAATCATGGGAACTGAGCTCTCGCCATCGCTGCTTTTTTTGACTTTCTTTTTGGGCACTTCCCAATGCAGATATGACACATGAAGGAGCCTCTCTCTCTCTCCCCTTCTTTTCCTCCATTTGCTATTTTCTCATAACACCCAGACTCTCTCTCTCTCTCTCTCTACTTCGTCTTCTTCCTCCTGCAAGTTCTTTAACCCGTGCCCTTTTTGTATTTTGCCTCTGCAATGCTCCTGCACTGCATATAAATCGAGGGTGTCCTTGCAGAATCCGCCATTGTCAGCTCTCGTGCAGAGAGAAAAGAGAGAGAGAGAGAGAGAGAGAGAGTGGAGAAAAAAATGACTCTTAGCCTCGCTTCTTGTACAATCTTGTTATAAGGCGGATTGTGCTTCATTTGCTTCTTCATTTACTTGACGATAATTTAGTGTACTTTATATTCATTTTCTCTTTTGATTGCATATTTATTTCCTTGTTTTTATCTCAAGAAACATAATGCCGATGACAATCACACTGGCTTTAATGTTACATTAATTTGGAAATATGATGGATTAAGAAGGATCGAGCAATTTCCTAGAAAAAAAAAAAAAAAGAGGATCGATGCAATAAAAATGATCAGATTGGTGCGTGTAAAGCAAGCATGAAGATAGAGAAAGACGATTGAGATGAGAAATTACATTGCATAAAGTGAATGCACTATTTAATTGAAGTTAAATATGTTTTTTAAATTGTTTGGTTGATCACGAAAGCCGTTGAAATCATGAATGGTTAATTGTAATTTCATTACTCATGAAAGGAAAAATCGACAAATAAATCTCCGAATCATATTTTTTATCATCATAATTAATCAAGTTTGCATGGTGTCAATGAAACTTTCCATAACATTCGCACAAAGAAAAATCGAAAAGGCGGGTTTGAAATAAGCATTCCCCCAACCATATACTAAACACTTGGCATTTTCTTTTTCATCTTCAAAAAGAACTATGGAGCCCATATAACAATCTGAAAAACCAATTGAGGATATTTTGGGTTAAGGATTTTTTCATAAACAATGGAAATAATTTTTGTTCATTCATTTTTGTAAGCAATGTCAGTGACCATTTTTATGAAGACCTTTCTGAAAATATTCAATTTTTTTTTTACAGAATAAACGGAACTTTAATCAACTCTTACTGAAATTCTATACTACTAAAAAGAACATTTTATGGGGATATTATTTTTTTTCACCGAAAGAAGTGAAGAGCAATTAAAACAAAAATCCACGTTGGACGACCGAATCTTGGGAATCATGCATAGAATCGGTCAAAGGCCCGGAAAACAAAGAGCTGCAAAAGACGAAGCGCGCGCGCGGTGGTTTTAAAAGTCCCAAAGCTTTTGCCCCAAACGGCGTCGTTTTGGAGTTCGCGTCCCCCCGATTGACCTTTGCCTTTTTCACTGGAACCCTCCGTCGCAGCCGCCGGTCGGAGGATTGCGATTTTTACTGCAGCAGATCGGATTTGTGTTGGGAATAATCTTTACTATTTTCTCTCTCTTTTCTTTCGCTTGTGGAAGGAAAAAGAATGTTATCTATATTGATGCAAAAAGAAGAAGGATGTAAAACTGGACGTGAAAAGTTCTTCATCCTTCGAATTGTCGGTTGGTTGGTCTCAATAAAAAATCTCTCTCGGTTACTTTGTAAATGTATTGACAATACAACGTCGGAAGTTACAATTATTAGGAATATTTTTTTTCGTTTTCAATAGATTCGTGAATTTCTCGTTGGTCGGACTTCATGTATAAATTTCAGAAAATCTAAACACGTTAGTGCACATCTTTACACATTCATCAAGGGTTAGAAGTATAAAAGATTTTAGTGTGTGATCATATAGTGTTATATACGATAAGAAAATTCAATGGCGATAATTTACAAACAAAAGATCTAATATTTACTTTTGAGCTTGTGATGAAATCATTAACTTGCCAATTGAATAACAAAACGATGATAACTTGGAAACAACAGAAATTACATTTATTTAACTCTTAGGGGTTGGCACAATTGATTGGAGAGTTGAAAAATCTCAAACTTAGAAATTAGAGATCACCTATTCAAATCTCACAAACTACGTATGAACTATTCTAGGTGTAGACCAATTGTATGATTAAATGTTTGACTTAACCAATTCATGAGACTTGGGTGTCCAATTCATGAGACTTGGGTGTTGGGAAAAAACTCTATGGTGTTACAAGGACACCGAAATAACCTATGTATACTAATATGCGTAATTGAGCGTGCCTAAGATTTTGCATCTACATACATAGATCCAAATGTAGAATCAGCCATAGGACGTTTAAGAGTGCAGAAGGAATTTTGCTCTCCAAAAGGTGATCATGCTATTGCACCTGAAATAAATTGATGACTGGACAAAATGAGGTATTGGATGGGGAATATGTCAATGTCAAAAGGAAATCATGGATGGTGAATAAACTAGAGGACATGTGATCGTATAAAGGATGGACCAATAGAAGGTGAACGGACTAGATCATATGAAGACGTCAATAAGTTTGAATAGACATTGCAAATGATGAACAAACTTAGAGGACTTGTGATCATTGAAGAGTTTAGATGGAACTTGTAAGGGATTTAGGATCTATTAAACTTGGAGGCACCTAAATGTAGAAGGAGAAGAATTGTGGATAGACTTGACTTTTCTCTATAGACAGAGTAGTGGTTCTACTACGAGTCTCTCCAATTCCGGAGGGAAGACCAAAACTCTTTATCAATTTGATTGAACCAGAATTGATGTTTTGCAACTAATTTCGGTTGTTAGAATCCACCAAAAGAAAAAAAAAGGACCGAAAATGATGAACACAATTCTTCATATTTTGATGGACAATAAAGGATGACAAACTGTTGTGGAAGCGAAACCAACTATTTTGGAGAACTGTCTATAAATCAACCTAGAGGTAATAGTAAGGTGTGGGAAAATGGACACAAATTAGTCTATGCTCTAGTTCATCTTCTTGCTTTTCTTGTGTGTAAAAGCTGCATAAATCCAATTCTATTTCTTCATAGAATGTTGAGCGTGGAATTAGAAAAGAGAGTATTAAGTGTAGCGATAATTACTTATATATAGAAGCAACGACTATAGATTGAAGGAAGCATCTTTAGATGTTGCAACATATGGGGATTACGGAGTGGATTGTGGCCTCGATTTTAGCCGTTAAATCTTGGAGGGTGGTATAGGTTAAATCGAAAAGCCAAACCACTATAATCGTGCTCTGCATTTTTTCTATCCCTTAAACTCCTTATATTCAATTGATACAAGATAACTACTCTCAATGATATTTAGCAAATGGTTGATTAGTAGGCCCCGAATTTATTTTGATTTTTGTCAATTATATATCTCAATAATATAACCTCATAACTACTACTATTTTTGGTGTGTTACTAGGGCTTGGTATGGTTGTCATCTAAGTTAGATAACTTGACTCGTGGAAAAATTTTGTGTTGCTTTCCTTATGGAGGGAGATCTAACCGGTTGAATCACGTAAATCTAGCGTTCAATTTTATTATATTTTCTCATTTGAAATGGCTTGACTTCTTGTTTCAAGTAGCAATTAATGTGAAATATAATGTCATAAGCATTGGATTATTGAGAATAATGCACAAGATGCAACTCATTTTTGGCTATCAACTGCCTCTCACTATCATGATTCGTCAAAAGATAGTCCAAAACTATTTTGCGGCCATTGTAATGAATCATGGAGTGGATACACTTCATGTGCATTTGTTCCACCATCACTAGTCAGTACTTTAGCACTTACACTACTTAAAAATAATTATTGTGTTCACGATAATTTGTAAATTCATATTCAAGAGTACATATGGAATGAGTACGCATGGAAGACATGAATTTTGACCAAATGATAGTAGGTTAGAATCGAGAATGGCCATTCGATTCATTTTGCAAATGCATTCATTGTGGAATGCGTTTAGATTGGTGTGAGGAAGCATAGGAATTACGTTTGGACAAGTGCATGTGTCAAATTCGATTCATGTCTTGAGAGATGTAGAAAAGGAATTTATATATATTTTCTTTTGTGTGCCGAGGATCAACTATTTTTTGAACAATTAACTTTGGAGACATGTACACTAATTAACGCCAACTTAGTCGATAGATAATATAAAGATTTTTGGGGGAAGTTGTCCATTCAATTCTAAACTTATTATATATATATATATATATATATATATATATATATATATATATATATATATATATATTCGGTTATAAATTTTTAATATGTCCATTTTGTTTTACATTGTCTGAAATTACCAATGTGGCGGTGTGCTACATAGGATGGCCAGTGATAAATTAGATCAAATTGACAAAATTGAAAAATTTAGAATTGAATTGACATCCATATAATAAGTTTATAACCGATTGAGTTATTTTCCCAAATTTTTAATCTACCGTTACTATTTCTTTAAGATTAAATATACTTCCATAGACGACACCAATTAAATTTATTTATTTTTTGAATTATTTTATTTATTGTTCTTGAGTAACTCAGACCCTTGGCCCTTCATATTTCAACCCACCTGTTCACTTAAGGTTTTTTCTAAGCAAATGTATGCTTTATTTCAAGCTTTATTTTTAACATACAATGTCATGCATTTGATATGGTGCGCGAAAATAAGAAAGAATCGCATAGAACACTTTCTTTTGGGGATGATCCCCCTAACAATCCTACACTTTTTACTCTTTTTAGTCTCACCAGTAGCACAAGACTCATGACAAATAGCCAAAACTACTTTCAGTTACACCTCCGTTCATAATGCACGTTAAAAATATGACATGGCAAGTGCGCGCTTTTGCCTAGCGTTGTCTACGAATGCTGTCGCATCGGATTTTTACCGGCTATAATGTATGCAATTCTAGTGGAAGGTACTTTTGAATTTCCTATACCAGTTAGGATTATTGGCAAGACGAAAAAATTATTTCGGGTATTAGTGTCCCACGACGAAAAAAATTTAAGATTTTTGATGGGATTATCCCCTCTTCTTTTAATGAACTTAGGCAATGCCCTCATCACATCTCTTTGTAACAAATTTTAATGAATTCATATAATCAAAATTATTATTGGGATCAACATTATTATTCTTCCAATTTATGAGAGTAGGTAGAACTTGGTCCTTTTGCTTTGTGTACTCCCCCCAGCAAAATCAATAAAAAGGCTTCTCACCATAATCGATTTTAGTTACTTTTTCGGACATCTCACGTTTCCAAGACACACTCAAGCCACGGCCAGCATAAAAATACCATGATACGACCTGCACATTTTCCTTGTCGACACTCGAATGATCAAAACAGCATCACGGGGAGGCGAGAGAAGACAAAAGCAGGCTCTCCAACATGCCACGACGACACACTCATTTGCTCGAGCACCCAACATGAGGCACGAACGTTGCAATCGATTGAACATTGAAATCAGATGGGGAGCTGAAGATCTGCTTTGTTTCGTTCCTGAAATTGGGGGTTTTTTATTTTTTTATTTTTTCATGTTGGGATGGAAATCTTTATCTCGAATCCGGCATCTTGAAAACATGGCAATCGTCTCTATATAGGATCATCGCTCCTCGCAAAATCCAATTTTGTGACGAATCAAACAAACATGCAATGATAACTTTTTTCTGGGTGAAGCCGAATGTTGCTAATCGATTTATGATCACGTGAGATTTTACATTCATTCACAAGACCTTACAAGAGTTTGGTGCAATGTGACCAATTTCTTTAGGGATAATGATACAAATGATCCTCGAAATTTGACTGAATGTATAATGTGATCCTTAAACTTTCAATTTACTTAATATGATTCATGGATTTTTTGTATATGTTTAATATAGTATATGAACTATATAAAAATGTTCAATATAATCTTTTCATTAATTCAAGATCATGGATAATACTGAACTTTTTCATAGAGTTTATGGACAAACTTGAACATATACTAAAAGTTCAGAGACTATATTAAATAAATTAAAAGTTTAGGGATCCACATTATATATTGAGTTAAAGTACATGGACTACATTGAAAAAACTAAAAGTTCATAGATCACACGTTGCACGTTGCGCCAAAGTTCACGAAACATTTGTGATATTTTCCCATTCGTTTATATGATAAATGAGCAAAAATAATAATTTTTTTTTGTCATAAGTGAAGAAATCAGTTCCCTAGCGATTATTCCAACATTGACATTTTTGACAATGTACCTAAAAGTTGTAAATATGAGAGAAACGTTTTCAAGAAAGTGGGCAGTCGAAAATTATAATTTACAGATTCCTAAGTTGAGAATTATAAACTAATCAAATGACATTGAGATAATCCATAGGCTCTTCCCCCCACCACCCTCCTCTCATTATCTTCATCACATTGAACAATGTGTGGTCCATGTCTTGGCTAATTTCGATGTTGCACTTGGTACGATCAAAAACATAATTAGGTTGCATGGAATTGAGCGAGGGAGTGTCAAAAAGAAAGAAATAAAAAGATGAGATTCTAAAATCTATTACTTCATCGTGAGAAAGCAAAAGCACAAACATAAAAATAAACTAATATTAAAATTCGAAATATTCTATGAAATTATATTTTACAAACACTTGAAAATATATGCAGGGGTTTGGTTTGACCATTGGCATTTCTATTTTTAATTACTTTCAAATTGAGAGAAATAATAGTAGATACGTAAACTATCAACCAAAGAAAGTGGGTAGTTATAACAATTTATTTAAGAAAAACACCGCAGCATAAATTTTCTTTGCACTACTGACATACCATATAAAAGTCTTGATTATAATCCTCAAATTAAGAGCGTCATAGGCCGCTTGTGTATAATTATCTTTATATTAATGGAATATATTCTAGTTCTCTTTAGATGTAAAAAGTAGATTCGTAAGGTTGTATACGTAGCACGCTCAAAATCATTCCAACAGATATTAATGTTTAAACTCCATTTGAATTTTTTTAAACTCCTTAAATGGAAATACTTTTTTTTTAATAAGAAAGAAGCCACCCGTCTAAAATAACCTCAATTGTAGTTTAGTTGATTTGAAAATGAAAATCCAATATCTCAAGAAAAGAGAACACTGATAGCATGAATGTTGTAATTTTCATATGGTGTTTACTTGAGTACTATAATTTTTTTTTTTGCTTTTTATGAATGGTGGCTTAGGGCGTGCATAATAAAATTTCTACTTATCTATTTCTTTGTTTCTTTGTTTTTTGAACGGGTTCGAATAAACCGTTTAGAACGATTTGATTTTTCTATTTCTGGAACAGATTTCTATTTCGAAAATAGATTTGAAGAAGAAATCAGAAATTAAAATTTTTAACTTCTTGTTTCAGAAATTTTATCCTGCGCATTCTTAATGGCTTCATGTGACGAGAGAGAAAGGAAGGGGATGTGGATTTTTAGGTGTTCACGAAGGCAAATGAACATTATTATTATTATTAGCATTAGGTGAAGGAGATGGGAAAACTGAAATTTCCTTGTAGTGGGGATGCTGGACATGAGTAGTAAAATCAAGAGCTAAGTTTTTATGATTATCCAGACAATTCACTGCCCCCCGACAGCATCACACCACTCCCCCCACGCTCCAAAAACCCCTCTCTGTCTCTCTCCTCAGCTCCCCATATATTCACCCCCAGACCAGCCATCACCTTCAGCTGACCTTAGAGCCAGAAACACAGGACAGAGAAGAGAAGAGAGAGAGAGAGAAGAGAGAGAAAGAGAGCAGCTTGCAGAGAGCTAGAAATAGAGGACAGAGAAGAGAAGGGAAGAGAAGGGAAGAGAAAGAGAGCAGCTTGCAGAGAAGGAAGAGGGCAAAAAAAAAAAAAAAAAAAAAAGAAAAAACTAAGACACCATAGACACAATGTTCCTCTCCTTCCTCTCCTTCCTCCTCCTCCTGCTCGCCGGCGCCGCAGCTCCCCCGGCGCTGTCCCTCAACCAGGAAGGCCTCTACCTCCACGGCGCCAAGCGCTCCCTCTCCGACCCGGACTCCTCCCTCGCCGCCTGGGACGACCGCGACGCCTCCCCCTGCGGCTGGCCGGGCGTCGGCTGCGACCACTCCTCCGGCTCCGTCGTCTCCCTCGACCTCTCCGGCGCCAACCTCGCCGGCCCCTTCCCGCTCCTCCTCTGCCGCCTCCCCAACCTCACCTTCCTCTCCTTCAACAACAACTCCATCTCCTCCCTCCCCGCCGGCGTCTCCGCCTGCCGCTCCCTCGTCCACCTCGACCTCGCCCAGAACCTCCTCGCCGGCGACCTCCCCGCCTCCCTCGCCGACCTCCCCGGCCTCGCCTACCTCGACCTCTCGGGCAACAACTTCTCCGGCGACATCCCCGCCAGCTTCGGCCGGTTCCCGAGGCTCGAGGTGCTGTCCCTCGTGAACAACCTCCTCGACGGCGCCATCCCGGGCTTCCTCGGCAACGTCAGCACGCTCAGGATGCTGAACATCTCGTACAACATGTTCGCCCCCGGCCGGATCCCGCCGGAGCTCGGGAACTTGACGAACCTCGAGGTGCTCTGGCTGACCGAGTGCGGCCTGACCGGGGAGATCCCGGAGTCGCTCGGGAGGCTCAAGAGGCTCACCGATTTGGACCTCGCCTTCAACTTCTTGGAGGGCCCCATACCGAGTTCGCTCACCGAGTTGGAGAGCGTCGTCCAGATTGAGCTCTACAATAACTCCCTGACCGGGGAGCTGCCGGCGGGGCTGTCGAAGCTGACGGCATTGCGGCTGCTCGACGCATCCATGAACCGCCTCACCGGCACGATTCCGGATGAGCTGACTCGGTTGCCTCTCCAGTCGCTCAATCTCTACGAGAACCAGTTCTCCGGGGAGCTGCCGGCGAGCATTGCCGACTCGCCCAACTTGAATGAGCTGAGGCTGTTCAACAACCACCTCACCGGCGAGTTGCCCAAAAATCTCGGGCAAAATGCGCCGCTGCAATACATAGACGTGTCGACCAATAACTTCTCCGGCCAAATTCCGGCGAGTCTGTGCGCTAAAGGCGAGCTGGAGGAGCTCCTGATGATAGAGAACTCGTTCTCGGGTCCGATCCCGGAGGCGCTCGGCAGTTGCCGGAGGTTGACCCGAGTCCGCTTGGGCAATAACCGGTTGTCCGGTGAAGTTCCCTCTTCGTTATGGGGTTTGCCTCGGGTTTCTCTGCTCGAGCTTGCGGATAACAAGTTGTCGGGCCCCATTGGAGAAGAAATAGCGAGAGCTAGCAATATCTCTGTTTTGAGTCTATCAAGAAATGAGTTTACCGGGCCTCTTCCAAAAGGGATTGGGACTATAGTGAAGCTTTTAGACTTCTCCGCTAGTGAGAATAAGCTTACTGGGTCGCTGCCGGAGAGTATTGTGAACCTTGGGCAGCTGGGGAGGCTTGATCTCCGCAGCAACGATCTGTCTGGTGAGTTGCCCAGCGGCATTCGACACTGGAAGAAGCTGAATGAGCTGAATTTGGCGGATAATCGGCTCTCGGGGAGTATTCCTGCTGAGATTGGGGGCTTATCGGTGCTCAATTATCTCGATCTCTCGGGGAATCAGTTCTCCGGGAAAGTTCCGGCCGAGTTGCAGAATCTGAAGCTCAATCAGCTCAATTTGTCCTACAATAGCCTATCTGGTCCTCTGCCTCCAATGTTTACTAAGCAAATGTACAAAAACAGCTTCTTGGGCAACCCTGGCTTGTGTGGAGGCGAAATGAAGGGTCTGTGCAATGGCGGAGGCGAAGAAAGAAACTCCGGCTACGTGTGGCTGCTTAGATCGATCTTTATACTTGCCGGGTTGGTTTTTATCGTCGGCGTCGGTTGGTTTTACATGAAGTACAAGAGCTTCAAGAATGCCAAGAGAGCTATCGACAAGTCGAAGTGGACGCTGATGTCATTTCACAAGCTGGGCTTTAGCGAAGACGAGATCTTGGATTGTCTCGACGAGGATAACGTTATCGGAACCGGAGCCTCTGGGAAAGTATACAAGGTTGTGTTGAGCAGTGGGGACGCGGTCGCCGTGAAGAAGCTTTGGGATGGACCCAGGAAGGAAAGTGAGAGCCACGATGTCGAGAAGGGTCCTGTGCAGGACGATGGCTTTGATGCTGAAGTTAAAACTCTCGGGAAGATTCGGCACAAGAACATCGTGAAGCTCTGGTGCTCTTGCACTACGAGAGACTGTAAGCTTCTCGTTTACGAGTACATGCCTAACGGTAGCTTGGGCGATCTGCTGCATAGCAGTAAAGGAGGGCTGTTGGATTGGCCTACTAGGTACCGGATCGCAGTGGACGCCGCGGAGGGGCTCTCTTATCTTCATCACGACTGCGTGCCTCCGATTGTTCACAGGGATGTGAAGTCGAACAACATCTTGTTGGATGCGGATTTCGCAGCCCGGGTGGCTGATTTCGGAGTTGCTAAGGTGGTGGAACGGACTGGGAAGGGCCATGAGTCGATGTCCGTGATTGCTGGTTCTTGTGGCTATATTGCCCCAGGTTTGTGATGAGTCATTTATTACTATATTGCCCGTTCTTAAACTTATCTGATCCATGACTTGCTGCTCCAACTTGTCTTTCGAAATTCATGCTTATCGAGGTCTTAGCTTAGTCGTCTTAGAACTCTTCTTAGGGGAAGTTAAATCTTGGAAAAGCATGAACATTGCAGTTTGTCCATCTAAATTTTAAGCATAAAAGGTTTCTAGTTGACATCATATCGGGCATCTGTCTTTGCAATTCAAGCTATCATTTGGATTCTTTTAGCAACTTAACTTTTCTGAAGGGAACATTAGAGATATAGTTTTTTGGTCATAAGTGAAAGCGGAGATGCTGGGGCACACGCAGCTTAGTTCTGGAAAAGTTGTTGAAATTGCAGCCTTTTGATCCAAAGTTTCAGCTAAAATATTGGCTCAGTAGCGTCAAGACAGTCTCTGTCATGCTATTGTAAATTAATCAGTTTTTCCTAATCGATGTTATATATGGATTAGCAGAAAACTGAAGTGTGCTACAGTGAATTAATCATTTCTTTTCTTCATATTATATTTGGATTAGCAGCAAACTAAAGTTTTTCTGTCAATTGACTTCCTGCAGAATATGCATACACGCTCAGAGTGAATGAGAAAAGCGACACCTACAGCTTCGGGGTTGTTCTTTTAGAGTTGGTCACGGGGAGACGTCCCGTGGATCCAGAGTTTGGGGAGAAGGACCTGGTCAAGTGGGTATGCATCACTTTGGATCAGAAAGGCGTGGACCAGGTGATCGACAGGAAACTTGATTCCTGCTTCAAAGAAGATATATGCAAGGTCCTCAACATTGGGCTGCAGTGCACGAGCCCTCTCCCAATTAACCGACCATCCATGAGGAGGGTCGTCAAGATGTTGCAAGAAATCAGCGCCGAAAATGCGCCGAAGAAAGTCAATAAAGATGGCAAATTGACGCCTTATTACTATGACGACGCCTCGGATCCAGGAAGCGTGGCTTGAGAAGTTTTTACCCCTCTTTGTCACGGGAAGGAGAAACTATTCTCCTTTTGAATTTTGCAGAGTACCCTCAGTACTCAGTCATCTTGCCTGATGCTTTGCTTCGATGACCGATGAAGAAATCAAAAGCCAGAGGAAGAGTTTTTTCTTTTTCAAGGTGGAAATATCCAAGAAAGAAGAGGGGTTGGCCAGAAAAGAAAGAAGTTTAGTGCATATTTACACCTGTAAAGTTTTAATATCATCATTTGAATTTTCTATTCCACTGAGTTTGTGAGTAGGTTCTTGGTTTTACACCTTCCTGAGAGTGCTCTGCCCTTTGTCTTCAAGGTTCATTTGAAGGTGCAATCTCTGGTATAGTCAAGGTGTTTCTGAAAATGAGAAGCTGTGGCTTTTAATTACAATTCCCGCAATAGTGAAATATATCACTTTTGGCTTTCCATGATTCTGAGGTGAAAATCTCGGATTTCTTTTGTAAATCTCCTCCTTGTTTTGTATTCAAAATTCTAATTTTATGCTAATCTTCTTGCTTTTATAGTATTTACTATCTGTGAATTTTGATGACTGATCCCGAAAAATTCCCATTTACCTGAAAATGCAGTTTGAGCCAGGATCAGGAATCTGGCAACCCAAGTTCTTAAAATGTGTTTTTATCTTTCCTACTTGGTACTTAATACCACTCGGTGCTCGTGTCTATGCAAAGAGGACAAAACTGGAAGCAAGTTCTGGAGACGGAAGAAGACAAAATAGAAACAGGCTCTGTTCTCTGGTTGCATACTATTTCACTTTTAAGCAATTTTGGATTCAAAGGGTTTCTCTCGAGCAGGTTCAGGTGCCTTATTTTGAACCTTTATCCAGAGAACTCTCTTGCTTGCAGCTTTTATGGCATTTAATTCTCTCTATCAAACTTACTACAGAGACCCAGAAATAGCCAATCTACAGGAAAAAAATGGTTAACTTAGGGAAGTTTACAGCCGAGGAAAGAGTAAAAATGCCTTTACCCCATTCTGAAACGGACCAACTTTTCTTGTGTTATGTGTATTAAATATTTTGGAACTCGAGTTACCTCTTATTAAGTATACTTAACAAGTGTTTCAAGCGTTTATAAAGTAAACACGTCAATGAAAAAGGGATAAAAAAAGAACAGAGAAAAAGAAGATGAGGATCACAAGCCACAGGATTCTGAGAGTCTGTGCTGGCTGTTCGGCTTTCGTGAATTTTGGCTTCATCCTGAATTTCTGATTACAGCAATCTCTGAAGTTTTCTGGCGTGTCCGGTGAGCAATTACCTCAAGAATGTGGGGGGTTGGCTAGAAGCTATGAATGAGTTGTGAAGGTTGTCCGGCCTGGTAGGTTGGTTGGTCCCCCCCCGCGCTTTGGGTCATTCAATAGCCCAGGGACCCCATCTTTATGCTATTGCTTTTACTACTCCACCAGCATTTTTAGCTGTAAGTATTCAGTCTTTTCTGTAAGATGACTGAGGAGTGAGGAGGAGATGCTTGAATATGGGCTTTGGTTGGCCAATCTCGAAAGTTTCGAAACTTAATTTCGCAGTGGGTTTTGGTTGGTTGAATTTTCAAAATTTATTTCGAAAGGGCCAATTGATGTGAAACGATTGAGGGGGACTATTGTTATGGACATCTGCTTGTCACAATCAATCTCTTCAAAGTTTAAACACCCATCTTGATTGAGGAACAATTTGTTTTTTGGACGGTAGAGAACTTGCTCTATTCTGGATCGCCAAAAAAAAAAAAAAAAAAAAAAAAACTAATTTGCATGTACTTAAAAGATGAATCTAGGTCGTTGGACCCTGTTATGTTTGTCATTTTAGATGATCCAGATGGAGTTTAATACATACATAACACTAAGTAATAATTCATTCCTCAAAATAGATTACCTTGGTGTTATTTACATTGACCCACCTAAATTTTATATAATGTACATTTTCAATAATGAATGTGACGAATAAAACTCCATGATATAAAAAAATAATATTAACTTTCTTATAATTTTCTTCCTCGGGAATCATACACTCCTCAAAGAAATTTCAAACTTGCAATAAAATCGTAATAAATATCCGACCTTTTGGGTACAGCTCAGCATATAAAAGCAAAATCTTCACTCCTGGTCGACATTTCATTGGTAAATTAGATTAGGTTTTTCTCCTCTTTTGACAAACTCTTGCAAGTTTCCAACTAATTATTGAACCCTAGAATTGGAATTTATTGTTCTATCAACTCCATGTAACCAAAAAAAAAAAAAAAAAAAAAAAACCATCGAAGTCTTATCTCTTAGCTTGATCAGAAGGACTTTCCCACCTTTGTTAGCTGGTATTCAATTTCTAAAACCAAGCGTGTTGCCTTTCGATCATACTTCAGTTGTCCCTGGGACTGTCGGTCGGGCCGGACGTTCTGTACGGATTGTGAATTGTCCACAAGTCCACCAATCAATTTCATTGAAGGAGACAATGTTATTATTGCTCAACATTTGGCCCGCCAGCACTTGGAAAGTGGGTTGATAAGCTGGCCTTTTCCTTGTGTCGCTCAATTTGAAAAGGTATAGTCATGACACAAATTTCTTTGTATACATCATTGTATTCACTATCCTAACCCAACTTCTATCTACTGTCATACATCCACCTCCCCGATCCGATCAAAGAATTAGGCAGTTCATATGGTGGGTGGACTAGAGGATTTCTAAGAAATCATTCTTTTGTAAGGTGACCTCAGCGTATATGAATCGGATTCAAGATATTACGACTTATGCCGAGCTTGTTCTACTGTCCAGCTACTCCCTTAGGGTTCATTTCACTTTCCATCTCTCATATAGTTGTGTCACATCAAAGTAAAGAGCCTCACCAAGAGGGAGTTGTGAATCTTGCTCAGAATTTTTTCGATTGGCCACTCTATTTATGATATTAAGTAATTTTGGATCTCGATTTATATGTATTGGATCCATAAAAGTAATTCTCCAGCGCAACCTATTGTTTACTAGAACTGTAGAATTGAAAAAGATCCATCGACTAGTTTCTAAAAAAAGTTAATGCATTGGCTTAGTGAATTGCATTCCTAATCCATCTTAATCATTGATATGGGTAGATCATGTGTCGAATATGTTTGGATTCACTGTTCAATGATCCAGATTTAATTGAGCTCACGTGATAGTATCTTCAAATCTATGTGCGACCAGATTTTCCTATCTAGGAATCAATATCCAAAGTGTTCACGAGAGTAATCACAAAATTTCTTTCTCTCTCGAGAAAATGAAAGCAATAAAGGTATAATTGTGGATTTCTTTTTTGCCAATTGTTGAAACTGAGTGAGTTTTTTCTTGTTGCTCTCACATTTATTTCGTTTTGTAGGGCATTGCTGATTCTCTAAAGTAATAATGCAAATCGAAACTACTATAGCATTTGCCTTGAGCATTGAAGTGGCAAGCTCCAAGGACCATATGCAAATATTATTTGCACATGCTTTCAAAATTTGAAAGTTTGGGATTGTCCACTTGAAGTTTGAGGCAAACATTGCAGGGCAGTGCTCTAGTCAATTGTCGATTAAAATTGGCTTACATGTTACTTAAATAAAAAAATTCACTAAATAGTAAAAGGTATCATCAACGAATGTTCCATTGAAGCACTTGTCAACCATTTTTTTAAATAAAGAATTATTTTAAATTTCAAATCTTTTTTTTTTTTTGGTAAAATTAAATTTCAAATCATTAATTACACGTAACATGAGAAAAAGACGACATTTCGACTGAGACAATATAAAGAGGACCGATTTAGCCGGGAGCACGTCAGGCTAGTGGTACCTCTTTGTCCACAGTTTCAAGCCAGGTGCATCCCACCTTTGGTGTTGAACCATATGTTGTTATGTGCATGTCTTTGTTTTTGTTACATAATGTCGGTCAAGTAAGTTTCTTACACTATTTGCTATGCAATTTACTTACTTGGTCGAATAGTGTCGGTCCACGGCAAGTAAACCAATCGTCGTGTTATTTGAAAAATGTTTTAAAATGGTTACTTTTAGTTCATAATTTCAATATTCTTGTAAATTTGTTTTCGCAAAATGAACGTTCATGATAAAATAGCCGGTTCAACCATTGTTATGGTTCGATCATATTAAATTTTTGTGCTTATTGCTTTATTTTGCACTGATTTAGGTGACACGGTTGCATCACAAATGGATCTCAATGACATGATAAGTGAATTGCGAGTCTCCAAAACCAAGTGGACGAATTGCGTGCTACAGTAGCTCATCTCATTAAGCAAAAGTGTCATGACAATATGTATGCGTTGTCTTTAGCGAGAACCTCCGGTCCGACATGGAGAGACCATATGTCCTTTGAACAGTCTACTTTACCTGAAATAATGGAGTTCAGTGCTACACTGAAAATATTGATGGTGTATTTGAAAGGGAAAATAGCTTTACCAAAAGGTGGTGGGTCGTCTCACCGTAGCACGGTGAAAGCTCCTCAAAGATTTGAGGTGCCCAACTTCTACAAATATGATGACACCACCTACCCTAAGGGGCATCTGCAATATTAGCACATCAAGATGGTATCATATATTGATTAAACAACACTGATAATTCGAACCTTTCAAGAGAGTCTCACTGGGACTATGTTACAATGGTTTTTCGAAAAGAAGAAAAATCTTCTGAAGAGTTGGGGAGCGTCGTTATCTTATGCATTCCTCCAGCAATGTTCATCCAACATCGAAACTATGTTGTCTCGTGATAATTTGCCCCGCACAAAAAATGAGCTGATGGAGTCTTTTAAAACATATGTGAAGAGATGGGAAGCTTTGGCTGCACAAGTTATTCCCTAGCTGATTGAATTGGGAATGATGAAGCTGCTCATACGAGCTATGCCCTATGAGCTTCGCTTCCGGATGCAAGGAAAGCGCCACGATTCTTTCAACAAAACCCTCTTTGGTTCTGGATCTAGTTGAGTGTTTGTATTAATTTGTTGAAAGAATAGAAGTGCGTCCTTGCATTCGAACACGGAGCTAATGGGGCATACCTCGCATGAACAGCTTCATCATTATCAATTCAATCAACTAAGCAACATTGCTAGCTCTCTTTTCTATCTGAAAGTAGAAAAGACAAGTTTAAGGGTAGGTGAGCCAGCGGCCCTCAACTAGGCGCAGACTATTATAAGCCCATACCCTGACAATCTAATTATGAGACCAAAGGGTATCAAAGCTGCAAAATTATCAATTAAATTTTCTTAAGGGGCTTATTATACCATTCTAGAAATGAATTTAACAAGCAATTTATTTAAGGGTAGAAGTCACAAAAAAACCATAAACTATGCCCATTGTGACACATTTACTCTACACATTTTTTTGATATTAAAAAGTCCAAACTTGTTCATACGTGACACATCTATCCTCAACTTTTTTATGTGATGGCAAAAACCAAAAACTTTATTTGTGTAACACATTTATCCCAAAAATTTGGTGTCGAAGAAAAAAGCTTGAAATAGATGTATTACACAAGTATAAGTTTTGGATTTTTGATGTCATAGAGAAAAAAATATAGGGTAAATATGTCATATGGATACAACTTTCAGTTTTTTGGTATTTTAAAAAAAGTTTGGGGGATATGTGTGGCAATTGGCAAAGTCAAAGGAAATGCGAAAAAGAAAACCCGACACAAATCACACAAAGAATATAAATGGCCATGTTATAAGCCTCGGGATAGGATCCTCATAAGCCAAATTCAAATCAAATAAGACCAAACTTATACCAAAGGTAACTCACTAAAATATCTAAAATATGAGAAAAATAAACTAATTCACATAAATAGGTCAAGGTTCCTAACCATTTTCTGATTTTATTTATTTATTTACGATTTTTATTATTTTTTCCATATTTTTATTCCGAAAATTAGTGACTCGGGCTGCAGCTGGATCGAGCTAGGACCTAAATTGGGCAAACCTAGCAGAATTGGATTAAGCTCAATTTCATATAAAATCAAATCCAGCCCAGACTAACTTTGACCCAGCCAGTCCAAATCCCCTAAAGCCCACTCAAACCCAAACTAAGCCATAAAACCTACCAAAGCCTTGGGTTCCTTAAACTAATCGAGCCCAAAGTCCATTCTAGTTTCAGCCCCCCCACCCGACTAGACTCAGGGAGCGCATAGGAACTTTTATGTTCCTCTTACCAAACGGTAGAAAATATATTCTAGTTCATTTTTAGATTTCATTTGAATATAAAAAAATTCTGTTATTTTTCTGAAAAATGATTTTTTTGGAAAACATTTTCTAGAAACATCACATTTTTCGTGAAATGCACATAACTTTAAGGAAGGTAAATTTATCACAAGTGTACCGTTTTGAGAGTTTCTAACGGTCAAAAAATTAATTTCGGATAAATTTGTTATAAGTGTACTCGTTTAAGATTTTTCGTGATATTAATTCTAAGTAATTTATCTTTGATTCCTAAAGGCCAGTCACATTCTTTTGCATTGCTCTTATAATCAGTACACGCATTCTCTCTATGAAACTCCATTCAAAGTGTGTTATTGACCCTAATCTCCATGTGACTCTTGAAAATTACTTTTTTGGAAAAAACCTCTTGGAATTTTGCTGGATTTTTATCGTTTTTCTTCAGTTTCACATTCATTCTGTATCCGTTTCTTTTATTGTGAACAGGGGAGAAAGAAGTGGAGGCTGTACTTGGTCGACAAACTAGTAAGTTGAATTTCATACATACGGCAATTGGCTCGAGACCAAATTCTTTGCCACAACTAATAGAAAGGTCAATGTTTGATTTGGTTATAGAATAATTAACACGTTTAACATCGACTTGGGTTATGTAGTCAACAATCTCATCTTCATATATTTGAGAAGGATAAATATATTGAAAATCTTAATAAGTCATGAAAGTATAATTAAATCTTAAAATTTTCAAAAAACATAATGAAATTTTAAAATTTATAACAAATTGCCATCATATCTTAAAATTTTTAAAAATTGCAATCGAATCCTAAAATTATTATAAAAGTACAATCGAATCGCAAAATTTTCAAAAAGTGCAATTAATGAAAAGTCTTTATTGAACTAATTTGATATGTTTTAGAATTTGATTGTATTTTTTGAAAGTTTTAGAATTCAAATATATTTTGTGATAAGTTTTATGACTTAATTACATATTTTTAAAATTTTAGGACTTAATTGCACTATCTCAATAAGTTTTATGACTTCGAATATACTTATCCCTTTAGAGAAAGTAGCTTCCCTTGAAGTTGAAGTATAGATTTGATTCTACACAAGTTCTTATTTTGGTTCAATTCTACATTGTTGCTGCCATACGTGGTTCGACACCATATCTTATATAATTACTAAACAGTCCAAGCTCCCTTATACTCTTTTGAACTTCTATGGATCATCCTATGATTGTAATAATGATTCAAAGGGTGCGTTTGGGAAGACTTTTATGGAAAGTCTTTAAGAAAATGCAAAGACCTTTGAGTTGAAGGTGTTTTCCAAAATGCAAACTGTGTTTGGTAAATTGTAATTTAAAAAACCCTTTGTGAAGTACCTTTGAGCAAAATGGTGTTTGGGAGACAAAGGACTTTTGTGAAAAAAAAATTATCAAAAGAAAAATAAAAAAAATAAAAAAATGAAAACCGGCAAGGGCAGGCGACATTCGGCGGCTGGCGGCGACCCCGGATCTAGGCCGGTGAGGTCGTGGGCATCGTGCGAAGCCGTTGCGACCTTCGACGACCCTGGATTTGGGTCGGCGAGGTCTTGTGACGCCGTCGCGACCTCCAGCGACCCCGGATCTAGGGCGGCGAGGTCGTGCGACGCTGTCGTGACCTCCGGTGACCCCGGATCCGGGGTGGCAAGGTCGCGCGTGTCGCGCGACGTCGCCTAGACCTCCGAGAACCCCGATTGGCTGTTGCGAGGCTACGCAACCCTCGCCCGAGGTTGGGGGACCTCGGCGAGGCCTACGCCCGGGTCGCGCGACCTCGGCGAGGGTCACGCGACCTTGATCGGCCGTCGCTGAGGCTACGCAACCCTTGCCTGAGGTCACGCGACCTCGGCAAGGGCCGCGCCTGGGTCGCGCAACCTCGCCGACGGTTGTGCGACTCGAGCAGCTGCCGCCGGGGCCACCCTCGACGGAGAAGATGAACACTGACCCGAGCAGCTGCGGTTGGAGCCACCTTCGACGGAGAAGATGAACAGTGCTCCTCATAAGGGCAAAAAACAGAAAAAAAAATGTTCGTAAGGATAATTACGGAAAAAAAAATATGAACAATACCTCTACCAGCTTACCGAGAAAGCTGAAATGCTCAAGGCAGCGGTACCCTCAAGTCTTGGGCTTTCAGCCTTCAAAAGGCAAGTTTGGAGCCAAAGGTGCTTGCAAATTTTTTTGCCAAACACCCATTTTTAGCCCAAAGGGCTTTGGAAGCCTAAAGTGACTTGGAAAAGCTAAATCCAAACGCAGCCAAAGAAGACTTAGACAATCAAAAAGCAACCAAGGAGCTTCCAGTTCAGTTAAAAAGCAACCAAGTTCGACATCCACGTTCACCAAACTTCAAGCAGACTTTTATTTACTCTCGTACGTCAATCTGGATTCAGTTGTCGCAACTAATCTAACTTTTTGTTTAGCTTGTCCGAGCTTCTGTTTATTCAGCTTTTTAAATGCTTTTTGTTTTGGAAAAAAAAAATTCTCGATAGTACAATTATAATATTGGGGATAGCCCCGAAAGAAAAAGTGAAACTTAGCAGTCACTTATATATTAATTTAAAGATGAGGCACCTGATCTGCTCAAAGCCCTGGGAAAGCAACATTTGCTGCCTCGGAATTTCAGGAGGGCCAATCATGAGTGGCTTCCCCGACACAAGCACAAGTGAAAGGGACAAAACTCTTTTCAATCGAGACAAAATATAATGATCAATCTGCCAAAACAAGCTCTTATTGTAGTGTTCAACACAAGATCTTCTCTTCCCTCCTCCACCATCGTCTTCTCCTGGGACAGCCACGAAAGAGCAGGGCCCCCACCTGACCAGACTCCGTCACCGGCGAGTCCTGGCCGTGACGAGAAGTTCAGACCAGACTCTGTCCCTGGCCATTCTTGCCCTTCGCCGAATCACCGGATAATCACTGACCACCATCTTGACTTTCCGTGGGATGTTGCCTATGATGAATGGTCACACTGATTTAACTTTAATAACAAAGCCTTTTTCTTGTTAGTAATATTTTGTAGTGAATATGAAAAAAATTCAGGTATTGATAATATATAGGCGATGTTAGAGAAATCTAGAAAATAAACTCAATTGCACATCACAACACGGCGCTATTTTAGAGTATTGATGGATGGTAAATATGTCACGGGTGTACCAGTTTGACGTATCAGTTTGAGGTTTTTAGTGATCTCAAAAATTAGTTTGAGTTAAATTTGACATAAGTATACTAATTTGAAGTTTTTTCAATATCAACCCTATGGAATTTCATGTGGACTTGACACGTGTTATCTACGTCGGCAAATACAGTGGTAAAATTGATAGAATTTGTACCTCATTTATTTCGCAAAAAATAATTTTCAAGATTTTTTTTTTTAGGATTTCCAGCATTCGGTTAACGGAAAATGAATTGGTTAGCGAAAATTTTTTCTATTAACAAAAAAAAGCCTTCTAAAATAGGTGAAAATATTTTTGCTTTTCGAGTAGGAGAAAACATTTTTCATATATTCTTTCACCTCATTTGCTTTTACCCAACACATTTTCCTTTTATTTTTATTATTTTTCAAATTTTTTCAAAATCAAGTTTTTAATTATTTTCTTATTTTTATTTTATTTTTTCTTTATTTTTTTTCCTTTTCTTCTTCTTCTTCTTCTTCTCTAGCGATTGGCCACAAGTGAAATCGAGCCTCGCCGGCCTATG
This sequence comes from Eucalyptus brandiana, assembly GCA_014182725.1. Classification (NCBI taxonomy): domain Eukaryota; kingdom Viridiplantae; phylum Streptophyta; class Magnoliopsida; order Myrtales; family Myrtaceae; genus Eucalyptus; species Eucalyptus brandiana. The sequence goes on along the minus strand of CM024672.1, from coordinate 34,762,122 downwards.
GGGAAGTTAGCGAGGCCTGAGCTTGCCTAATTGGCCTCAAGCGAGGTCGGGCCTCACCAAATTTGACGAGTTGGGTGGGGCTCAAGCTGCACCTAAGGTTGTCAAAGCTTTGCTGATGTCCGGTGACCTTTAGGGAGGCTTGAGTCTCACCCAACTAGCCTAATCTGGTGAGGCCTAAGATCACTTGAGGTCGATTGGGCAAGCTCGGGCTCGCCGGCTTGTGGTAAAGCTCGAGCTTGCTTTGGGCCGTTGATCGGCTGAGGAAGAAGAAGAAAAAAAAAAAAATAATAAAAAAAAAATTGATTTTAAAAATTAAAATAATAAAGAGGAAAATATTTAAAAATAATTTTAATAAAAAAATAAAAAAATTGAAAAGTGCATGGAGGAAAATATTTTTCTTGCTAAACGATAGAAAATATATTCTACTTCTTTTTCATATTTTAATAAAACACTAGAATATATTGTTATTTCCCTGAAAAATGACTTCTTGGAAAATATTTTCTAGAAATGTTGTATTTTTTTGCAAAATGAACGTAGCCTCAATGGATGATAAATTTGTCACATGTTTACCTTTTTGGGATTTTTCGTGGTAAAAAAAGTTAATTTGGGATAAATTTATTACAAGTGCACTAGTTTGTGATTTTTTGAGATATTAATTTAAATGTAAGTAATTTTCTTTGATTCCTAATATTTAGTCACATTCTTTTCCATTCATAGGGAGTTATTGACCTTAGTCTCTAAGGGTGAGCGCGGTTCCTGGTTCTAGAACCGAGCCGGAGGGTTCGGTTCGGTTCCCAGTTCTAAAGAGGCCGGTTTTGGTTCCCGGTTCCCTTTTTCTGGGAATCGGAACAGAACCGGAATGGGTTAGGGTTCCTAAAAAGTAAATACCCCCAACCCAAATCAATTTTTATCTCAGTTGTTCTATCCCATTCTCTGCCTCTACCTTATCCCAGACGCTGCTTGCCCTCGATGTCGCCGCCCGATGTCGCTCGCCGCCCGCTCACCTTGCCCTTGCCTCCCTTGACGCCGCCACTGGATGCCACTCGCCCTCGACTCCACCGCCAGACACCGCTCGCCCAGCCGCCCCTGACGTCGCTCGCTGCTCGCCCAACCGCCCCTGACGTCACTCGCCACTCGCCTAGCCACCCCCGACACTGCTCGCCTAGACGCTCTCCGACGGCACTTGTTATCTTGATCCAATCCGCCATGTAATCTCGTTGTGGGAGTGGGCTGTGTTGGTGTCGCCCTTCTTCTTCTGGGGCACGGTCATGGTGGCCATGAAGGAGGTCCTCCCCAAGGCCAGCCCTTTCTTCATGTCCTCCTTCCGCCTCATCCCTGTGGGGCTCCTTCGCGGCCGCAAGCTGCCCTTCGGCCTCAACGCTTGGCTCTCCATCACCTTGTTCGCCCTTGTGGCACCCCCCCCCCAATGTGTATGTGTTTGCCATTTTTTGCTTTTCTTTCTTGTCAAAAAAGTGAGATCGACATGTTTGATTGATAATTATTTTACCTTGTTGATGGGTTTTTTGGGGTAGGGATTTCTAGCCGAGGGGTTGCAGAGGACGTCAGCGGGTCTTGGAAGCGTATGTTGAACTCACTGTATTCTCTATCTTAGTTTAAATGCCTCAATGAGAAGAAAAAGGCAAAAAAATTTCAACCTTATAAGTGAATTATAAGGTTCTTTGATGTTAAATATGGCTACTGAGTAGCGGAAATTTTTGCATAATGCTTTGGAAATGTGCCCTTAAGGAAATGGCTCATGTTAGAAGACTGATGTCACTTACGCTGAATCTTGTTCTGTTATCTGAAAAATCTTGCCTTTTTTCTTTTCCACGACACTAATGGATGAATGAGTATATGTAATACAAAGGTAGATCGGTTACAGCTATAAGTTGGATTAGTCTTTACAAATTGTATCCTTGACATGGAATCGGATGTCTTGATATTTGTTCCTTGTCTGTTCAATAGATTTGGTAGTTGATAGGAAACGAGCTATTTTACTTGGCTTATTGGAGCTGAATTTGTTACGGGTGATAATTGACTCTCAGCCATTAACAGTGGCTATACTTGCAGCCATGTTGTTCGGTGAATCCATTGGGTTAATTGGAGGTGCATGGCTGATACTTGGTGTTGTGGGACTTCTTCTTCTTGAGGTAATCCTTGTGTCACCAGTTGTATTGTGATTATGCTGGTGTTAAGTGAATAAGCATTGGCTTGATCCAAACAAAGATTCCATCAAAAGGTAGCGTGTAACTTATTGTTTGGTCATGGGCCTATGGCTTGATGCGAGCATCTATGAGTTTTACTATGCTGACAGGAAATTCTCATGGGTTTTTTTGCTGCTTAGCTTTCTCAAACGTTGGTCTTATGTAAATGTTGACAACACATCTATTGGCTGTTTTTCTTCTTTGTTACTGAGTTTGTACCACTCTTTATAATTTTGGGTACTCAACTGATAAAGGAAAGGAGGCAGAAATCAAAAAAAGAAAAGAAAAAAACCTGTTGGAACTTGGAACCGACCTCAGAACCTGTGATAGGGTAGGTTTCAAGTTCCAAAAAATAAGGAACCTGTACCTAAGGGTAGGTTCCAAGTTCTAAGCGGAACCCATAAGGAATCAGGAACCGCTCATCGCTATTAGTCTCCATGTGACTCTTTAAAATAAACTTTGAAAAATCACTTGGAATTTTGCCAAATTTTCATTGTTTTCTTAAGGGGCTTATTATACCATTCTAGAAATGAATTTAACAAACAATTTATTTAAGGGTATAAGTCACAAAAAACCATAAATTATGCCTATTATGACACATTTACTCTGCACTTTTTTTTTTTTTTCATATGGGACATATTTATCCTAAACTTTTTTATGTGATGGCAAAAATGTAAAACCTGTATCTTTGTGATTCATTTATCTCAAAAATTTGGTGTCACGGAAAAAGGCTTGGGGTAGATGTATTACACAAGTTTCGGATTTTTGATGTCACAGAGAAAAAAATATGGGGTAAATATATCAAATGGGTACAACTTTGAGTTTTTTGGTGTTTTAAAAAAAAGTTTAGGGTATATGTGTGGCAATTGGCAAAGTCTAGGATTTTTTTGTGACTTTTTCCCTTTATTTAAATGTGGTGCGGTAAATAAACACTCAAAATTGAAATGACTTCAGAGTAAATGCGGAAAAGAAAACCCGATACAAATCGGGCAAAGAATATAAATGGTCATGTTGTAAGCCTCAGGATAGGATCCTCATAAGCCAAATTCAAATCTAGTAAGACCAAACTTATACCAAAGGTAAGTCACTAAAATATCTAAAATATAAGAAAAATAAACTAATTCACACAAGTAGGTCAAGGTTCCTAACCATTTTCTGATTTTTTTTCCATATTTTTATTCCGAAAATTAGTGACTCGTCTGGAGGGGGAATTACCCTACTGCTACGAAAGCTGGCCAAGGAGCTTACTTCTGCAGCTGGATCGAGCTAGGACCTAAATCGGGCAAACCTAGCAGAATTGGATTAAGCCCAATTTCATCGAAAATCAAATCCAGCCCAGACTAACTTTGACCCAGCCAGTCCAAATCCCCTAAAGCCCACGCAAACCCAAACTGAGCCATGCTCATTAAACCTACCAAAAGCCTTGGGTTCATTAAACTAATTGAGCCCAAAGTCCATTCTACTTCAACCCCCACCGACTAGACTTAGGTAGCACATGGTAATGTTTTTGTTCTTATACTCTTTTGTTCTTTTACTCCCCGAAATAAAAAATAAAAATAAAAATTCGTTTGATAATGTTAACTAATTTTTCTATTTCTCGAAATAGAAAAGTAGTCGGAAATAGATTGAGAATAGAAATAAGAAGTAGAAAAAGTAATTTATTATTTCTAAAAATAATTTTTAGTTTTTTTTTCTTTTCTTCTTTTTCCTTGCCACTCCCATGGGCTGCCGTTCGCCGATCAGCCACTGTCGTTGCCGGCCCACCAACTGTCGCAATTTGATGTTGGCCACTGCCGCCATCGCCAACAATCGGTAATGGCAGCAGCGGACAACAGCGATTGATGGCGGCGACTGGTCAATGGTAGCAGTGGTAGGCGGTGGCAGTCAAACACGTTCCTATTTTTTTTGTGGATCATACCAAATGTATTACTATTCTTTATTTATTTTGAGAATATAAATTTTATATAGTTCTACCAAACGTATTGTTTTACTCAGAAATTATTTTGGAGAGAAAAAATAGAAAATGAATATTTTGAAAAAAAAAATTATTCTCCGAAATAGAAATATTACATTCGCACCCTCAGTCTCTCGCCAGTGTTGGCCATGGACATGAACGAGAAATATAGGCTAGACCCTGTCCTTTGGCCATTCTTGTCCTTTTGCCGCAGGTAATCACTGACCACCATCTTGACTTCTTTTTTTTTTGGTCGGTACCACCATCTTGACTTACCTCAGGATGTTGTCTATGATGGATGGTCCCACTGATTTTACTTTAATAGCATAGCCCTTTCATTGTTGTGATATTCTGTAGTGAATTAAAAAATTAAAAAAATCAAGGTATTGATGATATAGAGGCGACATAAGAGAAATTTGGAAAATAAACTTGATTGCACATAATAATCAGGCCCTATTTTAGAGTATTGATGAAGGGTAAATGTGTTACGCTTGTATCTATTTAGGGTTTTTGATGATCTAAAAAATTAGCTTGGGGTAAATTTGTTATAAATATATGAGTTAGAGTTTTTCTTGATATTAACCATATGGAATTCCATATGTAGTTGTCATGTATCATCCACGTCAACAAATTCAACAGCAAATTTGATAAAACTTAGGTTTTGTTCATTTCGCGAAAAATAGCTCTTTGGAAAATATTTTCAAGATTTTTTGGCGTTTAGTCCATGGAAAATGTAAAATGAATTGGTCGAAGAAAACATTTATCATATCTTCTTTTACCTCACTTTCTTTCACCGAATACCTTTTCCTTATTTATTTATTTATTTTTATTTTTATTTTTTTTTTTAAAAATTGAGTTTTTAATTATTTTTCTTTTTTTTTCCCATTTTCTTTCTTTCTCTTCATCCCTAGTGATTGGACATAGGTGAGATCAAGCCTCGCTGCCCTGCGGTAAGGCTGGCGAGGCCTAAGCTCGCTCGACCAGCCTCGAATGAGCTTGGGCCTTGCCAAATTAGCCTTGCTTTGCCCAGCTTGCCTAATTTGGCGAGGCCTAAGCTTGCTCGAGGCCGGTTGGATGAGCTCGGGCTTGCCAACCAGTGGTGAAGCCGAAGCTTGCCTATGGTTGGCAACCGGGAGAAAGAAGAAAAAAAAAAAAAAAGAAAAAAATTAAAATATATTATTAAAAATAAATAATAAAAGGGGAAAATAATTAAAAAATTATTTTGTTAAAAAAATTATTGAAAAGTGCACGGAAGAAAAGATTTTTCTTACCAAATGGTAGATATTATATTCTAGTTCATTTTTAGATTTCAGTTGAATATAAAAAAATATTGTTATTTTTTTGACAAATGATTTTTTGGAAAACATTTTCTAGAAACATCACATTTTTTGTGAAATGCACATAGCCTTGAGGATGGTAAATTTATCACAAGTGTATCGTTTTGAGAGTTCTGACGGTCAAAAAATTAATTTGAGATAAATTTATTATAAGTGTATCAATTTAAGATTTTTTGTGATATTAATTCTAAGTAATTTTCTTTGATTCTTAAAGGTCAGTCACATTCTTTTGCATTGTTCTTATAATCAGTACACGCATTCTCCCTATGAAACTCCATTCAAAGTGTGTTGTTGACCCTAATCTCCATGTGGCTCTTGAAAATTATTTTTTTGAAAAAAACCACTTGGAATTTTGCTGGATTTTCATCGTTTTTCTTCACTTTCACATTCATTCTATATCTGTTTATTTTATTGTGAACAGGGGAGAAAGAAGTGGAGGCTGTACTTCATTGACAAACCAGTAAGTTGAATTTCGTACATACAGCAATTGGCTCGAGACCAGATTCTTTGCCACAACTGATAGAAAGGTCAATGTTTGATTTGGTTATAGGATAATTAACACATGTAACATTGACTTGGGTCATGTAGTCAACAATCTCATCTCCTTATTTTTGAGAAGGATAAATATATTGAAAATCTTAAAATAAGTCATGAAAGTATAATTGAATTCTAAAATTTTTAAAAAATACAATGAAATTGTAAAACTTATAACAAATTGCAATCGTATCTTAAAGTTTTTAAAAAGTGCAATTGAGTCCTAAAAATTGTGATAAAAGTGCAATCGAATCAATTTTTTTTTATAAAGTGCAATTAAAGAAAAACTTGATTGAATTTTGATATGTTTTAAAACTTGATTGCATTTTTTTTTATAAGTTTTAGAATTCAATTGCAATTTGTGATAAATTTTATGACTTAGTTACACATTTTAAAAATTTTATAACTTAATTGCACTTTCTGCATAAGTTCTTATTTTGGTTCGATTCCACATTGTTGCTGCCATACACTATATCTTATATAATTACTAAACAGTCCGAGCTCCCTTATACTCTTTCGAACTTATTCGAATCATCCTATGATTGTGGTAATGATTAAAGAAGACTTACACAATCAAAAAGCAACCAAGGAGCTTCCAGTTCAGTTAAAAAGCAACCAAGTTCAACATCGGCGTTCACCAAACTTGGACTTTGATTTATTCCCGTACGTCAATCTAGGTTCAGTTGTCGCAACTAATCTACCTTTTCGTTTAGCTTGCCCCAGCTTCTGTTTATTCAACTTTTTAAATGCGTTTTGTTTTGGAAAAAAAATTGTCGATAATACAATTATAATATTGGCGGATAGCCCCAAAAGAAAAGGTGAGACCTTGCAATCACTTATGTATTAATTTAAAGATGAGGTACCTGATCCGTTCAAAGCCCTGGGAAAGCAACATTTGTTGCCTCGGAATTTCAGGAGGGTCAATGATGTTTGGCATCCTCATTAAAAGCCCAAGTGAAAGAGACAAAATTGTGCCAAAATAAGCTCTTATTGAAGTGCTCAACACAAGATCTTCTTTTCTCTCCTTCACCATCGTCTTCTTCTGGGACAGCCACGAACGAGCAGGGCCCCCACCCGAGCAGACTCCGTCTCCAGCGAGTCCTGGCCGTGACGAGAAATTCAGTTTGGATTTTTCGGTGATTTCAAAAATTAGTTTGAGTGACATAACTGTACCAGCTTGGAGTTTTTTGTTATATCAACTATATGGAATTCCATATGGATTTGCCACGTGTTATCTACGCTAGCAAATTTAATGGTAAAATTGATAGTAGGGGTGATCAGGTTCAGGGTGGGTAGGGTCTAGATCTGGACCCTGTTCCCGACTTTGTTATAACCGGTTTTCTTTTTTTGGACCCTGTTCCCGACCCTGTTTACATTGGACCCTGTTCCCGACCCACCCTGTTTTTCTGGTCTAGGAACAGGGTCAACCTTGTTTATATTGGAATCTGTTTTGCAAAAATTGATGTACAATACTCATATTTAAAATAAAGCGTTTAACACTCATATCGATCAGTATAAGCACATCCACCGTTGTAGCAAATAATTTGTACCTCATAACATCACTAGAAAAAGGAAAAGAAAGATAGTAGAACTTGTCTCTCCAAGATTCTCGAGCAAAATGTTATATTGCTAAGGATATGTACTTGCAGATAATGTAATGAAGTATACATATTAGATGCAAAAATTCTTGCACACAAACAATTTAAAAGTAGAACTTGCTATAGTAGTATTCTGTTGAATATGCCAATATGTCAAACCTGCCAAGTGATTACCTTAGTCCAAAAAAAGTACCTCAAGGGCTAAAATAAGGGGGATTGTCACACCAACCCATGTGTGCAACACATATATTCTCAGCTTCAGATTTGATGATACTGAGATTGTTGCTATCCTAGGTCCAAATTTATGTTATGTTTAGAACATCGTTACTATCCTGCCCCCAAAATCAGAGTATCTGGACTGAAAAAAGATATGCAATCTGATGCATGCTCCAAGAATAATTTTATCTAAATGCTTCTGAACAATACCTAGTGAAGACTTTATTTCTTCTACCAGGTATTCAGGTAAGTCAAGCGGGCTCTTGACGGACGAGAAAAGTATGAATGATAAGATCCCGAATGATAAGAAAGCAACAACCAGAGCAAAGAGTACCATAAATCCCCTAAACTTCGGAGGCTTCTTCTGGCCTAATCTCGTGTGATTTGGCGGTGGATGGAGTGTTCGATTAGGGAAAGACTGAAGGACCAATAGAGGGTCGCCGAGGAAGGACTCTATCTCAAACGTACCTAATTGCCCTGTCGCGGGGATCACGCCAAATATCAATGGATTAAAGGAAACATTGAACTTGCTCAGCTCAGTCAAGTTGTTACCGTGAGGCAGTGGTGCAAGCGCGAGGGGTGCGACGAGAGCGGCAGAGGCGGCGTTGGATGGAACTGGGTTAGCGCTTGGGCAGAGGGAGGCACGGGCGAGTAGAGGTACGACTGTGGGTGCAAGCGTCGGCGGAGGAGTCTTGGTTGCATGTCGTGGACAGAAGGTGGGCGGGCGGGCGACGCTGAGGACAGAAGCAGATCTCGTGGGTGAGGACAGAAGGCGGGCGGGCGGGCAACGCTGGAGTTGCTGCAGGGCAGAAGCAAGGGCTTGGCTGCAGATCTCGTGGGTGAGCAGGGGGCTTGGACGGACAGGCTGAGGACGGGTAGAAGCAGGGGCTCGGCTTCTGGTGGTGGTGCCCAGCTTCGCGAAGGACGGGGCTCAGGCGGAGAAGCAGCAGTAGCTTCGCAAAGGGACGGGGCTTAGGCGGAGAAGTAGCAGCAGCTTTGCGAAGGGACGGGGCTCAGGCGGAGAAGCAGTAGTAGCTTCGCGAAGGGACGAGGCTCAGGCGGAGAAGCAGTAGTAGCTTTGCGAAGGGACGAGGCTCAGGCGGAGAAGCAGCGGCGGTGGCGCCCAGCTTCACGAAGGACGGGGCTCAGGCGGAGAAGCAGCAGCAGCTTCGCGAAGGGGGTGAGACTCGTGAGAGAGAGAGGTAAAGATAGAAATTAGGGTTACGCGTTTTGTTTTTTGGGGGTGGCTTAATCGGTTTCCAAACCGGTCTGATCGAACCGGTTCTTGGGTGGGTAATCCCTTGGAATCGGTTCCCGGACCGGTTCAAACAGGCTATGAGTTGTTGGAACCGGTTCCTGACCTTGTTTTCCGGGTGGGCCGATCCGGGAATCGGGTTGACCCGGTCCGTTGCACACCCCTAATTTATAGAATTTATGCTTCATTTATTTAGCGAAGAATAACTTTGAGGAATTTTTTTTTTTTTGGATTTTTTGGCATTTGGTTAATGAAAAATGAATTGTTTGGGGAAAACTTTTTCCATTAATGAAAAAAAAGCCTTTTAAAATAGGGGAGAATAATTTTTGCTTTTCAAGTAGGGGAAGACATTTTGTATACATTCTTTCACCTCATTTGCTTTTACCAAACACCTTTTCCTTTCATTTTTATTTTATTTTCTTTATTTATTTTTAATTTTTTTTAAAATTAATTTCTTTATTTTTTTCCTTTTCTTCTTCTCTAGCAATTGGCCACAAGTAAAATCTAGCCTCCCGGGAGGTTGGCAAGGCCCGAGCTTGCCTAATTGGTCTCAAGCGAGCTTGAGCCTCACTAAATTCAGTGAGCTAGGTGAGCTCAAGCCTTGCCAGAGGTTGTTAGAGCTTTGCTAATGTCTAGTGACCTCGGGGGAGGCTTGAGTCTTGCCTCACTCGCCTAATCTGGTGAGGCCTAAGATCACTCGAGGTCGGTTAGGCAAGCTTAGGCTAGCCGGCTTGTGGTGAAGTTTGAGCTTGCTTGGGGCCGGCGACTGGTTGGGGAAGAAGAAAAAAAAAAAAAAAATCATTTAAAAAAATTAAAAAAATTAAAAATTAAAAATAATAAAAATTAATTTTTCTTACTAAATGATAGAATTTTTTAAAATTATTTTTTAGATGTTAACGAAACACTAGAATATATTGTTATTTACCTGAAAATTAGTTTCTTGAAAAATATTTTTAGAATTTTTTTGTGCAAAATGAGCGTAGCCTCAATGGATGATAAATTTGTCAAATATATACCGTTTTGGGATTTTTTGTAGTCAAAAAATTAATTTGGGATAAATTTATTACAAGTACATTAGTAGATATTAATCCAAATGTAAGTACTTTTCTTTGATTCCTAATGGTTAGTCACATTCTTTTCCATTCATAGTGAGTTATTGACCGGTCTCCATGTGACTCTTTAAAATAAACTTTGAAAAGTCACTTGGAATTTTGCTAAATTTTCATTGTTTTTCTTCACTTTCACATGCATTCTATAATTGTTTCATTGATTGAGATGAGGAGAGAAAGAAGAAGTGGAGGCTGCCCTTCATTGACAAATTAATAAATTGAATTTCGTACATACGGCAATTGGCTCAAGACCAGATTCTTTGCCACAACTGATAGAAAGGTCAATGTTTGACCGAATAATTAACACGGGTAACATTGACTTAGGTCATGTAATCAACAATCTATCCCCACATTTGTAAAAAGAAATGACTATACTGAAAATTTTAAAATTTATCACGAAAATATGATTGAGCTCTAAAACTTTCAAAAAGCATAATCAAATATCATAAAAATATAATTGAGTTCTACAACTTTCAAAAAGTGTAATTAATTCTTAAAATTTATTATAAAAGTAAATTGAGTCTTAAATTTTTTCAAAAGTGCAATCAATGAAAGGACTTAATTGGATCAATTTGATAAATTTTGAGATTTGATTGCATTTTTTGAAAGTTTTAGAACTTAATGCACTTTGTGTGGAATTTTATGGCTTAATTGCATTTTCTTGATAAGTTTTAGGACTTCCAATGCATTTATTTTTTTGAAAAAAGTAATGATTCTGCATAAGTTCTTACTTTGGTTCAATTCTACATTGTTGCCGCCATATGTGGTTCCACACTATATCTTCTATAATTACCAAATAGTCCGAGTCCCTTATACTCTTTTGAAATTATACGAATCACCCTATGGCTGTGGAAATGATTCAAAGAAGACTTTGACAATGAAAAAAGCAACCAAGGAGCTTCCAGTTTAGTTAAAAAGCAACCAAGTTCGACATCCAAGTTCAACGAACTTCTAGCGGACTTTGATTTACTTTCGTACATCAATCTAGGTTCAGTTGTCCCAACTAATTTAACTTTTCGTTTAGCTTGTCCCAGCTTCTGTTTATTCAGCTTTTTAAATGCGTTTTGTTTGAAAAAGAAAAACAGATTCTTGACGATACAATAATAAATTGGTGGGTGGCCCCAAAAGAAGAGGTGAAACTTAGCAGTCCCTTATACAGTAATTTAAAGATGAGGTACTTGATCTGCTCAAAACCCTGGGAAAGCAACATTTGCTGTCTCAGAATTTCAGGAGGGCCAAATCATGCGTGGGTTCCTCGACACTGGCCCAAGTGAAAGAGACAAAATTCTTTTCAATCGAGACAAAATCTCATGATTAATCTGCCAACACAAGATCTTATTCAAGCATTGAACAGTAGACATGTAACTGAAAAAAACCTTTATTTTGGTAAATTATCGAAAGATTTAAATAAATTTCTTTTGTTGGGTTTTGTATGATCTGATTTTCCCCTCTTCGTTGTGCAAAGGAGGTGGCCAAACCATGGACCAACATAAACAAAAAGAGAGGACCAACTTTCTAACCCATCTACCCCAATTTTCAAAGCGTTCATATTAGATTGCGATTGGTACCTTTCCTTTTTTTAATCTTCATTTTTACGAGTTCTTTCTTGTAAGTCTTCACCTACTTTCAATCCATATATATAGGCTCCAAATAAACAGTCTTTGATCTATTCCAATGTACCTCACATCTGCCCATCTGCTCTTGTTCTTCGGAATTCACTTATAAGTCCTCCCCCTTAGAAATCGAAATCTTGACATAATCACCAAGACGATGGAGAGCGACGCGAAGGAGATCGGTTATGATCTGGTGATGGCTCTATTGTCTTCTTCCGTGATCATTCTCGGGATCCTCCTGGCAATAACGTGCAAGAAGAAGCCGGTCGAGTCTGAAGATGCGGTTCCGGTCAAGGTTTGTGCACGGGCATACCCTTTAACCGATATCGATTCTGCTACGGACGGTTTCAACCCCACAAGAATCATCGGCCAGGGACGGGTCGGGACGGTTTATGCTGCCGCGCTAGCCGGAGGCGAACTCGTTGCCGTGAAGAGGATCCATCCGGGCCTTGTCTTGAGCCATGCGGGCTTTGGGTTCTCGTCGGTGATCAAGACAATCTCTCTGGCTCTGCACCCGAACATAGTCCCGATCATCGGGCTTTCACAAGGGCCGGGAGAGAGAATCGTGGTGACCGAGTTCGTTAGCTTGGGAAGCTTGGAATTCTATCTACATCAGAACCCGGACGGGGCGTCTCTTCTGGATTGGAACCGACGGGTGCGGATCGCGGCCGGGGCGGCTCGGGGACTCGAGTACCTGCACGAGGGCATGGTGCCTGCCGTAGTCCACGGGTGCGTCAAGGCCTCCAACATCCTGATTGACGCAAATTTCTGCGGTAGGGTCTCCGACTACGGCTTGGCGTTCTTGGCGCCACGGGAGAGGAAGGGCCTTGTCGGGTTTGTGGATGAAGAGTACTGGAGCGGGAGAGGAGGGTCCTTCTTGGCCTGCAAAGAGACTGATGTCTATGGATTTGGGGTGGTTTTGCTGGAGATTTTGAGCGGAAGGAGGTGCGAGGAAGGCTTGCTTGTCAAGTGGGCATTGCCTTTGATCAAGGACATGAGGTTTGGCGAGCTCCTGGATCCTAGGCTCGTCATTCCCAGCGACTTGAAGCCTCTCGTGAGGATGGCAAGAGTTGCATTGGCTTGTGTAGGCAATTCAAGAAAGAGCAGGCCTTCCATCGCGCAGGTCGTGGTGATTTTGAACAATTTGGAGATGGAGATTTGCTCCTGATCGTCTCTACGCGTCTATTAACGAAGAGAGAGATTTCGTACCACGGGACAATCTTCACACGAGTCTCGAATCGTGAATCGCTCCCGAATGATGGAAGGCAGTTTTACTTCGAGCATGAACAAAGAGAAGCCGCCGACGCAGGAGGCTCCGCCCGATCTAGGCAGTAGAAGGGTTTCGATAGGGTTTCGATCCGGCACATATGTTTGATTCTCGTGATAATGATCAGTAGTTTCCATCGAACCTTCTCCGGTCAGGGCAATTGCTTCTTCCGGTGGACAATGAGAACTTACCGCCTCCCAAGCAGGACAGGCCTGCAAGAAACTGGTAAACTATGACGGCTTCACCTCTTTGTCACGGAGTCTCGTTTGACTCTCAAGCAAAATCCATCCATCTATTAAACGCGTTTAGATGTACGAGATTATGTAAGCTTACGACATCTTATTGATTTCAAATGAGATCGCTGACTTGATCTGGCGGTCGAAACGCATTGGATCCACATGAATTGAGCTCATTCAAAATACGTCGGACTTATAGCATATTCTCATGAGGTTCTTTTTTTTTTTTTTTTTTTGCCCTGGAAATTACTTTTTTTAATGGTTTGGTGTGAAGTGAAGTGGAAAGGTCGAAAGGGCGGTGGCGTTGGGTGGGTGGGGTGAGCAATTTGCTTTCGTGTTGAATGGGGGGCATCCCTTGAGGGGAGTGAAAGGGACGCCATCCATTGAATTTTCTTGGCTGGTCGAAAGCAAATTCTACTCGTTTTTTGCCGTGTGCGCTATGTTTTTGAACGTGCGCTGTTGGATTTCTGTATTGACTAAGAACGTATGAAATTGCCAGCTTTGGGAAAACGACCAGATCAGTTGATGTACTAATATCTTCGTGTGTTCATCCAAATTCTTGCTTGCTTGCAACTTTGGAAAGTACTGTAAATTTAAGTATCGACCCATTAAAGTGCTGCAAACAAAAGTAAAATATTATTCGGTAATTACTGACTATATCGAGTGTTAAATGATATTATCTCCTTACCATATATGGATTTTATGGAGATTATGGGTAAGCTTAGGGCTTTTAGTGATGTAATATGCAAGGCCTTGATTCCTTTTAGATGCCTCTGCCATTGAATGAGTTAAGTTACCGACCCTTATCGTAGTCAAACCTAGTTTTGGTGATCAAACCCGTTTAATTTTATTAATTGCCGAATTTATTAGCCGAATTTATTAACGGCACTTACTGGAGTTATAAAAAACTTGCGGACACATAAAAATAATTTAACATGAAATTTCATATATTTAAATATGTACACATATATTTGCATCCAAGACCAGACGCTAGGCGGCCCCTCCCAGCCACCTCTTTCGGTCCACGCTTACTTGATTGAGACGTGATTCCATGTGAAGGAAAAGGGATGTTGCTTTGATGACGCTATAGGTGTGTTGAAAATTCTATATTCTTCTAGGTCGGATTTGACAGGAGAAGATGAAGACTTTGATACATGAAGTCATCGGCATCTTCCCGACAGATTAAAACCCGCATGTTTCTTTAAAAAATGAGAAATTTAAAATTTATTTTCTTAAAAACGATAAATTATATTACTTGTAATGATTAGTTAATGAAAAAATGTTTCCATTATCAACGGTAATTCATTTCTAAACTTTTTATGGTGATGAAAATATTTTTCACTTATTCACTTTTGTAGACAATATAAGCTATTATTTTTAGGTTTCAAATAATTCATTTTTAGGACACGGACAGAGTCTTAGACTTTGTAATACCAAATCAAAGTTGTAAACAGTAGTTTATCAAGAGGTACTAACTATAGTTAAATGAGTTCGCTTGTGGATGATTAGTACACCATCAATGGACAAAAGATAAAAACCTAGTTGCGATCCATTTGGATGCACTGAATGTTGGTTGTCTATGTTCATAAGCCCATTTCCATTTTCTCTAACACGTATTCTAATAACTGTTTAGTTATGTCAAGAATTAATGCTGGTTGCACACTCACCTAGTGATTTTGATGAAGAATAAAGAAAGAGATAAAAACATTGCAAATCCATAAATTTTTATTTCTTAAAATTATTCAATATCGTCCTCAGAGTTTTTTGTGTGCAGTCTAGCCTTTAAAGTATACGTGTTTGCCTTTTCAAGGTGTCATCCTCCTCAAAGACCCGATCGAAAATGTTGACGCAGTCGTTAAATGCTGCACGAGCTCTTACATGGTTGTGGCATGCAAAATCCAGCCTCCGATGAGGGGGGAGAGAGAGAGGTCCATAATGTTGGCAATGTCATTCGGCCCTCCTAACTCGATAAACATATATGTTTGTGTCGGGAAAACTTCAAGTTATAATCAATGAATTTGTGTTGGAAAATCTTTTAATAAAAAATTATATCGAAGAAAATAATGACCATAATGGTACAGGCCCATTTGTTCAGGCTGGGCCATTCAAACTATAAGGCCTTGAAAGCCTGGGCTAGGCCAGTGAAGCAGAGAAATTTTGAGAAGTGGGCGTATTGTAGAGTCCAATTTCTTGTCGATGGAGCTAAACATCGGCCCGGACCTTGCAAGATGAGGCCCCGGCTAACACCTATTTATAAGCTGGCCCGTAATCAACTGAATCTCAAGAAAAAATGTTTGGAATATTAAATTTTTTTTTTTTTTATAGAGAATTGCTGCAAAATGTTACAAAGTACTTTTTTTTTCTTGGTTTAATGGTCGGGTGGTGCTCTCATGTATCTCAGCTAGTCCATTTTCTCAGGTGATCTTAAAAGTGAATTCCTCCGTATTGGGTTAATACATTTAGGATTTTACTCTTAAAGTGTTTCCAATGAGACTTGAATCGAACTGGAAGAGCAAACTTTTTTATGCATCTCGTTTATATGAAAATTGGTCACAAGCAATGTTAACATTCAAAGAATAAGGACACGAAGTCTACAACTAGTGCTAATGTTCTGTTACATCATTTATTTATCATTTTGTAGATCTATTTGAACGTTCCGAGTGCTATTTTTCTTGCAAATATAATCAGAATTCCATACGATAAGAATCTATCATAAGCTGCCCTCACTTTTGATATCTTATGAAAGCACACCCTTAGCACACCCTTGCTTAGTCCTAAGCACCCTTTATCGAGCTTCTTACTCAATTTCGGGACAAGTCTAATTAGGAACAATCTTATGCCGTATAACTTCGCTACATGCGGTTGCCTCTTAAACACGTTGGGCACATCATGACGCCTCCTCCGACCCATTAAAAAAAAAAAAAAAACTCTTTTCCCCATTCTAAATTTCCCTATCAATATTTTCAGAACTCTCCTTCCCCTACAAGCACAAGCTACCGTCCACATAAGGAAAAAAAGAAAAAAGAAGAAGAAACAACTATGACAAGGACCCCCCCTGGAAGCAAAAGCCCCAAACCACACGTCAAAGCCGATTACTAATATTTCCAAAAGCTTCTTGAGGAAGCTTCTGTTTTCCTATCTTCCTCGAGAAGCTAACCGCATATGTCGGCTGATGAATGTCGTCTTTATACAAAAATCCACTCGTGTTCCAGCATCTTCCTTTCTCAAAACATCGACTCTGTTCCCACAATCTGTCAGCTAGCGCAAAGAGATATTGAGCTCTTTCAGCTGTGAAGTCCTCCTGTAGGATTTAATGCTGGTTGCACACTCACCTAGTGATTGTGGTGAAGAATAAAGAAAGGTATAAAAACATGGCAGGTACATGTTTTTTTGTTGTTGTCGTCGTCGTTGTTGAAACTATTCAATATCTTCCTTAGAGTTATTTTTGTGTGTAGTCTAGCTTTTAAAATATACTTGTTTGCCTTTTCAAGGGTCATTCTTCTTAAAAATCCAATCAAAATGTTGATGCGGCCATTAAATGTTGCACAAGCTCTTACACGGTTGCTTGGCCATCGGTCGGAGTGGTCGGATATTTTCAAGCTCAAGAGACGACGGTCCACCTCCAATTCATCACAAAGACAGACATGGCAAAATCTAGCCTCCCGCGAGGGAGGGAGAGATCCAACAGCAAGCGTTGGCGACATCATCCCCCCTCCTCCTCCAACAGACATAGACTCATGCGCGCCCACACAGACAATGAGACCACAACCTGATTGGCGAGAGAGTCAGTGAGCTAGGCGACGCTGTGGCTCTCATTATGTTTCGCAATTTTTAGTTTTTTTTCCTATGTCTTTGAAGTGGACCACTTTGTAAGTATTTTCCGATTGCTCAGAACACTTTCTTTCGTGTTTCTCAATTCTGGATCCGTTCAAAACCCACAAGAATTAATCACGAAAGAGGAGAATTGCCATGCTTTCAACTCTTTTGAATGACGACTCTTAAAAACTCTCTAGATTTTCACAAGTTTCCAATCTCATATAATCTCTAGAAAATAGAATTTTAATAAGTCTGCATCAGGGCCGTGCTGGGGATAGGGAGCTCGCAAAAGTTAAGCCTGGGTGCCTGGGAATGTGTTGGAAACTTGTCTTGCTTCTAGACATTGGCCGGGTCCCTCCTTGGCTGGGCGCCCATTTGACATCTTGTGTAATTTAGGCGTTGGGCAAGCTGTCCTCACTCACCTTTTAATCGATCGTTTCAGTTTTTGAGCCTCCACGAATGGCTTGGGTATCCCAATAAATACATACGTGCGTGGGGAAAACTTCATAATCAATTATTTTGTGTTATTTTGATAAAAAAATTATATTGAAGAAAATAATGAGCATCATAGTTTCATCTAACGAGTACTTGATTACTTAAGTGAGACGGGTTTTGGAAATATTCAAATGTCAGTAGGGACGGGCTGCGGCAACATCACCCGGCCCAAACCTATCCCGTCGCCCTCTCTAGATTGCCTTGAATCGGTACAGGCCCATTTGTTCGGGCCCGGCCTTTCAAACTATAAGGCCTTGAAAAAACCTGGGCTAGGCCCGTGAAGCAGAGAACTTTTGAGAAGTGGTCGTCTTGTAGAGTTCAATTTCTTGTCGATAGGAGCTAAACATCGGCCCGGACCTTGCAAGATGAGGCCTCAGCTACAACGATTTTTAAAGCTGGCCCGTAATCATCTGAGTCTCTTGAGAAAATGCTTAGAATATAAGGCCTACTTTACATAGAGTTGCTGCAAAATGTTATGTAGTACTTCTTTATTTTTATTTTTTTTCTGGTTTAATGGTCAGGTGGTGCTCCGGTTAGCTCTCATGCATCTTGACTGGTTCATACTTCTTGGGCAATCTTAAAATCGCATTCTTTCATATCCGATTAGTGCATTTAGGATTTTACTCTTAAAATGTTTCCAACAAGACTTGAATCGAATTATAAGTAGAAGAGTAAATTTTTTTACCATCTAAATCAACATCTCGTTGTTACTTTTAGGGCACTTGTTACTCGCAATTGAAAAATGTTATTTTTCAATTTTCAAAGTATGTTGATACGTGGCTCTTACTCTTTCTAATGATAGGGCACTTTATCAACAAGATTCATATGAAATTGGTCAAACAAGCAACGTAAACAATGTAGAAAAACGTTTAAAGTGTAAGGAAACAAAGTCAACAATTACTGCTAACGTTCTTTTACATCATTAATATAAGATTTTGTAAATCCATTTGAATATTCGTGCGCTATTTTTCTGCTAATGCGATGAGAATTCCATGTGACGAATCTATCATAATCTGCTCAAGCTTTCGATATCTTTATGAAAAGCACGTGAACAGAAAAGGAGTTTTCCACTTTTGGATGGGGCTACGGATTGGAGTGAATTGGATCGACCTGAGTTAAAACAACAATAGGCTCAATTTTGGCATTTTACCTTGTTGAAGCAGTGTTTGACGACTAGTATTTTTCATCTTTGGAATAAAGTAGCAAAACATTCCAAATGAATATATGATGAGAAATTGACGAATTCAAAAGAAAAGAAGACTTATTTTTATATAGCAAAATTGCATTAGCTGCATTTTCGAGTAAGTACTCAACTTTCAATTTTTGCTATGAAACCTAACAGCGGAACCTATCTTGTGGGTCCATGTTCTGAAAAATTAGAACACAGAATTGGATACACTTGGAAGAAATTGCTTGGAACTGAACCGGTTGGCCCTCGGCTCTATCGGGTACTGAGTTTTTTAATGGAAAATTCGATCATAGATATTATTATTATTATTATTAATTTCAATATCTCGTGTCAAGTAAATTTGTGCCAAACCAATGGGTGTTGTATGCGCTCCTCATATCAGAGGTGCGTGACAGCCCAATGGCGTCACATGCACTCCTCGTATTCAACTTTTATTTTTTATTTTTTATTTCTTATTTTTATTTTCTAAATAAGGTACAAGACCGGTTAAACTCCCGAGCCAGGAGCCGAACCTCATAATTGCCGGTTCTAGTGTTTCAAAACTAAAAATCCGACGCGTTCTTCCCTGCTTCGGCTTAGAACCGGACCAACTAGGTCGGTTCTCCGGTGCAGTGGACCCGGCACACACCCCCTAATAACTTTCGATTTTGCACGTCTCTGCATCTACTAAAGTCCTATGCTACATATGCAAATTTAAGAACACCTACCTAGGTGGTCCTTGAATTTAATGAGAGTTCATGCTGCATTTGACTTGGCAATGTTCTTGGAGGAGTTCTGATTCGTACTTGCTTTGGTTACCAACACCGATCAGCGGATTGTGGAATGGGGTTACTCGAACTAGTCTTGAGTTATCATCGAAAACGAAACGTGAAGTTTATTCCACCATGGTAGAGCATAGCATGCGATCTATTAATATGCTCTACCGTGTAATATGTTATTGTTGAGGTGCATATATGAGAGTAAGCAATGGTTTCAGGTCATTGTGTTGGTATTATGATGAGCAATTGTTATTTTTTAATTGGGTGTGTTAATAGGCTTGGATTATCTAGAAAATGAAAGTTCCCATGCATCAATTCCCCGCATCTTCATCGATTTCACCTATGACGATGATTGCCGATTGGCGAGAGTGGTAATGTAGGAAAGAGATGACTACGTAGAGAGACGGGGCATTATTTCAGGTTAGGATTTCAATATGGGCTGAAGTCATTTAGTGTAAAAACATTTCACAAAGCCCACTAATTTTGAAGGAGGAGAGTTTCTTCCAGTTAGGACCGATGAAAGACAAGATTCGTTCGACAATCTTAGCACACCCTTGCCTAGTCCCAAGACCTTTATTGAGCATGCTACTCACTTCCGGAAAGTGTCTAAATAAGAACAACTTATGCTGACCAATCAGACCATTGTAGTGGATCATAAAAGAAAAAAAATACTTATGTTATTAATTTTATCATACGCGATTACCTCTTGAACACGATATGTACGTCATAACGCTTATTCTGACTGATAAAAAAAAAAAACGCTCATTTTTTCCTTCTAAATGTCCCTGTCAACACTTTTAGGACTCTCCTTACCGTACAAGCACAAGCCATCGTCTCCATAAGGGGGCCAGAAAGAAAAAAAAACGATACGATAAGGTCCCTTCTCCAAGCAAAAACCCTAAACCACACGTCAAAGGCGATTATTTAGTTCCAAAAGCTTCTTCAGGAAGCTTGTGTTGCCTTAGCTTCCTGGAGAAGCTAAAGACCGCATATGTCGGCTGATGAAAATTGTCTATATATAAAGTCCAATCGGGTACGAGCATCTTCCTTTCGGAAAACATTAACATCGTTTCCCACCAAGCTTGTCAGCTTAGCGCAAAAAGATATTGAGCAGTTTCCGCTGGGGAAGTCCTCCGGTAAGGGTTTCTTTTCACAGTATTTTCATTAAATTTTTTCTGACTTTCGTATGATCTGATAGCGACATGCTTGCAATTGTGTTTTGGAAGATATTTAGGAAGGTGAAAGCGACTTTATGTTGATAAGATCTGCATTTCGTGTGAATTAAGCTAAATGCACATATTTTGGATTTCCCTTCTGATATGTACTTTATTTTTGATTTCTCCTTAAACTAGGAATGCTTATAAGTAATTCTTTCTCTGAGCATCGTTCCTGATGGATTAAAGAAATAGATCGCTTTCCGGAATTAGTGTCGGCTCAATTCGACCTATTAATTCAGGAGAAAAGAAAAGTTTGGCAGTCTTTCATTTATTTATAATTCATAGGTGGCCAGAATAACGGGGAAAAACAACTATGAGTTCATCTTCTTCTCCACATGATCATTTCTGCTTGTAAGGCATCCTCCGAACTCCATAGATGAAAGGTGTTCCAGGCGTAGCTAAGACCACTCGAAAGAGGAGGATCGAACCTCCACAGCGTTGCGTTTTAGGCGAAAAAGGCTGCCCTCAAACTCAGAGTCGTGACCGGTTTTATAGATATGTTCTTTGACGCCATCTTGACCTGAAGAAGCTCCTTCCAGAGCTGTATCCTCTGAAACCCTAACACACACAGACGCAGAGATTGAGAAGGAGAGATTCTTTGCTTGGCTTGAGAAGTCTATGTCAGAAATGGGAGAGAGAGAGAGAATATTCTGACTAAAAAATTGAGAGTACGCCTGTTTATTGCTGTTTAGGATGAGTATTGGGTAGACCAAATTGAGTCAATCGCATTTAAAATTCTTGGGATCGATCTCATTAAAAAATCTTAATTCCTATGCAGTTTATGTAATATGATTCATTCTATTCACCACATCATTGATAGATTGAATCTACATAATATTTTCTCTTGTGCTAATGATATAAAGGCATGTTGGGAGTCCGCACCAACTAGAAGTTTTAAGTCAAATCCAAAGACCGCAAACTTGAGAAGCTTTTCGCCGAAATTTCTTCTATGTGAAAAGACGCAGAAATATCATAGACATTCCTAACTAGATCTAATTTCCATTTACAAGAAGACCATTAAATTATTAGTGAGCTACAGATATTAATCCTCATGCATAAGCTTTGAAATTTAGATTGGAGCCGATACGGATCATCCATCTAATGAGGTTTCATCCTTGTTAATAAACTTCGAAAAATTATAACAGAAAATAATATGTGATTGAATGATTGGAATTACTTTAGGACACCACCCTTTGATACTTAAAATACGTTCTCAACTCTGAGTGATACTCTAACCAATTTATATGTCTTTTATATGCTAAGGAAAAATATACCATTTCTATCTACGTTGGTTTGTATGTTACATTATCATACATGTCTTTAGCCGTACTCTAGACCGACACTGCAGCTACAACCTCAATCCCTCTCTCTCAAAAGAGGTGAAATGTCCCAGAAAGAACCAAGGGAGGATTGCCCCATCTCCACTCTACGCCTCCTTTCGCAATAAAAATCAAATTGACTTCTTTTTGATGTTGTCGTCAAACTCTCTTCTTCTTCCTAAGTTAAACCTTTTTTTTTTCTCATGCATAATATCACCGAGTCCATTCTATTTAACGTGTCATCTATTCCATCGTATATACCTAATCAAAACTAGACTTGACGTCCAAGCAACCTGTTCCATTTCTAGGTGCTAACACATTCTCTCTCTCTCTCTCTCTCTCTCTCTCTCTCTCTCTCTCTCCCCCCTCTTTCTTCTTTTATAGCTCTCTCTCTGTTTCTGTCTCTCTAGAAATAAAGATGCTGAATTGAACAAGCTAGAAAAGCAGATTACAACTCAATCGGGGAGATGAATACGATATAGCTGAAGAGAGTACTCAAAATTATCTGAAACGGGCTTTACATATAGTTCTCAATTCCCCGATATCTTTTCTCTTCTGTGCTAAAAACTCGGCGCATGTTTCATCAGAGTTGGGGAAAGCAGGAGCGGCTGAATACTGTTGCCTTGGATGAGAGACTCGAAGCGAAGAGAAAGAGATCATGACATGGTGCAATAACTCCGATCCGGAGGGGAAAGCAATTCAGATTGTCGCCGGCGATGCTTCTAGAGGCAACTGCATAATCGATCCCCAAGGTAGCGCTGTCCGGACAGTAACGTGTCCTTCATGCGGCCACAATATTGAATTGCTAGATCAGGTACAAATTTGCATTTATTTTTTCGGTCTTGATTTTGATCTTTTGATATTTATTTATTTATTTATTTTTATTCTTCTTTTTTGCATTTGATATAGATTGTTTCTGGATTTGGCATGTTCCATTTTATCTTCGATCGCACTATTTGATCGACTAACTTTGTACTTGAATCAAGAAGACCATTAGTTTCTTGTATTCCTGAATAGATCAATTAGATCAACATGTTTTAAGGAATAGTATTTCGCTTAGGACGCATTCATAAAGGAAATATAAAAAAAAACTGTTTTTTTCCTGCTAATGGATTGTTACTGCTTGTGAGCCTTTTTTTTTTTTTTTTTAAACACCAGAAAAAAGAAAATGCAATTACACAGGATAAAAATTTCAGCAGAAGCATAAGAGGACCACGCCGAAATAATGCGCCTAATCTCATTCAATATCGCATTGAAAGTCCATTAAATATAAAAATCCTTAGAATTTAAAGTCCTTAATATGGGAAGATCCTCTTCATTGAATAGTTTACTTGAAATTCTTTCTTTTTTTCCAAACTTGATTAGGGCATGATACATGATCTGCCGGGCTTACCGTCTGGTGTGAAGTTTGATCCAAACGACCAAGAAATTCTCGAACATTTGGAGGCGAAGGCAGCGGCGGATGCTCGTAAAATACATCCGCTAATCGATGAATTCATACCAACATTAGAGGGAGAGAATGGGATCTGCTATACCCACCCAGAGAAGCTACCAGGTACGTACGCTTTAATACGGGGATATACATACTAAAGCTCATCATGTGAATGGACGGACGTCAATGCTATCGTATAAACTATATGCGAAAAGCGTGCATTTTGTGCAAATAAGCTGCAGAAAGTGAGTAAACTTAGCAACCTGAATGTGTAATCTTTGCTTAGCTGGAATAGCTCTATGAAGGACGATCTCGAATGAAGTCTTAACGTGATAGAAGTGTCCTACAAGTAATTCATCTCCTAAAATTCAGGAACTTGCGGGTTGGAAACATTGAATGAAAACTAGGGTTGTAGAGGAATGTGATATGAGACGCGGATAAGTTATTGACTAATTAAATATCACCAGCTACGATTTTGAAAAGCTTTTATACCTATCCATCCATATTATTCTTTGTGGATCTTGTTATATATTACTTCCCTAAGACTTGAGTGGGAAGGTTATACCACTTTCAAGGGTTAGTCAAGGAAACGAGAGATTATTGCATGCCTTAGGTGCATGTACCCATATATAGTGAAATATAAGCCATTCAATCTGGCGCGATGTTTCGACCAAAAAGAAAAATAAAATCTGGTGGGATGTACCTACTTTATACATGGAAACCATCAAACTCAACGGTTCAGATGAATGCCGGATGTAAGCATCCTCTTCACCTAAAATAATCTTTCGGAAGTGACTGCTTCACTTGCTAATATTTAACCCAAAAAAACTGTTTTCTTTGACGTAAGACGTTATAGCTACATTAGTGTGTGAAAATTATGGTTTCATCTGTGAAAACTCAAGCCAACACTTTCCACCACATCCTGGTTAACGACTAGAGGCCAAGATCGATTGTTGGCTGCGCTACGAGATGAGTACGAAAAGTGTTATCGAGCTGATTTCATAATGCTTTGATAGATTTATCAAGGGATTAGGGCTTTCGTTTCTTTGCGAATCCATCGTTTAGCCATGAATCTTCTAAATTCAGCTGATTAGTGTTGTTTGTGCTTTGAAGTGAAACAATGCCTCTTTTATTCCATATTATATACAGTGTCTACTTCTTCAGCCTAAGAAAATCGGACAACTAAGATTAGACAATTTGCAAATCAGAATTTTCGGAATGTTGGTTTTACATTATTCAGAAGTCCACATATGTGGGGATTAAACTCGTAGTAATGCCATTCCGCTTATACTATCACCTTAAATCTAATGCAGGAGTGAACAAAGATGGGCAAGTTCGCCACTTCTTTCACCGACCTTCGAAGGCGTACACGACCGGGACCAGGAAACGGAGAAAAGTGCATGGCGACACGGACGGGGGTGAGACTAGATGGCACAAGACAGGGAAGACCCGCCCTGTCCTCATCGGCGGGGCAGTGAGAGGGTTCAAGAAAATCTTGGTACTCTACACAAATTACGGAAGGCAAAGGAAGCCCGAGAAGACGAACTGGGTGATGCATCAGTACCACCTCGGTGACAATGAGGAGGAGAAAGACGGTGAGCTGGTCATGTCCAAGGTTTTCTACCAAACGCAGCCTAGGCAATGTGGGTCGAGCGTTCGAGATCCATCGCTAGACAAGAGTTACACGAAGGAACATCAGGTGTTGCACGGGACAAGCGTGGTCGATTACTACAACTACAGCAATCCTAATTTCATTTCTAATTACGACCAAGTGAACCCTAATAGAGAAAGCCCACCACAGTTGATTCCGAATTTGGTGGTACAAGGTGACGGGTCTTCGTTCATCCAGTTCACAGCGGATGCAAGCAAGGGGAAGCTTGTAAGAAACAGAGATGGAGGTGGTGGTTGATTGGTCAGCTCAAGAAATATCATTATTGTTGCGTAACACCAACAATAAGTTATGTATATGCTTTCTTGATTTTTAATATATTTTTTTGAGTGATATTGACAAGGGAAGCTAAGTGGGAACAAGAGGAAATTGCTGCTTTTCAGGCCGCCGAAAATCTGGGGAAGTTTTTTCTGGATCAAGATAGTAAGTTGGACGTGAAAATTTTAACTTCTGTTGGGTCCTTACCTATTTTATTGTTTTGAAACTTTCACACGCATTTGATAGGAACACACAATTGATGAGAGGCTTGGTTCCATGGGAATGCTCCATTTATGGAGACCCCGATCAGAATCTTGTAGAAAGGTCATGACATTGAATTAATCATACTGTTTTGAGTTTGTGTTTATGCTGTTTATTTATATTAATCGATTAAATTGATATAATCAGTGTCACTGATTATCATTTCGTTCATCAAAATATCATTGCTGGACGAAGCATTTATAAACAAATAAAAGAGATGATCATATTGGCTGGAATTTGTGAAATATAAAGAAGCTCTTAAACACAGATGATGATGCAATATTGCCTCATGAAGCCGAAAAACTAGCTTGTGCAATCTACATGAGATTTGGCTTGACCAGAAACCCTTTTGATGAGAATTGGCAAAGTTCAAAGTTCGAAAGCAAATTATCGTTCGAGAGATTGACATATCAACATAAAAAGATATTAAATGGCTTGAGTTTTCTTTGTCCACTCTCTCTTTTCCCTCTTTCCCAACGGCGGCTACCTCAAGTTTGAGCTTAAAACCCTAGGATCCGAGGTCCCCAGCCTTGGTGGATCCCTGCTTGGGGTCGCTTGAAGCTGACATGGTTGGTCACGACTCAGAGGGGATGTTGAGGAACAGGGATTGTGGCGAGAAATTGCCCAAAAAGTTTTAAATTTATTCGGTTCTAAACTATTTAACTTGGCCAATTTAATTCTAAATATTTTGACGATTTACTATATAGACTTTATGACTAAAGATGTTCAGAAATCGTTAACATGGATGATTTGTACAATTTTTAATTTTGTTTTTGATGATATTTTAAATTTCCTTCTACCAATTCACAGCCTCGGTGATGTCTAGAGGCATGGGCGTGGGGCTGGCGGAGGTAGAGGGGATGGTGAGGAACATGGAGTGTGGTGAAAAATTGTTCAAGAAGTTTTAAATTTTATTATATGGCAACCGATTCAGTTTTAAACATTTTAACTTGGCCGATTTAGTTATAAATATTTTGATGATTTACTAATGTTGACCTTCCTGCTAAACATGCCCAAAAATCACCAACATGGACAATTTGTGGAAATTCTTTTCTTTTTAAATATTTTTTAAATTATTTATTTTTCTATTTCCTTCCACCCATTTAGGGCTTGGTGATGGCTAGCGATGTGGGCCACAAAAGCGAGGGCCTAGACTCACCAACTCTAGGCGAGGCTAGGGAGTCTCAACCCTTGCTTGTAGCCTGCAATCTCCATCGAAGCCTTAGATTGGCAAAGAGAAATAGGAAAAAAAGAAAAAAAAAGAAAGAAAAAAAGAAAAAAAAGGCAAAAATTGTCTACGTTAGTGTAGTTGTGTCACATAAAAATGACCAATATCTATGTTAGTTATTTTGCCCAAATTTGGTCAGAAGGGCTACATTGAAAATGGTCAAAAGTTTAAAACTAAATTGATCAAATTGGAAAGTTGATAATTGAATTGAGCATCATGTGATAGGTTTAGACCTTTTTGAATAATTTTTCTAAGAGTTTGGAAATAGGTTTGGGTCTAGATTATAAATTTATCTAAAATTAAAGATATTTTGATCATTTAGCTGACCCATAAAGGCAGAGATTCTCTAAACTTTTAATAAAAAAAGAATTTCAATAGAAAACCAAAATAAGAGAGGGACCCAAACATTAACATAGATTCGTAATGCCGCTGAAAAATTGAGAGGCTCGAATGAAAAAAGGTTCGATTCCCTTCCATTCACTGTCATCTCCCAGCCGCCGTTTTGCCAACATTTCCTACGTGCGCCGCCGCTAGCAACCGTACGCTTGCCGAAACCCTCGTCGTCTCTCTCTCTCTCTCTCTCTCTCTCTCTCTCTCCTCGACTCACGCCTTCCCTTGCCGTCGATCTGTGATGACGCTGGCCGAAATCAAAGGCCCAAAAGTGATAACGTGTAGATCTGAACAGATCTGGGCATAGCGGCGTCCGGAACTGCTCAGGTGGGACCATCGTGGTTCGGTTCATTCCATGCTAGGAGCCTCAAGTCGCTGTCGGCGGACCTCGAAGGTTGCTGGCGGCGGCTAAAAAGAAAATCGTATCCTCTGCTTTTATTTTTTTGGTTAGAGGGATGAGGGAAGCGTTGCTTCTGTATTAGGTAATGTCACGTCTTTTTTCTTGGGGAAGAGGATGATTCATCGTAACTAAAGAATGTTGGATGCGAATTCTTTGGACTTTTTTAAGTTAGAAGAGTGCTGTTCTGATCAGGTCGTGGGTCCTTTTTATATTGTGCTCATTAATAAAATCACAATCCTCAATCATTAGAGTGGAAAGCAGAAAGAGTTTTCATTACGTTTTGCAGAATATATTTATTTTGAGGAAATGGCATAATTAATGAGTGTCGTGCTTTCCAAATGATGCTTATTTCAATATCAAAACTTTTTAGATAGTCAATCAATTGCTATATCGGAGCAATTCTTGATACATGACCTTTTTTTTTATTGACCGTTTTACAATGACATGGCATTTTTGAAAAAAAAAATTAAGTCCAACATGGATAAATTGTTGGTCAGATCCTCGTTAAAAAACTACCGTGCTGATACTCATTTTTCAGCTAAGAATTTTAACTTTTTGGATAAAACAGGTTTATCTTCATCTTCAGCTAACAATTTTAACTTTTAGACAGATTTTTCTTCTCTTTCTTTTCCAATCATTTTCTTGACGACCGTAGATTTATTAAATTATGCATTTATCTAATAAATTAAGTTTTTAAAGCAGTCGATAGTGATATCTTTAAATCTCACATGGAATCATAGTAGAAGATAAACCATGCATTCATCTAACAGTTTAAACTTTTAGAATAGTCGGTAGTGGTCCCCTCTCTCTCTCTTGAGTAGTGAAGCTATGATTCATACTTTGTGAATCTACAATTGGGAACAATAGACCTCTAACAAGTGTAGTAGATGATTCTTAAAAAGAACAAGTGAAAAATTGAAGAGGAAAGAAGAAATCAAGAGCAAAATCAATATTTTCCATTATTCATTTGTCAATTGCCCTAAAAATTACAAGGTAATTGCCTCAGTATGAGGAATTAAGGTTAGGGTTCATATAAAATTTTGCCTCAATTTGTTAATTTAGTGCATACATATCGCTAAGGACGTCATTTACACTAACTTTGCCAACTCGCTTGGTCGGCCAGTCATGTCAGCTCTTCTGGCCACCCAAATTGCCAATTGTATTGAACTATTGTTTTTTTCCCCAAAGTAGCAATGGAGTGATTGCATCAAGATTTTTGCACTGAAGTGTGTGTTGTATGAAAGTTATAGCATTTATAATATCTTTTGCCTTTCATTTTCATATACAGAATTTAATATAAATAGAATGAAATCATTTGATTATAATTACATTTTGTTAGAGCTATTATTTTTTTAAAAATAAAAACAAAGATATCGTTTCATTAAACCCAAGCCCATGTACAAAAATAAGGGGCATCAAAATGTGAGATTTCCCAAAAAAAAAGGACTAGGGGGGGTGTTTAGAAACCTAGTTTAGGGGAAAGGTCTTATATCTAAAACCTTTACAACCAGTCTGCCAATCTATTTGAGTCATGGGGGAAGAGGACCAATTATAGACTCTCAAATAAGGCCAATAGGCCAATACATTCAGTGATCAGTGGCTCAACATCTCAAGGATAGAGGGACGATTTCAAACAACTTAAGTTGAACAATCAGACTCTAGCATTAATTTAAGATAGACCCGTTAAACGGGTGGGTCGGGTCATAAATGGTCCGACCTAAATCGACCCATTTAACTTGTTTATGACCTACTTATTGTAATGCAAAATTTTTGACCCATATTCGACCCGACCTATACTTGACCCATACCTGACCCATTTAATTAAACTTAAGAATTTCTTTTGAAAATGGGATTGCTAATATAGTTTTATACAATACATATTTAATGGACAATTTTTAAAATTTTTATAATAATTATTTTTAAAAATTCAAATTTTATTTTTTTTAAATTAAAATTTTAATTATTTTTATTTTTTATTTTTTAAGAATATAATTTTTTATTTTTAATTTTCTTATTTGTTCTTCTTCTTGTTTGGCCGGCCGCCGGCCACAATGATAGTTCGCGATCGGCCACAAGCGAGCCTCGAGCTCGCCGGCTCGCCGATGCCGGCGAGCTCGAAGCTTTATAGATTGGCGAGGCTCGAGCTCGCCCCTCACCGGATCTAGCGAGGCTTGAGCCTTGCTGGATGTTGGTGAGGCCTCCACCTCACCAGATTTGGCGAGCTCGAGCTTGGCCCTTGCCTGATGCCGGTGAGTTTGAGTCTCGCCGGATCGGCGAGGCTTGAGCTTGCCCCCGTCGGATCTGGCAAGGCTCGAGTCTCGCTTGACACCAGCAAATTTGCGGCTTGCCAGATTGATAAGGCTTGAGCCTCGCCGGACATTGGCGAGGCCTCCACTTGAAAAGATCTGGCGAGCTCGAGCTTGCCTCTCGCTGGAGCCTCGCCCGACGTCGACGAGTTCGAGTCTCACCAGATCGACAAGGCTTGAGCCTTGCCAGACGTCGGTGAGGCCTTTGCCTCGCCAGATCTAGCGAGCTCTGGCCGGTCGCCGCCCACTGAAAGGAGGAAGAAGAAAGAAAAAAAAGAAAAGAAAAAAAAGAGAAGAAAATTAAAATAAAAAATAATTATAATTTTGATTTTTATTAAAAAAATATTTTTGTAAAGTTAAAGAGGGAAGAGAGAGATTATTAGGTTTTGGTTGAAAATGGATTCTAAATTCAACCCATTTAAGATCCACTTAAGACTCACCTATCTTAAGTCTTTAATTGTTATTTAACTAGTTTCTTCAAAAAATAAGTGACCAATATATGACCTATTTATAATTTAAATGGGTCATATATGGGTCTAAGATCCATTTTGCCACCTCTAGTTTAAGATGAGGTCGATCGGCAAAATGGTTGAGAGCATAAAGACAAGCAAAAGTTTCGAATTAAAGGGGAGAAGGCACACGGATTGGTCGCGCGAGGCCTTCCATCAATCTTCCTTTTGAATAGCGGGACACGCATGCAATCGCCCCTTCCGTGGTCCCTGAAAGGTGAGAACAATTGGTGTTTATCTTCAGCAAATCAGGGTCCAATGGTCTTTATCTTGCTTGCAAGTTTAGCGACACGGCCTCGCGCGCCAGAGCTATTGTTAAACTAAGTGGAAATGAAGAAACACAAATGGAAAAACATTGAAAAAGAAGATAAAAAATTAATTACTCTTAAGCCATTAATTAATTTAGAAGTGCTAGGATGCACTTTTACCTTTATACTGTTACTTTTTAGCTTTTTACTCAAAACACTTGATATTAACTTAAAAAATATCCAAATATTGATATGTACATTTGTATCTTTTTTTTTTTCATAATTTCTTAAAATTGGATAATATTTTCAGTATTAGAAAGCAAAAATCGTCTTTTGCCTATTGCTAAATCTTAAACAATAGGCTACATAAATATACATAAGCCAATAGACAAGAGCCGATCCACACGACGCTTGCATCCTAGACTTTGCGAATATCCTTCGAAAAAAAATATTATATGGTTTATAAATTAGTGGGATCAAACTCTCTGAACGGTTGATTATGAAGACCCATCATAGAATTCACATAATAAGATGATATTACTCGACATCTATCAAAGTAGTCAACTTTTCATTGGGTGTGCCATTTTACTAGAACTAGGAATTATGCCAAAAGAGCATGAGATCATATAAATGAGCCCATTATTAAATTATACATGCGAATTACATGACACTTCATCTTGATTTGTTGAAATATTTAAATAATAAATCTCACATAATTCCCTTGCAGTTGGTGTCATTTCCCAGCCGCCGTTTTGCCAACAGTTCCTACGTGCGCCGCCACTAGCAACCATACGCTTGCCGAAACCCTCGTCGTCTCTCTCTCTCTCCCTCCCTCCCTCCTTCCCTCCCTCCTTGGCTCACGCCCGACCAAAATTGATAACGGGGGGATCTGAACAGAGCTGGGCATAGCGGCGTTCAAATCTGCTCAGGAGTGACCATCGTGGTTCTGTTCATTCCATGCGAGGAGCCTCAAGTCGCTGTCGGCGGAGCCTGAAGGTGCTGGCGGCGGCTACGTAGAAAATTGTGTCCTCTGCTTTTTCTTTTTAGTTAGTCGGATGGTGGAAGCGTTGCTTCCAAATTGGATGATGTCATGTCTTTTTTTTACTGGGGAAGAGGATGATTTATCGTAATTAAAGAATGTTGGATGCGAATTCTTTGGACTTTTTTAAGTTAGAAGAGCGTTGTTCTGATCAGGTTATGGGTCCTTTTTATATTGTGCTCATTAATTTTTATATGTCAAAAAATATCAATCCTTAATCATTAGAGTCGAAAGCAGCAAGAGTTTTCATTACGTTATTTAGAATCTCTGTTAGTTTCGCGAAAAATATTTGTCTGAGAATTATGATTTTTCAATATTCATTTCACAGAAAATAAATCGACTTAGAAAAACATTTTTCATGAAAATGAAAAATTCTTCTAAAATGGGGAAAAATGTTTTCCGCTTTTCAAATAAGGGAAAACATTTTCCTTATCACTCTTACTATTCCCCACTTCTCTCTCTCTCTCTCTCTCTCTCTCAATTCAAATTTTTTATTTCCTGCTTTTTCTTTTTCTCATGGCGAGCAGGAGGTTGGCGAGCAAGCTCGAGGTTGCTAGCGAGCTTGAGGTAGCCTTTGGCAAGTTGCTAATCATCATGTGGCCAGTGACAAGCCAACGAAGAAGGAGGGGCAAAAAAAGTGTAAAGAAAATTTTTAAAGAAATTTTTTTTTTTAGAAAAAATAAAAATAAAAAAAAAGAAAAATTATTAAAATGAGTGCACAGAGGAAAATCGAATCAAATAATCCAAACTGTATGGTGGAAAATATTTTCTAATTCCTTTTCAAGTTTCAGCCGAATGTCAAAAAATATGATTATTTTAATGAAAAATGGCTTCTTAGAAAAAATTTCCTTGAAAATGACGCATTTTCCATGAAATGAATGGGTTTGAGTACATTTATATTGATGAAATTGACATAATAAGTATCGTAATTCTCAAAAGATGCTTACTTTAGTATAATCAATTAATTGTCATATTGGAGCAATTCTTGATAAGTGACTTTTTTTTATTGACCTTTTTACTATGGTATTTTTGAAAAAATTTCAAGTCCAACATGGATAAATCGTTGGTCAAATCCTCGTTAAAAGACTACCATACTCATACTCATTTTTCAGCTAACAATTTTAGCTTTTTGGATAAATGAGTTTATCTTCATCTTCAGCCAACGATTCTAACTTTCACACACATTTTTCTTCTCTTTCTTTTCCAATCATTTTCTTGACCATTGTATATTTATTAAATTATGCATTTATTTAATAGTTTAAGCTTTTAGAGTAGTTGGCAATGATCTCATCAAATCTTGCATGGAATCAAAGTATGAGGTAAACCACGCCTTTATCTAGTAGCTTAAACTTATAGAACAACTCTCTCTCTCTCTCTCTCTTGAGGATGACTTTTGTGGTCGCCATGATTTCTTGGTCCTCATTCCGCGAGGGCCATAAACAATCCATGACGACCATTTGACTATGAAGAAGCCTAGTTGCAATAACATTGGCATTTGTTTCTTAAAAAGAACAATAATAAAATTGAAGAGAAAAACAGAAGAAATCAAGCGTAAAATTAATATTTTCCATTCTTCACTTGTCTATTGCCCCAAAAATTACAGGGTAATTTGCCTCAGTATGAGGAATTAAGGCTGGGGTTCATATAAAATTTTGCCTCAATTTGTTAATTTAGGGCATATATATGGCCGAGGACGTCATTTACACTAACTTTGCCAACTCTCTTGATGGGCCCGTCATGTCAAATCTTATCTTCCATCCACACAAGTTGCCAACTATATTGAACCACTCTTTTTCCTTTTTTTTTATTCCAAAGTAGCAATAAAGTGACTGCTCGAAGATTTTTGACACTGAAGTGTGTTGTGTGAAAGTTATAGTACTTATGATGCCTTTCACTTTTTATTTTCATATACATAATTTAACATAAATAGAATGAAATCATTTGATTATAATTACATTTTGTTAGAGCTATTATTTTTTTTAGTTGAAACAAAGATATCATTTCGTTAAACGCAAGCCCTTGTAGAAGAATAAGGGGCATCAAAACATGGGATTTCCCAAAAAGGGAATGGGGAGGGGGTTAGAAACCTAGTTTAGGGGAAAAGTCTTACGTCTAGATGCTTTTACAATCCAATCTGCCAATCTATTTGAGTCAAGGGGGTAAAGGACCAATTCTAGACTCTCAAATAGGGCCAATAGGCCAATACATTCAGTGATAGTGGCTCAACATCCTAAGGACAGAGGGACGACTCTTTTAGACAACTTAAATTGAACTGTCAGACCCTAGCGTTAGTTTTAGATGAGGTTGATCGGCAAAGTGGTTGAGAGCATAAAGATAGGCAAGGGTTTCGACGTGAAGGGTGGATGACGCTCGGACTGGTTGCGCGAGGCCTTCCATCAATCTTCCTTTTGAATTGTGGCACATGCACACAATCACCCCTTCCGTGGTCCCTGAGAGGTGAGATCCATCAATGTCTATCTTTAGCGGATCTGAGTTCGGTGGTCCCACGCTAGAGCTATTGTTAAACAAAAGTGAAAACGAAGAAACACAAATAGAAAAACATGGAAAAAGAAGATGAATTTTTTTTTTTTTTTTACTCCAAGGCCATTAATTAATTTACAAGTGATAGGATGCACTTTTACCTTATACTTTTCAGCTTTTTACTCAAAACACTTGATATTAACTTTAACAATGTCCAAAAATGTTGACATGTAAATTTATATCTTTTTTTTTTTTCGTAATTTCTTAAAATTGAATAATATTTTAAGCATTAATAGAGAGCAAAAATCGGCTTTTGCCTTTTGCTTAATCTTAAACAATAGGCTACATAAATATACATAAGCCGATAGTCAAGCCAATCAACATGGCACTTGGATCCTAGACTTTGCAAATATCCATCTAGAATAATATATTATATGGTTTATAAATTAGTGAGATTTAACTCTCTGAGCTGCTAATTATGAAGACCCACCATAAAATCCACATAATAAGTATCAAACTACAATCAACTTTTCATTGGGTGGGCTATTTTACTAGAACTAGGAATTATGCCACAAGAGCATGAGATCATGGAAATGAGCCCATTGTTAAATTATACATGCGAAGAGCATGACATTTCATCTGGACT
Source organism: Eucalyptus brandiana (assembly GCA_014182725.1). Classification (NCBI taxonomy): domain Eukaryota; kingdom Viridiplantae; phylum Streptophyta; class Magnoliopsida; order Myrtales; family Myrtaceae; genus Eucalyptus; species Eucalyptus brandiana. The sequence continues at coordinate 34,727,138 of CM024672.1, read as the reverse complement.
TGTTAGAATATTTAAATAACGAATCATGCATTTATTTAATAGATTAAGTTATTAGAACAATTGATAGTGGTTTCACAAATTTCACATGGTATCAGAACTAGAGGTCATAAATTCAAATATTTCCAAACTCTATTTATCTCCCCAATGAAATTTCCACACATAATTACTAGGCAAAAAAAGACCGGATTATTCAGGATTTATTTTACGAATAATGTTAAGTATTTAAATATCTTGGAGCGGCTGACTATTTCTATCGAATCACGACAATCTTCCCGTCATATAACAGTCAGCTAATTATTGGGCGGAGTATTCCGAGAATGGTCCCAAAAAAGTCTTGTTCAGAGTCGAAGCCATAACCATTTTTCTTGAGACGCAGTTCAATATTGGGTTTTAACCAAAGTCAATATCATTGAATAAATCCTTGCACCAAAGTCAACATTATTGTGTTAAACCTTGTACCAAAGTCAACTTTATTGTGTTGAACCTTGTATATATTACTAAAAAGGGAGTCTCTCCCGCAGCAATGAGATTAATGAGAGTTTATTTAGAGGAACCATTTTGTTCTCTGTCTATTGTGCAAACGCTCCATAAAGAGTTGGACCATCGCTAATATATTAAAGTTGAAATCAGTTGGAAGTTCTCTTATATGTTGCCCATATCCTCTAGTATTATTAAAGAGACTCATGAGTCCTCAAATAACTTATGCAATATTTTGCACCAACCTCTTAAAAATGGAATATTTAAATAAGTTGATCGACAGCTGAAAAGTCTTATTCTATCCCTCTCTCTCTTCTCTCTCTATCGTCTTCTTCAAACTTTGGTCATGGGAGAGGGTTTGATTTAATCTAATCTCTGTCACTCTCTTGTTGATTTTTTATCCATGTTTTATTGTCCTTTTTTTTTCTCCCGATTTATATCCAGGAGCTCTCTTCACTCGGCCTGGTTCTAGATTTGAGAGTTTGAACTCTTCCGATTAATTCTAAATTTAGGAGTTATCCTATCTTGATCTAGATCTAGGAGTTAAATGAATATACTTTTTAGGATTTGATACCCCTTTGCTCTCTTTGTGTATAGATTCTCTGTTTCCAGCTTCAATGGTAATCATAGGAGTTTTGATGTCTTGTTAATTTATGAAGATTTTCTTTTTAAAATGTTAGATCTATGTTGTGTAGAGAAAACTGAACTTAGATGTGCACTGCCAATTAACAACTGCCTTAGTTATTGCAGAAAGAATATTTGACGTTTGTTAATCACTAATGAAGATACGAGATCTAGTAATTGGCTATATATTATTTTGCTTGATAGATCTATTATTGTGGAATGAGTGCATGCTTAACCTAGCTAGTGCTTTGTTGATTCTCCTCATTTTCTGGATTTGGTTTTGTTTTACAGTATTGTTGAATTTGTCCTATTTAGATTTGTTTGTGACATCCCGATTTTTCAATTTTATTTTCAATAAATTGAGACGGGCATTTTGTTGCCACGCGTATAGTTCTTTTCCTTTAGTCGGTCACTCATGTGAAAACTAGTCTATCGGGTGAAACCGTTAAGAAATTCTAATGTATCGGACTTGAGAATTTGACTAGGAAACGACCTTTCACCGAGTTAATCTGTAAGGGTCATTACGACATAATTAAAAATCGATTAGAGATCGGAGATAAGTCGACTCGATAGAGGCATGTGATCAGGTGTGGGTGATTCCACTAGATCGCACAATTCTTGTCGATTGGCACTAGACCGACTTTTCTATCGATTGGGTACCCTGTGTTCGTATTTGAAACCTTGAGATTACCCCGACGACTGAAAGTCGCCAATGTTTCAAAGATGTACATTGTGGCTTGAGATGATCAACCACAGGTCAAATGCATGAAAATTTCTAAAGGCTACCCGGTAGGATGGGCCGCGCTAGTATCGTGCCAAAGTGAAATTAACCGTGAAATTGAGATTAAATTCAGAAATTGGAAGTCATGGTGTGTCACAAATCATTTTAGGATCATTAACTCATCTTTGGAAGAGTTTTCATGTAATCAGAATTTTTCAGTAATTAAATCAGAGAATGGCTAATTTGGCTCGAGAAATTAGTAGACCCGCCTTGGTCGTGCTTTTGGGACTTAAGTTGGTTCTACAGACAAGTGAAGATGTGAATTGAAGTGTGGTGACATTGGATTAATTTTATGGACTTCAATTGGACTCAATTGGAAGAGAATTGAATGGAATTGAAGAAATTAATGTACAAGATTTTATGCTCCGGCGGAAAATGAAATTTGCACCCATTGGAAGAGGTTGTGGAGGATTGAGTTAGTGGAGTATGACATCACTTGGTAATGTCATGGTGTGGGGCAAGAGTGGCTAGGATGTTGACAAGTGGAGGGTGAGGATGGTCTCTTGAAAAGGTGGGCTTTCACTTCATCTTCTTCCTTAATTCAAGGAGGTTGTCTTGGAACTTGGGAGAGGAGGAGGGAAAGTGTGCGACCAGGAGCTCGTTCGGTCGCCCCTCCACCCGCTCGCCTGATCGGTCGTCGCCAGCACCGCCGAAGTCGTTGCCATTCCGCCTTCGCCACTCACCTTTTGCCTTTCTCTCTCCCCCTGCTGTTCGACCATCTCTTCTTCTTCTTCGGTGTACCTTGAAGGCTTCGAAGCCCAGCAGCAAACTAGAGTAGCCCCGTCCGAAGCCGCACGCCGCTAGAGGAGCCTCCACCACCGCCCGTCGCCGTCCTTACGCATCGTTGCTGCCGTGTGCCTCCGCCTGCCTCACGCCGTCGTCCCTACTCGCCCTTATCTCCAGCAACTTCGCGGGCCAACACAAGCCGCGGTTCAGCCACCTCCAGCCACCGTGAGACCCCACCGATGGTCGCACGGCACCGCCGCAGCTCCTTTGCCCGTTTCCCATGCAAGCCGGCGCCAGATCTACCATTTCTCGGCCTCAACCAGTAGCGGACAGCAGCCAAGAAAAGTGGGTATTCCAGCCTAGTTTTGGCCCGTTTTGGCCGCCTTCCCGAGCCCGAATGCTCGGCCTGCCTTGAGGAAAGTCGATCCTCGCGGCGTTGCCGTCGTTTTGGTCCGCTCGGCTCACTAATCCGGTGAGTTTAGCTCACTAAATCTTGATTAGACAGTTAATGATGCCCTAAGTGTGCTTAGTCTAAGTTAAGCAAGTTTATGTGGATAGTTTAGTTTATTTAATTGTGATTTGGATTAAGAAGTTTGTTTAATATAAAGTGTGTTTAATTAAGGCTAATAGAGTTATTTAATAATAAGCCTTGATGGGACATAATAGGGTTTTATTTTTTAATTATTTAATTGTTTCGAAAATTTGGAATTTATAATATTATATTATATTCCGAAATTATTAAAATATTATTATTTATTTTAAAAAACGGAAATTTTTTTTTTGACCCCGGTTACTCAGAATTTCGTACTGATCGCTGATGTGTATTTAGAATTTAAAATTGATGATTGATTATGGCAAATTGAGTGTGATTGCGATAAATAGGGATTCTTTATAAAATCCCAAGTGTCGAAATTGATGGGAGATTGGCCGTGATTAACCACCTATTAGAGGTTGTGCCCAGTGGGGCCTTGAATTGCCACTTGATAAAGGTCGCGTCCAGTGGGGCCATGAATTGCCACCTAATAAAGGTCATGCCCAGTGGGGCCGTGAATTGCCATCTGATAAAGGTCGTGCCTAGTGGGGCCGTGAATTGCCACCTGATAAAGGTCGCGCTTAGTGGGGCCGTGAATTGCCACCTGATAAAGGTCGCGTCCAGTGAGGCCGTGAATTGCCACCTGATAAAGGTTGCGCCCAACCAGGCCGTGATTTACCACCTATTAGAGGTCGTGCCCATCGGGTCGGGATCTACCACCTTTTAAAGGTTGTGCCGAGTGGGGCCGTGATGCCACTAATTCTAATTTTGCCGAGTGGGGCTGTGATTACCACTAAATGTTAGACTTACCTGTAGGGTCGCGATTGAAGGCAGTGATTGAATAGTTAGAATGACCGTATGATGATTTCAATGACATGTAATCGGCCGAGTCGATTGATCGCTAAAACGATCCAAGTGGTTGAATTGTTCTGATGATGTGATTGTGCCTCAGTTGTTTGGTTATCATAATTGCATGTGGTTGAATTATATAAACTATGCTAACCTGCAGATGAAGACTAATGCGAGGTAAGTCTTTTGAGTGATGTGGCTAGGCCACCTGGGATGTATTTTCTTTCTAATAGGGGTTTAGGGGGTTGAACTTGCTGAGACAATGTCTCATTCCGGTTGTGGGATTAAAATTTCAGGTCCCTAGTGGATGGAGCAGGCAAATAACTTTGGTTGGTCTTGAGGAGTTGCAGAGGTGAAGTAATAAGGATTGGATAACGTGTCCGGCTTGTAGGTCATAGGACAGTCCCTTTTTAAGAGTCGGTCTTTTGTAGACTTTTGCCGTAGACCTCTGTTTGTAATTCTGTTGAATTATGAAAGTGTTATGTCGTGAATTTGCTTCCTGCTTTTCTATCCCGTATTTCATTGTCAGGGGTTTTATAATACGTTCCGCTTGCGCAATAATAAATGAATGGGGTTGGCGACACTACCTGGGAATGTCGCATTTGCATGACCATGGTGGGATGTTGGCGCGCTCAAGGTTCGGGGCGTGACATTGTTTTATCATAAAGTCCATGTACTTCTTAAGTATCCTTTTAAGCAATGAATTTCATTTTCTTTTGATAGAAAAATGTTGATTGAATGCTTGATTTGAATTTGGCACATCTATCTTCATATTCAACACCAAACAACTTTAGGGCTATATCGTGGACCGTCACCTAATTCCAATAGACGAGGCAATTTATATGTATTTTTAGCAATTAATCAAGTCAAGAATCTCATATCCTATGCCATAAGAAAAAAAAAGTAAAGTCATTTGATGATTGAAGTACAAGGTTGACGCAATTGGTTTGAGCGTTAGGAGATATTTAAATTCTAAAAATTAAAGTATTTGTTCAAATCCCATTAATTGTGTGTGCAAATTATCTAGGTTGAGACCATTTGCATAAGTCAAATGTGTGAATTTGATTGGTTCATGGGGCTTTGTGCTCACGCCCTTGGATCATAAAAAATATTAGAATAATTAAATATTAAACCATGCCCTCGTCTAATAGCTTTACCTTTTAGAATAATTGGCGATAGTCCCATAAATTTTCACATGACATCAAAGCTAGATGTCTTGAGTTTAAATATTTCTAAGTCCCATTTGCCTCTCCAATTAAAATTCCATGTTTAGTATTGGGCAAAAGTGCAAACTAAGCGTGATGGGGAGTGTTAGAGTAATTAAATATTAAACCACGTATTTGTCTAATAGTTTAAGGTTTTAGAATAGTTGGTAGTGGTTCAAAGTTCTCATAATAAATTTGATGGTTCGTGAAACAAGAAGCACATATGACAAACTTCATGAAACAAGAAGCACCCATAATAAACTTACAGTATGAATGCTCAGAAGTCGCGACCCTTCATTGCTTTCGTTGAGATTCCAATACTTCTGTAGTGCGCAAAACAAATACGCACAGATGCAGAACATCGATTATTACTTACTGTGGTAAGATGATTTCCACAACTTTATTCCTCAATACTCGGACCATGCTTTCCCATAGTTCAATCAACTTACGAATCAATAGCTTTGGTAGTTTTTCTTTTATGAGCGCCAACTTATAATGTGAGGTGATGACCAAATAATGGCCGGAGATGAAGGAGAAGTTTTTGATAGTGCTAGCTCATCAAAATCTTCAATTGAAAGCGTCTTCTTAATGGACTCAAGGGCTTCTTTGAAGGAAGAAACGACCCTAGGTATTCCAAAGCTGCACGAGTAGGCTTCATTAGTAGTGAATTCAGGTAACGTTTCTTGGAATTCGTCAAGACTCGCTCTTCCTATTGCCAAAACACCAGTTTTGCCCTCATTAGAGTCCAATATGGGCGAGTTCTTTATGCACTCTTGACCACGTAAGACCCCATTATCAGTCATTTAATCGGAATTGCTTCCATCGCTCTCGTTAAACTTGTGTCCAGGTGCGCCTTTGAAGCTGGCCACCAGTCGGCGGTCAAGGAGAGGGAAAAGTACAGCTTCAATATGGGCGGTCACTGGCCATCGCTGCCGGCGGCTAGTGGAGGAGCAAGAAGAAGAAGAAGAGAGGAAAAAAAAGAAAAATCTGTAAAAATTATTAAAATATTTTAAAAAATTTTATGTTACAAAAAAAATTTGTAGGTTATACCATATGCATTTTTATTCTTTTTCTATGTTGAGAACAAAATTTTTGTGTTGTTACCAAACTTTTTTTTTTTTTTTTACTCAGAAATTGTTCTAGGGAATAGAACTAGAAAAATACTATTTTTGAAAAGAAATTGTTTTCCAGAATAGAAATGTTATCAAATGTATTCTAAGTAGATGTTACATTAGTTAGAAGGTCTAAATACTAAAAGTGAGATGAGGCACACAGCGATGAGACTCGGCAGCGTGAGCTGCGGTGTCGGTGAGTGCTATTGCAGGCCTTATGCAGTCGACAACGAGGTCATTCTTTCTCTCACCTGGATGTGGGTGAGGGCAAGTGCCCTCGTGCGATGGTGGCCAAATATTGAAAAACAATATTTGTCTTGCCTGATGATAAAAAATTTCTGATATATGAGATGAGAGTCTAGTGTGAATCGTGTGTATGGATACCGAATTTCACATTTACTGGATCTCGTCCACGGAACTCATCCATACGAATTGTCGTAATTGACTCAGGTCAAGGAGGACCTGTTCTCAAGAGAGCATTTGACACGTTAAGATGAGGGCAAATTGTATAATATGCATGCTCTTATCCATATTGAATGACAAAAACGAGACTCGTAGTTCCCATGGTTAATGGATCCTATCTCACTTTCCGAGCTAGAAAAAAGGAAACTTACAAGCAGGGGTCCTCCAAGCTGGTGAGAATAATGACGGTTGTGATCAAGAAGCCTGTCCTCATGCATCGTCCAGTTAGTTTTCACTTCTTTTTTAGGCCTTCCTCTGTAAGAGGTCAGGACCTTCTTAACCCCAAGACACCGTGAACCACTCGAACTGAGGATTGGCTTATCGCCCCCAGTGGCTTTCCAATAGCCTAATGCTGCGGTCCTGTTTGGGCGAGTGCCGTTCAGGTACTTCCGGTTTCTTGGGCTGAAGACGAACCACTCTTCCTCCGCAAACACGGCCTTTTCTGCAAACAAAATCATGTTTATGAAGTTTCCTCATCTCAACATGACGTTATTTAAGAAGAAACTGCAATTAGGGACTATGTTGGCTTTAGTCCATTTTGATAAAATCAATCAAGTGCTATTTTCTCCATCCTGGTCGGAGAAACCTTTCCTTAAATCATGCCTCTGATTAAGGGGTAACAAGTTATGGGTATGGCCCATCAACAATTCTGTATTTTTTAGTGACACACTGAGAAAGCCACGTCTGCGGCTCAATTTCCAGCAAACTATCTCCATTACAAATAGGTAGATCCATATCCATGCTCCCCACTATATGAATGTAAGGACAAAAACTTGATTATATATATTTCTTAGAACTGTGTGGTTGCTGAAGATGAGTAGGGTTTGCCAATATGATCAAGCCCATTTAAATTAAGGACAAGAGGTTTTATGTACGCAACCATGATCAAAATCCAGTGCCCTTGAAGTTGCTACGAAAGAAAACTAGGTTGGTTAATTGTCTCACTGCATGCGCCCCCTTTGTTTTACTACACGTTTGAAGAAAGAGATCAAGTCGTACCAGGAAGCTCCCATGGATTGTACTTGTATATGTCAACATCAGCAATTACAGAGAGAAAAGGGTTTGAGGAGGAAGACACCTTCTCTTTGAGGTAATGGAGGATAAGTTCTTGGTCTGTTGGATAGAACCTGAAGCCTGGTGCTAAGAGAGGATTGAAAGCATTATGATGCATTGATCCTTCCATGTTGTCTCAGTGTGAATGGTATTCTATTTCGATATAAATTTATAAGGAGAGAGTTTCTTAATATATGAACATAAATACTGTATCTTGGGGAGATCATCAACCATGCATGCTGGATTCTGTTTTGTGCTTTGTTTTCTTCTGGTCGGTTCCCCTTTAACACAGGCATTGTTAAAAGGGAAATGACGTGACACGTCACCATTCCTTGCATTTCAATTCCTCTAAATATCCAATCCAAATTATGTCACCTTTTTCAGTATTCCAGATTTGACTAGAATGGTGGAAAATAGGGATATTTGGCAATTCAAGAGACGGCTTATCAAAATAAAAAAAATTAGAGTATATGCATATCCATGTTCACACCGTCAAAGAAGACAAGTTATGTCACCCCGTCAAAATATAGGTATGTTCATGCTGTCAAAAGAAACCAATTTCCCTATTTTCCTTTCAGACAACATCTTCACTCCTAAGACGTTGATGTTTCTATAAAAAATTGACAACAATTATTACTAGTACGTGAAAATATATGCCCAGTAAATTTTGTCAAACTACGATTGAATAATCTAAAAGTTTAAGCTGTAAGTAGGCTTAGCTTAGACTTAAAAATGGTAAAAATTGTGGAATTTTATTGGATCTCTGTCCAATGACTCATTGCTTGAGGTCAATGACCCACGAGCGCAAGCCACCATCATGCAGATTTGGTCATACGCACATTTGCACGCAAATTAGTATTGGGTCTGTGACTTTGTGACAATCCTCAAAGTGTGGGGGTGTTTTTACTAACGTTTATGTGAATAGGTGGTATGTCCTCACAAGAACATATATATCACATTTCATGAGACGTCAGAGCATCATGGACTTCTATCCCACATAGGTTAGGTGAGGCCCCATTATTTTAGTCCTAAGTAAAGATCTAACACCAAATTGTCACCTAGTTATAATGCTATTGAGAGTACTTTTGGTAGTATGACCTATGTGGAACAGATTGGGACATTACAACTATATTTATGGTCCAACATTAATTTTCAGGACCTATACCATCTATGTACGATACGATGTTGGCTATTTGGTAATGGTACATGGTATGGCATAGTCTTGCCATTGGGGGGTTCAAGTATTAGATTGTTTGCACTATACGCTATTGGGAGTTGAACCTTTTCATCCACCAAAGTCACACGTAAAAGTCCTTTTTTTGTTCACTAAGCTAAATACATGAGATTTTCAAATTGGCATTTCAATTTTTAGGACCCACATTACTTATGCATTGTTTGTTCTCTATTAAAATATGTTTCGAGTTTGAGCATGAAAATGAAAGTTTCTTAATTCAAGTAAGTTTCTTAGTTGAATGGCTTCCTAGTTGGAAAATGTTTCCTATTTTGGATCCAATTCTTGCCTATATATAAGAAGTGGATGTTCTTTGTGAAGATTATCAAAGAGGAGTTGCTTGTGAATTACTTCCTAAAGTGTTTGAAGCTAATAAATCTTGTGTTAAGATTTTGCGAAATCCTTAATGAAATTGAGAGATCAGTTTGTGAGGGATTATGAGGCTAAATATTGTGTGAGTTATTGGGTTTAATTGAAGGTTAGGAAACCTTGAGAGTGTTTGAATGGCTCAAGTGTGGTTATAATTTTCATTGTATCGCTTGATTTATAGTGAAATTTTTTGTTGCCCTCCTTGTAGAAAAGTAGGTTACCCCAATCGAATAACATAAATCTAGTATTTGATTTATTTTCAAGTTCTATCTATTTTATTATCTGATTGCTTACTTTTACAACAATTTGTATTAGAGCTAGGATTGTTTGATTTGAAGCAAATCGATGGTGGTAGAAGAAGGAAAAGTGAGAATCGATAGATTTTGCTTTTTGAAAGACACAAATTGAGGATTACTTGTACCAAAGAAACCTGCACTTGCCCTGTCTAGGGAGAAATCATAGTTGATGAAGCAATTTGAATGGGATTTGTTGGAAGAAAATCGTTGGATATTATTCGGTTGACGTTGGCTCATAGCGTTGCATTTAATAGCGTGAAAGAGAAAAACCACTGTGAGTTTGATGAAAGTCTTATCAAACATGTACAAGAAACCCTATAAAATCAGTAAGGTCTACTTGATGTGACTTCTATTTAACTTGAAAATGAGCAAAGGTGTGTCTATTGCTGATTATATCACTGAATTCAATGTGGTGGTTAGCCAATTGAGATTAGTTGAGATCTTGATTTTGAAGATGAGTCACATGCTTTGATTCATTCTCATTGCTTGATAGTAAATACTATTGTTACTATTGTTGTAATTTCTTTGGGTCAACAGGCTTAACGTTTGATAGGGTTCATGATTTGAATTTGAGTAAGGTCACCAGTAGGAGAGAATCTAGTAAACCCGTGTCTCTGGAGGAAGAACTAGTACTCATATTAATAGAATTAGTATAAACTTAAACAAACATAGGGTGGCTAGAGCAGGTGATGCTATTTGTTGGAGCTATGGCAAGCCTTAAGCTAAAGAATGAGAATGGTAAGAAAATCAAAGTTGAGTCTACTGATGGTATTGTTGCTGTAGTTAACTGTAATTTCAATAGTGTTGATTTTGGCTTGTCTACCAATGAGAATTTGTTTTTGATGGATGGTTTATGGATTCGGAATATTGGTTTTGCCATTAACCAAATAGAAATTGATTTACTACTTACCAGTGCAAAGATAAGAGTAAAGTGCAATTGGGAAATAATGCTGAGTATGATGTTTTGGGTATTGCTGATGTTAGAATCATAATGTATAATGATATAATGAGGACATTGATTGGAGTAAGGCATGTTCTAAAGTTGAATAAGAACTTAATTTTCTTAAGTGCCTGAGATTCAGCAAAGTGTTGATATACTTCAGAAAGTGAAGTTCTAAAAGCTATTTGAGGTGTCTTGGTGATAATGAAATGTATCAAACATAGTGGCCTATATGAGCTTCAAAATAAGATAGTGACGAATTTCGCTGCGGAGCTGTTGGATGCATCTGTTCAAGATATTGAATTGTAACATATGCTCTTGGGACACATTGGTGAGAGAAACTTGAAAGTTCTAAGTGAAAGGAATCTATTACGTAATTATGTTGTTAACAAACCGAATGTATGCAGGCGTTGTGACTTAGATTAATGACTTTGAAAGTACGATTTAGTGCAACTATTGGAGAAACCACAAAGATTACAAAGTTAATTCACTTGGATGTTCCTAGGTTGTTGTGAATGATTACTCGAGGAAGACTTAAGTATATGTGCTGAGGTGTAAATTTGATGCTATTGTCAGAATAAGACAATTGAGAGCTTTGATTGAAAATGAGATTAATGATCAAGCATGTGTGAATTGACAGTAACATGGAATCCTGCTCGGGTTATTAAACGAATTATGCATGAATGAAGATATAGTGAGAAATCACACTAGTGTTAGTGAACCATGACATGTTGCAAGGTTAATGAGTAGAACATTCCTAGAGACGATCCATACTAGAAGGTTCTTGGTGGATGCGCTTAGTACAATAAGCTACCTAGTGAATAGATCCCCATCAACTGTGATTGGAAGTCAAACTCCTGAAGAAGAGTCGTCATGTAATGTTGCTAATTATTTTATTGTTAGAATATTTGGTTGCTTATGTTATATTCGAGTGAGTGATGATAAACTCGATGGAACGACAAAACAGTGCATGTTCTTAGATTGTGCACAAAGTGAGTAGGGCTATTGATTGCGGTGCCTAAAACTAAATTCATCTATTATCATTGGAGAAGTTATGTTTAATGAGTCTTTAATACTTCTAGGTAGGAGTGTTTATGACAATATTTATATTGATTTGAATGGTGTTCAACTTGAGATGGAGTTATAACTATAAACTTTGGAAGTAGCAGGTATTAGTAGAGTTATCTACATGGTTGGTGCTTGTAGCGAGATAGGGCTTGTAAAGCCAATAGTTGCTGTAATTGCTGAGTTTAACAACGTATGTGGTACATGGTTTTGTTTTATCTACAATTGAGGAGGTTGTGTTCGAAAATTCTTGTGGATAAGTCAAAAGTGCGGGTGGACTTACTGTTTTGATGAGATCCATAGTTAAGTGAGGCTTGGATTTGGAAGATATTTGTGGCGCTTTAGCCCATGAGAGGTTGTGGGAAAGTGGCAATATATTTAAGCTTCCAACGAGCAATTGTGACTTGGTCGAAACGTCGACCCAATGAAGATTGTTCAAATTTGGACTTCTCTGCAAGTCGTCATCTAGAGGGGTTTGTGGCTCTTCTCTCACCCATGTGAGCTTCTCTCTATACTCGTGATAGTCTCCCCTAGAAAACCCTTTCCTTAAACCCTAGATCAAAATCTCCATTGTTTCCTTTTCCACTTTTTTCCCACAGTTTCAGATTCAGAATCCCTTTCCTTTACAATGGACAATACAACCTAAAATCCATTTCCATATTACAAAACCCTAAAGTCTAGAAGATGATTTAACTGTTCCATTGACGAATACTATCTACCCCTGTTCCGGCAAACATTAGGTGGGTCAATCGCCATCCTGCCTAGCTGGGTCTTGATCCGACGTAACCATGGAGAGGAAATGGGTGGCTATCCACCTTTGGCTTGCTTAGAGCTCCCTTCAAACCCTTCAATTGGCTAGATAGATCTCTTCAGGCAACAGGTGGAAGAGGAGAATTTGTTTAGTAAAGCAATCTTCAAAACCCACAACTTCTTCGTCAAATCCAACCCATATAGGTATTCTCTAGTCCTACACTTAATAGCAATATGGATGAAGGGGAAGAAAACGATAGAAGACTCGCTGCCCTCTGTAGAAGTCTTGGAGATCTATGGTCGGAGGAGGATATGGTAATGATAAAGGATGATGTACCTGTGGAGAAGAAACGAGAGTGTGAGTTAACTCTTATTGGAAAGCTATATTCCAAACCAATTGAGAATTCAAGGCATTATTTAGCACAATGAAAAGGGCGTGGAAATCAGACTTGGTAATATGTGATTCAATAGGACCAAGGTTGTTTTCATTTACATTTAGCTTGATGATTGAAAAGGAGAGAGTATTGACATCAGGCCTATGGTCTTTCTCTAGTAATTTGCTCATTTTAAAGCAATGTAACCCTGACACCCTGATTATTCATATGTCTTTACTCAATGTGAGTTTTTGGTACACATTTTGGGGTTGCCTGGAGGAAGAATTACTGAACAAACAGTTTCAGACATAGCTGTAAAACTAGGGCAAGTGCTGGAAGTGAAGGTGGAACCAAATGACTATGGCTAGACTAATGTGGGCAAGGCTAAGGTAAATCTAGACCTCTCTAAACCCCTAAGGTCTAGAACTATTGTTAACTTGGATTATAAAAAGCTTTGGGTGGATTTTACGTATGAAAGACTTTCGCACTTTTGCTACTTCTATGGTCAAATAGGACATTATGCTACTTATTGCAAAATCATTCCTTATGAACAATTGAGACTTGAAGAAAATAGAACATGCAAGTTTGGCAGCTGTTTAAGGGCTAAAGCAAGAAAATATAGCCCTTTTTGGAAAGTATTCAATGGAGAAATCAGTCTAGAACCTGATATAGATGAAATGATACCTGAAACCCCTATTCAGAGCAATCAATAGGCTACTAATTAGCAAACAGAACAAGAGGAGGTAAACAAACTTGCTATTGTGCTTGTACCTGAAGGAGGATCTCTAAAACAGAAGCATACCTATAGCCTAGACCAGGATTTTATTGGAGTTGATTTTACTAGACAAGAAACTCAACTTCATTGGATTCAGGTTGACAATACACCCAATCTATCATTTCCTTCATTGACATCATCATCATCAATATCTTCATCTAACTCATTTAGGAATTCTTCACTAAGTCTCTGTAAAAGGGCTTGAGAACTCTGTCTCTAAACAATAGTCTTCCTTCTCTTGGTGGTGCAAGAAGAGGGATTGGGTGTATTGTCATCTAAATCCACCTTTAGAAGTTTACCTTTCGTGTTTTTCCACCCTTTTGTAGTGTGCTTGAAACTCATTTTCCTTGTCATCTATTAGTCCATGTTCATCAGAGGCAGTTGTATCTTCCTTAGCTTCCTTGGAATTTCAATATTTAGATGATAGAAAAATTTTGTGATCAAAGAGCCATAAGGTAATTGACCCTTGTTCTTCAAGACAGTTCCAATAGAAAATGAATGACCATTCAAAATTTCCCAAATGAGCTTGGCCTCATAACAAGAGACATCAGTCTTTGAAGATCCCTTAGGCCTCAAACAGTTGATGATAATCTTATGAATAACAATTTCCTTCAGAGGAAATAAATGATGAGAGACATGCGACTTATCATCTCTAGTAAAGTTAGGAATTCCAAAGAGAAGTCTATAAGCAATATTTGGATTAATATAGATTGCCTCAAAGTTTGAATACTTAACTCCTAAGATTTTTGCCAAATCCTAGGTTTGGATCAGATAAGGCTTATCAAACACTATGAACTCAATTATATCAACAGATTAAAACGAGAGAGTAGGGTAGAAATAAGCAGTCAGTGCTGGATAAGTTGGAAATTTTGTAACACAGAGATCAGTTAATTGATGTTCATCGGAGAGTTGTTTGAACTGAATACCAGATGACTCAAAGAGTCACAGTCGACAATCTTTTGATATATTACTTCTCTATTCAGAAGAATTTTGAAGTATTGCTAGTATTCCACGGAATTGATCAACTTATCTGCACGATCTTTATTAGGCATATAACTAGTAATTCTTCTTTTGAAATTTGCATACTGTTTTTCATCATTGTCTCCTCTTTTACCATCACCATCGGCCTTTTTCTTAGAACTCGATGTTTTGGCCAATTTTTTCTTTCCTTTTCAAGATTTTACACCACTCGAGTCACTAGCACTCACAGGAGGCATACTACTGATGGGTTTCACAAACATCAACTCAAACGCTTTCTCATTTTTGAAACCATGCTTAGCTAATAATCTAGGGATAATTTCTTCACTGGTTCCCATATCTTTGAGAGTATCAATAATAGATCTTAACTGTGAGTACTCAAAAGAAGTTTCTTTTTTGGTCGTACCTTCAATGCTGTTAAAAGAGTCGGACAAGTCGAAGAACTCAGTGCTTCCTCTCATTTAGACTGTATACCCGCAATACAATTTGATCTCCATGATGCAGAAGGCCTAGGCTTCGACTTGGGTGTAGATTTTGGGGCCATGGTTATGATAACAAAAGAAAGTTTTGATCTTTTGCCAAGAGAAAGAAGTTTCGAGGGGTTTCGCAAAGGGAGTTCTCAAAGGAAGACGAAGAAGAATTAAAGAGAATGAAAAAAAAAAAAAAAAAAAAAAAAAGGATTTTTTAGGGAGATGAAACAACATGATTTAAAAGAAAAAGCAGCTTCGAGAAAAATCCAATTTTTAAGGAAGAAACATAAAACACTTTTTAGAAAATAATTCAAACAAATTCCAAGAAAAGTATATTATGCAATTAATTTCTAAAATAATTATTTAAATAAAAATAAAAATTGATTTTGAGAATCAATAAACTAAACATTTACTTCACCGTTGTTGATAGGATCACGTATGAAATGATGCTTGATTTCAATGTGCTTGGCTTTGGAGTGTAAATTGGATTTTTCATTAGGTTGATCACACTTGTATTATCACATTTGATTGTTGTATTCGAATCCATGACTCCATAGTCCTTTAGCTGTTGCTTTATCCAAGGAATTTCGGTGTAATAACTTCCTAATGCAGCGTACTTAGCTTCAGCAGTTGATAAAGCTATCGTTGATTGCTTTTAAGAAAACCATGTATAAGCATGCTACCCAATAATTGACAAGTTCCAGAAGTACTTTTCCTGTTTATCTTACATCTTGCAAACTTAGCATCGGAATACCCAAATAATATAAATTATGATTTCTTAGGATACTAGAGTTCTAGAAAGGGGTAAGTGTTAATGTATTTGATAATCCTTTTTAGTATAGATAGATGAGATTCCCTAGGGTCTGATTGAAATCTATTGCACATACATACACCAAAAAGAATATCAAGTCTTGATGTTGTGAGATAAAATAAGGAGTCGATTATGCTTTTGTACAGCATCTAATTAACCTTCTTGCCATTTTCATCTTTGTTGAGCTTTGAAGAGTAAGACATAAGAGTCTCCATTCGCTTCGAATTTTCCATGTGGAATTTCTTTATAAGCTCTTTTCCATACTTTTTTGGAAGATGATGTTGAGAAAACTCCTATTTGGTTTTGAAGTTGACAAAACTTTCATTATCTTATTCTTATTCTTGTTTTGAGGAATATTGGACTTCTGTGTTAATATCATGGAATGTTGTCAAAATCTATTTTACATTAGAAGTCTTTCCCACTCTGACAAAGATCCAAACTGAACCAAGTCTAGAATGAAGACATAATTAGACTTGGGTTTATTGATCTTCCAACTAGGATTCAGTACGATCAAGACATATTTGGTTTTTTTGCGAAGATTCTCACATATCTTTTCTAAATATATTGATGAAATCAATCATGGATTGATGAAATCAATTTCAAAGACAAGTTCTTTTTTGGGAAGCATCTACTTATGGAAACCTAGATTTTGATTGTATGGGCGACTAGGATCATTGGATCTTCACCTCAATCTTCAAATGGCTACAAGATTTTCTTAATTAATTTTGTCCAACGGATTGATTAGAAGAAATTCCTCCGGAAATTGCCAATGGATAGAAAGGCATGTAGGAGTATTTAAGGAGGTCATGCAGTTCATTTGAGTGTGTGCATGAGGATTAAAATTCCAAAGTCTGAAGTTACCAAATCGCTTGTTCTTCATCAATTGCGCTTACAACTGTACTCAAAGAGAGAAAAACACACACGAGTGACTTAGTGAGAGAGAAAGAAACTCTTCATTGAGTGATCGTACTCAAATCACTGTAATTCTCTTTTGATTTCATAGTGGAATTCAGCCAGAAGGCTGTCAACATTGGAGAGTGGACGTAGGCTTGATCTAAGCTGAACCACCATAAATTCTGTGTAAATTTTCTCTTTCCTTAACTTCTTTAATTTTGTTGTTGTAATATTTTTCTGTGTCTTGCTAAATTCCAAAATATCTTATTTGAGTATAAATTGAACTTAGAAGCCTGATGTTAATCAGACCTTGTTTGAGAAAGTAACTTTTATTATTTTTATTGGTTAAATTTGTCTTTACACCTGTTCACCCCCCTCTAGGTGGTAATACTAGCACTTTTAGATGAAAGTTCCTTCTTCCATTCATTTGATTTGCAATCCGAGGAAAAAATTTAATTTTCCCATCATGCTCATCTCAAACTCATCATGTATTAACTTAGCAAAATTCTTGCAAAGATTTTCAATAGAAGATCCAAAAATAATATCGCCGACATAGATTTGTACTAAAAAGATTTCCTTACATTCTTTCTTTATAAACAAAGTAGTATCAACATTACCTTTTTCAAAATCATTATGAATGAAGAAATTTGTTAGCCTATCATACCAAGCTCGAGGAGCTTGCTTTAGACTGTACATGGCTTTCATTAATCTATGGACATGATCAGATTTTCTTGCTTCTTCAAAACTTGAAGATTGTTCTACGAACACCTTTTCTTTGATGAATTCGTTTAGGAAAGCGCTCTTTACGTCCATGTGGAAAAGTCTGGAACTATGGAAACAAGTCTAAGTAAGTAGAAGTATAATTGCTTCTAACCTTGCTACTAGCGCATAAATTTCATCGTAATTGATTCCTTCTTCCTGCAAGTAGCATTTGGTGACCAATCCTGCTTTGTTTCTCGTGATTTTTCCTTGATCATTTAGCTTGTTCCTGTACACCCATTTTGTTTCTATTACAGGATAGTATTTTGGTCCAGTAACCAATTCTCATACTTCATTTATTAGAAATTGTTAAAAGCCCCTCCTACATTGCTAGGATCCAGTGTTCATCTAACAAATCTTCCTCAGTACTTCTTAGTTCAATCTTTGAAATGAGTGCTAGAGTATTGGTAGCTTCTTTTAATGTTGATCTTGTTTTGATCTTATCATTGATGTCTCCGATCATAAGATCCTTTAGATGGCTAGACTTGTGCTTCCAGTTTTTGTTGAATCTATTGTTAGATGTTGTGGGTTTCTCACTGTTGTGCTTCTCAAACTCTTCCGCCGATTGAGGATGTTCATTTGATTCTAATTCCTTGATTTCTTCTTGTTCTTGAATTGCTTCAGATCGTTGCTCTCCTTGACCAAAATCTTCATGAGTCTAAGGATTTTCATCAAACTTCATATTGATAGACTCCTCCACTGTGTGAGATTTTTTATTGTAAACCCCGAAAGCCTTGCTTGTGGTTGAGTACTTTAGAAATATATCTTCATTTAATCTTTCATTAAATTTACTAGGCCGCTTATAAGCATTTCTCAAAATAAAATATTTCTACAATGAAAGACTCGAAAATATTTGGTTTCTTACCTTTGAAAAGCTCATAGTTTTTTTTTTTCTCCTCAAAGAAGGTTTGAGAAAAACTTGATTGATAATGTAGCATGCTATTGAAACGGTGCTTGCCCAAAAATGTGATTCAATTTTACTTTCGATAAGAAGAGTTCTTGCCATTTCTTGCAATGACCTATTTTTCCTCTCTACTATACCATTTTGCTCACGTGTATAGAGAGTAAAAAATTAATGCTCAAAACCACTTTCTTCACAAAAGTTTATGAAGCTTTGGTTTTTGAACTCTCCCCCATGATCCGTTTTGATGCAAGAAATTGAATATCCTTTTTCATTTTGAATTCTTTTTATAAACTTTGAGAAAAAAGAAATTGCTTCATGCTTGTGTGCTCTAAAGAAAACCCACGCATACCTTGTGTAATCATCAACCATTACCAAGTAGTACCATTTACTTCCTAGACTCTATATTCTTATAGATCCAAAGATGACCATATGGAGAAGATGCAAAGCTCGGTTAGTACTAACATAATTGATGGGTTTGAAAGAACTTCTCATCTATTTACCAAGAGCACATATTGCGCATACTTAAGATCCGGTAATCCTCGTACTAGTCTCTTTGAGGAGAGTTTCAAGATTTGCTTAGTACTTATGTGCCCAAGCTTCCTGTACCAGAGGTCTGATTTGTCTTTGATTGATATTAGACATTGAACTATCAATTATTATATCCAATGGGTAGATATTTCCATGTCCTTTTCTGGTAAAAGACTGCTTCAGATCTTTGCTTGTGCCTAAGCATTTGTCTTCTTGGAAGCAGATCTTGTAGCCAGTGTCACATAATTGGTTGATACTGATGAGATTATAGTTCAGACCTTTGACAAGAGATATATTTCTTATATTCAAGTTACCAATCTCAAATGTTCCTTTACCAATGATCTTTCCTTTATTGTTTCCTCCAAAGGATATGCTTCCACCATTAAATCTTGTGAATTCAATGAACTTACTTGAATCACTAGTCATGTGTCTTGAGCAATCACTATCAAAGTACCACTTGTTTTTCTTCTTCTTTGGTACTTTCAAAAATCAAAGAAGTTCAAGTTTTCTTTGGTACCCATATCTATCTAGGTCCTCTTTGGTTAGAAGGATCAACCATGCTTAGAAAATTTCTTTGAATCAGCTTCCAACCTTTTGAATAGTCATTTTCAAAATGATCATGGCTATCACAGATTGAGCATTTAAGAAGGTTTTGATCAACATGTTTTATAAACTATTTTCTAATATGATTTTCTTAAAAGATTCTCTGAGGTTTTTGCTTCTTCCTCAAATTGTGTTTTAGAAAATAATTTTCTACATCATTTTTGTTTTTTACATCCAAGTCCCAATTTGTCATAATATGGGATTTGAATGGGCAAAATATGTTCCAAAATTTTTGAACCAACTGAAAACCTTTTTGTAACATCCAAAATTTCCTATTTCAAAAGATCATTTAAAAGAAAAAAATAGAATCATGATTTTCTTTTGCTTGAAAAAAATCTTTTCCAAGACACTAAATCTTCTCTTTTTGGAAAAAATCATATTGTCTCAATTTTGAATTTTCTTTCTTCAATTACGAGAATTTCTAATCGTGGCCTGGTAATAAGTAAATAATTCATCTATGTAATTAGATAATTCAACTGGAATTTCAAAATTATTTACCTCAAATTCTTCCTCCGAATTAGATTTTGCCATCAAATAGATATTAGCATAGTCTTTATCGCTTTCTTTGCACTTAGTATCACTCCGAGTTTTGGCTTTTAGTGCTTTCTTTGTCTTTTCATACTTGTTCTTTCTTTTCTTCATAATTGGACAATTAGGCTTGATGTGTCCTCGCTTCTTGTACTTGAAATAGACAACATCTCTATTTGTGTCTCTATCATTGAAGCTTCTCTTTTGCTCAGATGATTTGAAGGGTCTTTTTCCTTTAAACTTCCTTCATTCCTTTTCTAGCCATTTTTTGAAGCTTTTTCACGGTAAGCGCAATTTCCTCGTCGTCTTCATCATCATCATCTGAATTTGAATCATCAGAGTCAAGACTATATTTTAAAGCTATTGATTTCTTACTTTGGTGTCTTCATTGTTCAAACGTTCTTTTTATAGGATTGGAGTGTTCCCATGAGTTCATCCACAAAGAGAGGTGATATTCTTTGAGTTTCTTGAATAGGTGTCTTAATATTGTTCCACTTCTTTGATAGTCCTCAAAGAATCTTGTTCACTTTCATAGGGACTGATAGAGGTTGCCATTGATACATTAGTCCATTGACAATATTAGTAAAGCTGCTGAACATGTCAATTATGGATTCTTTAGGTTTCACCTTGAACATGTATTGTTGGAGAAGAATATTTTCTTCTCCTTGACCCTGTTAGTTCCTTCACACGTCACTTGCAACCTGTCCTAAATTTCTTTCATTGATTCACATGTCGGTTATATTCAAAAGGAGATAATGTGCAGTATAAGTAATAAACTGTTTTAGCATCTAATGCTTCTCTTTTTTTGATGTTTGCGTCAAATGAGTCTAAGACTTTTGGCCTTTTGCCTTCTTCTTTGGTCAAAGAAGTTTTAGGACTTATGTCTTTCAAAACAACGTTTCACTCTAAGGGATCCTCGAATATGATGAACGCTTCCTTCTTGTTCTTCCAGATGTTGTAGTCTTTTTTGTTGAAGGAAAGTGTAGTGGTTAGATCTTACTGGTATGCGATTCTATCACTAATAATAGTAAAGAGAGTAAGGGATAGAGAATTGCACAAGAGTGATTATAGTGATTTGGTTTTTGCAAGCATACGTTCGCATTCCCACGATAACAACCTATTAACAGGATTTCACTATGAAGAACCCATTGGAGGTTACAAAATCTGAGTAATGAATACTCAAACTCATGAGAATAACTCCTCACACTCTCAACCTCTAAAAGGTTACACAATGTCGCTCATAGAGACGAAAGTATAAGATCATAAAAACTATTCGGACTTTGGAATTTAAAGTTTCAATTCTCCTGAATGTGATAATCCTTTTAGCTTCAAGACCTCCTCTTATACTTCTCCTAGTCCAAGCTGAATGTTCGACATATCTCTAGGAGAACTTTCCAGTCAATCTACCCATTGGCTTGGATCTTGATTAGAAGGTTTGATTGCTTCAAAATCGTCAAGATGATGCTTCCTATAGATTATACCACCCATATAGAAGTTTGGATTTCCATAAGCCAAGTACTTCAACTTGGAAAGAATGTTTCGTCTCAAGTTTACTATTTCAGGAAAGTAAAATCTTCAAGAGATATTCGGAGGACTTTCGTTTTGAAACTCTTTATGAATAAGGTAGGAAATCCAACCTATTGCCAGTAGCCATTGCACGAGTATATGACCTCCTTCCTAGCCGTTTGTCAGAACAAATAATGAAGGAAATAATTAAGCTACAACTCTAATTCTAATTGATATCGTCTGATTATTTCCTATAAGACTTTACACCTTAAAAATATCTATTTTCAGAATCAAAGTTTTACTCAGGATAAGCTTTGTCAATATTCAAAATTACTTAGAGAATGCTTTCTCAATGGTTCTTTTTGTGCATTCTTGAACCAAATTCAAAAAGAAAAGGAAGAGAAATGAATTATCAACTATGTCACTATTAATATATTCATATATCAACAAATAAACATTTACACCAACTGACGTATAGTAGTGGCAATTCTAGAGAGAAAAATGAGCATAGCAAATTCAATGCCCGATCCTTCCACTCTTCTCCAAAATCGATCATCGGTGCTGGAATCTGTCCAAGCTCCGGGATATGGCTGTGCATCAACTTCCCTTATCTAGTAATTTCATGAGTAGAGCAAGACAACCATTGTACTAATCTCTCCTCCGATCACTAGAACTGATTTTCAGCTCAATAACCTCTTCCAATCTGACTTTCAATCACGTCGTTGTCGAGCTGATTACAAAACCATCAAAAGATCCCTTCTTCCGGCGATCTTCCACAGTTTTCAGATGGGAATTATTTTCTCCGCCCACTGTATCGAGAGTGATTGATGACTCAAGGTCGGGATGGTCAAGATCGATGGAGAAGGCGGGGTCGTGACCGAAAGAAGGAGAATAAGCATCGTGCGACGTGACGGAAGCATCAAGCGACGTGACCGAAGCGTCCAGCGATGTGACGGAGGCATCGAGCGAAAGGCACGCAGCGTAAGGGTCACGGAGGGCGAGGTTTTTCCGAGCAGTGGCTCGCCATCTCTTTAGTCCCTTGCGTACGTTTTCCGTGAAAACGGCTCCACTCATGGACGTGCCCATCTGTTTGCAGTAACACATGCAAAAGTTCTTTTACTTCTAAACTCAAGGTAACGCATGGATTCATAAATAAGACAATTGATGTTTATTATAAATTTCATACAATGCATGGTATGTGAACAATTTAAATGTGAATTTAAAATTGAAGTGCATATTCTCGTGTCTTGTTTTGCTAATTTTGTACAATTATAGTATGAATGAGGGTTAGTTAATACCTGGGTGACCAAAGCATAGAGAGGCAAAGTGACATATCCACAGAGGAATTGCACTAACGCTCCCATCGTGAACTCGATGATAATATCCTCTGTTCTTTCGTGGAAGCAAGACCGGAACCCAAACTTGTACTGCGTTTTTCCAAGCAAACATTAAATAAATCAGTAAGCGAAAAATAAATTTCCATATAATTACATATATATAATCGATAAGTTGCTTATATGCTTACCCAAGTCCATGTGAAGAATGCCACTTGGAAGGAGTTCTAAAAAATCAAGAGGAGAGAGTTTTAGTGTGAGCTAAAAGGGACTTCTATGATCAAAACGAATTCTATTTTTAGAAGCATTGCACAATATATAGAAGAAATTATTCAGTAGGTTATGCTTTTGTTTATTATTTACTTATTAGGTATTTGCAAGAATTGAGTTGGTCATATATACTTATGTACACTATCCATGTAAAGGTTAGCATAAACATGATGTTTGGAATGTGCCATGTAATCTAGCCAAATTCGACTAGGGAAGCCTAAATACATCAAACTTTATACAAATTATATGATGCACCTGATGGATTTTTTCAAATTTAACATTGTCACAAGTACCCGTCTATATGCCACATTTGATTTAGATTAGATTTTTATCATATTTCATTGAAAATTCGAAAACATGTAATGACTTACCTGAAAAAGTATGAAGTGCATGAGGTGAAGTAGCAATTTGGGTCTCCCAAACCAGAAGAAATGGTCGCTCGGTCTGACCAGCAAAGTCCCCCTCACAACGTTCGACTTATCATTGCTATCGATGCACATCTTTGTTATTATTCCTTGTAGCTTTGTCCCCACCAGCAACAGCATCTGCAAATTAATTTAGACGAAAAATTAAAGCCCATATTCATTTTATTATAGCCCAAATTGATCAAATTATAAAATTTACTTACCACCAGTGGAACAAAGGGAAGCCATAGATAATTATAGAAGACTGAAGAAAATTAAACTCACATTAGCATCACTGCCAAAATTACATAAGCGGATTTGTGAAAAAATGAGCTATTCTTTATTATTAAGTTATTTTGTTACCCATCTTACCATGTGCGTGGAAGAATATGAAAATGACTAGGAAGATCCAAATCCAGAAGCTGCACGGGAAAGGAAAGTGAGAAATTTGTATTTTATAAAAAAAAAAAAAAAAAAAAAAAAAGAAGAAGAAGAAGTAAAATTAGTATTATAATAATTTATAATTATAAAAAAATAATTACCTTATCCCTACAACAACACCAAAATCTTTTTCCAACGCCCTTTTGATATACTTCTGGAAGTCAAACGTGCTTCCTTCGGAGAAATGGGCCTGCAATCAAGATGAACGACCAATATTAAGAATAGGGATTTTCTAACACAATTTCCGCAAATTAAAGTGATTATTAATTTAATTCAACATTAATGTACCATAATAAATCCATGACGCAGCGTCATGTAATCTACTTTCGAGACTGAATTGTAAAACTGCCGAAGAAAACATGCCTGCCCAGGACCAAAAAAATAGGGAGATTTAGGGTTTTTTTTTGACAAATTAATATTAAAGAATAAAATGTGAATATTTTCAATTATTTATTTGGTTACTAACCGGCCAACGGAGAATACGGAGATCGCTCCAACAAGTCAAGTGTCGCCTTGCGAATGATGTCTGATGGACGAGCTTGAACCTTCTTGGGTCTGTGCCAACATAACAACAAGTCAATAAAATGAACAGAGTCGGCAATTAAAAGCAGCCCTTCAATCTTTCTTTTTGAAAAATTCGATATATAATAAGTCATGTTTTTTGGTCCGTCCATTTGTAATATAAGTGATAGTGGATTTCATGACACGAATACGTTTTTTATTTTAACGTGTCAACGTCCTGTGTGGGCACGCTATAATTTTCTTGCTCTATATATGATAATACCCTCTTTTTATCTTACATCTAGAGAATCTTGAGATTTGGACAAAACCCTAAACGTTTTTGTTTGTTTCCCCTTTGAGAAAAATATCAAATTCCACCGATTCTTGTCCACCACAAGGAAAAGTATCTTTTGGTCGATGACACTAATCAATTGATGTGGACTTCCAATGTGGACGGCGTGGATAATACTCAGAAATTTTGAGATGGAGATCAACGGCTTTGATCTAACGTGGTACAAATCTATTGGAGGGGGCCATCTCAGTCAATCTCTGGTGTGGCGTGACTAAATAGCGAGGTTTTCCAAATAAATGGAATGACATAGCGTCCAGTGAACCACAAGTCAAAGTTCTAATTTTTCAAGGTGAAGTGGATGGAATGACTGAAATTCATTTTA
Organism: Eucalyptus brandiana; assembly: GCA_014182725.1. Taxonomy (NCBI): domain Eukaryota; kingdom Viridiplantae; phylum Streptophyta; class Magnoliopsida; order Myrtales; family Myrtaceae; genus Eucalyptus; species Eucalyptus brandiana. Next base: position 34,701,912 of record CM024672.1, on the reverse strand, counting down.
AACTGAGCTATCTCTGTAAGCCAAAGATCGGCACATCTAGCCAGGTGACTCGAGTTTTATCATGGTCGATATGGAAGATAATCTCTACGGACTACTCCAAAATCATTTACAAAGGGTATGTAATAACGAAATTTCGATCTTCAGAAAAATACTGAAAAAAAAAATGAAAGAAAAGACGGCTACGAGCGAAGGTCGGTGGTTTACGACTAAGATGTCAAATTCTCGAAGTCGGTGATTAAAGTTATAGAAAGTGGGCCAAAAAAATTTGTGGGTGCCGACACGGACTTAGAATAGCAGGACACGAAACGACGTACCGTTTGAGAATTTGTACTCCATAGTCCTCGTCTCTGCCTCCCAAGATTCCCACTTCCTCATCTGAATATAAAATAAAATAAAAATAAATTTTTAAATAAATAAAGTTAACCATAAAAAAAAAACAAAGAAGTTGCAATTATTGGTCAAACCCAAGTCTACGTTTCCCACTCACACGCATTATCTAGAAGACCGGAAAAAAAAAAAGGGTTTGGTAAAAGCCGCACAAATGAAAACGAAAGACGGAGACAAAATAATCTCCCCAAGGGAAAGTTCCTCGTCGCCGGATTTTGCTTTGGCCACATGCAAGTCAAAAGAAGAAAAGCAAAAGTCTAAAAGGAAAAATTAGATGATTGCTTTTCCTTTTGCTTTTGCTCCAAGTTCCACTCACAAGAATAGTAAACGCATTTCTCATTGGTCCAGCACCGTTTAATCAAATCGCCCTCTAGAGAACCCAAGAATTTGCGCAATCAATGACGAACGTCATCTGAGCTATAAGTAGGATTTCGACGGCCCACTGGTTCAATAGCCTAGTAAGTAATACGATTTCTTTGCACGTTGTTTAGTAGAAGACGATACGTCGACGATGTTTACATCCTTTTTGGCATTATTTAAAGCCGACGGAATCTTCATGTCACGTTGAATTTGGGAAAATATGGGATTCAAAAGGAAAATGACACATTAGAAAGGAGAATAAATAATTTGAAATCGATCAATGAATGATGGTTTTACCTTGGCCATCCCGAGTGCGAAAGTAAGCATGCAGGAAAGAGAATGGAAGAAGGCGAGCACGAAGATCAAGTACTGCAATTGCCGCACACCTTCCCTCGACAAAAGAGATACCTTCCCCTGTTCAAGGCAATTCGACAAAATTTACTAAAAACAACTAAATAAAACCTAAGTGATATCATTTTTGGACCGACATGCAAACAATAATCACATGAACCTGCCTAAAGGAAAAAGGAAAAAAAAAATTCAATATAAAGAAATAAGGGAAAAAAAATGTGAAGTATGCAAGAAGATTGATAGCTTGCAATGCATATTTTTAAGCTGTCTCGACCTTGCGATTGAACTTTACTCTCAAATTATCTTGAAACTTTTTGTATTAGACACAAAGGATTTACTCATTACTAACATGGTCTAGCTTATGCTCTTCTTCCTTTAGATCCCTTGTTTCACTTCGATAATAAATCAGGTCCATGTAGAGGAAAGTGGGTGCGTTTCAATAGTATGAAGTAAGAGAGCTAAGACGGAAAGAGTACTTCAGCCGTGTATTTAAAATTTTTCCTTCATAGATGATCAAATTCCCTGAGATTGAGGAACGAAACAAGCAATGCTCCCGTCCTGGTTTGATACTGACTAATCATTTACCGCCGTGGTACGGAATTATAAATTTCATGGTCAATCGATATGAAATTTTAACTTACTCTAGAGCGGCGGGGAATGTATCGTATATCTATATGAAGCAATTCTGCACACGTGTATGTACCTGCTCAAGGCATTTAGTTTCTTCCTCTTCCTCATTAGATTCCCAGGTGCTGCAAGGCAAGAACGTCTCGGCCACGCTCTTCGGGATGCAGATATTCGCGATCCACCTCTCCGTCACGGTCAGGAGCAGTGATATAAACCCCAACAGCATCAGCTCTGCAAACACATATTTCATCAACAAACCAGCGAAAGGGAGAGAAAGAAAGGGGAAAAGACAGTAGCCCAAGTGAGAGAAGAACAGAAGAAAGATGAGCACACCAGATTTGATCTTGTCCAGCGCCTGAATTAGAGCCCTTTTCCTCTTGTTCTGCAAGTACTGCATGTAATCTCCAATCAAGACCCATTTGAAGAACACTAGCTCAACGCCGAGCGCGAAAGGCAAAGCAGGCGACTGTATACCTGAGCTAGAAGATGTATCAGATGCTCGAGGAAGACGGAGACCAATATCAGGACGAAGCAAACCGTTGCCACGGCCCATGTCGGGGTCGACTCGAGCGTTAGTTCCTCGACGCTCTCGGCGCTTGTTTCCGACATCTCTCTCTATCTCTCTCTCTGTCTAACGCAGGCGGGCTCGGCCACAGCAGAGATGGTTGGAGAGAAGCGAAACCGGGGTTCCTGCTTGCTGCCGACGGAGAGAGACTATATATGGGGAAACCGAGAGAGGGTATCAAGGCACGAGGCAACGCGCGTTTCGGTCGTGTTTTGTTTATTCGTTTGTTTATGGAAAGTCCGTGGAGTTTGAGGGAGTCAAAGTGTAAATCGTATCGGAGTGCTGCGTTCTGCCAGATCTTTTTCTCAATGTTGGGGGGTCCCCACGGGGGAACGAGGTCGGTGACGTCAGCAGACGCCGCGGAAGGAAGGTCAGAACGAAGATTCTTTTGGGCGGAGTTTTGGAGATTTTTGGGGAACCGCACTGCTGTCGACCTCGGTTGAATTTCTCGGTTTTTTTTTTTTTTTTGTTATTCTTTTTTTGTATGAATTTGAGTTTGCACCGTGGATTAAGGCCCTGTTTGGTTCAGCTTTTCAAATGAACTTTGGGACTCTAAAGTCCCTTGGCCAAATGCAAACGCGTTTAATTCGATTTTTTAGATGATTTTGTCAATATGTAATTGCATCTTTAAATGGCTCTAAAGACCCTTAGCCCAAAGCAGATTTGGAGGTAATTTGAGAAATTGCATATTCGGAATGCAAGTCCCCGGCACCGTTCACTTTGAGTTACTTGTTCATCCGTGAGGAAAACCATCGCACGGAGACCGACGACCGCCGGCCAAGGGGTCGCGTGACCTAGGCGACGTCGCCCTGGGTCGCACGACCTCGGCGGCCATCGCCCGGGGTCGCCCGACCCCGATGACTGTCCCGGGGGCGAGATCCGGCCATCCGGATTGGTGGTGGCGAGACTTCAAAAAAAAAAATACAAATGTTTTTTTTTTTTTTTTTTTTAAATTTAATAAAAGTCATTTACAAATACAAATTTTACCAAACGGTGTTTTGGCCAAAGTTGTATCACAATGCAAATTTTACCGAACGATATTTTCATTTCAGAAAACCCCATTCACTCAAAAGTATTTGCACTCTTGCAAATGCATTTCTCAAAAGTCGAACCAAACGAGCTCTTATTGTTTCCCGACTTCGAATTGACCCAACCGTACTTACGAAACCATAATTTTTTCCCGGGGAAATTTTCCTTTAAATTATGCATTTTGAATTCTCTCAAATTAATGAAGGATCTCCAAAACTAGAATCTCGATATTTTCATTATCTATCAGTTTGACGGCCATTCGGGCCACGATCATGACATCAAATGAGCGTTATGGCAGTCGCGGCTTCCTCTGGGTCACCACCTCGCGCGATCCATGAGGCTTTGCCTCGATTGCAACTTTTGCGATGCCTTTGTCGGATGTTATCAAAGAATGAGATTGCCGATGCCTATTGTGGACAATGTTGCCAAGGATGACGAGAATGGTACCTAGTGATGGTCTAAGTAACACAAATACCAACACGTGACACGTGACACATGACACGATATGCCGATACATTGTTTCTCGAAAAATAGAAATTTCCGATGCGTTAGGATGCATTATATATTAAATGTATATTTTTACACATACAAATTAAATTATCATTTTTATGATTATTTCAATCAAATTAATTTGATTCAAATTCACAAATAAATAAATAATAATAAAAGCTAAGAATGAATTTATACTAAAAATATTAATCCATAATTTATTAATATAATTCATTACTTCAATTTGACAAATTTAACTTCATTTCAATAATCCATAAATCTTAGAGGGAAAAAAAAAACAAGTAATTCACATTTTGGACTTGTGGGTGAGATGTGTTAAAAGAGAAAAGAAAAAAACTTAGGAGTGAATTGTGTACTACGGAAGTGAGTCAGAAAAAAAGAAAAGACAAGGTTTTTATTATTATTATTATTATTATTATTATTATTATTATTATTATTATTATTCTTTCCCCATTTATTATTTACATATATACCTTTTAACCCCTCATTTATTGAAAATTTTTAAAATTGACCTTACATATTGGAATCACGTTTGGGAACTCTCTAAATTCCAACTTGAGTGTCGTAGGATATCGAGAAAGTTAATCAAGTATCATATTTTTCGACATGTGTTGATCTAGTGTTAGAGTGTTTGAGAGTGTCAGTAAGTGTTAGATACATGTTGGAATGTCCAACATGACACGAGAACTCCCGAAAAGTGTTGGGACTTCCTAGGCAATGGTAGCATCAGTGGATCATGAGAGGATTAGGGCGTCTATATCTTTCCGCTTAGGGTCAATGGTTTAATTTGTGATTAGGGTCAATTTTTTTTTTTTTTTTACATATGTTTTTTGAGCTGTTTCTAATTTACTCACTTTAGAAATGTGGGCTTGTCCTATGAAGCTGAGGTGAGAATTGAAGAGGGTAACTAGGAGTTTTATTTATTTATTTATAATTCTAACGTTTTCCCTCATATATGCAAAAGTCCATCTATGATGATCAAAGTCTTAATATAAGAATTTGGTAGGTAAAGACGACAGAATTTTTCATTGCATATTAAAAGTGGAGAAAAAAATTCTACATCATCCCTAACTTTTTGCATGTTTTTCTCTATATTCAATTATTACCTAACTATGTTGGCCAAGAATTCAAATATTACTTAGACATGGTTTTGATATCTTGTTGCCATTTCTTCTGTTTTGCCCCCTGTTTGGCGAGACGTCCAACCAGATGGCCTGAGTTTAGTCTTAATTTGATTTTTTTTTTTTGTTGACTTGTTTTTTTTCCCCCAAAATGCGTCTGAAATGGATGTAAAACTTACAAATGCCCTCGAAGTAGGTTTTGTTGCAAATTACCCCCGACGCCAAAATCTCAAGTCCGCAAAGTGAATTTTACTTATAAATATCCAAAATGGACTTCTGATCTCAAATGTCACTTGAAGAGCAAATCAGGTTGCAGCCCTTACCGGTATTAGGTTGAGGGCTCGATGTCCTCGCTTGTGACCAACAAAGATTAAATTAGTAAATCGTTAAAAATTTAGGACTAAATTGATAAAATTAAAAATATTTAAGATTAAATTAGTAAAAAATATTCATGACTAAATTGACAAAATCAAAAAGTTTAAAATCGAATTGGTCGGTGCAAAATGTATCTAGAATTTTTTGGACAGTCAACTTGAAATTTTGTCTAGTAGATGATGTTATCAGTCTCATATAATTTGTCACCACATGAAATACATTTTCTATGAGAAGTGGGCGATCTCCTTGATTTTTGGGCATTTGATTATCTACCGCACCACACACGCGGTCAAGGATCAACCACGGGATGATGCTTCCCCGATCTCTCGCCGACTTCCCTGCGCGGTGCGTAGCTACCGCCACACACGTCCAAAAATCATTGTCATTGTCGATTAGGTCGGACCACTCGCTTTGATGGCTTTTGTCTTTGGTTTCATTTCGTTCCTTTGCCAATACAAGAAAGAGCGGAAGAACTGCACACGGGCCTCCTTCACTCCAAGTCGGGGCGTATGAAATGACCCCGGCGACTTTGGTGATTAGACGACCTCGTGAGACCACGCGCTGGTCCCTTTGGCTTCTCAAAAAGTTGTTTACTTTAAGAAAAAGATTAGACTACTTTGGGAAACTGTGCATGTGGGAATCTTTACTTTACTGATATTTCTCGGCCCTGCATGAGGACAATGGGGAGTTCTTCCAACTTGTCTAAGAATTCAGAACCTTATTATGCTTTTTAGACTAAAAAGTTGGAGAAAGAAAGAACATGTGAAATAAGCCAAGCGTTATTTCGCACCAAAGTGGGAAATCTTATTCAAGTTTCGGAAAATTATATTTGAATTTACGTGTCAATATTTGAGTTTTGTAAAAATTTCTGGAACTTTAGACTTGAAAAAGTCAAGATGAGTGTGCCGTAGGATTTTGATTTGATTAATGGATTTGCGTGTCAATAAATTATAGATTGTGCTCGTTATCGCATTACAAAATTCTGTACAACAACAAGCAAGAATTAGATTTCGTTTGTTTTGTGGAAAATGAATAAGTTGAAATATATTTTCTAAAAAAGATTCCTTATATTGCATAAAATGATAAGTTAATAGAAAATTTTCATAACTGACAATAATTTATGTTTGAACATTGTGTCAGCGGTGAAAATATTTTTCATACATTTATTTTTATAAGCGATTTATGTGATCATTTACATAATGTATTTTTTCACAATACAAACCGAGTTTTCTAGTGTCAAGACGCTGCAAATTTTCTTCTGTGCTCTTTCATGTATCTTTCCTCGTTTCTTTTTCTTCTTTTTCTGGTCCCCTACAATTACAAACACGAGTTCTCACTAGCGGTCCCTTTAAGAGAACAGTTGATGTAGACTTCGTTGTTTCACAACTTGCAAGTTGCAACTCCCAAGTGATTGGGCCTAGAAGACCTTTTTCTAGCGATGTACATTTCAGGACTGAGGAAACCCTGTGTGTTTTGATAGGAGAAAACTGCCTTCAATCATATCTCAAATACATGCATATTTGTAAGCCTCTGATAAAAAATCGATTGGATTTTTTTTTCAAATCATTGATGCAGGAAATGGTGATCTACAATAATTTTGGACACATAGTTTTGCGAAGGCATGTCACAAGACGAATGCTGGGTACAGCCACATCACTACATCACTTTTAAAAGCATCATTGAAAAAGATTTGTATAATATACACACACGCTAGGTGGCACAATCTTAAACCATTTTACATGTTTAATTTCCTAGATACTCAACTTTCATGATTGAGATGGTTGAAAATGAATTTCACAATTAGCCTAAAATTCCCTTTTTTTTTTTGTCAAATAAAATTGCCTATTTGACATTACATGTTTAAATGGTTCGGTTCGGTTCGGTTCGTTTTTTTTTTTTTTTTTTTTTTTTCTAAAAGGAACCAAATTGAACCAATAAGGAAGTTTATTGAACCGAACTGAAATTTGATTTGAACCGAAATCCCGGTCGGTTCGGCTTGGTTTTTACTTTTGTTTGTTTTTCTCCCCACATGCATTCCTTTCAATAATTCTTTATTATTTTTTAAAAAAATCAAAATTTAAAATTAGTTTTATTCCTTTTCTTTCTTTTTCTTCTTCTTCTTTTTCATTGTTCATTCATCGGCCATGGTGGTGGCCGGCGACTTGCCAAAGGCAAGCTGGAACCTTGCCACAGGCCGGCGAGGCTCAAGCTCGCCAGATTTAGATGAGATCGAGCTTTGCTGGCATGTGGCGAGGCTGAGCTTGCTTGACTCCGACAAGCTTGAGTCCACTAGAGTTGGTGAGTTAGGCGAGGCTCGAGCCTTGCCAGAGGTCGCCAAAGCCTTGTCGACGTTTGGTGACATTTGGCAAAGCTCAACCCTTGCCGAAGTAGTTGGATCTGGTAAGGCTCGAGCTTGCTAGCGTCGGGTGAGCTCGGCCTCACCTAATCAAGCTAGGCAGAGCCTCATTGACCTATGGCAAGGCTCCAACTCGCCTCTGGCCAATGACCGGCCAATGAAGAAGAAGAAGAAAAAGAAAGAAAAGGAAAGAATCAAAAAATTTAAAAAAGTGATTTAAAAAAATATAATGAAAATTTTTAAAGATTTTATAGGTGATAAAAACCGAATTGGTTAAAAATTTTATGCTTTTAACAAAAACTGAATTGAACCGAAAAAACCAAACTTTTCGGTTCAATTCGGTTTGATTTTTGACATCTCTATTTGACATGGCACCGGACATGCCGATTTCCATAATCCCACATCGATTGCAAAGAACTAGATAGTTGATTCTCTCATTAGGACAATTTGACAAATTTAACTTCATTTCAATAATCCATAAATCTTAGAGGAAAAAAAGACAAGTAATTCACATTTTGGACTCGTGGTGAGATGTGTTAAAAGAGAAAAGAAAAAAAACTTAGGAGTGAATTGTGTACTACGGAAGTGAGTCAGAAAAGGAGAAAATACAAGGTTTTTTTTTTTTTTTTTTATTATTCTTTCCCCATTTATTATTATTTTTATTTTATTTTACATATATACATTTTAACCCCTCATTTATTGAAAATTTTTAAAATTGACCTTACGTATTGGAATCGCGTTCAAGAACTCGCTGAATTCCAACTCGAGTGTCGTAGGATGTCGAGAAAGTTGATCGAGTATCAGATTTTTCGACATGTGTTGATCTAGTGTTAGAGTGTTTGAGAGTGTCGGCAAGTGTTAGATACATGTTGGAATGTCCAATACGACGCGAGAACTCTCGAAAAGTGTTGGGACTTCCTAGGCAATGACAGCATCGGTGGATCACGAGAGGATTAGCGCGTCTATATCTTTCCGCTTAGGGTCAATGGTTTAATTTGTGATTAGGGTCAATTTTTTTTTTTTTTTGTTTACATATGTTTTTTGAGCTGTTTCTAATTTACTCACTTTAGAAATGTGGGCTTGTCCTATGAAGCTGAGGTGAGAATTCAAGAGGGTAACTAGGATTTTTATTTATTTATTTATAATTCTAACGTTTTCCCTCATATAGCAAAAGTCCATCTATGATGATCAAAGTCTTAATATAAGAATTTGGTAGGTAAAGACGACAGAATTTTTCATTACATATTAAAAGTGGAGAAAAAATTCTACATCATCCCTAACTTTTTGCATATTTTTCTCTATATTTAATTATTACCTAACTATGTTGGCCATGAATTCAAATATTACTTAGACATGGTTTTTGACATCTTGTTGCCATTTCTTCTGTTTTGCCTCCTCTTTGGCGAGACGTCCAACCAGATGGCCTGAGTTTAGTCTCAATTTGATTTTTTTTTTTTTTGTTGACTTGTTTTTTCCCCCAAAATGCGTCTGAAATGGATGTAAAACTTACAAATGCCCTCGAAGTAGGTTTTGTTGCAAATTACCCCCGATGCCAAAATCTCAAGTCCACAAAGTGGATTTTGTTTATAAATATCCAAAATGGACTTCAGATCTCAAATGTTGCTTGAAGAGCAAATCAAGTTGCAGCCCTTACGTGTAGGGGTGAGCATGGTCCAGGTTAGGCCGGTCCACCCCCCTAACCCTAGGACCAACCTACACATTGTTGGTTTTCAATTTTTGGGACCGAGGACCGACCCTATTGAGCTTGGGATCGAGGACCGGACCGACCCAATGGGTTCGGTCTGGTTTTAGGGTCAACCCGGGACCAACTGATAATTTTTTATTTCATTTTTTGTACTTCTAAAAAAATGATTGAGGACTGAACTGACCAAATGGGTTTGGTTCGGTTCCAATAATTTTTTATTTCATTTTTTGTATTCATCAAAAGGGTAACCGAGAACCGTACCAACCCAATGGGTTTGATGATGAGCAAGGTCAGCTAAAAAAAGCAAGCGATGAGGGTCAAGTGGGGTGAGCGTCGAGCAGAATAAATATCGAATGTCGCGCGGGGAGCAACAAACCAAGCGAGCATCGAGCGGCAAGTGGCACGAGTGACCCAAAGCGAGCGAGGTGAGTGTCGAGTGGCGAGCGGAGAAGTTTTTATTTTTTTTTATTTTAGCAAATTGAAGACTAAGATGACAAATAAGATAGAAGAAGACACATACTATAGGAGGATGGCATAAGGTGCATTTTTGGATGCCGTGAGGACTCCTCACAAAAACATTTTCCTCCTTCGTAAATTATGACTATTGACATCATAAAATACATTAAAAACCTAAGTTATTAAAGAACAATGTAAAATTATTTGAATTCCTCACTAAAGAGCTGTTTAATATTGTTGATGCCGTTTATTTTAAGGTTTTTCTATATAAAAAAATTATAAATAATATATTTGATATATATATAGTCGGGGTTGGTTCGGGTTGACCGACCCGAAACTCTAAGCACCGGGACCAACCCGCACACAGTCTTTGGCCCAAGAATTTAAAACCAAGGGGCCGACCTGGGCCTCCCCGAGAACCGGGACCAGGGATTGGCGGGATTGGCTGGCCCAGGGGGCCGGTCGGTCCCAGGTCAACCTTGGACCAATGCTCACCCCTACTTACGTGTATTCAGGTGAGGGCTCGATGTCCTCGCCTATGACCAACAAAGATTAAATTAACAAATCATTAAAAAATTAGGACTAAATTGACAAAATTAAAAATGTTTAAAATTAAATTAAAAAAATAGGTTCATGACTAAATTGACATAATCAAAAAGTTTAAAATCAAATTGATCGCTGCAAAATGTATCTAGAATTTTTTGGATAGTCAACTCAAAATTTGGTCTATTACATGATGTTATCGGTCTCATATACTTTGTCACTACATGAAATACCTTTTCTATGAGAAGTGGGCGTAAGGCTCGATACCAATAATTATAAGAATCTCCTTGATTTTTGGGCATTTGATTATCTAACGCACCACACACGCCACGTTAGATAATGAAATGAGGCGTGTGTTGTGCGTTAGATAATGAAATGACCCGGGCGACTTTGGTGATTAGACGACCCCGTGAGACCACGCGCTGATCCCATTGGCTTCTCAAAAGGTTGTTTACTTTAAGAAAAAGATTAGACTACTTTGGGAAACTGTGCATGTGGGAATCTTTACTTTACTAATATTTCCCGGCCCTGCATAAGGACAATGGGGAGTTCTTCCAACTTGTTTATGAATTCAGAACCTTATTATGCTCTTAGACTAAAAAGTTGGAGAAAGAAAGAACATACGAAATAAGCCAAGCGTTAATTCGTGCCAAAGTGTGAAATATTATTCAAGTTTCAAAAAATTATATTTGAATTTATGTGTCGAAGTTTGAGTTCTGTGAAAATTTCAGGAATTTTAGACTTTTTTTTTGTCAGAATAACAATATATATTCCATCCTTAAGTCTTAGTTTGTGAGTACAACGGCACAACATCAAAACAAAGAAGACTCCAAAGATTGGGAGGGGGATAGGGGGTGCCAATTCTGAGGCAGGGAATTTTTCCATTGGACCTTAGCTACCCAGTTTCTTTGTTGGATTCTTTTGGAATATTAGACTTGAAAAAGTCAAAATGGGTGTGCCGTAGGATTTTGATTTGATTAATGGAATTACAGATTGTGCACGTTATGGCATTACAGAATTCCGTACATCAACAAGCAAGAATTAGATTTCATTTGTTTTGTGGAAAATGAATGAGTTGAAAATATTTTTAAAAAGATTGCTTATATTGCATAAAATAATTAGTTAATAGAAAAAGTTTTCATTACCGACGGCAATTTATGTTTGAACATTGTCGTCGGCAGTGAAAATATTTTTCATTTATTCATTTTTATAAGCGATTTAAATGATTGTCTACACAATGTATTTTTTCACAATACAAACCGAGTTTTCTAGTGTCACGTCGCTGCAAAATTTCTTCCGTGCTCTCCCATGAATCTTTCCTTGTTTCCTTTTCTTCTTTTTCTGGTCCCCTACAATTACAAACACGAGTTCTCACTAGCGGTCCCTTTAAGAGAACAGTTGATGTAGACTTCGTTGTTCCACAACTTGCAAGTTGCAACTCCCAAGTGATTGGGCCTAGAAGACCTTTTTTCTAGCGATGTACATTTCAGGACTGAGGAAACCCTCCGTGTTTTGATAGGAGAAAACTGCCTTCAATCATATCTCAAATACATGCATATTTGTAAGCCTCTGATAAAAAAATCGATTGGATTTTTTTCAAATCATTGATGCAGGAAATGGTGATCTACAATAATTTTGGACACATAGTTTTGCGGAGGCATGTCACAAGAGAAAGTTGGGTATAGCCACATCCCTACATCACTTTCAAATGCATCCTTGAAAAAGAATTGTATAATATACACACGCTAAGTGGCACAATCTTAAACCATTTTACATATTTAATTTCCTCAATCCTCAACTTTCATGATTGAGATGGTTGAAAAAGAATTTCGCAATTAGCCTAAAATTACCTTCTTTTTTTTTTTTTTTGGTCAAATAAAATTGCCTATTTGACATTACAAGTGTAAATGGTTTGATTTGGTTTGGTTTTTTTTTTTTTTAAAGGAACCAAATTGAACCAATAAGGAAGTTTATTGAACCGAACCAAAATTTGATTTGAACTGAAATCCCGGTTCAGTTCGGCTTGGTTTTTACTTTTGTTTGTTTTTCCTTACATGCATTCCTTTCAATAAATTTCTTATTTTTTAAAAAATCAATTTTTAAAATTAGTTTTATTCTTTTTCTTTATTTTTCTTCTTCTTCTTCATTGTTTAGTCGTTGGACATGGTGGCGGCCAGTGACTTGCCAAAGGCAAGCTGGAACCTTGCCACAGGCTGGTGAGGCTCAAGCTCACTAGATTTAGATGAGGTTGAGCCTCGCTGGCATGTGGCGAGGCCGAGCTCGCTCGACTCCGATGAGCTCGAGCCCACTAGATTTGGCGAGTTAGGCGAGGCTCGAGCTTTGCCAGAGGTCGCCAAAGCCTTGCCGACGTTTGGTGACATTTGGCAAAGCTCAAGCCTTGTCGAAGTGGTTGGATCTAGCAAGGCTCAAGCTTGCTAGCATCGAGCGAGCTCGGCCTCACCTAATCAAGCTAGGCGGAGCCTCACCGACCTATGGCGAGGCTCCAACTTGCCTTTGGCTGGTGACTGGCCAATGAAGAAGAAGAAGAAAAAGAAAGAAAAGAAAAGAATCAAAAAATAAAAAAAATGATTTTTAAAAAATATAATGACAATTTTTAAAGATTTTATAGGTGATAAAAACCGAATTGGTTAAAAATTTTCTGTTTTTAACAAAAGCATAATCGAACCGAAAAAATCAAACTTTTCGGTTCAATTCGGTTTGGTTTTTGGTTTGGTTTTTGAAATTTATATTTGATATGGCACCAAACATGCTAATTTCCATAATCCCACATCGATTGCAAAGAACTAGCTAGTTGATTCTCTCATTAGGACAATTTTGAGCACAAGCTTTTCATGTGAATAAAGTCGCATAATTTATTTTCATAGTTGAAACTATCGCAAAAAGACCGTATCAAATGGTATTGAAAAAAAAAGTTAAGAATTTGAATACATGAAAAAGAAATAATACCTGAAGATTTTTAATCCACGTCTAAATGAATGAAGTAAAAAATTGTCGTGAATCTGGAATATTAAAACGTCAATTCGATTTGTGACAATTGACATTCAAGAGTCACTTTTTTTTTTTTTTTTTTTTTTTGGGTCTGAACATTCAAGGGTGACTTTGCGTAACTATGTTCTGTTACTTTTTTAAATCCATGGAACTTCATTTAACAACCTCCGATTTCTCTGCACCCATGTTCTGTCTCCCTCATTTTCAATCAATCACACTAGAGAAACTGGGGCCCAGCCTACTCCCGTCCTCATCAGGCGGGCGAGATGGTGTAGGTGTAAATAGGACGTGAAACCCTACAAAAATTAATGGGAATTGACCGAGGCTGACCGTATGGGCCCGTCGATTTGGCTATGTGAAGGTGCGAGGTTCACACAAGGAAGTCGACCACCGCCGCCTAGGATCCTGAATCATCGCAAGCCAATTCTCGAAGCTTCCTTCATCTCAGCGTGCATATTATACCTAGAGACGTTTGAATTCAAAGTGAATCAAATTCCAATCTGAAATCTGAAATCTGAAATTGGATCAATAGAGTTGGGTAGTGTTTGTTTGTGTTCTTATTTTTTGTTCATGAATAGAATTCTTGTTTCTTTTTTTTTTTTTTTTAATTTCGAAAAACAAAAAAAAAGAATGTAAACGTATTTTTATTTGCGTTTTTATTCCAAATCAATTTTTTGTTTTTGGAAACAAATTTGAAAACAAAAAAAAAAAAGAAACAAAAATAACTTGTTTATTGTTTTTAAAATAATTTAAAGAAACAAATTTTCTCTCTTCTTTCTTTTCTTTTTCTTTTCTTCTTCTTTTTTCTTTGGTCAATTGCCGGTCTCGGCCATGACCGACGACCTTCTTGGAGCATCGCCAGCCCTTGGTGAAGCCGAGCTTGCCCAGCCACCGGCGAGGCTTGGCCTCACCGGGCCATCGCCAAGTGACCAGGTGGCCGGGCGAGCTTGGCCTCGTCGAGGCCGGCAAGCCTCGCCATGGTTGGGCGAGGGCCAGCCCTCATCGGCCGGTCGCTGGCTATGGCCGAGGCCAGCGACCGGCCAAAAGAAGAAAAAGAGAAAAAGAAAAAGAAAGAAAAAAAGGAAAAATAAAATAAAAATATTAAAAATTTAAAAGAAATAAAAAAAGAACACAAATTTACCAAACGTGTTTTGGTTCTTTTTTATTTATTTATTAGAACAAGTTTACTAAACGCGTTTTTTGGTTAAAAATTGTTCCCCAAAACAAAAATAATTTTTTTTTTTTTCCTCTAACAATTTTGAACGTAAAACACAAACAAACGCACCATTGGTTTCTAGTTTGTGAAACTAAGAAATGGCTCACTTGCTCCTGAAATCGATAGTGATTTATTTATGTTTTTTTTTTTTGGCTATTTCTTGCAAGATTGCAAATGTGCCTCTTCCCACATCAATGAACATGTGCACTCTCAACCATATATCACTAATCCCTTTATATGGAAACATAGAAGATGCACCAAGTCATGCTTGGCCATTGTCGGAGCATCGATTGCCAAAAATGAAAAATTCCCTATAATACACATCCCAATTAAATAGTTCAAAAGGCATTGAAATAGATAACCTAACCAAGAATCAGTAAATTAGGATGAAGAATGTTATTTACAAGAGAGGGAGCAATTTACGGTGAGTGTGATGAGAGGTGAGAGCGAGAGAGCAACAACTAGGCGGCGAGAATGAGAGGAGGAGGTTACTGGCAGGAGAGTCCACGAGCTAAGAGGTAAGACTAAGAGAGGGAGGCAAGAGTTGAGACTCGAGATGACGTTGAGTGGAAGGGAGGCGAGAGGGACCGAAGGAGGCGTGACAGCGTAAAACTGAGAAGTGAGAGGCATGAGACTAAGCGAGAGTTGAGAGGGGTTGAGAATGGGAAATTAGGGTTTTGACTTAAAGCGAATGTGAAATTACACATACCACCCCAATCATCTTTTTAAGAAATGTTTTGTAATAGTAAAAGTTATATAAAAAAACTATTGTTCGATTTGGGAGGTCCAAGTGATTCGGTCCACGCCTAAAACTGGAACTGGATTGAATATCATTGATGACAAATTTTAGGAATTGCGAACGGCCCAAAATTGATCAGTTCAGTTTAATTTTAGCGCTTGCCCCTAATTGCACTAGCTATGAGAACAATATTATTTGATTTTCAGAAAATTATGAAGAAAATTATATTTGAATTTACGTCTTAACATTTTGAGTACTATGAAAGTTTCAAGAATTGCAGACTTGAAAAAGTCAAAATGGGTGTATTGCAAGATTTTGATTAGAAGTCAGTATAATTGTCTCTCCTACAAGAAAAGTACTAGAAGAACCTTCTAAATGATGTAGACTTTCCTATTTAGGGGTGTGTGTAGGGTTTGGTTGGGGGGGGGGTGTTATTCGAAAGCTAGCTCATTAATAAAAAGAATGGAAAAGGATTTTCCAAACAATGTGCGGCAAAAAATTGTAGGTCTACGTTTCCCAATACCATTTTATACACCAAATAGTACTCTACACGGTCGAACTCAATCAACTGGTCAAGGATTAGTTCAAGGTTGACTTTGAGTAGGGAACTTCTACGTTTCCCAATACCATTTTATACACCAAATAGTACTCTACACGGTCGAACTCAATCAACTGGTCAAGGATTAGTTCAAGGTTGACTTTGAGTAGGGAACTTCTACGTTTCCCAATACCATTTTATACACCAAATAGTACTCTACACGGTCGAACTCAATCAACTGGTCAAGGATTAGTTCAAGGTTGACTTTGAGTAGGGAACTTCTACGTTTCCCAATACCATTTTATACACCAAATAGTACTCTACACGGTCGAACTCAATCAACTAGTCAAGGATTAGTTCAAGGTTGAATTTGAGTACTTAGCAAGTGAAACCCTCAACACTTGAGTGACCTTTTACTCATTTGAAACACATGCTTGATAGCTATTTTATGCGTATGAAACTATTCGTTAGGAGACAAGGTTATACAGAGATACAATCATGAGTAATAAATTGAATTGGGTGTCAGTATAACGATTAGCAAATGAAATTTTTATTGTGAATTAATGAGAAATAAGAAGCGTCATGGTAGTCAAGATCGTGGCTGACTTCATCAGAGACCATGGCGATAGCTCAGCCCTCAGAGAGAGGGGGGATGAAGCCCATGACAAGGGTGGCGGATTTCTATAAGGACGAGCCCCTGAAGACGACGACGGTTCAGGTGGAGAAGGCATTAGCCATGCTAGCTGAGGATGGCGGCGGCGGCGGTAGCTGAGAGGGTAGGGGAAAGAGGAGGAGGAGAAAAGATTGAGAGATGTTGGAGTTTTAGGATTTTCTTAAAGATGGGTAAAGAGAGCGATGGGGGTAATAAGGGAAAGAAAATGCACTTTGTAAATAAGTAGACAAGGATGATGAATGGGAGATGGAAGTTGAAGTCCATTCCTCAACGTGGAAAGTGTAGGTGTTCAAAAGAGAAGATGCCAATTGACTTATATGCACAAAAATAAGAATAGTAATTAAATGCTTCCATTTGAAATGTTTCCATTTGACTAACATAAATTAAAGATGTAATGCTATAAACATTCAAAAATTTGATGGAGCAATTCCGTGTAGGCATTTTCTTGGAAACTTTTAGGTGCTTACAAGGCATATTTAATCTCTATCGCATGCATGTAGACCTTGTTTTATGAACATCTCTTACTATAGTCTGATTTAGATGCACTGGACAATGATACATAGAAATTTAATTTGTGTTTAACCTCCAAATCCATGAAGGTGTCGATCCTCCATACCAGAGGCAACGGCCCCTCCATGGCCGTGAGACTCGATGGTGAGATCAAGATATCAACGGTGATGGAGCTGTTGAGATCAATGGCGCATGATATACATATATATTGGTATTAAGGTTTTCGTTTGGGATCTAAATTAAGTATGGTGAGGAGTTTTGTTAGATGAATATGTGTCGCAATCCTATGATGGAGATAATACATATGACAAAGTCAAATAATACACATACCCTTCAATTTAAAAGCAGGCCTAATGGGCCCACCTGAGACATGTGATAGACAAATAGACAGCCCCTCGCGAGGCCTTTAAGTATTCCAATATGAAGTATGATCGAGGCATGTTTCTATTCTCTCTGACGACTACTGAGTATGTCTTACATCCTCTCTGGTCTTCCCTTATAAATACCTACCGATTTAATTGAAAAAAGCGTACCAAAGGGTCCCCAAAGGCAAAAGGCTCGGAGACTTTTTTGTTTGTGGTCATAAAACGTCAAATCCAAATAAATCAATTTAATCCATTTTGAATAATTTCCGTGCAATGTACATCTCGTGACTCGATCTACCTTTGATTTCATATTTAATCAAATCTAGAAATGCACCTATCCGAAATGAGGTTAAATAGCGGAACAAGCGAATGTGCAATCGAGTGAGGGCGAGAGAGAGAGAGAGTTATAGAGGTAGGTTGCGTTTAAGTAAAATGTGAATTAATTTAACATTCATATTATTTTGAATTTTATTATTTTAAATCAATTTAGGGTTCTTTTATTGAATATAAGTAACTCGTAAAACTACTGAGCTCATCAAATATAACTCATTTTAATTTGTTTAATGTCCGTGCTCTCCTATGTATCTTTCCTTGTTTCATTTTCTTCTTTCTGGTCCCGCACAAACACGTGTTCTCACTAGCGGTCACTTTAAGAGAACAGTTTTTGATGTAGAGTGTAGACTTCGTTTTTAACAACCTGCAACTTTCACGGCCCCATATAATATGGATTTCGGATCATGCATTTTGGGGGCCATTTCTTTTTCTTTTTCTTTTTACAAAAAATATGAATATTTTTACATTTGAGAGGCAGATTCGTCAAATGGCTGCAATGAAATAGGTAAGTAAGTTGGGCCTAGCGGACGTTCTTCTAGCGATTTACACGTAAAGACTAAACGGATCCAATGTGTTTTGATTGGAGGAAGTTTCCTCCAATCATATCTCCGATTAATTCATTATAAATACATGCATATTTATAATCCTCCAATCAAAAGACTGATTGGATTTTTTTCTTGAATCATTGATGCAATAATTTTGAATGCATAATTTGCATAGGAATGTCTCAAGATGAAATTTGGCTATAGCCAAACTACCAAATCACTTTCGAAACATCATTGGAAAAGATTTATATTATATATATGTGTATGTCAAGTCGTGCAATCTTAAACCATTTTACATATCTAAATTCCTTGTTACTGTTACTCAACCTTCATGATTGAGATGATTGAAGGAGAATTTCACCATTGTGCTAAAATTGTCTATTTGACATGGCACATATCATGATGATTTCCATAATCAAACATCAATCACAAAGAGCTAAACAGTTGATTTTCTTATTAAGACATTTTTCTTACAGCAAGAGCACAAGCTTTTAACATGTATAAAGCTGCATCACCTATTTTCACAGTTGAAACTACTGCGAAAAGACTATATCAAGCAGTCTCGAAGAAATGTAAAAAGAATTTGAATACATAAAAAAAGAAATAATACCTGAAGACTTAATCTATTTCTAAACAAATGAAGTCAAAAATTGTTGTGAATGTGGAAAAAAAGAAGTCAGATTCGATTTGTGAAATGTTGACATTCAGGAGTCACTTTTTGTAACTATGTTCTCTTTCTTTCTAAAATTCCATGGAACTTCATTGAACAACCTCTGATTTCTCTTTAGCCATGTTCTGTCCCCCTTATTGGGCCCATCAAGTGGGCGGAGATAGTCTTGAGTGTCCACAGGATGTGAAACCCTAGAAAACAACGATGGGAATTGACCGAGGCTGACCGTGTTGGGCCCACCGATTTGGACGATTTCGTGAAATTGCGGTGTTCACACGAGGAAAGTCAATCCCCGACCCCTAAAGATGCTGAACCTTTGCCGGCCAATTCTTGAAGCTTCCTTCGTCTCAGCGTATGCACACTGTACCAGCCGTGAGAACAACACGCATTTGGAAGAGACCCTACATGCATTATTGGGGGTATGTTTCCAATTTTGACAAAGGTGTCGAGTGAGAATTGAAGGTTGGAGATGGAGATGATGACTGACCAGGGGGGGACATGAAAAGATGGCCCGCCTAGCGCTTGGACAAAACAGGCAACTAGACGGCCACCCCGACCGAGGAGCTCTTCTAAAACCAAAAGCGCTTTTCAATGCTGTGGACGAGTATTCGGGCCTGTTTTCACCGGACACCCTCCTCCGATGCAAGCTCAATCCGGGCAAGCTTTAACCTTATCTTAGACAGATTATGGGAAAAGTACAAACCTATTATTGTTTTGGTACTAATTTAGTTTTAAACATTTTAAATTGAACCAATTTAGTTTTAAAACATTTTTACTTTGGTATAAATTTAGTCCATTTAGTCCATTTTAGCCGGATATTATGTGGATATTGGGTATATTATGTTGCACGATTAGCATTGACATTGACATTTTTAATGATATTTTAATAGTTTATGATTTTTTCTTCTCTTTTATTCTTTTTTTTTTTTTAAATTACCTTTGCCTCCACTTTCTGCTGGTGGCCGACAAGGCCTGGCCTTGCTAGAGTGGGGATCACCCTTGCCACCACACGTGAGGGTGACCACTAGCGAGGCTGGGCATTGTTTGGGTGAGCATGGCCTCGCCGGGTATTTGCTTCAGCGAGGGTTGGTCTCTCTGACCAATCAAATTATTAGACTACATCAATTCATATTATCAAATTCATAGAATGAATTGACACTAGACTTCCGTAGTCAAGCAATACAAGAACTCAAAATCGTGAAGCGTCGGAGCTTCAATGACCCAAATCTGATCGAAACCCAAACAAAGAAACAGAATGGGAAAAAAAAAAGGGTTGAAGGCTTGAAGGGGTAAGAAGAAAACAGGGAGTGATCGTTGTCTTTTGAACCCTGCAAAATGCGAACGGCAAACAAGACACATCAAAAGAGCTCTCTTTACCCAAGTCATCGACTAAAGAAAAGAGAAACCTCTCTCTTTCTTTCTCTTCGTTTGATTAAACCAAGGCGATGGCTGGCCTCACCGGTGCACACCCTCGCCCAGAAGAGGCTTGGTGAGGGTGACCCTCCTTGAGCATGGCCATGCTGGCCATCGATGGAAAGAGGAGAAAAAAAAAAACAATTGAAAATTATTAAAATATTTTAGAAAATGTTCATATTAGGAGTGGTCATGCCACATAGGACGGCCGGTGTCCGGGTCAATGATATCCAGCCAAAATTAACTAGATAGATTGATTTGTTACCAATGTGGAAAATGTTTAGTATTAACTCGGTTCAATTGAAATGTTTAGACTGAATTGATATATATATATAAAAGACTTTTTAAATAATTTTCTGATACAAGATAGCATGTTGAGAGTGTTTTTTGGGTTTCCCTTTGAAAGTTGTGTGAGGAAAAACAATTGAGGAATTGAGTGGAACCCTGGGTAGTGATTGATTAGGTGCAACATGGGCTTGGGTTTGATACTTTTTGCTTGTAAGGTCTATTGTTTACATTGGTTTATCACCGTCACTCTCTCTTGGAGTAGATGTGGATACTCGGACCGAACCATATCGATCTTAATGCGTTGTTTTCTCTGCTTTTTTGCTTAATTATGCGTTAATCTTGCTATTGTGATTGATTGTACAATCCTCTTTCCACAACAAACTGGTATTGGAACTGTTCTCATCAATATGGGGCTTTTGTCCTAGCTTGACTGATCGGAGAAATTGAAGTGCAATTGAGTGAGTGTTTGAGTTAAGGTTTGATTCAAGACCAAAATTAGGGCCTTTTGTGATGACTTCCGTAATTGTTTCTGGAATTTCTATGGTGATGGCTCCCGCGAAGGCTGGGATAGACTTTCCGTTCTATCGCCCAAAAGTGAAATCTGCAAAACTTGTTTCTTAGATCTCCAACTAGTTGCATCGCCTCTAAATGCCAAAAACCATCCCTCATTTGGACTTCTACCGGTTGCCCTTGAATGGAGCCGAGAACTGAGCCCAGAATGGGCAGAAGATGGAAATGGGAGAAGATGATGATAAAGCGAGATTGATAATGCCTAAGTGGATTGGCGCATCCCTTGAGACCCTTGGCGTGTTCCATTGAAGTATCAAATCAAAAAGTAAAAATCACAAGTTTGTGCAGTGCAGAATCTTTTATAAATCAGCATGATCAAACAGAGTATATCATCATTTGGAGATCTTTTACGGTCTGTTTTTATTCAATTTTCATGTACATCAGAATGTTATCTTTTATTTTTATTTTCCACCATAATTATATATGGTGATATATCTATTTATACTGTACAATATATCAATGAAAATGCAACGCTTCATTGACTTATTTCTCTATTTTCTTTATGGTATCAGAGCAAAATGGTGTTGTTGAGAGGAAACATTGATACGTTGAACTTGGGCTTGTTACACTATTTGAGGCATCTATGCTGCTCAACTATTGGTGGAAGCATTTACAACAACAAATTATGTGATAAATCGGCTTCCTTCAATTGCTTTGGGCAACCGAAGTCCATACTAATTTTGAGTGTTTGGCTCTTGTTGTTATCCATATTTACACAACTACACAATGAAAAAAATTGACAAGCGCTCTTTGCTATCATATTTTTGGGATATAGTAAGAAGCACAAAGGATATCGTTGTCTTCATAATCTACCAATTGTGTTTATGGAGGTTAGGATACCTGGAGTGCTATAACTTGGCACGGAGGGACACTTAAGTGCCATAACTTTAAAATGGTACACTTAAGTGCCAATATCGGAGTAAAATGGGACACTTAAGTGCCACTCCAGCGAAAATCCGTCAAATGGCTGACGTAGCCATTTTCTGGCGAGTTTGGTCCAAAACGGCGTCGTTTTGCACATTGACGTGGCGGAGAAAATGCAAAAACGACGCCATTTCATGTCTACGTGTAAATAATAATATAAAAATTAATTAAATTAGATTTAAAATTAATTTTATTTAAAATATTCAAAAAATAAGAAAATTTTATAAAATTAAGAAAAATTTTTAAAATTTTTAAAAATTTAAAAAATTAAAAAAAGGGGGGTGTCGAACGAGGTGACCGAGGGCTGAGCCCTCGCCACCGCCGCCTCCCGCCATCGCCGGGAAGGGCTGGCGACGGAGGGGGAGGGTCGGCCGGGGTCGTTGACCCCCGGCCGACCGACGGCGAGGGCCGCCGGTAGGCCGGCCTCGCCGGCCGACCCTCCCCACTCCATCACCGGCCCTTCCCCGGCGGCGGGGGAGGCGGCGAGGGCCCGCGAGCCCTCACCGGATCCGGGCGAGGGTCGCGGCTCGTGCCCAAATCTAGGGTGAGGGTCACGGCCCTCACCCGGATCCGGCGAGGGCTCGCGGGCCCTCGCCGCCTCCCCGCCACCGCCGGGAAGGGCTGGCGACGGAGTGGGGAGGGTCGGCCGGGGTCGCCGGCCCCTAGCTAGGGGCCGGCGAGGGCCGGCGAGCCCTTGCCCGGATCCGGGGGCGAGGGTCGCGGCCCTCGCCGTCGTCGGCCGGGGGTCGGCAACCCAGCCGACCCTCCCCCTCCGTCGCCGGCCCTTCCCGGCGAAGGCGGGGAGGCGGTGGCGTCGAGGGCTCAGCCCTCGGCCGCCGCCCGTTCGACCCCCACCCCTTTTTTTTTTTTTTTTAATTTTTTTAATTTTTAATTTTTTAAAATTTTTTAAAATTTTTAAAATTTTTTTAATTTTAAATAAAATTAATTTTAAATCTAATTTAATTAATTTTTATATTATTATTTACACGTAGACACGAAATTGCGTCGTTTTTGCATTTTCTCTGCCACGTTAACGTGCAAAATGACGCCGTTTTGGACCAAAGTCGCCACGTCAGCCATTTGGCCGGATTTTCGCCGGAGTGGCACTTAAGTGTCCCATTTAACTTCAAAACTGGCACTCAAGTGTACCATTTTAAAGTTATGGCACTTAAGTGTTCATCAGTGCCAAGTTATGGCACTTTGGCTGTTCTTCTGCTTGTTGAGAGGAAACATTGATACGTTGAACTTGGGCTTGTTACACTATTTGAGGCATCTATGCCGCTCAACTATTGGTGGAAGCATTTACAACAAACAAATTATGTGATAAATCGGCTTCCTTCAACTGCTTTGGGCAACCAAAGTCCATACTAATTTTGAGTGTTTGGCTCTTGTTGTTATCCATATTTACACAACTACACAATGAAAAAAATTGACAAGCGCTCTTTGCTATCGTATTTTTGGGATATAGTAAGAAGCACAAAGGATATCGTTGTCTTCATAAATCTACAAGTTGTGTTTATGTATCTTGACACATTATTTATGAGCATTATTTTCCTTTTGCCTCTTCTTCTCAAATTTCTGTTGTAACTGAGGGAGGGCTATTGCAATGGAACTCAACTTTAAGTCCATCCCAAATAAAAGCTTTTGATAATCATTGGACTAGGTCACATCCTAGTCCAAAAGTTGGTCAAAATGTTGGTTCACCAACGGATCTTGAATCTGCAAGCGAATGTGCGTGTTCATTTGGTAAAATAGAACCAGATTCAAATGCTTCATTTGCTACTCTCTAATCATATGTGACAACCAATGGATAATGATTCTTTACTTCAATCTCCATCTGAAGCCTTACATGCTTAGCGCATCCCACGCTTACACATTCAAAGGTTGGGATCTCGAAGGCAAACCCCGGGTGTGCCAATATAGCAATATCATCTTATTCCTTTCAAGCCACGCACTGTCCATTTAGCATTAAAACACCTTGATTGGACAACCACTATGCTTGAGGAGTTGGATCCTTTTGCAATCAATAAAACATGGGAACTTGTTCCTCATTGTCCCTCGATGAATGTTGTTGGACGTAAATGGGTGTACAAGACAAAGCTGCATGCAAATGGTTCGCTTGATCAATTGAAAGTATGGCTTGTTGCAAGAGGTTTTCGTCAAGAGGAGGGCATTGACTTCCTAGAAAGTTTTAGTCCAATAGATAAACAAGCCATAGTTCACATTGTCCTATCTGTTACTACTGTTCAGAATTGGGAAATTCACTAATTAAATGTCAAGAACATCTTACTACATGGTGATCTCAATTTTCCATCTATATGGAACAACAATGGAGCTTTTGTGATTTCTCTTATCTTGACCATGTCTGTTTACTCAGGCATGCGCTATATGGCCTCAAACAAGCTCCTAGGGCATGGTTTGACAAGTTTAGGACCTTTCTTTTAGTATATGGATTCTTTTGCAACTTTGCTAATCTATCACTATTTATCATTTGTCACTGTCGCAACCTAAATTTCGGGTGCACAACTTAAAACTAAATTAATGGACTATTAAGTTTTTAAACTTAGCTCGGGCTCTCCCAAGCCCATTAGGTTCAAATATTTAACATGTAAAAAATTATTAATTATGAGTCACCACTAATTGGTTTATGGTAGGTCGATTAGATACCTAAGTAAAATAATTGGAGGATTATTTTACTCCTACGAACCAGAAACTATGCGTATGGGGACTTTGTTACACTAGATTTCTCTAATGCCC
The DNA here is from genome assembly GCA_014182725.1 of Eucalyptus brandiana. Classification (NCBI taxonomy): domain Eukaryota; kingdom Viridiplantae; phylum Streptophyta; class Magnoliopsida; order Myrtales; family Myrtaceae; genus Eucalyptus; species Eucalyptus brandiana. The sequence continues at coordinate 34,676,977 of CM024672.1, read as the reverse complement.
TTTCGATACAATTTCTTTTTATTTTTTTAAAATATTTTTTGTAGGCAGCTTGGATTTATTTTAACCTAAATTACTATCATGTCAAAAGATGATCACACGGGTGCTCAACTATTATTAAATACTCAATAAGTAAAAATAAATTGTATCACACAAAGCAGACAAATTTTTTTGGGTTTTCTTGAAAATTAGATTTCTTTTATAAAAATGCATTTTTAACTACATGACCTAATTTTACTAACAAACAAATCCTAATTAAATGAACCTATTATGAAAATTAATTAACATGCACCTAATATTTTTGTATTTTCATTAAAATTCGGAATTAATAAAAACTCTAGTTAAACTATCTAAAATGAATAATTTTCTAATTTATTTTAGGGATTAATTTGATTTACACTCTATCCTATTTTAGAAAACTATTTTTTTTTAGAAAAAATGAGATAATTAAAATGTGCAAATATTATCTAAAACCCTATCTATATAAAAAAAGTTATTTAGGTCCAACCCTAACCTATTTCAAAAAATTATCTAAAAATCCAATCCTAAAAATGTAATCCTTAAAAAAATTAATTTACTAAACCTACATTTTTAATTTACTAAGCCTACATGTTTTGATGCAAGATTTTAATTTATTTTTATTTTTTTTAGTATTTTTCCAAGATAAACAAGCTTCAAATAAACTAATCAAACAAAAAAAATAAAGGATTGAAATAATCAAAAAAATAACCTGTTGTCTCATAGGTCGATTAACGATTACTCTAACTCTAACATCACGACAAATAAGTTCGAAATAATTAAAAATCTAATATGAAATCTTACAGATTAAATTAATAATTATATTGATTCAACAATTAAAATACTATTAACAAACATAAAAAATTAATATAATTAAAAAAATGATCAGACATTCTACGGATCAAATTAGTAATTACAATAATTTTGGGGAAAACCTTGCGGATAATGCCTACAAAATTTATTTACATCAAATATTACAATTTAAACAGATAAACTAAAAAAGAATCAAAAAGTGAGACAAAATAAAATAAAATAAAAAGAAAAAGCTAAACTACCTAAAGAGGGAAAACGACGGTGGACGGCGCCGGGCGGTCGTTGACCGTTCGTCGGAATTCCGGTGGGGAGCAACGGCAGGTGGGCGGCGGCGGGCTCGAGCTCGGAGCAGAGACGGTGACCGGGTAGAGGTGCTGGTGCAGTGGCGTCGGCTGAGTGGAGGCAGACCACCGGGTTGCTGGGCGCGAGTTGCAGAGGCGCGGCGGCGTCGGGTCGTCTTGGGTGGAGGTCCAGGTATGGAGTTGATGCGGGGACTCGAGCGGCGGTGACCGGCGTCGGACAACGGACTGCTGCAGGAGGCGAGGGGGAAAATTGGCGTCGCGGCGGGAGCGTTCAGCGTCGGCAACTGAGCAGAGGACGACGGCGAGGTGACGCGGAGGCGGTGCTGCTGCGGGTTGCGTCGATCGTCGGGAGCAGAGGCGGCGTTGTGGAACTTCGGACGGCTACTGGCGTTGGGTGGTGTTGGAGCAACGGCGGCCGGCGCGAGGATGAAAGGCAGAGGCGCAGCGGAGGCCCGGCTACGAGCGCCGGCGACGCGCTTGGTGTAGGAGCTCGCGGACGGTGGCCGGCAAAGGGGGGCGAAGACGCCCACGCGAGGAAGACGAACCGTGTGCTGTCTTTTTCTCTTTTTCTTTTTTTTTTTCCTTTTTTCTCTTTCTCTCTCCAGTCTATTGACACGTCTCTCTCACTGTAGTCTCCCTTCCCTCACGTCTTCTCTCTGCCCCTTTTCAGCTTTTCCCTCTTTTGTTTTGACTTTTTAAACCTAAAGAGAAACCGAAGGAAAATGGGCTCAACGCCAGCGACGAAAAAAACAAGTTTTTTGCTCTCAATTTCTTCTCTGAATTTTTCGAATTCGCTCCTCCAGCAGCTTTTTTATAGGGGATTCCAGGACGGCCACTTTGTATGGTATTTTCAGTTTCTATCTTTTATCGCACTAAATCAAAGTTTGTAAATCGGAGTGTAATTTTGTAATCAGTTCGATTTTGCTTAGATTTCTTCTATTTTGTAAAAATTTTTGCCTTTTATTCACTTGATTTTTAAATTGTTTATGCATTTAACAAAATCCGAATATTCATCAGAATTTCAAATTTCTATGCATAATTAATCAAATTGATTTGCCCCATTTTTTTTTTCATTTTTTCATTCTATTTGTTTTAATGCAATTTTTATTTTATTTATTTAGAATTACCATAATTTAGGTGTCAACAATCGCCGTAGTCATACTATTATTCCATTGCTCATAGTCCTTACTAGTGATTCCTTGAAATTACTAAACCATCTTGTGCAGGCACTTAGTCAAGTATACCTTAGTACTATTCATTATTTCTTGGGCATAAAAGTCAACCACTTCTCCGATGGGCTCTTTCTCTCACAACAAAAATATGCATTAGATCTTTAGAGACGAGCATCAATGGTGGAATGTAAGCCAATTGCTTTTCCAATAGCTACCAAGCAACCACCCTTCAAACATAGTGATAAGCCTTGTGTTGATCCTTCCCATTTTCGAAGCATTGTAGGCATTCTTCAATACCTTACCCTCTCTTGTTCAGATTTTTTCACTTGTAGTCAATATAGTTTGCCAACATATAGATACCCGTAACTATTGCTCACTATTAGATTTTAAAGTGTATGCAATATGCTCACAATACTTTACACCATGAGTTTTGCAATTTGTTTTGTAGTTCTCTCCATTTGTTTGGCTTTGGTGATGCAAATTGGGTTGGTGCAAACTCACCTCATGTTCTACCATTGGCTATTGTACTTTTTTTTTGGCTCAAATTGCATTTCATGATATGCCAAGAAACAAGCCACTGTGGCTTGCTTCATAGCTGAAGCTAAATACTGACTCGTGAAGAACTTACTTGGATCTCATACATATTGCGTCACATTGGGATCTACTAATGTTAACCTTTATTACTTTTCTCGACAACGTGTTAGCATTGCATTTCACAGCTAATTCATTTTTTCATGCTTGAACAAAGCATATCGAGATCGATTATCATTTTGTTTGAGAAAAATTTGCATTTGGTTCTATTGTAACTCTTTATGTCCCGTCTTTATCACAAGTTGCTAATCAAACCATTGACTCAAGATAGGTTTGTTGTTTTAAGAATCAAACTCGGTCTCTAGTCCTCCCCATGGGGGAGTAGTGAAGTATCAAATCGAAAAGTAAAAAATCACAATGGTTACGGCACATAATTTTTACAAATTAGTATGAAGATAAGACACTGAGTAAAGTATCTATAAGTTGATCATTTGGAGATCTTTTATGATTTGTTTTTTTCAATTTCCACGTACATCATATTGTTATATTTTATCTTTATTTTTATCATAATTATAGATGGTGATATACCTATTTATTCAATACAATATACCAATAGAAAGGTAACGCTTCATCGATCTATTCTCTATCTTTTTTTTCTTTTTTCTTTTTTTTATGTTCCGCCTCAGGAAACGAGCTTCGCTGCCGTCACCAGCTTTTTAATTCCCGCCGTCAATCCTGGACCGATGCGACCATGACCCTGTAATTACGTGACATCATAAAAAACCCAACAAAAATTAGTCCATCGTCCCCTGATGTCCGATATCTCGGCGATAGTGGAATTGATGTTTTTAAGGTATCCACCATCGTACAGGTAAACCCGTTATGCCATGCTTAATTAAATACATTAAGATTCCCCCAACAGTTTTAGGTGCATTTTGCCCAATCTTTGAAATCGGTTTAATCTTTCCCTCAGTCGAAATCATTCTTTCCCTCATGCCTCAATCTCATGTAAGCCTTCCGCCGAGTCCACGATGGATTGTAGGGAAATTATCAACAAAAATAAAAATAAAAAATAAATTCTAAACTTATTATAATTATATCAATTTAGTCTTATACTTTTTTTCTCTAATTAAGTTTTAAACTTTTTAAAGTTGTGTTAATTTAATCGATCCGGCTAATTTTAGCTGGAAATTGTTAATATAGACGTCGACAGTCCTAGATGACGAGACTAGCACTAATGTAGACAACTTTAAATACATTGTCGAATTATTTATTTATTTATTTTATTTTCTTTTTCATTGTTTTCCTTTTCTTAGTCTTTCCCTTATTTTCCTTCCCTTCCTTCTTCCTATTGTGCCAGTCAAGCCTCGCCCTTCCAAAAGTGCGTGAATCCATCTTTTCCGATAATTGATGAGCTGAGATGAAGATGACGAATAGACATGGTGAGTAGAGGTCTGAGGAACTAAAGATGACTAAATCGAAGGAGATTGTTTTGCCGATAACTTCCTTCGTCCGTTCAGACTTTTGGCTGGGGGGTGTTGCTGAGAACCAAGGTCAAGCGAAACTGTTCGAACGTGGCCCAGAGAGGACTCCGAATGGCCGCGAGAGATAATCCTCTAAAACCCAGAAAACTCTCTTGCGTTTTGCTTTTTATTTTTTATTTTCCCTTGCTTAACACCCATCTTAGACAGATCTCCCCTCTCCCTCACCGTCTCCGGGCGAGATTTGCCCTCGCTAGGTGGCTCTCCCTCACCGTCTCCGGGCGAGATTTGCCCTCGCTAGGTGGCTGTTGAGGGTTGCCCTCGCCAGTGGTTGGCGGGGGCGAGCTTTGCCAGAGGCTACCAAGGTCAACCTTGCTGGCCCTTGCTTCTAGCAGTCGCCGAGATCTGGCACTTGCTAGAGGAAAAGTAAGGGAAGAGAGAGAGAAAAGAAAAAAGAAAAAAAAGTTTAAATAATAAATAACAAATTCAAAAAAATATTAAAATATTTTTAAGAATTATCCATGTTAACACCAACCGTGTAACGTAGGATGTCCAATGTTCATGTCAACGATTCTGTGCCAAAACTAGTTGGATAGACTGAATTAACACAAATATAAATGATTTAGAATTTAATTGGTAAAAAAAATTTTATAATTAAATTGATACAATTGTAATACGTTTAGGATTTTTTTGGTGATTTTCTCATGGATTCGTATGATTACAATTGATTGAGTGTTGGCAAGAGATTTTCCATCTCAATTTGACATGTACCGAGTTTTTCAACAAATATTCAAATGAATACAATGAATTTCATATACCTAATTAAAAATCTGAAAATTGATTTCGTGCATCGATTTTGACTCCACCCAAGTTGTTGCTCTTACACTCTACTCTCAATCTGAGTTTTCTTTCCAAGCGGACGTCTCTTTATAGGAATTGAATACTTGTCGTGGTGATGCAGAATCATCACTAAAACCACCGACGTGATGAACATCGGGACGGGCCCGAAGAACCAGAGCAGCAAGCTCAGGGCGAAGTAGAGCGACCGGTGCCCGAGCGACCAGAACTCGCCCCCTCGTATGACCACCACCTTGACATCCTCGGGGTCGACGAGGGATCCCGGAGTGGTGATCAGGTAGCTCGCGTGGACGTGGTGCCTTGCCGACTGGAGGAAGCAAGCGAAGGACACGAGGAAGCAGAGGAGGAGGCAGAGGTGCTTGACCGCTGCCGTGGACGGCTTCGAGTCGCCGAAGAGGAGAACGGCGTTGAAGATGTTTGAGGAGGAGGGCGAGTTGGCAATCCACGCGCCGAGAAGGGAGCAGAGGGTCAGGCACACCGAGGCGAAGAAGGTCGCGGCTGACACGTTCGATGTGACAACGCTCACCCCGACCATTTGTACCTCCACATTTCCCTGTCCCCACAATTAACAAGAACTACAATGAAAAAGTACCATAAAACCTAGAACTTTTTGAAAGTCAAGCTGTATATATTACCTGCAAAATTGCCTCAACCCAAGCCCTTTTATCGTCGTTTTCGACGCCCATCACTGTCGTTCTGGGGAAGTGAAGGTATCTGTATAGGAAGGAGAGATTGTAAGCGAACATGAGGAGCAACCCAATCGGCACAAGAACCAGATCGAGGTCTTCCTGAGGAAAAGCCATCGATCCCTCTTCGTCTCTCTGCTAAAAAAAGCTGACCCTCATGGAGGAATTCGGGGGTTTTAATGGAGGAGGAGGAAGAGGCAACTTCTTATCCGATCCCCATGTGAGTTTTCGCTTGAAGATCAAGCTTCATAATGCGTATACAATTGAGCTTGTTTCTCAGAAAAGATATTGACTTGAAAGAGTTTGCAACCGGCAATGGATGAAGTCAGATGTGAAGTTCAAGTAATTGGTTGAAATTGAAAGAATGCGTGGACCTTACATTATATCACGTGTTGGAAACATCTATGGATTAAGTAAATATGTTCTTGCTGGCATTGCTGTGTTTTAATTGTTTATAGAGGTTTAGTATTGAGTTAGATGTATGGTGAGTGTCACATGAACCAACAAACTTAATGGGTCATAAGGACTTGAATCGTGCCTATAGGTGTTAGCGGGGAGCAATTGAGGCAAACCAACTTTTCACCAGTAATGACGCTATCAAATATTTAAGAGGAACTTGAGACTCAACACGAAAACTTTTATTTAGCAAAAAATATCAAAAACCATCGTCGTCTTTCACTTAGATTTTCATTTTGCATCATCTACTTCCAAAATTCTTATTTTTATATCCGGGAATTTGTTATTAGACTGCAAATTACACCAAATTCACCGAAATTGGCATTTCTTCCTAAAAAAGTAAGAATACACTGCTTTTTCATGTTCTAGCTCTCAGTAAAAGACTTTAAGAACCCTAATTCCAATCTCTCTCTCTCTCTCTCTCTCTCTCTCTCTCTCTTTTTCTCTCTCACATAGGAGAAGCTATGGTCGTCCTAGCCCTACTGGTTGACTATCACCATCGTCATCGCATTGGGCAACAATTTCATCTCCGGTCCCCTCTTCCTTTCTCTTTTCGTCTTGAAAAGCGGTGGTTCTCTTTGTATTGATCTCGATATTGTAAGGTCGACAATTGTGATTGACCCAAATCCAAGATCGAAGACGATCATCACCTCAAATCCAAGGTCGAAGAAGTCCAATATACAAGGAATAGGGTACCCTAGCGAATGAAAGAGAGTTGTTTATCTAACCTCTCAAGTCGTGTCTATTTCACTATGTGATACTCGAACATTTTCTTTCTCAATGTCACCCTCCCTTTTCCGTCAGAAAGAGAGTTTGTTTCATTTTGTTCAAGTAATACTTAATGAGTTGCAAAGATGGCCCAGTCTGTAGTGAGTCTACTTTGGCGCTGGGCTTGGGCAGATCAATCTGCGGCCCGGGTCGTTTCTCCCGGACTGAATGTGAATGTCTTAAAGGAAAATTCATCCGAAACTGACTGTGCTTGAAGTACCATCTTGCTGACCTCCCAAGGTGGTTCTGTTCCATCGGTCTAAACTCAACTCTCGTTTAGTTGTTCTCCTCAATAGCATCGATCGCATATCTAAGGCTAGGGTTTCCGGCTCCAAAGTTCGTGTTTGATGATTCTGCTCCATCAAACACGAACAGTGTCCAAGCGCGTCCATGATGACGAATCCTCGGTCGTCTCTACACATAACAGAAATTGCTCCGGCGAGTTCAAAAACATGAAAATTAACTTCTGCAGTACCCTGAGGTTGGGGTTTTCTCATCAGGATATTCCATGGTGATGTCTTCTCTTCTGAAAGTACAGAACTAGATTCGTGTTGATGGTCTGCCGGAAGGAAAGGCGTTGCGTCGACTGTTGTCTGTGGATCTGGGCTTAATGAACGAAAGACAAAGCCCTTCCTCTGCTTCCGTATGTGCCGAAGTACCATGGCAGTGTGCTGATGAAATTCTTTCTCTAGCTATCCCCCAGCAACCTTCTAACGATGCAAAGAGAGAGCATCACTCACTCAAGTCAAAGCAAGATAGCTGCACCACGCCTGTAAAGATGGTTTATTTGGTCAAATATGAGTTGGGGAAATCCAAATAGCCTGTTTTACAAACTCGAAGGCGATAAGGTTATAAAAAAGGAAAAGCTTGGGGGCTAGCTCGACAGAAGTTGAGGATCAAATATACTTAAGGGCACCTCAACAAATCCAGAGAGTCAATTCTGGCGAAGTACCTCAATCTCAAAAATATTATCAAGGTGGTTGATCTGGTGATAGAGGTATCAACTGTCCTTCATGAGGTCACAAGTTCGATTCATGTTGTGTGAACCTCTTGATGGCTTGTGCTGCTTAGCTACAACATGCTTTATCCAAAGAGACTTCATGGCTATTAACATCTTAGTGGGGGTGGCGATAATGGGCTCGCCAATTTCAAATCTTTGGATCGCATATGAAATGGAATATCCATGGTCTTAACCAAATATTTTGTCACAATTGCGGGACCCTTATGGGAATGCCTAGAGTGGATAGTTAGAGTTGATCACCCTTCTCCACTTCTTTTAATTATAAGCAAAATCGCTTCTGAAAGTCTAAACAAAACTAAGGGAAGCAAAGTTCAATTTCTATAGCTTTGAAAGCAAAATCAATTTCCTGAAGCTTTTGATGCATCCAATCAAATTTAAAATCCGACCCCCTATCAATTAAAGCTGATGCCTACAAGTATATACATAGTTTTTCAAAAAGGATAATTAAAAAGAGGCTATTAATATTGGCACAATTAACATTACCACTGACTATGTAGAAAATTTAAAAAATGCATGAAACCTAGTTTAACGCTCAATCTGCTCGTTACGAATTGGTAAAGGTGAACCTTGGAACACTCATGCGGGTCTTCACCATGAAGCATTACTGTTATACTTTTTTTTTTTCTTTTCTTTTTTAAAATTCTGTCCATATTGTAAAATTGAGCTATGAAAATTGTGCAAAGTAAATTTATAACTATGTTAGCATCGTATGTATGATTTTGTGATGTTTTCTCTCTTCACAATATGTTGAGATTTCACGGTCATTATGTCCAATTTATTTATATTGGCTGCTTAATTGATGAATTGAAGCTCTAATATATTTACTTATTTTCTAAAGGACGTTTCTCGACTTTTCAGAATTTATGTACTTTCATTTGAAAAAGCACTTAATTGAATATGGATATCTAATGAGACTTGTCTTAGACTCACCATTTTCAATGGTGCAGAATTAAATTTAGAAGACATACTATTTCTTGAAATTTAGTATCCTTTCCCTTGAATTTTTTGTATAATCATCCTGTATAATTTTAATGGTTAAATATTAGAAAAATCCCAAATTAGTATACGTATGAAAAATTTACCCCAAAATAATTTCTTGACTATAAAAAATTCTAAATTAGTACACCCGTAATAAATTTACCCTTATTTATTTTTCGTTAAATTTTACTATCAAATTACTAAATTGGATGATACGTTATAGTTGACGGATGTACCAGTTTAAGGTTTTACACTTTGTTTATGACAAGTGTATTGATTTGTGATTTTTTTTAATATTAATCAAATTTAACTAGAATATAATAGTGGGTAAATTTATCACAAATATACCAGTTTGAAGTTTTTAGTGATCAAAAAATTAATTTAGGGTAAATTTGTCACAAATATATCGATTGGGATTTTTTGTGGTATTAATCCTAATTTTAATGGTATAAGGCGATGTCCCTTGAAAGTGGAAATTCTTGCCATGAAGACAAGGTCATCGATGTGATGAAGCTTAAAATTGACTCCTTTTGATTAATTTTCACTTTCTCTTAGTAGCCAAAATAATCAAATATAAGTTGCAAATTGAATTCGATGGATGGAATTTCTAGGGGGGTAGCACTCATGTGGGATAAGGAGGTAAAGGTGGAAGTGAAATTTAGTTATGGGGAGCTTATTAATGTTATTTGTAAGGACCTTAACAACGGAAGCCTAATGAGGATATCATTCCTTCATGCCTCTGCCAACTATTAGGAGAGGTTATGACTATGGCAAACCTTGCGCTCTAATAACTCTTCTAACAATCTTCCTTGGATATGTATGGGAGATTTCAATGAAATACTATATCAATGCGAAAATGTTAGAAAATGTGAGGCAGATCGATATAGGGTTGTGGCCTTTTGGGAGCTTTTGAATTCATATTCATTGATGAATATCAGAGTAAGGGGTGTGCCTACACTTGGACCAATGGGGAAGGTGATGAGCTAGTTGAAAATGGACTGGATAGGGCTCTTTGTAACCTAGAATGGAGAGTATCTTTTTCCAAATGTGGAGTTGCATTACCCGCAATAAGATCGGGTCATAGCTCGATTCTCCTCTCCTTGGACTCAAATGGGGTGGAAAGGAAGAAGGCATTCAAGTTTGAAGCATATTGGTTTGAGGAAATCAAGTATAGAGAAGTGGTTTGAAGAGCTTGGGGTGTTGAGAGTATCAACCAACTAAATATTGTAAGAAAGATAAGGAAGGTGGTAGCCAAACTAGAAAAATGGAGTAGAAAGAGATTCCATAACGCATTTTGACAGATTAAGCCATTTCGAAAAAGAATTACAGAGTTGGCTTACTAGGGGTGAGCATGGTTCCGGTTGGGCCGGTCCACCGCCTAACTTTAGGATCAACCCGTACAATACTGGTTCTCAATTTTTGGGATCAAGGACCGACCCTATTGAGCTTGGGACCGAGGACTAGACCGACCAAATAGGTTGGGTCTGGTTCTAAGGTCAACTCGGGACCAATCGATAATTTTTTATTTCATTTTTTGTACTCCTTAAAAAAGTGATTGAAGACTGGATTGACTTAATGGGTTTAGTCCGATTTCAAGGTCAACTCAAGACCAACCAATAATTTTTTATTTGATTTTTTGTACTCCTTGAAAGGGCAACCGAGAATCGTACAGATCCAATGGGTTCGATGATGAGTGAGGTCAGCTAAGGAAGACAAGCGGTGAGAATCAAGTGGAGTGAGCGTTGAACAAAATGAGTATCGAATGTTGAGTGGGGAGCAACAAGCCAAGCGAGCATCAAGCGACAAGCGGCACGAGTGACCCAAAGTAAGTGAGGCGAGTGTCGAGTGGCGATCTTTTGATTTTGGCAAATTGAAGACTAAAATGACAAATAAGATAGAAGAGAACCAATATTAGAGGAGGATGCCATAAGGTGCCTTTTGGACGCAGTGATGACTCTTCACAAAAACATTTTCCTCTGTAAATTATGACTATTGACATCGTAAAAGACATTAAAAACCAAGTTATTAAATAACAATATAAAATTACTTGAATTCCTCACTAAAGAGTTGTTTAATGTTGTTAACACCGTTTATTTTAAGATTTTCTCTATATAAAAAAATTATAAATAATATTATATATATAGAGTCGGGGTTGGTCGGGGTTGGACCAACCCGAAACTCTCAGAATCGAGAATTGACCTGCACAGTGCTAATCCAGAAATTCTAGGACCAAGGACCGATCCAATCTCCTTGGGAACCGGACTAGGACTGGTAGGGTTGGGCTGGTCCAAGGTCGGTCCAGGGTTGACCCTGGACTGATGTTCACCCCTATGGCTTACAACGTAGAAAGTAGGTCAAACAATGAGGAGCATAGAAACATTGTTGAGCACATTGAAGGTTTATGGAGGCAAGAATAAATACACTGGTAAATGTGGTGTGACGTCTCAGAGTATCACTTGTGACATGTGTTTAATATAACATTATTCTCTTTTAACATACGGAAGTGTAATCAAACTTTTATGAAAATATCTTTACAAAGAAAATCGCACAAGTATAGATAATGTACTTAAACTTCTTTATTTATCTACATTTCAAGTTTACCATTCTACTCTATTTCAAGCAAAAGACAGTAGTTTGGATAAGGGTGGGGAGATCTATTTCCATACTACTATACTTCTAAAAGTTTGCTTATATAAATGTTCAAACTAAAGTCGTAGATTAATGACTTCTCCCTTTACCGCATCTCCATTGTTAAGGTTGAAATCCCTCAACAAACCGACTAACTCACCGTCAAGATTTTGATATTAGGTAATTAACCAAAAAAGAACCCACTTCATGAAACCTTGTATATCAACCCACATAGTAGAATTGCATTTGATATATATTATTCTACAATCTGAACCGGTCTCTCCACGTACGTCACTCAATTGTCCACGTTTAACTCTTCAAAATTCAGCACGTGGGTCAGGTGAGGTTCATACTTTCTCAACATCAACATGTGGAAGATGTCAAGCAATTACGCTAGTCTTGGCGGTAGCGCAAGACGATACGCCAAAGTCCTTATTTTTTCCAAAATTTCAAAGGGACCTACGTACTTCGGACTCAGCTTTTCTTTCTTGCTAAAGCGTGAAGTACCCCTCATTGGTGACACCTTTAGAAAGATGTGCTCACCAACTTGGAATTCCAAAGGTCTTTGACACTTATCTACATAGCTTTTCTAGCAGCTCTGAGCGATCTTCAGTCTGTCTCTGATAACTACAATTGCATCCACTGACTGCTGAACTAACTTTGGGCCTGTGATATTTCGTTCTCCGACTTCATCCCAACAAACTGGAGTTCTGCACGCTTTGCTATATAACGCTTCAAAATATGCCATCTGAGTACTCTACTGGTAGCTATTGTTGTAGGCAAACTCGACAAGATGAAGTTGTTCTTCCTAGCTTCTCTTGAAATCCAACACACAAGCTCGCAGCATGTCTTCAAGGGTTTGAATCGTCTTCTCAAACTGGCCATCCGTCTGCAGATGATAAGTCGTACTAAACTGTAACTTCATTCCCAAGGTAGTTTGTAAACTTTTCCATAAGGTTGCTATGAACTTCGGGTCTCTATTAGATGTAATTGTCATTGGCATCCATGTAGTTGGATGATTTGATGAAAGTATAACTCAGCATATTTGTGTAGTGCATAGTCCTTTCGTATAGCGATGAAGTGAGCCAACTTCGTCAGTCTATCAACCACAACCCAAATGGAATCATTACCCCTCTGACTTCTTGGTAAGCCAATCACAAAGTCCATTGTGATGTGTTCCCATTTCCATTCGGGAATTTTGAGAGGTTGCAGAAGTCCTCCTAGCATACAATGCTATGCCTTCACTTGTTGACACGTCAAACACTTGACGATATGCTTGACAATATTTGCCTTCATACTAGTCCACCAAAAGTGTTGACGCAGATTCTGATACATCTTTGTACTGCTAGGATAACTGCTGTAACTGTTACGATAAGCTTATGATAAGATCTCTTCTTTAAGCTCTACGTGGTCAGGTACACACAATCGTCCACTAAACTTCAGTGTTCCGTCATTAGAAATCTGAAAATCAGGTTCTCTCTTATCTGTATCTTCTTGCAAGATCTTCTAGATCTTTGGGTTTGTCAACTATAACTTTCCGATCTTGATTTGCACTTTCGGCTCAATTATGAGGGTGGCCATAAGATTTGAAAGGTGGCCTACCTCAAATTTGAAAACCGAATCTCGAGCTCCTTTGAGTAAGATCCACTCCCTAATATGAGACAGCATCGCTAGATGAAACTTCTTAAGGATTATGATTGTGACATCCTGTACCATTTGCGCAATTAACGACTTCCGACTTAGTGCATCTGCGACCTTGTTAGCCTTACCCGGATGGTACAGGATGTCACAATCATAATCCTTAAGGAGTTTCATCTAGCGATGCTGTCTCATATTCAACTCATTCTAAGAGAATAAATATTTGAGACTTTGATGATCAGTAAAGATCTGGAACTTTTCTTCACACAAATAATGTCGCCAAATCTTTAGAGCAAAGATAATCACTGCGAATTCTAGGTCATGCGTCAGATAATTGAGCTCATGAAGTCTCAATTGATGGGATGCGTATGCAACGACTTTGCCATGCTACATTAACATGCAACCAAGTCCTTTAAACGACGCATTACTATAGATCTCGTATGCTCTAAGACTAGACGGAATTGTCAACACTGGTGCATTAGTCAGCTTTCACTTAAGCTCTTGAAAATTACATCCGCACTTATCTGTCCACACGAACTTCTCTTCCTTTTTTAGCAGTCGAGTCAAAGGCGAGGCTAAAGCTGAAAATCCTTCCACGAATCTTCTGTAATAACCTACTAAACCCAAGAAGCTTCTAATCTCTGTTACTGTCGTCGATCTTGGCTAGTTGATAACTGCTTCGATCTTGGTCGGTTTCACAGAGATTCCATCACTTGAAATCACGTGACCTAGGAAAGCGACGCGAGTTAATCAAAATTCGCACTTACTAAACTTGGCATACAGTGCATGATTTCTCAGGGTCTGAGGCACTATCCTTAACTATCTTTCGTGCTCCTCTAGACTTCTCGAGTACACCGGGATATCATTGATGAAAATGATCACAAACTGATCCAGATACTCCTTGAACACCCAGTTCATCAAATCCATGAAAGCAGCTTGGGCATTTGTCAAATCAAACGGTATCGCAGTGAACTCATAATGGTCGTATCAAGTATGAAATGCTGTCTTCGGTATGTCCTCATTTCTGATCCTAAGCTAATGATACCTTATCCTCAGGTTGATCTTAGAAAATATCAACGCTCCCTGCAACTGGTCAAACAAGTCGTCGATCCTCGACAGCGGGTACTTGTTATTGATCGTCACTTGATTGAGTTGTCGATAGTCGATGTAAAGGCACAACAAACCATCTTTCTTCTTCACGAACAGAGCTGGTGCTTCTCAAGGTGATGCACTAGGACATATAAATCCATTATCCAACAATTCCTGCATATGCACCTTTAGTTCTTTCATCCCTGACAATGCCATCTGGTAAAGAGCCTTAGAGATTGGCTCCGTCCCGGGGCTAACTCAATCACGAACTCAATCTCCCTCTCTGGTGGCAAACCCGGCAATTCCTTTGGAAACACGTATGGAAACTCTTGAATCACTGTGATGTCCTCGATCTTCTGCTCTTCAATTATTGTATCCACGACAGTTGCCGGGTAACCTTTGCAACCCCCGTCTAACAAATGGGTTGCCTTAAACGACGATATCAAGGTGATCAAGGGTCCTCCTTGATTCCCAATAAACTCGAAACTTTCACCCGCTAACGGGTTAAACTGAATCGCTTTACTATTGCAGTTTATCTTAGTTCTTTGCTTGGTGAGCCAGTCCATGCCAATTATCACATCAAAATCATACATGGCTAAGACTATCAAATTTATCATTTCTTCTCGCTCACCAATAACCAATTTACAGCTAGGACAACCTACTGTAGCTAACACCTTATCCTTTAACGGTGTAGAGATACTAACCACTGACTCCAACAATTCAAGACTCAACCCTACCAGCTTAACAAACTGCTCAACTATAAATGAATGAGTAGTGCTAGGATCAAATAAAGCATACGCAGCATGATTGTTCAGCAAAATTGTACCTGTGACCACGTTAGGTGAGTCCTCTGCTTGTCGTCTCGTAACAACGTACACTTTTCCTTGAGCTGGTGGTTGGTTCAAAGCACCCTATGGTGCGTTCTATGGCACGAATCCTCTGTTCTAACCCGAAGGCTGGGGCGAAGGTAGTTGATGTGGTCCCATTCGTCTGTAGGGACAATCTCTGATCTGGTGGCCCTACTGGCCACAGCCATAACAAGCACCCATCATAGAATGACATGGGGCTGATCCATGTCGCCTTCCATAAAAGCGACACACTCTACCTTGGCTCAACACTAACTTTCCTATCCCACCCTTCTTGTTGGGTGGAACAGGGTACATTCCTCCAATCATCAATTTCTTCCCAAACTGATTTCCATCCCTATTTGAGCCGAACGTCGACCCGAACGAGGCGACTTGCTCACTCAGATTCCTCTTTATTAGCTGGGCTCGCTTGTACAAGTTGTCACAATCCTTCAAATTGAGTGGTACCAGTGGGTTCTTTAGCTTCAGTCGGAGGCCATTCTTGAACCTCCTAGCTCTGTCAGCCGAATCCTCTATCAACCTCAAGGCATATTGAGACAACTCTGCAAACTTGGCCTCGTACTAATCTACAGTCATCAGACTTTGACAAAGGCGCTGAAACTCCTCCATCTTCTACTCCCTGGCAAAGTCAGAAAAGTACTTGCCATTAAAGGCTCTAAGGAAGGCGTTCCACATCGGAACCACGCCTTCTGGAATCACTCTCCCTCTGGTGGCCCTCCACCAAGTACTCACGTTGCCCTGCAATTGATACACCGCAAGGACAGCATTCTCTTCCTTAGTGCACCTCAGCAGTGCAAAGGCCTTCTTTAAGTCTTGGACCCAGAGTGTTGCATCCTCAGGGTCTCTTGCACTTGTGAACTTCGGTAGGTTCAGCTTTAGAAACTATTCGATGAGTTTGTGCATCAACCTCTCAGCAACTACGTTCCCAAGTGGAACTTCGGTAGGTGCGGCAACGGCTGCAGCAGCAACAGCGGCATCGGCAGCGGCATTAGTGGCAGCAGTGGCAGCGGTGGCGGTGGCAGCTTGATTCTGGGCCTGCTACCCTACCACATTTCCAAGCGTTTCTAGCGCCTGTATGGTCCCCTAGATTCTAGGATCGCTAGGGGCTGCTACGCAAGCACTGACCAGCGGTGGCGCTATCCCACTTGCGCTGGCCTGAGCCTGTGCTTATCTCGACCACCTCGGGTATCGACCCTTGTCGGCGTCCTACCTTGAGTCACGGATCCTATAGTCATCTTTCTAGGCGTCTTCTACTCTTGATCACTCATCTTGCAAACACTTTACTGAACCTGCTGTCCAATTCCATACAGAATTAGAAATTGAGTGACCCACGCAAAACAAGTTACCAATCAGCTATCAATTGCATGCATTAGCATAATAAAAAAGCATTTCTTACTAACTATCCCATAACCCATCGCACCTTATCACTCCAAACATTGACCAGCTTTGATACCATTCGGGCGGGGATATCACGCCCTGAATCTCGAGCGTGCGCACATTTCTCGATGGTCGATAAAATTGTAACTTCCTAAGACGCGTCGCCGACCCATTCATTTTAATGCATATGCGGAAGAGAAATAAAAAAAATCCCTAGACAACACTCAACATGGGATAGAAAGAGTAGGACAACCAAATTTCAAACCAAACATACTTCTATAACAAACCAGATTTATACTCAAGCTAGTCTATCAACAAGGTCCAAGCCATCTAGGCATTAGACTCCTCATCCATAGGCTTTGGGGGCTTCGGGTCTATCACAACACCATCAGGAGTGTCGAGATCCATCGGGTGCGCTGCCTCCCACTGCTCGATCCCAACGGGAGGCCCATCGAAACCCAGCAAGGGACCCTCCCAACTTCCTTGTTGAAAGCCAATGAATCATCCTATAAATCGGTGAGACACTAACTGAGGTAGTCCCTCATCGACTCATACCACATACTCGACTAGCTCCCGAGTCAGGTTGGTCCCGAGAATAGGGATGAAGGTATTGCTCAAAATGCATCATCTATGGAACACCGTATTGTACCTACCGCTCCTCCATCTAAGGACTTGAAAAGATTGAGTCCACGACAGGGTGAGATAATGTCTCAGCAAGTCTACGCCCTAAACCCCGATTATGAAGGAAATATGCTTAGAGACAGTCTAACCACACACCACAGAAGACTCACATTGTCTCAGTTCCTTCCTGCATGTCAGTATAGTTCATATTATAGACATAAACAGTAATAAAACTCAACCAATTGGAACGCCTCAACTTATATCTCAAACAAACACAAGGGTTCTGATTATAAGGTTAAATTGTTATGACACGTCTCATACCGTGTTACACAATTTTGTCCCATAATCTGGCACGTCAATTTCAACCATTCATGCGTCCCAATTGATTACGACCTAACGGCTATGGTTGACTCAATAGTTAGTGGTCTTCTGGCATAGCCGGGTGTCGTCTCGCATCACCGAGCATGACAAGGTCTACATCTAGACGACATTCCACATTGGAGCAGCAGTCCAGTCTCCACTGCGACCGGCATCTGTTGACTTGGGGCATTCCTGAAGGAGCATTGTCTAGCTCAAAAACATTGTGATGGTTTCTCATAATCATCACACGACCATCTAATCTCGACCAAGGACACTGTGCTTTGCACTCAAATGTCTCAATTAAGATAATGAACTTGGCTTATTTTCTTCATATTAAAAACATCCAGTAAAATAATTGTGTGTAGGTACACGGTTGGATCGAACCAGAAAAAGTTATATCAATCCTTTTAAAAATCCCACTATTTTATATAATACTTAAAAACATTTTTGGCATAAAAAACCGACACCCCATATTTTCTGATTAAATACCAAAAATCCAAGATTTTGAAATAATAATTGAAAATCAACAATCATCACTCAATTGCACAAATTAGTACTCAATTCCATAAACCGATTACACCACGACAATCAACACAAAATCCTGACGACCGGTTATCATGGTATAATTTTTGAAAAATATTAAATAATTAAATAAATTGCAAAACTAATTAAATAAATGCAACCTAATTACATAAATGCCTAATTAAGCTAAATATGATAATCTAATCACCTAATTGAACCTAAAAAAAATAATGTACCATGCTAATTAAATAATATAATCTAATTAACCCTTAACTAATCTAATCTAACCACCTAATAAGCCAAATTAAGCAACTAAACCACTAATCAATCTAAACTAACCACATAAACCAATGTTAAGCTAATCTAATTACCCACTAAGCATAATTAACCCCATAAGCAAGGTTTAGCAAGTAAACTCACCGATTTTATGGGTCGATGAATTCACGGCAATGGCGATGCAGAGGTGAGCGAGACTCAAGCCTATAGCGACACCCAACGAGATTTGGAAGGGGCCAAAAATGGGCCACAAAGTCTCAGCCCACAGCTGAGAATTTGGCTTCTATCTAAGGCTCGAAGGGGCTAGTTGAGTGGTCCTACGATCACAGGAAGTGCAAGGCAGAACAGTAGCGCTACTAGGGGTAGAAGGCGGCTTGGACGGGTGACGGAGGAGCTTAGGTGGAGCTGCGCCGGTGGCCAGGGGCTTCGGGACGGCGACTAGAAGATGGGTTGGGCTTGCGGGCAACGGCTTGCGAGTGGGACACGGTTGAGCAACTTCGGCAGGCTCAGGCAGCGCTCGGTGGTGCTCGAACGGCAAGGAGGGGCGGTCGACGGTAGCAAGAGGCGTGGCTAGCTGGTTCTCTGGTTCTTGGCTTCTAAAACAACAACAATGGAGATCAATGGAAGCAAGGAGGAAGAAGAAGAGCTGTTGCAGCTGGAGGGGGACCACAAAACCTTGAAAGTCTTCACAAGTATCTCAAGAACTCAAGTGTCTGCCTCACCACCTTCAGACCTATTCCTTGCCCATTTTCCTTCATCAAACTTCCTCAAGAAGCCACCAAAGGTGGTACAAATGTTGCACACCACCCATGGCTATGAATTTCGAACATTCCTTTCCAATTGAACTCAATTCTTCTTCAATTTAATCCCAATTAGTGCCCAAAAATACTAGCCAAGGTATCCACATCCATTCCCCAATTTCCCTTGCCCAAAGACCCCATCCACATCCATTCCCCAATTTTCCTTGCCCAAAGATCCAACTTGACGGCAAAAAATGCACCAAAAAACGGTCCTTTGAATTTCCCGATCCAAAATAGCCCAACTTCGATATTTTGCTGAAAATTCGGACTTGCCGAAAATTCATTGAAGGATGAGTCGACGTTCCTAAAATAAATTGTGACATGACAGAATTTTCAATTTTTGAAATCAAGTTCATTTTGTGGTTAATTTCAATCAGACGCGATTTTAGTGTGACCTAACCTACCGAGTAGCTTTTATGAATTTTTTAACGCATTTGACCCGTGGTCAATTATTTTCGAGCCATATTGTACATTTTTGACTCATTGGCAACTCTCGGTTGTTGTAGAAATCTCAAAATTTCAAATACGAGCACAAAGTACAAAAACGATAGAAAAATCGGTTTAGTGCCATTCGACGAGAATTTTGCAATTAGGTGGAATCACCCACATATTAATTACATGCCTCTGTTGAACCGACCTATCTCTGATCTTTGGTCGATTTTGACGATGCCGTATTGACCCTTATAAATTAGCACGGTCGAGCAATCGATTTTTGGTCAAATTCACAAGTCTATCGTGTTTAGATTCCTTAACGGCTTCACCTGATAGACTAGTTATCTCGTGAGTGGCCAATTCAGAGAAAAAGGCCATAGGCGCATCAATGAAAAACCCAATTCATTCAATCGAAAACAAATTCGAAAATCAGGCTATCACAAGATCTGCCAACTTATTAGCAGTAAAAGTAATATGAACATTTGCCATTTCCATACCAAATAGAAAATCCCCACTCTATCTCTTAAAGTTTGAACTACTAAGAACCTCAATAATGACTTAGTTACCATTTATAGAAAATACGACTGAAAAACAAGTAATGTATATAATTAGTACCGTGTGAGTATTGTGTAACTTAAAAATGTATAAGTACACATCTAGAGAGTTACATACATCATCATATAATTACTTCTAGGAAGAATATATCACATGTAATTGTACACCTTCACATGACAGTAACCATAAGAATATATTCCAATCTTCGTAAATACATCACCTTTGAGTGTATGATCCATTAGTATTAGTCACTTCTCAATCATATGCTGTTCATATATTCCTCCATGATCTAATATATAATCAACTCCTTTGAAAGTATGACCATAGATTAGAACATGAGACATCTTATCATTGTACAAGATCAATATTTCTGTAAGCTTATCAAGTGTGACACTTTGGTAGTTACAACTCAATTGAATCATCGAAACTCTCTCACACTGGGGATATAAACTTTATTTCTCACATACATGTGATTTTAAACTTAATGACATGGGCAATTTGTCACTAAAATCACCTATCATACTAATTATATTGATTTATTCATTAATACACATTAGAATTTATACATATTATCAATGAATCACACTCTAAACATTATTTATGTGATGATGTACCTATGAACCAATATATGTACTTCCAAAATTATAGGAAAATATGCGAAAATACCGTAAAAATACACATTTAGGGTTCTATATGTATTTTCACATCAATAAAATATTAAACATGTAACATAAATATATCATAATGTAGATAACCACCATACGAGCACATAGCCTTCGACCAAGCGCTGATCGGAGGCTCCACGTGCCTGCATGCACCAACTGAGTGTGAGGCACGTGGAGCACACACCCAGGTGCTCCCAAGGTTGTTTTTTAGTTCGATTGACAACAATTTGAACGGGTCCCAGTTCGTCCGTACAGTCTGGTCAATGGTACCTCGATTCAGGCAAGTCAACAAGTCGGATCGTGAGTTGGGTCATGAGTCAACCAAGTTGATTCATCGGGTTGGGTTGAGTTAGGTCAAGTTACTTAGGTTGCCAGATTGTTGACGTCACGATGATGTTAGCCCTAGCACATGCAACATACATGCTAGCTTTGCCCGCGCATGAGGGCATGTGAGAGTGCTTAGGGGTGCGTGCTTAATGCACATTGATATAGCTAGTACGATTACCTAGAGGGGGGTGAATAGGTATAAAAGATTTTTCTTTTGATAATTACACACTGCTTAGATAGATAAACGATTTGCAGCAATTAAAAAATAATCGTAAGACTGAGTAAGGAAAGAGAGAATTAGACACGCGGTTTATAGTGGTTCGGCTTGTTTCAAGCCTACGTCCACTCTTCTGCACTGACAGCCAATTGGCTGGATTCCACTATGAACAAAGAGATGTTATAGTGATGATCTTCCTTGACTTCTTGGTGTAGACGATCTTCCACACTCTCAAGGTGTCACTAGAAAATGAACACTCTCTGTGTATACAATTTCGCTCAAATAGTATCGACTAATAATCAAGGATCTTCAGACTGGAATTTTTCTATCGATCACGCTCTTTAAAACAACTTGAATGTCTTCCTTTTATACTCCTTTATGCCATCATAGCCGTTGGCACTTACCAAAGGAATTCCTCCAATCTTCCCGTTGGACGGAATCAATCACGAAGATCATTCGAGCTATTTAAGGAACTTGGCGATAGCCCATCAATCCCTGTTCGCCCATACAATCGGGATCTTGGTTTCCAAGAATAGAACATTCCAAGAATACTTCGACAACCATCGGATCTTCAATCGATCTAGATAAGACCAAACAAAGAATCCGAGATGTTTATCCAACCAAGGGATCTTTTCCGAGAGGATAGGATCGAATCCTCAACCATAAGCTTCGGCTCTGGATTTCCTTTACTACTGGATTAGAAAGACTGTCAGTGAGAATAATCTTGAGTCTTGAGTCTTGAGTCTTGAAATAATAAAGTCTTGCGGTCTCCGAATATCCAGACTTTAGACTGATAGAAACGTTTTGTCAGCTTCAAAAGACTCTGGAAAGATTTCTCCAACAATCTCCCCCTTTTTGATGGTGACAAAACTTCCTTGTAGATTTGAACAACTTTGACCTGCAAAAACATTTCTCAAGCAATATGGCTAACTCATAAAGATTAATAAAACAACCACATTCTCGCATCCACAGCAAATTGGTTAGTCTTTCATGAGTAATACCATAAAACAACACTTGATATGAATGCAACCAGTCAAGCATTTAAATCCACAGTCAAAAGTACTCAAGTCAAACTCAAAAATATAGCCACAAATTCAAAGACTAAAAGATAAAATGATGAAAGTTGATGAAGTTGATTGTTCAAATTGATTCTCCCCCTTTTTGTCATCATGAAAAAGTGAGAAAGGGATCAGTGCCGTTTGGGAATGCGAACGATTTGGAAATCTCCCATAGATCGAACTAAGCCTTCTAGCCTCTTCAAGTCTTCCCTTAGATTAGCTACCTCTTCTCCTTTTGCATTGGCTTGAAGTTGTAGAGCAAGGTCTTTCATTCTGTCTTCCAGGGTAACCGAAGACGCTTTGCCAGCATTCTTGATGGATTGAATCTCACGTCTAGAGCATATATCGTCCTCGCATTTCCATAAGTATATCAATAATACGACGAAAATCTGCCGAGCTATCCGTCGTGTACTTGCATCGGCTTTTCGGATGGAGTGAATGCGACGTTGGTGCTTCGTGTAATCTTGCAGATTTGGGGTCGACGTATCTTGTCCTTCTTCGGGCAATTTAGAAACCCGAACTTCTTCCGGGTCCGCCTGGAGATGATCTTGGACCTTCATTATTGGCAGCATGTGGTGAAGACCTTTCTTGCTCGCCAACTCCCCCTGTCTCTAGGACATCACAAGGGGAAGAATGATGATCATGTTCTTGATCTTCCTTGTCTCCAGTCCGATGCACTCTTTCTTTCTCTCCTTCTCTCTCCTTTTCTCCTTCTTTCTCCTTCTCTCTCTCGCCGATCTTCTTCTCTCGATCTTTCCTTGCTCCTCTTCCTCTCTCTCGTTTTCGTTGAAGTTCTATTGATCGAGGCACAGAACGTCTGGTTCTCGTTAAAGCAACGATTGTGGGATTCTCATCTTCTTCATCTTCATCCTCTAAGATGAGAGTCCTTTTCTTCTTCCTCGATGGGGCTCCAATGACTTCTTTTCCTTTTCTTTTTGAAGCAGATGGGACCGGAGTCTTCACTCGAACTTCTCCATTGCCTTGGAAAGCTCTTGTAGACGCATCTTCGTCAGCATCTTCAAACCTACCACCATCTTATCGCACGGTCAAACACAAAGTGAATGGGGCGGTTCAATATTCATGTGTCTAAAGATCTTGGTCACGGACCAGGATAAGGCAATTGTCCCTTGTCTTTTGACACCGCTCCGTACATATGGAAAAGAATCGTGTGCGGGAGAGAGAACTTCCGTCCGAGTTGATTGCATACATCAACTTTGCTTGAGAATAAGACACGAAGTCTTTGATGTAGACTTTGGTCCGAGACAGTTGATTACGATCTTATGAAGCACAATGTTGATTGCATTCATCCTGGAATAGGTAACTCTCTTGTCAAGGCGTCCCTATCCTTGACAAGATCCGAGTAGTACGTGCGGGTGAGACTTTGATTGCGAGATAACGCCCTCGTTCAACTCCAACAATGTACGCCAACATATTCACATCTACCACGTAGACTTTGTCTCGAACACTGAACGAAATTCTATTCGCATCCAAAAAGCTCAGATTTGAATAGAAATAAGCGGTTAAATGTGCTTACCCGTCCGTAGAATCAGAGCAAAATTTCTCAAGTTGAAGCAAGTTCAACTTCTCTCTCAAGTTCATGTTGATGGCGTCTAGAAAGTCAAAATCAACACTTCGAGGGTTTATCACCCCTCTTTTCAACGGTTTGCCATATACTTTCTCCTCGTTCCTCGGATTTAAACAAATCCAATCGATTTCCTTTCGTCTTCGCTGCCACACCCATTCTCGGTTGAAACTCAAGGAACATTCTATCATCATCGTTCCCTTCAATTAAATTTTGTCCGGTACACGAGGATCACTTGGAATATTTGCAAGTGCATCCTCTGCTTTTCCTCTCGGAGCAATTCCTAACTCCTCCATTCTCCGCAGAAAAAGATATTCATTTCCATAGTTCTTATCCTTAAGGAAATCGTCTATGTAATTCAATGGTGTACCGGTGACTTTCAACGCACGATAAAGCTTGTAGATATAGGAGGGTTTTTGGACTCTTACAGGGTCGGCTTTCTCGATTATCTCTTCTTCAAGATGATGACTTTCACCATGTGGGGTAGGAAGCGATGAATGACGTGGATGAGAACGAATCGGACTTTGTTGCTGACTTGAAAAGTCTTCCTCCTCAGTAAGATTGAAGTGTATTGGTCCCTTCTCCATTCTTTGTGGTCCCCCGCTTGCTATTCTCGATGATTTCCTCGAAGAAGACATTCTTCTTTGTCGATTTGAGAGATTCCTTCGCTTGCTTCCCAAGGAAAAATGACCACTTTCTCGACGATGAACAAGAGATTGAAACAGGTTCGGGAGAAGAGTACTTTTTAGGGTTTTGACGATTGAGGAAAAAGCTGTATATATATATTTAACTCACTTTTTGAAAAAGGAAGTTCAATCGACACAGGGAAAGTGTACGAACATTTCTTTTCAAAATCAATAAGCGCCAAAATTAATCTTTTTGAAAAGACAAGTTTTTTGATTTTCACACGATAATAATCGATCAAAAAAATCGTACCTTTTCGAGTTCGAATAAAATAGCCACTTACGAGTCTATAGCCATGAATGTCCGAGTCTCGAAGATCTCGAGGCGAGAGATTAGAGTCTAAGGACTGTTGAGTCTTTAGACTTTAACTTCTTCAAGCTTCAAAATGTTGAGTCTTGAAAGGATAGCGTCGAATTGATTTTTCTCCAAAGGCTTTGTGAAAATATCCGCTAGTTGACTTTTTGAATCAACAAATTGAATCGAGATTTCTCCGTTTTGAATATGATCTCTAATGAAGTGGTGTCGAATCTCAATATGCTTTGCTCTTGAATGAAGAATTGGATTTTTGGTAAGATTGATCGCGCTGGTGTTGTCACATCTCGATTTTCGTGCATGAGTCTTCAATGCCAAAGTCTTGTAGCTGTTGTTTGATCCATAGAATTTGCGAACAGCAACTTCCAAGAGCTACATACTCGCTTCGTTGTTGAAAGAGCCACGGTACTTTGTTTCCTTGAAAACCAAGATACTGTTCTATTTCCAAGCAACTGACAAGTTTCAGAAGTGCTCTTTCTATCGACTCTGCAACCGGCCAGATCTGCATATGAGTACCCTAGAAGATCAAAGTCTCATTTCTTTGGATACCAAAGACCGATGCTTGAAGATGAGGCAATGTATTTGATAATTCGTTTCACGGCACTGAGATGTGATTCTCTAGGATCCGATTGAAACCTAGCACGAGATACAAACACTTAACAAAATATCGGTCTAGAAGCGGTAAGATAAAGAAGTGAACCAATCATGCTTCGTATAGCTTTTGATCTACTTTCTTCCCTTCTTCATCCTTGTCTATCTTCCGAGAACATGACATTGGTATGTCAGTCTTTTTGCATTTTTCTAATCCAAATCTTTTGACAAGATCATTTGCATATTTTTCTTGATGAATAAAAGTTCCTTCCTTCATTTGCTTCACTTGGAGTCCAAGAAAGAATGTTAATTCTCCCATCATACTCATTTCAAACTCATCCCGCATAGACTTAGAAAATTTCTTGCATAGGCTTTCATTAGGAGATCCAAATATAATATCGTCTACATATATTTGAACAAGTAAAAAGCTTTTGATTTCCTTTTTGATAAATAAGGTAGTATCTACTTTACCTTTGACAAAACCGTTATGTATTAGGAACTTACTTAGCCTATCATACCAAGCTCGAGGTGCTTGCTTTAAACCATACAAGGCCTTTTCGGTCTAAAAGCGAATCGGCTTCTTTGGGTCTTCAAATCCAGGTGGTTGTTCCACATAAACTTCCTCATGGATGAATCCATTTAGAAATGCACTCTTGACGTCCATTTGGAATAACCTGAAATTTTTATAGCAAGCAAACGCAAGTAATAGACGAATAGCTTCTAACCTTGCTACCGGTGCGTAGGTCTCATCATAGTCTATTCCTTCCTCTTGCGTGTATCTTTTGGCCACGAGTCTGGCTTTGTTCCGTACGACTTTTCCATCCTCGTTCATCTTGTTCCTGAATACCCATTTGGTTCCAATAACAGTTTTACCTTTTGGTTTAGATGTCGATCCGGACATCATTGATGTTAAACTGCTCGAGTTCTTCTTGCATAGCTTCAATCCAGCTTTCATCGATAAAGCTTCTTCTATGTTTTTTGGTTGAATTTCGAGATTAGAGCCACAAAGCACTAGATTCTTCATGTCTTTTTGATCTCAGTGCGGATTCCTTCATTGATTTCACCGATAATGAGATCTTCGGGATGACTGGATTTGTGCTTCCAGTTACTGGTTGATTTTCCTAGTTGATGATCTCTTTCTTTATTTGAATCTTCAAGAACATCTTGATGTTGGACTTCCAGAGACTGAGATGCTTCTTGAGTTGTAAGTCTTGAAAGATCTGGAGTTGGTTCAGACTCTTCATATTGAGTCTGACTGGATTCAACTTGCGTTGAGTCTTGGAATTTGACATTCATTGATTCCTCCACCAATTGGTTTTTCTTGTTAAAGACTCTGTAAGCCTTGCTCGTCATAGAATATCCAAGGAAAATGCCTTCATCCGATCTTTCTTCAAACTTACCAACTCGATCATTTGCATTTTTCAAAATAAAGCATTTGCAACCGAACACATGAAAATATGAAACAATAGGCTTCTTACCTTTGAATAATTCATAGGGGTTTTCTCTAAAATGGGTCTTAGAAAGACTCTATTGATGATGTAACATGCTTTGTTGAAACGAGCTTCAGCCCAAAATCGAGAAGAAATTTTACTTTCAATTAAAAGTGTTCTAGCCATTTCTTGAAGAGATCTATTCTTTCTTTCCACAACTCCATTTTGTTCGGAGTATATGGAGAGGAAAATACATGATTAAAACCAGATTTATCACAAAACTTTGTAAAGTTTTGGTTTTCAAATTCACTTCCATGATCTGTTCTTATACTTGAAATAGCACATCCTTTTTCATTTTGAACCTTTTTAGCAAACTTTTCAAAGTACGAAAAGGTTTCTGACTTACTTGCAAGAAAATATACCTAGGTAAAACGAGAGTAATCATCCACAATTACTAGACAATATTTCTTACCTCCAATGCTCGGGTTCTTGTTGGTCCAAAGAGATCCATATGCAGCAATCGGAGAACATGATTAGTAGAGATATGTTTTATATGCTTAAATGAATTTCTTACCTGTTTTCCCGAGAATACATGGTGTGCATGAGTCGACTTTTGATAAGGTAATTTTGGTAGACCTTGAACAAGCTTCTTTGATGAGATTTTGGCTAATTGCTTCATGTTGACATGGCCAAGCTTTCTATGCCATAAGACCGCTACATCTTGAATTGAGATGAGACATTGCGTTTCATTTGGTCTTACATCAAGAAGGTAGATATTTCCATGCCTTCGACCCATGAAAGACTCGAGTTGAGTCTTTACTTATTCCAGAACATATGCCTTCTTGAAAAGAGATCTTGAACCCGAGTATCACACGGTTGGCTAATCCGAGAAGATTATAGTTGAGTCCTTCCACTAAAGAAACATTGCTTATTGTGAGATTTCCAATTTTAACAGTTCCAAATCCCACAATGCTTCCTTTTTGTTTCCACCAAATGAAACTTTTCCACCATTTACTTGAACAATCTTTATAAAGCAATTTGAGTCTCCTGTCATGTGTCTTGAGCATCTTTGTCAAGATACCATTTTACCTTCTTTTGAGAGACCCGTAATCAAAGGAGAGTCTCAAGCTTTCTTTGGTACCCAAATTTTCTTGGGTCCTTTGGTGTTAGTAGGATAAGCATTATTAGGCCATACCCTTTTAACAAAGGCTTCCGGATCATAGGACACTCTTTTTCAAAGTGATCTTGACTGTTACACTTTGAACACCTTAGAGCATTTCGACCTACGAGACTTTACAAAAACCTTTTGAAATGATTTTTGTACGCTTCTCTCGATGGTCTTTTCTTGATTCTTTCTTTTACTTTTGGAAAATCAATCAAAGGGATTGTTTCTGCTGTCATTCCTAAACCAGACTTATTGAAGTAAGGTCTTTGAACTGAAAGAACTTTCTCGAGTTTTTCAGACCCTATTGAAAATTTCTTTGAAATATTTGATAAGTCGGTTTTCAAGAAAGCATTTTCTTTCGAAAGTTTATCTTCATTCTCTTTAAGAGTAGAAACATTCAAGTCTAGACTCTTCACTTTTTCTTCTAAAATATTTTCCTTTTGTTTTAAAGCTGAGTTTTCCTTTTTCGGTTCGGAAATCTTTTTGAGAGAAGTCTTAAGCGAAACATAATTCATCAATATATTTAGAGACTTTGACAGAATTTTAAAATCACTTACCTCAAATTCACTGTCTCCGAATCGATCCAGTCGAGTCCGATTATGCCATTAGACACAGATTGGCATATTCCTCATCACTTTCTTCACACTCGTATCGCTCCGGGTTTCGGCTTTGAGAGCTTTTCGAGACTTTTCGGTTTTTCCTCTCTTCTTCTTCGAAGAGGACGGTTGGGTCCGATGTGTCCCTTTTTCTTACATTCGAAGCAGACTACATCTTTGTTTGGTTCTTCATCAACAAACTTGGTTTGTTGTTTCTGAAAACTTTGTTTTCTTGAGTTGAACCTTCTTCCTTTTCTATTCAGCTTTCTGAATCTTCTTATCATAAGAGCAAGCTCCTCATCATCCAGATCTTCTTCGAGAATGTATCATCGAATCATCATTAGATCTTAATGCAATGGATTTCTTACCTCTTGGATCTTCGTCTTTGTTGATTCGCTCCACTTCGTAAGATTGAAGAGTTCCAATCAGCTCATCTACAGATAATGGCATAATTCTTTGCGTCTCTCGTATTGAAGTCTTTATATGATTCCAATCCTTGGAGAGTCCTCTCAGCAACTTGTTCACCTTCATAGGATCGGTAATTTTCTGTCCTTGATTATCAAGTCCATTGACAATATCGTCAAAACGGCTAAACATGTCGGTTATAGATTCTCCTGGTTTCATTTTGAAGGCTTCGTATTGACCAAGAAGAATATTAATTCGGTCTCCTTCACTCGGTCCGTCCCTTCATAGGTAATATGTAATCTATCCCAAACTTCTTTTGCTGTGACACAAGAAGATATTCTGTTATATTCAGTTGGTGACAAAGCACAATATAAAGAATAAATTGCTTTTGCATCGAGTGCTTGTCTCTTGTTTATCTCATCTTGAGACATTCCGCTGGTCTCAACAGTTTCTTTCCCTCTTTCAGATACTGATGCAACAGTAGGAGTGATTCCTCTCTCCACAACATCCCATTCCAGAGGATCCTTAGATCGTAGGAAAGCTTTCATCTTGTTCTTCCAGATGTTGTAATCCTTTCCATCGAAGTAGGGTGGTCGGTATTGCTTTGACCTTCCACCAGCCCCCGATGCTAGCATACTAGCCATGGATCTTTTACTCAAGTAAAACACTTCAAATAGAGTAAGAACACAGGCTCGATACCAATTGATATAGCTAGTACGATTACCTAGAGGGGGTGAATAGGTATAAAAGATTTTTCTTTTGATAATTACACACTTTGCTTAGATAGATAAACGATTTGCAGCAATTAAAAAATAATCGTAAGGCGAGTAAGGGAAAGAGAGAATTACACACGCGGTTTATAGTGGTTCGGCTTGTTTCAAGCCTACGTCCACTCTTCTGCACTGACAGCCAATTGGCTGGATTCACTATGAACAAAGAGATGTTACAGTGATGATCTTTCTTGACTTCTTGGTGTAGACGATCTTCCACACTCTCAAGGTGTCACTAGAAAATGAACACTCTCTGTGTATACAATTTCGCTCAAATAGTATCGACTAATAATCAAGGATCTTCAGACTCTGGAATTTTTCTATCGATCACGCTCTTTAAAACAACTTGAATGTCTTCCTTTTATACTCCTTTATGCCATCATAGCCGTTAGCACTTACCAAAGGAATTCCTCCAATCTTCCCGTTGGACGGAATCAATCACGAAGATCATTCGAGCTATTTAAGGAACTTGGCGATAGCCCATCAATCCTGTTCGCCCATACAATCAGGATCTTGGTTTCCAAGAATAGAACATTCCAAGAATACTTTGACAACCATCGGATCTTCAATCGATCTAGATAAGACCAAACAAAGAATCCGAGATGTTTATCCAACTAAGGGATCTTTTCCAGAGGATAGGATCGAATCCTCAACCATAAGCTTCGGCTCTGGATTTCCTTTACTACTTTTGGATTAGAAAGCGTCGGTGAGAATAATCTTGAGTCTTGAGTCTTGAGTCTTGAAATAATAAAGTCTTGAGACTTTAATCTTCGGTCTCCGAATATCCAGACTTTAGACTGATAGAAACGTTTTGTCAGCTTCAAAAGACTCTGGAAAGATTTCTCCAACACACATCGCTACATAGCAACGCCTGGCTACGCGTGGGTGCATATAGCCTCCCCTGGCGGTGCACCACCTATGATTTTTCTTGTCTCGATGAGCTCTTTTTGTTTACATAATTAAAATCAATTTTTGTTTCACAAAAAATCATGAAAAGGGCAAAAACTATACATTCCTATTCCAGTGTATGGAGGCTTTGATACTACATGTTAGTCGCAAAAATGCAATCCCACGATCTTCATAGTTAGAACAAGAACACATAATAATCGAGTAGAAAGATTAACACACTTATTTTGGAATCTATCGTTCTTAATGCAAAAAAAGTGACGATTCAAGCACAAATGATTTTCTTCTATTGTCATCTATATCACTAGCTCAATGAGACAGCTCATCACCCTTAGAATCGTTCTTAATGAGAATAATTGTATGTGTTAAGGTTAGAGGAGAGATTTGAGCACTATTTATAGAATTTCCAATTATGTCATCTCATTATAAGCTGGGCTCAACTCAACCCATACTAGTTAGGCTCATATTATACTAATTAAGAAATCTTTTATCTCACTTTATTAGATCAATTTTATAAAATAGTAAATTAGAATATCAATTAATATAATCCATGTTACGAAAACTCTTATATGTAGAACTCTTAATTTGTGACAATTATTGACTAAACAATGTATGAATGGTTTTTATAGAGATTTTGGGAGCACCCGTGTTTATATCGAGATTTTTTAGTCAATTCTACCAAACATTGAGATCATACCACCATGAACTTTTCGAGTAGTATAAACTATAGAGTACCTTTCCACACTTACATTCTCTATTGTATAACTATTCATGCAATTTATAACTGCCTATCTACGTCAAGAAAAATAAAACCCTGTCCTTCCATTCCTGGATATACGCGAACAAACCAGGCCCTGGTCAATTCTGATGTGAAGGCATGTGAATGGCCATTGCTATATCGGACACTCTCTGCTCCACCTTCCTCACCACTTGCCCCCCATCAAACTCAAACTCGTGCTCAATCAATGGCATCGTGTTTGAGTCGAGGTAGTGCAAGAACAAGACCATGAAAATGGAACCAGCAAACATGGGTATTGGTCCGAAGAACCAAAGAAGCAAGTTCAGAGCAAAGTACAGTGCCCTGAGCCCAACAGACCAGAAATCACCGCCTCGGATAACAGCCACCTCGACACTCTTGGGTGGGATGCTTGGGCTCGGCGTGCTGATGAGGTAATTGGCGTGGACGAAGTGCCGGGCTGACTGGATGAAGCATGTGAAGGCGAGGAGGAAGCAGATGAGGAGGCTGATGTACTTGATGGAGAGGGTGGTGGACCGGGTGTCCCCATAGATGAGTTCGCTCTCAAAGAAATTGTTGTTGGTGTTGCTGATCCAGGCGCCGATCAGGGAGCAGAGGGTGAGTGAGACGGAGGCCAGGAACGTCGCCGCTGATATGTTGGAGGAGATCACCCCAAGGCACGTGCCAATTTCCCTCTTCTCACTCTGCAAGACCACATTGTGTTAATAATTTAAGCTGTAATTGATCAGAAGTAGCACAGAAACAGCACAAGCACCCGAATTGATCAAGTTTCAGCTCTTTCGGCATTGACCCTTTTTGCGAATATCCTACAAAGCTGGGTGCGACCATTTACGCAGTGAGGCCAATCAATCAGAGGATTGCTCGAATGACAGTTTACAGCTTTTAACAGTCCGATGTGTGGGAATCAGGGAAGTTTGAAGTCGATTGCTCTCTCGGGCGATCTTTAATTGATCAAGGAAAGTACAGTGGACTAAAATTAAACTAAAAAGAAAATTTAACCTGCATGATGGCCCGAACCCAGAATAGCCTGTTGAAGTTCTCAAACCCCATGACAGTGGAATGAGGCTGATTAAGGTATCTGTAGAGGAGTTGGAGATGGTACAAGAACATGATGAGCAAGCCAACTGGAATCAGCACCACATCCAGATCTTTCTTCTCAAACCCCATTCTGTTGCTTCTCTGTGAAATCTCGTGAAGTGACCTGAGTTCTCTCTGAGAGAGAATAGGTATTGTCTTGGAAAATATTGTTGATTAAAGAATTAAGTTATTGGGGAATAAATGAGAGATTTGGGGTTGTTTAAATAGTTGTTTTGGCACCGTTGACTTCTATTGCTAGTCGGCTTTGCCTATGCAAATTGCAAGTTTTTCTTGTTTTATATGTGAAATTCATGTTGGACTTCCAATTCGATTAGGACAGACACATGTTCCATATGAGCATCGCGATTCAAGATTCTTTCAAAGTTGCACATCCTAGTTGGTCGGTTGCCTTAAAGGAATGTGGTCTTGCAACTTGCTCTGTGAAACCTTTTCATGGTCAAGGATAATATTGGTGGACGAGTTTGAAGATGTGTAATAACGGTCTTCGGACACAGGCATATTACCCGTGGTAGGTTGGACCTGAAATATCAGGATTCATAATCCAATTTATTTTAAGAAAATTGCAATTTGGAACTCCATTCCTTTTTTCGGCACCAACATCATAACTAAATTGTACATCAAAATTAATTTTATCGCATTTCCAAATGTAAATTTCTTGTTCATGTCCTATTAGAAGTGGAAGACGCTCCATGGAAAACTGAATTCTGCCATATGTAAAGTAGCCACGAACTAGGAAGTTATAGATAAAGCAACTAGGAATCTTGAATATTGTGTGTGTGTGTGTGTGTGTGTCTCTCTCTCTCTCTCTCTCTATATATATGATCCCTATACGGATTAATTAGTATATTGCCTAATATAACTATTATGATTTTTATTATAACTTATATATAAGTTCTTATGCAAAGCAAATCAGAGGTTAATTGTACTCTGACAACATTATGTAAGATTGAGTCCGGAAGCAAGAATACTTTATCTATGTTTAAGAAAACAAAAAAAGAAGGTACTATTGGTAGTGGATTGTGTGCATATGAACATCTCATTTTACTCAAGATACTCTTAATATTGAAGTTGTTTTACTATACAATGAAAAGTAGACTGAGAAGCATATAAAGCAGCCCATGTACAGTGGTCGTATCCTCATACGCGCAAAACTCAGCTTAATTTCCATATCAAATTAAGCAGATCAAGACTTTTCTTCACTTAATATTTTTTGTCATCATGTAAATTTTGAATTTGAACTCATATATTTAGCTGACTATGACCGGGATAACGAGGTCGGATACAATCAGACGGAAGCCAAAGACGAAGAATAATCTTATTTCAGCTTCCAATTATTGACTTCACTCATATAACACAGAATAATCTCATCCCATTTTAAAATCTTGTGGGGCAAGTTCAGGACTTGTGGCCCTCTTTGATGAAGCTCAAGATGATGAAACTTATTTCCATTATGCGGTTTGTTCAGAAGAAGCCTTCTTACACGTAGGCCTGATTTTTGGCGTATCCCCCAGCATTCTTCTTCTTTTTAGGGTTAATTTTGATATAGTGTGACATGATTTAATTGTGTTTGGTTCATCTCAGTACGGATAGCTTCCAAAATACGACCAAATAATCGATCTTATCTCCATTATATGTCCCGTTCTGAAGAAGCCTTCTTACTGTGGCAAATTTGACGTCAGATTCACTTTTCTTTCCTTCTAGCTATCCGGCAATTCGAACGACATCAGATTAATTAAGAAATCCTTGTTGCGTCCGCTAAAAGAAAAGCGACTGAGCCTTCCTAAAGGAGATGAGATTCCTGAATAGTAGGTTTGGGAGCATACGAGGCAGCCGCTTTGGCTTAATATTCTGCAAAAGAGAGTTGAGCAGAGCAAGTGGATTTCCTTTTCAATTATTATTTTATCATCAATATGAACTATGAAAATACATTTTTTTGGTTGAAACTATGAATATACATTGATATGTAAGGTTTATCTGTGACTGAAAAGAGAAATTCTAATATCAGGAATGAAATTGACGGATTTTTAGGCAAAATGTGTTCTCTGTTGATTTTGGATAAGAAAGTAAATAATTGAAATGTAAAGGAAATGAAATTGCAAGTACTAAATTAGAGATTTTTCAGGTACTGAAATAGTAAATTTGCAGAAAAACTAACGGGATAAGCAAATTTGCAGGAATGGGTGTTTTGTGATTGATTGAACAATCATTACAAAGATTACAATGTGGGTATTTATACTCCACCACCTGCAGTTATTTACAAACAATTTTGAGAATTTTGAATTTATAATTTTCCTAATACTATTTACAATTATTGACCATCATCATTCTTTTTAAGATCCTAAGCTTGATCCCTTATTATGTAACGGTGGTTATGCATAGGGAGTAAGCTCAAATTGCCTCGCGGATTGGACAGCTAAGGCGTGTCGAACCAATACTCTCCCCTCTAACTAGATATCCAACCCCCCTCCCCCTCCTGCTTTATTTGATCTTTTATGCACTGATGTTCTTGGTGTAATATTTCCTGATATGCAATAGTAAATCATGAGCTACTGTTTTCTGATAAAAAAAAATGCATAGGGAGTAACAAATTCCATGATTATAGAAATAGCCAACTGGCAGTAATGTGCTTGTGTCAGTCCATCATGTTTGTGTTTGAGCTCCGACACTTACCAAATATTGCAATAGCTCGCTATTGATGACCCTCTTTGATTGGTGAAGGCTCTCATCGATAATTTTTGTAATGTCTGCTTTCGATGATTTTATTGATAAGTTATCAATTCGCTTCAATTTGTCAACTGCTTTGTTTATTGACAATTTCTGTTTTGATCAAATCTTGCTCTCATCAAGTGAATGCACCATTTGTCAATAATATTCAAAAGTTAATCACTTATTTGTGCCATATTACTACGGAGACCACACGTTGGAATATGAGAAGGAAAACACCAGACAGCAGCCGAACACAGAGGATCTTATAGCTTTCCAATTCTTTTTATCTTTTGCCATTAACTTTATTAAATTAGGACAACAAATGACCAAAACAGTTCTAAATCTATTGCAATTTTTTCAAATAAGCTATAAACTATTTTTGCTAATTTAGTCATAAACTTTTTACAATTGTGTTAATTCAATCAATCCGATCAATTTTGGTCTATCGATGCTAACATGGGCACTGGCCGAAGTTGACATGGCAATTTTAAAATAATCTTTTTAGAATCTATTTATTAATTTTTTTCTTTTTTCTTTTTCTTCTTCTCGTCCCCCAAAGTTGTCGGTGAGGCTAACCAGCCACTGGGTGAAGGCCGTGAAGCCCTCACTAGCAACCTATGGCCCTCACTTGACCTCACCCACGTGGCTTCGCCAGATTTGGGCAAGGCCAGCCTTGTCGTGGGCGAAGGCAGCCTCACCCGTAGCTGGCGAGGTCATGGTCACCTTCACTCAAGCCCTAACGACAATGGCCATGGCCTTGGCAACGGACGACGAGGCCCCCTTTACCTGTGGCAAGGCCATGGCGAGATGGTCTTGCTTAAATCTAAGCGAAGCTGCCTTACCTGCAGCCCTTATGGCCAACAGACCTCGCCCAAATCTGGGCAAGGTCGAGCAAGGGCCATCAGTGGCTAGCGAAGGCTTCGTGGCCCTCACCTAGTGGCTAACGAGGACTGGTGAGCCTCACCAGAGTGACGCGGGCCAATGTGGGGGGGAGAGAAGAAGAAAAGTAGGAAGAGAAGGGAAAAAAAAGATAAAGATAAAGAAAAGAAAAAAAGAAAAAAAATTAAAAATTCGAAAAAATTATTACTAATAAATTATTACGTTAGCATCGCCAAGCTGGGTAACGACCACGTCAATCTTTGGCTAGCCAAAATTGGATAGATGGACTAAATTAACATAATTGCAAAAGATTTATGACTAAATGGGCAAAAAAATAAAATGTATGACTGATTTGGAAAAATTACAATAGATTTAGGATTGATTTGGTAATTTTCCCACATTTCATGGCATTCTAACACATAGATTATAAAAATTACATCTTGAATTTAAGCCCATTTAAAGTATTCCACTTGAAATTGAATTGTATAAAAGCATGAGAGTTGAAAATCAAATACGTAAGATTCGGAAATTGGTTTAGTGTTGGAGTCCACGGGATATGAATCACGTTGGATATCTCACTCGGTTGAAGATCTTATGGCGGTGGCATATGTTTATATATGCTTTCTTGGTTGAGTTTCCGATTGGAGTCCAAATTGGCGGTGGACTTCTCTACGAAAGAAGAAAACTCAAGATAGGAAAGTCAGGTTTGACTTTGACCAAGGCCTTTTGCATGTTTCACATGTAGAAATACCTCTTCAGACAGATGGTGCGTGTTACAGAGTGGTCTCCG
This sequence comes from Eucalyptus brandiana, assembly GCA_014182725.1. Classification (NCBI taxonomy): domain Eukaryota; kingdom Viridiplantae; phylum Streptophyta; class Magnoliopsida; order Myrtales; family Myrtaceae; genus Eucalyptus; species Eucalyptus brandiana. Next base: position 34,639,794 of record CM024672.1, on the reverse strand, counting down.
TACCGTTCATGTCTAGTTAAAGTTCTAGGAATTGCACCAGGATTAATGCGTTGAAGCCTATATATTCCTTCGGGAGATTCAAAAAGTATTTTGTGAGGAATCTTGAAACTAAATACTGTGTAAATTATTTAGGGTAATTAAGGATTTATAATATTGAAAGTGTTTAAGTGACTTAAGTATAGTTGTAATTTTCTTTATATCACGAGATCTATGGTGAACTTTTTTACTACTCTTATTGGCCAAATCAAGTAAAATTTTGGTGTTTGATTTATTTTTTTGTTCTGTGTATTTTACTATTCTATCACTTGCTTCCTCAACGTAGGTCAAGCTCAAGACTTCTAGCATCATCAATCAAACTATTATTTTTCTCCTCCTTGTTTTCTCCAGGATGAAAATCTTTATACTACCCACTGTAAGGTCTACAATTCTAAATGGCGTTCTTGACATTTGAGACACTTTCCATATTCATGAGCATATTGGGGTACGGATGCAGCTTTAAACTGTGTTCGAATTTGCAGGTGACTTTAATTTCTGTTGTCCATTTGATTCTTATCCGAAGACTAACTTTCGAAGTTGTTAAGATTCACTCCCACAAATGGAAGGGAAGAGTAAATGCCAAAGAATATGGAAGGTGCAATATATCAAGCCAGGGATGATTCTGAAATCCTTTGCATCTATATATAATCACATAGAAGTAACTTTTATTTCAGGCCCTTATTTAGCATACTGGCAATATTTTATTGGTATGGAATAGCATAGTATAAAGCATATTAAATAAAAATAATAATTAGCACTGTACCTTCGCAAAATATCATATAAGACCATGGACTGGCCCAGAGTTCCGGGGCCCTCCTAGCCCATCGAAATACTGGATGAAAGCCCAGATAGATTATAGCCCAGACTTTTCTCTTTCTAAGCAAGTTCCAACGCTTTGCTGCTCATCTTGCTAATGGACATTCCAATTTTCCTCGGGATTTGAAAGATGCATGTAACTTTATCATCTTTACTCTTATTTTCTTCTTTCTCTAACCAGCATTCAGATAAGCAAGATACAAACATAGACAACTTGCATATCCATGTTTATTTATGTTTGGTGTTTTTTTTTTTTTTTCTATCTAACTTTAATTCTCAACTCATTCTCAAATTTACCCTACCTATTTACAAAGCGTGTTAGTTGAATCTTACACCTAAAACTAAATGTCCCCACCCCTAGTGCCCAATAATCTGGGGAATTGAACTCCATACCTCTTGCTATGGGGGCAACTCTAAGTGGTTTGTGTCGCGACCCAATTTTTCGGGTTTGGACTACCTAAAACTAGGTTAATGGATTAATAAGTCTTTAAGCTTAGCTCGGGCTCTCCCAAGCCCATACCAATTCGCGACTTAGGTTTGAATTCTTAACATGTAAATGATTTTCAATGAGGAGTCGCCACTAATCTATTCTTGGTGGGTCGATTAGAAACCCAAGTAAAGTAACAGGAGATTTACTTTACTCCTACGAACAAGAGATTTATGAGTTCGGGGACTTGGTTACACTAGACTATCCTAGTGCCCTTTCGGTACCTTTCTATTTCATTTTTAAAAAAAAGTTTAGCAATTGAATTGATTTTAATTTAACTTCCTAACATGTGAGGTGATCATACATGTGCGCATACCACCAATTTAACACTCAAGAAAGCAATTAAATAATGCAAAACATACTTCGAAGCAACGAAAGCATCTGCATTATTAAATCAGAATTCACATCAACCATCCTAGATATGATTTCTAACTAACACTCAATTTTAATTTTTGTTTTCACTTTATTTAATGAAAATGATGACTTATGCAATGCATGTCACTATTCTAACATGAAATAATATGATAACATGACCAAAATTATATGTCATAAATAAGCATGCAATCTATCCTAAAGCATGAGATGAATTCATTATAATTCTTTTATATTTTCCATGAAATTTGAAATTAAAGAAATGCAACAATTAAATATGCAATCTAAATTAATCAAATGACCTAATCCTAATGACAGGTAATGTGATGCAATGACATACTAAAATGACATGCAACATATAATTTAGTATGCGGGTCATATGTCACGCGACATTTATTAAACGACTTAGTCTAATGACGAGGAAGATGAACCTAATAAAAACTAAATGACGTGCATTTGATATTTTTATTTAAAATGCAAAAATGATCTAGCTAGATTAAAATTCTATCTAATTTAAACTAAGGATCAAGTCACATTAAATCTCAATTTAAACTAAGATATTATCTTAATCTAACATGCAATTTATCTAATATGCGATGACATGCAAAAATGCCCTAATTCAACATGATATATGCATGATGACATTTTGTGCTTTTATTAATTTCGAAGTTAAAATTTCACATGCAATTAAATGATGATAAAACTAACATCCTAAATGATTGTGCCTTCTGGATTTTTTATTTAAAAATTCGTAATAAGATTGCAATCCTAAATATGCAAGATAATAAAAAATATTCTAAAACAAACTCAATCCTAATTCAAATATTTTTTGGATTTTTTAGTGGCTTTTTAAACAATGCGATTACCGACTAAAAATTAAATCTAAACTAATCGAGGCATCCAATCAAATAAAGGATCAAAATAACCGAAAAAATAACCTGTTGTCTCACAGGTCAAATTAACGATTATCCTAACCCAAATTATCACGAGAAAGAGTTCAAAATAACTAAAAAATCTGATCCGAATTCTTACGGATCAAATTAACAGTTATATTGATTCAACACTTAAAATACTATCGACAAATCCCAGAAATTATTATAATAAAAAAATGATCCGAGATCTTACGGATCAAGTTAGTGATTACAATAATTCTAGGAAATATCTTGTGGATAATGCCTACAAATCCATAAAATAAAAATGACTCTTAAACTTGAAAGAAATAAATAAATAGAAAAAAAAAATAAAACTACCTAATTTCTTTTCCTTTTCTTCCTTTTGTTTTTTTTTTTTTCCTAAAGCCCGGCTTGCTTTCTTCACCCACGGCTTGTGTTCGTGCGGCTGGTCACCGGCTCCGGTGAGGGTGAACTGGCAGCGGCAAGCGGTGAAGAGGTGAATCGGCGGTGGGTGAGCGCGCGGAGGTGAATCGGCGGTGGCTTCGCGGACAGGGGTGTCGGACCGCTGGGAGGTCGAGCAAAGGCAGAGGCAGCAGCAACGGGTTCGGGGCGGTTCGGGGCCTGCTGGCGTCGAGTGGCAGTGGCGTCTGCGGAGCTGCGAGCAGAGATGAATGGCAGGGGCGCCCTGGCCCGGTGACACTGCAACAGAGGGCGGAGCGGCCCGGGCGTCGCGGATCGACACGGCGACGGCCTCGTCGGGCTGCCGGTGTCGCGGCTTGCGCTGGCGGCAGGGACCAGCGTGGCTTCAGCAGATGACGGCGAAGGAGATAGGCACTGGAGCAGCAGCAACGAACAGGGCAGGTGACGTCGGGTCGTCGAGGCAAAGGCAAAGCGACGCGGGTCGGCAGAGCAAAGGGGCTGTTCGTCGGGGCTCCAGTGTTGAACTCGGGCGTCGGTGTTGACTGGGGGAGATGCAACACGAGCAGCAGAGGAGGCGCGGGCCGGTGCGGGGCCGGTCAGCGGTGTAGCGACGATCGGCTTAGATCTGCCGTCATCGGGGCTCTCGAATGGGCAGATCGGGACAACGGTGGTGTCGCGGCGAGGTGGAGACGTTGGACACTCCACTGGGCAAACCGCGAACAGAGCAGGGGCGTTACTCGGGTCGTCGTGTCTTCTGGTGTCAGGCGGCGGCGGCGGCGGTGGCGCGTTGGAGAGCGGCTCGACTCGAGCTTGGGTCGTCGCGAGGCAAGGCGTTGAGGCGCGGCGCGGCGTCGGGGAAGGACGGTGGCGGAAGCTTCGCCGATGGAGGTTGCAGAGGAGAGGCAGCGATTTGGGGAAGAAGGTGAATAGTAAGGGTCAAATCACTCTTTACTTTTCTCCTCTCTCTCTCTCTCTCTTTACTTTTCTCTCTCTCTCTCTCTCTCTCTCTCTCACGTCACTTTCTTCCCTCGTACCCTTTCTCTCTTTTTACTGCAGAAGCAAAACTTTTCTTTTTGACCTTTCTTTTCTTATTTTTTTCTTTCCCCCACACCTTCACGGACGGCTTCTTTTGGCTCTTTTTTGTGTTTTTTTTTAGTCTCCCCCTTCCTTTGGACGAAGAGAAGGCCACCCCTATTTATAGAGAGAAAACTTAGTCTGCTCTACCTACGAAGATTTGCATAACAACTCAATCGCTGAAGATCATCCTTCGAGATTATCGTGTATCCGACTCACTCGACCATTGAAATCATCTCGTTAAAATCTTCCAAGCCGACTCGCTCGATCATTGAAGATTATCCTTCGAAATCTCTATCCGCAATAAAATATTTTAGATTATTTCTTATCCTCCTTAATATTCTCCAATGATTTTACCACCAAAAGATTAAAGATAAGATTGCAATATTTTTTAAATGTCAAAAACCACCGTAATATCGCATCAAATCTCAATTTCTCATAAGATAATTAATTAATTGAAAAGCAACGGGCTTGGGCTAATTTGCTCCTTTCGTGGGTCTAGCCCAGCCTGCTAATTTAAAACCCAAAACAAGCCATTCACCACCGATCCAGTAAATGCAAATAAAAAATGAATGCACTTATAACTAAATGTTATGCAATTAATATTTTTTAAAATTAACCCCTAATTTTTTAATGCGACAAATTACTAAACGGGTAGCCAAAATTTAGGTGTCCACAGCTTGTTTATATTTAGTGAACTTTGGTTGTGCTTGATGTCCAATTTTAGGCCCGACTTTGAGGGCCAATCCGATCCCAACCTCTTGAATGATTATTCTTTTGTCTAATGACAAATGGAAGAAGATACAACCTTTTGATATTACATATAACATCACATCCCAATCCAATTAAAATAGATATCCCAGCTACCCATGTTACAAAGTTCGATAGCTATCACCTTTGCCTTAGCGTCCCATGGGCTCTATACTTGACCTTTTGTTTAGTTTTGAAAATTATTGGGTCTTTCCTTTTCTTTTCTTTTTTTGAAGTAAACTCAAATTTATAAGAATAAGTTTAATTTAATTTTTCTCCATCAATTTATAGTTGGCCTCCCATTGCTTCTTTTCTACATGCATTCCGAATCTACACCAACAGTTATAAGAATTCGTAATTACGTTTAAGAACAAGTATTTATTTTAGTAAAACTCTCTAGATCAACAAACCTGTCTCGAGACTTGCGATGCTCGATGACCACAAAATCAACAATCTCATATCAAGGTTGCCATTCAGCAGCAACCTTGATCCGAGGTTAAGCCGCCACGGACGACGTCAATTCGAGGCTGTGCTGGCTTGGACCTCCGATTGATGTCACGTAGTCGTTGCAATCTTGAATTTGAGGTCCTTGCCACCGTCTTCGACATTGACAGCTTGAGAGAGAGAGAGAGAGAGATGTGCACTGAAGACGGAGAACTAGAGAAACCGAGAGGAAAGGGACACATGGACCGTGATGATAGCAGTGCACTCCGAGTGAACTTGCGGCGCAAGGCAGAGAGAGAGATGTGCCCTGAAGATGGAGAACTGAAGAAACAGAGAGGACAGGGACACATGGACCGTGATGATAGCAGCGCACGACTGGTGAAGTTGCGGCGGATGGTGACAGGGGCAGAGACCGGCAAGGCAATGGGCCACAACTAGTGGTGACGCCAGGAGGTAGGGTTCAAGTTGAGTTTTGGCTGGGGCTATTGAGAGTGGTGGTGAATTTAGAATGTACATAGGGGCATTTTTAGAAGAAAAATGATATTTCCATAAATGGAGGCACGATAGTAAGTTATGGTAGGTTACAAAGTGACATCTAGAATAATAGCTCCAAGTGCAAAGATGTATTATTAAGTAACGTGATAGATTTTTTCTGGACACTAAAGATAATCCACTTTTTTAAAAAAAACATGTTTGGGATTTATAACTTTATTTATAAATCAATCTGGTAAACTAATTTTCGTATACTTAATATATTTTTGACCACATTCCTTTTTCAGTCATGCAACAACCCGAGTTTACCAGACTGGGGTTTGGAAGTAGAGTGTCAAACTAGTCATGTAATATGGAAGGATGAAAATCTTCATGGATACAGTATTTTCTTGGTCAGTTATTTAAAAGGTAATGCCCAACATAAAGCAGATGTCGTCATTTAAGTCACCAATAATAATATGCCACATTAAATATTAAATAAGGTATCGTAAGAGGATGCAAATTTGCCGTCTCCAACTCAAGTCCCATGTGCTATCTCCAAGAACAAGAAGACAACTCAACAGCTTGGCCTGACAGCCTGTGGTGGTCGGGCCTGAATCCAGGGGCGGCGGCGCCTTCGATTGTGGCACCCACAAGGTAGGCGTGACGATCACGCATGAAGCGGCAGAGGTTAGGAGGAGCAGAGAGAAAAGAGGTTTGACTTTGTTGCATGCTGGGGTCGTTGGATTTGAATCCGATGTAGTAGAAACTATAATTAGATGGACACTTGTTGCGATTCCACGATGAAGACGGCATAGAGGCTCATAATAGGGGACAATAGATTGGCATCACTCGAATCAAACAAACATGCACAATTTAAAAGAAAACAATGAGAGACTTCAAACCAAACATAGGAGTTATTTTGTATGGTCTGAAATCGAGTTCAAAGAAAAGTTTGTCCCACTCATTCCCGATCCACTCTTTTCCTGTGACTACAGCCAAGAAGAGCCTTGCTGCAGTTTCTTGAGCATCGTCCTCGGTCTTGCTTATCACAATGTCTATGAGTGTTACCTTCCCTTGCTCATTGTTTTTGTCATCAATTGCTTCTTTGCATTTTTTCAGCACCTTCACACAGTCCTCATCACTCCAAGTGGGTAACATCAACTATAGCCAACCAATAATGCATCCAATTAGTAGAACTTACGCAATAGGAAAAGACTTTTCAAATGTTGACCCACTTCTATTGAAGATTATAAAATCCAGCTGATTTACATGAAGTGAGAAGTTCGTCACCTTGACAAAACTTGTTGACTAACAATAGAAAGCTTCTTTGTGGAATGTCAAAAGTACATAAATGTCCCAATCGGGGGGAAATTGTTCAATCATATGTAAACCTATTATAGAGATGTCAATATTAATCCTAAATTTTTCAATTTCATTAATTTAATCCTTAATCTTTGCACAAAATTTCAATATAGTCCTTTGGCCAATTTTTCTCAGAAACTACTAACATCATGGTGTGCTAGTTAAGACGATTGATGATGAATTGACTCAACTTCAACGATTTCTAGTAAAAATCGACCGAATAAATACAATAAAATATCGCGCAAATGTCTATTACTAAATTGATAAAATCAAAAAGTTTAAGACCGAATTGACATCTATATAATAAGTTTAGAACCGATTGGGTAATTTCACCTCAATTGACAGTGAAGTTTTCTAATATTAATTTCTCGAATGAGAAGTATGCTATAAATACAATTACTAGCCTAGAACTTTTGAGACCTATAAGACTTTTAACTTTTTATTTTGCTATTCAATTATATCAATAAAATGTCCCTATCCCGCACTAATTATATGACCTAAAATTTAGCTTAGGTGTTGGGGTTATACCTTAAGATAATTTTAAAGGGATGGTGGTTAAATTCCTGAAAAAAACAGAAGGTAATACAAAAAGTTATTCACCTCCTCTGTTTTAACAAGTTTCGTTGACACTCGATTATGACCCATTGCTGAGTCAATCATTTAACAGTAATTAAGTTTCTTTCTGTTTATATCATGCGTGAAGGCTTCAATACTGGCCCCCGGGGGGGGGTGGCGGGCCGGGGACAAAGCTTCAATGTAAAAGGAAATGCATTGCAAATATATCCTTAAAAAGGAAAAAAAAATGTCAAATGTCAACCTAAAAAAAAAAAAAGCACTTCAAAAGTATCCTTATGAGGAACTTGTATGGTTTAGTTTAACCTTGTTCACACTCATTTACCATTATGTGCTGAATTATATTCAAAATCATGTATAAGGAACAGTAAGTTGTAAACATAAAAACAAGGGAGGTTAAAAGATGAATGCTAATGGAACTCTATTTTCCTGTGATTTCATAAGAACAGAATTTAATATTTCATTGTCAAATTATTCTTTAACATCACTGTTTTCCCCCCTATAAAGCTTGTATAAAAGTGCTAAAAGGCGCCTAATTCCCTAAAAAAATCTCCAACTTTATGGCCAATGTCAATCTGCTGTAAACTATTATTTATCTTAAAAATACTCCAACTTTCACACCCATCTCAAATCTGTTCATGCATCTGATAATCGCAACTAATTTCCTAAAGATTATTAACATCAAGGCCAATTAGAGATTCATTATTAAAATCTATGTCTTCGTCGATGCAAAATTGTGATTGAACTTAAAGTTTGAGATTTTTTTAGAGAATTAGCCCATTGGTAGGGCAAATCACGTTGGAACCGGTTGGTATGGCCTGAATCTAACCTTGCAAATTGTTCCAAGAAGTTGACCATTAGATTGACTTATCATGATGAATTATTGTTACATCCACTCTCTATCTAATAGAGTTCTTACACATATCCGTTGAATGATTGAAATCAATATAGATGAAAAACACACATGTACCTGTTAGATAATACATAATGCGTATATGGTTGGCATGTTTCTAGCAATTTGAAGTTTTGTGAGAAAATACCGACAGAAAGGAAAAAAAAAAAAACTTTTGTGAGACAATGGTCTAATAGCTATTCATACCTGGCCTGTTAAAATAAATGTCCCATCAGTGGTGAATTATGTAGTACGGACACGCGACACAGACACGCGACACGACACGACACGTCGACACGTCATTTCTAAAAAATAGAGAATTTCGATACGTTGCGGCATGTTGAATATTAAATGAATATTTTTATTTTTAATTAATTTGATTCAAATTCATAAATAAATAATTAATTAAAAAAGAGCCTATAATAAATTTACATTAATAATATTAATAAATCAATTCATTTGAAATCCGAAAGATATATTCATAATTAATGCGAAACATGTTTTTAATTTTAACAAAAGTTATTGATGAAACTAATAATTAATAAGAAATTAGAATCAATTTATTTAAATAAATTCATGATTTTCTAGAATGACAAAAATTTATCATAATTCAAAATTCAATACTTTTACTTTTTGAAATTATTTTTCAATTTCATTTATTTAATTTTTGATAAAAAAATCCCTAAAATCCACCCCTTCGTCCATTTCCCTCCACCCCAAACTTATTTTACTTTTTTTCCCTCCCCACACCACTGACAGACAGACTGTCAGCCTCACTTCCCCTCCCCCAAAACTCAAAAGTCACGCCATTGTCCCCCTCTTTTTATTATTTTTTAGTTCCCTTATCAAAAACCCTAGCGACCCTCTTTTTCTTCCTCCCTCTACCGCTCGCGCAAAAAACACACCAGACCAAGACAAACACGCAGATAGCGGACCTCGCTCCCCTCTTTCGCACCTCGTATTGTTTTGTAGCTTCCAATGATGGAGCGGACGCGACGCCGAGGAGGAGGAGATGCCGCCGCCGCCGCCGCCTCTCAGTGCCCCCTCGGGCCCCGATCCCTTCCTCTTCTCTTCCTCTCGATTTTTCTCCTCCTCCTCCTCACCGCACGACCACCTTCCTCTCCGCACGACCCCCTTCCTCTCCTCTTCCTCTTGATCCTTCTCCTCCTCCTCCTCGTCACCGATCCATCGCAACAGTGGCGGCCCTCGCCGCTCTCTCTGGCTGTCTCTCGCCGTTGCTCGCCGCCTCTACTCCCTCGCCCTCCCTTGCCTCCACCTAGAGTCTTCCGGACACGTGTCGACACGTGTGTCGAGAAAAGTTGACCGCGTGTCGGAAAATCCGACACGCGGTCAACGCGTGTCCGACCGTGTCCGAGCGTGTCGATGTGTCCGACACGCTCCGACACGTGTCGGACACGGACAACATAGGTGGTGAAGTGTCCCAGCTGATTAACATTTGCATTGATCAAAAGGTTTTATCACCAGGCCTTGGACAAGGGAGTAGATATCCTTCACTGAATTACGTTAGTAAAAGAAAACGATGATGAATTTGCAAAATGAAACGATGCTATGGCATCGCTTTCTTCAACGTTATACACAAGCACCTAACTTGCTCAAAAGTGTGTGCAGTGGAGTTCACCATCTCTTGCACATAGAAAAAGAAGAGCCCACGTGTAATAGACAGAGACGTGTGTAACATATAATTGGTCTCGTTGAATTCGAAGGTTAGATGGGCTTTATACAGACGACTGGCTAGAAGAGTCAGACTTGACAAATTAGCATATTGAAGACCACCATCTAAAGAGCATGTTCACAATGTTATGTTAGTATGTAGAAGCTTCTTAATTGGAGGTTCTAAGAACCTAATTATACAAATTTAGAAAAAAAATATTAAGTCTCTATTTTGTATCGCCATTTAAAATTCCAAATAATATTCACGTTGGTCCTTTCGCTCCCTCTTTCCAGGATAATAGCAGAGTTTGCTTTTCATAGCAGATTGTGCTTTGTTGTTCTACTTTGCTGTTTGAGATTTGTTTTATTTTGAACCTCCCATGTATTATCTAGATATCTGAATGAAATATCAAAGGAAAAAAAAAGCTTGATTTTTGTCTTTTGATTCTTGTTTTTAGAGTTGATTCTGAGAACAAAAAGTAATTTGTTTTTTTTTTCTGTTCAAAATCCGTTCTCAGGAACAAATTTGGTTCCAAGAACAAAAAACTTACAAAATGCATTTTCATTCTAATTCTATTCTAATTTTGCTTCCGGAAATAAAAGAATAGAAACATCTATTCTCGGGACGTTATCAAATATATGCTAAGCAACCCAAGAATGCTTTATGGAGACACTGTAGGCCCACTCGTGCTTATATCGAGAGTTTTAGCTATTCTACCACGTCATTCAACCATAAACTTTCGGAAAAACAGGCTGATGGAGAAAATATCAGCGCATGGTATAAACTATGATGTGACAGCATGTTTAATGCCCACTGCCACTCTGTGCTCCATCTTCTTCGCCACTTGCCTCCCATCAAACTCGTGCTCAATCAATGGAGCCGTGTTCGAGTCGAGGTAGTGCAAGAACAGGACCATGACAAGGGAGCAAACAAACATAGGAATTGGTCCGAAGAACCAGAGAAGCAAGTTCAAAGCAAAGTACAGTGCCCTGAGCCCAACAGACCAGAAATCACCGCCTCGGATTACAGCCAATTCGACACTCTTGGGAAGGATGCTTGGGCTTGGCGTGCTGATCAGGTAGCTGGCGTGGACGAAGTGCCGGGCTGACTGGACGAAGCATGAGAAGGCGAGGAGGAAGCAGATGAGGAGGCAGATGTACTTGATGGAAATGGTGATGGGCCGAGTGTCGCCATAGACAAGATCGCTCTGGAAGAAGTTATTAGTGGTGTTGCTAATCCAAGCGCCGATCAGGGAGCTGAGGGTGAGCGAGACGGAGGACAAGAACGTTGCTGCCCCTATGTTGGAGGAGATTACCGCAAGACACGTGCCAAAGTCCCTCTTCTCACCCTGCAAGATCACATCGTGTTAATAATTTGGGCTTTGATTGGTCAGAAATGGCACAGAAAACATCAGTAGAACCCAAATTGATCAAGCTTCGACTCTTTTCGCAACGACCCTTTTCATTAATTTCGTACAAAGCTGATCGGGGGACCATCAAATCTATGAAGTCTACCAACCAGATTGCAGTTTATAGTATTTGATGGTCCGATTTGTGGCTATCGCGATCTCAGGCAATCATTAATTAATCGAAGAATGTGCAGTGGACTAACATTGAACTGAAAGGAGGGAGATTTGACCTGCATGTTGGCCCGAATCCAGAAGCGCTTGCTATGATTCTCAAAGCCCATGACAGTGGTGTGAGGCTGATGGAGGTATCTGTGGAGGAGGAAGAGATGGTACCCGAACATGATGAGCAAACCGCTCGGAACCAGCACCAGATCCAGATCTTTCTTCTCAAACCCCATCCTTCGGCTTCTCTGTGAGATGTTACTCAGTGCTCGACTTATCCGAGAGAGAAAAAGCGAGTGGATGATTAGGGGGTTGTTTAGAAAAAGTTGTTGATTAAAGAACTGAATTCATGGCAAATAAATGAGAGATTTGGGATTTGTTAAATTAGTTGTTTATGGCACCATTGACTTCTATTGCTAGGCGGCTTGCTTATGCAAATTGCAATTATCTTCTTGTTTTTATATGTGAAATCAGGTTGGACTTTGCTGTGGGATATCCAGTTGACTTTCTTGCTTCACTATAACGCCCACCGTTCAGAAGCCGTGTTAGTCATCATTCCAATACATTATTCTAGAAAGAAGGTTGATTATTTTTAGGAAAACATTTTTTAAATTATTCATTTTCTATTAAACAAACTAAGCCTTAGTAAGAAAACCCAACTCTATGATGATAAGCCGTCATGGATATAAATGTAGGCCTGACTAAGGCCTGATCCAATTCTCAACCTAAGAGATGATCTCTCTTTTGTCTAACTACCAATGGAGGAAATTTGAACCTTTTGTTGTTATTACAACATTGCATATCCATGCAAGTACAATGGATATCCCAGCTAGCAACCTATGAGATGAACTCGACAGTACTTATGTCAAGCCTTTGCCTTATCGTCATTAGGGCTCTAACCTAAACTTCAATTTAATCTTGAAAATTATCCAATCTATCCTATTTTTCAAATAAATTCAAATAAATAAGAAAAAGTATAATATGAATTTCAGTTTATTGTCGGCGTCCTCTTTTTTCAAGGTATATTGTTGATCTAGTTCAACAGTTATTAAGTATTTTTTTTCCCAATAACAATCTCTAGGATCAGTAGAGTCATAACCATATCAATAAGTTGTCTCTATGTCCTCAATGTCGCAAAAATTTGGAGCAACATGATTGCCATTTTTTATTCCCGAGAACATACTCTAAATTCAAAACATAACTGTCCTCAATGTCGCAAAAATTTGGAGCAACATGATTGCCATTTTTTATTCCCAAGAACATACTCTAAATTCAAAACATAACTCTCTCTCTCTCTCTCTCTCTCTCTCTCTCACTCTCTCTCTCTCTCTCTCTCGGTTAGGGCTATTGTGTGTAATAATGAATCTAGAATGTGGATTGGGTCATTTTTAGAAGGAAAATGATATATATTTTTTTTTGTTGATAGAGGAACAATAGTAACTGATGGTAGGGGGCAAAGTGGTACCTAGAGTAAAAACTCAAGCTGTAAAATTTTAATATTAAGTAATGTGATATATTTTTCCTGACGCTAAATATGATTCATTAATTAAAAGGCCAGTTTGGGATTTATGAGATTGTTTAATAAACTAATCTTGTAAAATAGTGTTCGTATATTTCATAGTCATGGCCATATTCCTTTTTCAGTCATGCAAGAACACGAGTTTACTACACTTGGGTTCAAGTGTCCACCTAGTCGTGTAGATATGAAAGGATGAAAATCTTCATGCATATGGAATTTTCTTGGTCATTTTTTTAAAATGCAGCACCCGATGAAAGAGGATGGATTCTTTTAGTTCGCCAATAATAATATGCCACATTAATTGTCAAATAAACAATCGCTAAACTTATTGTTACCTTCTTATTCTTCTCAAATGAAATTACTATCTGTGCATGATACTATGTCGTATAAAGATACATATCCGTTGTCTCCCATTCTAATCCCATCTTCTATATCGAAGAGCCAGACCACAATTCAATGGCTTGGCCTAGCAGGCTGTGGTGGTTGGGCCTGAACAGAGCAGCAACAACTTCAACTGTGGTTTCGACAGGGTAGGCGCGGCAATTGCGCATTAAGCGGCTGAGAGAAAGAGGTACGTTTGCGTGCTAGGGATTTTAGGATTTGGATCAGTTATTGCAATTCCATGAGAGAAGGCATAGAGGCTCGTAAAAGGGGACAATAGAGCTGCATCCCTTGTATCGAACAAGCACACACTCCCTAAGGAAAAACTTCAATGAGAGACCTCAAAACAAACTTAGGAGTTATCTATTATTGTCTGAAGTTGGCCCCACTTCTTCTTGGTCCTCTCTCTTCCTGTGACCACTGTCATCATCCATACATCGAAGAAGAATTTTGTCGCAGTTTCTTGAGCATCATCTTCCGTCTCACTTATCACAATGTCTATGATTCTTACCTTTCCTTGCTCACTGTTTCTGTCACCAATTGCTTTGCATTTTTTCAACATCTTCACGCAGTCCTCGTCAGTCCAAGCATGTAATATCAGCTATGACCAACGAACAATGCATCCAATTAGTAGAACATATGAGAATAGGACTTTTCAAATGTTAACCAACTTTTGGTCGAGATAATAGAATCAGCTAATGGATATGAAGTGAGAAGTGAGAAGTTCGTTAACGTGACATGAAATTTGTTGACTAACAATAGAAAACGTTTGATAGGGAATGCCAAAAGTAGGGAAAATTGTCCAAAAAGTCTTAAGCCTATTACACTTTTACCAATTCTATTATAAATATTTTAATTTTCAATTTAGTCTTAAACCATTTTATTTCTTCCAATTGAGTCTATTCAGCCTATTTTGGCAAGAAAATATTGACATGGATACTGGCGGTGCCACCTAGGACCGCCGGTGCTGACATGAACAATCTTCTAATAATATTTTATTTTTTTGAATTATTAAGGGGAGCCCTCACCTAAGTGCGGCTTGGTAAGGGTTGCCTAAGCAAGGCTAAACTATGCCGAGGCCAGGCGGCTTCGTTGGGTGTTGGTTGGGCAATGGTGACGCTAGGCAAGGGAAGCCCTCACTGAGGCTCGCCCTCGCGCATGCAAGTGTTAGCCTCACCCAAACCAGATTTGGTGAGGCTAGCCTCGCTGGGTGTCGACTAGACGATGATGATGCCGGGCAAGGGTCGGCCTCACCAGATCTAGCGAGGGGAGCCCTTGTCGGGGCTCGCCCTGGCCTAGGCAAGTGTCGGCCTCGTCCATACCAGATCTAGCAAGGCTAGGTGACGGCGACACTGGGCGAGGGCTAGCCTTGCTAGATTTGGTTTGGGCAAGGGCTCCCTTTGCTAGATCTGGTGAGGTCAACCCTCGCCGAGTGTTGGCCACCGTCACTTGGCCAACACTCAGTGAGGCTGCTCTGGCTTGGGCGCAAGTCAATTACATGTCATCACGACCATTCCCCGGTCATCTCAATCAATACTATCTATAAAGTCCGACGACCTTGCGGACAACTCACTCTAAGCTTATTATAAATAGTATAGCTCACTAGAAGCTGCCAGACCTATCGTTATAGTATACTATATATGCTTACCAGAAGTTGCCAGATCAACGAATCTGATATATTCATTATGCTCACCAAAAGCTGCCAAATCAACGGATCTGATATATTCATTATGCTCATTAGAAGCTGCCAGATCAATGGATTTGATATCTAACCATTTCACTATTTTTATCATACCCGATAAAAATGCTCGTGTGTGGGTACACGGTCGACCTTAGTCAAAATACAATAATTTCATTTTCATAAATCCCAACATTTTATATGGTCCACCAAAATATTTTTGGCGTTGTAAACCGACTGCTCAGTTATTTTCCAATTAAATACTGAAAATAAATAAATTTTGGAATAAAATTACTAAAATACAAATCATACACAATTAGCACGAATTAAAGCTCAATTAAATAAACAAATCATACCATTACAATCAGCATAAAATTCTGGTTACTGGCTATCTCGATCTAATTTCTGAAAAATAAATAAATAGTTAAATAATTATGGAAATTAATTAATAAATGCAGAAAATGCATACTTGGGCTTGTAAAGCCTAATTATATGCTAGAATGGGCCCGGAAAAATTTCGAGACTCGCTAAATAAATACTAGAGCCTATTTACTCGCTAATTGCATTAGACTAACCACCTAACATACATTGATAATTAACTAATTCACTAAACCATTCTAACTATCCATTAAACCAAGCTTAGTCTAAACTAATGAACCTTTAAGTGTCATTGACCTACTAAGCAAGGATTAGTGAGTTAAACTCACTTGATAATTGATTTGCTCGGATCAAAACGATGGGGATGAGACGAGGCTTGATCTTCTCCAAAGCGGGCTTGGCAAACGGTGTTTGAAACGCCTCCAAAATGGGCTAAACAGCGGCCTAGAGACCCATTGGTTTTAGCCTTTGTTGGGTGCTGGACTTGGCCGAGAAAGGAGGCTTGGTTGGCTAGCTGAAGCGGAGACGACGGAGGGAGAGGCGGACGACTGCAGTAGCTTTTCACAGTGGCAGGCGGGCTGTCCAGCGACTCCAGCGACAGTGGGGCTATTATGAGCGGCTCAAGGGACCTCTTGGACATATAATGGAGGCGGGATGGAGACGGTTGGGGCAACGGGGGATCACGGTGAGCTGGCGAGTGTGTGAAGGGTGCTACGAATGGCGAGCGGCAGTTTGACGGGGCTGGGCTTCTCTTGTGGCTTCAGCTGGCCTTCTCTGCATTTTCTGTACTTCAAACAACATAATGGAGAAGGAGAGAGGGGCTGGTCGACGGTTGAGAGGGGAGGAGGAGAAGAGAGGAAACAAGGGGGACCTACTTGGCTTCTATCTCATCCTCTTGTCTCCTTGCTTGGCCCACCAAACCAGCTGGCCTTCTAGCTCAATTTTCAGACTCAATTGCCCCCTTCTAGAAGGCTTTTGAAGTGGTCCATAAGTCATGGCAAGGGGGGCTACGAATTTGCATTGATTTTCCTCCAATTGGACATCAAATTCTTCTTGAATCAAAATCAATCGGCCTCTATAAATTCAACCAACATCTCATCGATCTAATTGGTATTTTTTCTCACCAATTGATCTTACTCGCATCCCAATTTCGCAATAAAAAACGGTCCTCTGAATTTTCTGGACAAAAACAACCCTACCTCGACATTTTTTCCAAAAAAGTCTCGGTTTGCAGAAGAATCTTTGAAGATTGAAATGACATTCCTAAAATGACTCATGACATGACAGAATTTTCAATTTTTGAAATCGGGTTCAAATTCGCGGTTCATTTCAATCTGGCACGATTTTAGTGTGACCTAGGCTACTGGGTAGCTTTTATAAAATTTTTAGTACTAATGACTCGTGGTCGATTTTTTTTTAGCCACAATAAACCTATTCGACACATTGGCGACTCTTGGTTATCGTGAAAATCTCGATGATCCAGATACGGACACAGGATACCAAAACGATAGAAAAATCAGTCTAGTGCCAATCAACGAGAATTTATCAATTTGGTGGAATCACTCACACTTAACCACACTTCTCCGTCGAATGACCTATCTCTGATTTTTAATCAATCTTACTATGCCGAAATGATCTCTGCACATGAGCATGGTTGAGTAGTCGATTCCTGATCGAATCCTCAGGTCTGTTGTATTAAAATCTCTTAATAACTTCTCCATATAGTCTAGTTATCTCACGAGTGATCGGCTTTAAGAATAACACTGTAGGTGCATTGATGAAAGGCCCGATTAATTTAATTAAAAGCAGAACTAAAAAAATCTAGGATGTCACGGTCCTACTTGGCACCACTAGCATTCACTTCAACAATTTTTCGGCCAAAATTGTTTGGATGGACTCAATTGACAAGAAGTGAAAATGTTTAGGACTGAATTGACAAAGTTAAAAAATGTAAGATTGGATTGGTAGAAGGGTAATAGGTTTAGGACTTTTTTGGCAATTTTTCCGTCAAAAGTACATAAATGTCACCATCGGGAATGAAATTTTCCATATGCCGTAAAATTTCGAGATCTACGAGACCTTTAATTTTTTATTTTCCCATTTAATTATATCGATAAAACGTCCCTCTCCCCCACTAATCATATGACCTAAAATAAAGCTTAGGCGTGTTGGGGTTATATCCTAAGATGATTTTCAAGATATGGTGGTTAAATTCCTTGATACAAAAGTTAATAAAAAAGTTATTTACCTCCTGATGGATTTAATTGTTGATGGGCTTAAGGCCCGTCTGCCCATGCTGGGCCCAAAAGGCCCGGCCCACGGGAATAGGGCCGTGGATGGGGAAGGTATAAAAGGGAGGAGAGAGAGAGAGATGGCACCAGTTGGAAACGAACGTACGCTTCCCTTCTCCCGCGCACTCTCTCTTCCAAAAAGAACAGTAAGGCAAACGGCATCGTTCTTCTTCCCTTCAAGGCGCCATCGGATCGAACAGGGTCAGATTTTCTTCCTCTTATCGGCGTCGGTGTCTAATCTGTGGCTAACAAGGTACGCTCGAATCCGTGGTGTGCTTTACGATCGGTGATACGTGTTATTCCGGGCTTCGTCTTCCGCATTGATTTAGGGGTTCGATTTAGTGTCGAATCCGGTTTTCGGGGATCCGTTATTCCCAACATTGGTATCAGAGCCCTAGTTCACGTTTTCCCGATCAATTTGATGTTTTTTGATTGAATTTTCGCAAAAAATTATCGGCCGTACGGATCGGGGCGTGAAATCCCGACACCCGAGCACTGTACGTCGTTTTTTCTGAGTTTCCGTAAGTCGGAATAAAAATCTGAAGGCATAGGAAGAAAGGCGACGTCGAGACGAGTCCGGGGATAGGTCGTACGCCGCCGGGAGACGCCACACGCGCCCACACGCGCGGCCGGAAGGCGCTGCGCGTGGGCGCGACGCGCCCGGAAGAGCTAGCTTCGCCAGCGCGTGCGCCACACGCGCCGGTCGGCGAACCGGCACGTGCGCGCGCCGCCGGTGGCGGCCGGCACGCGCCGGTCCGCGGACCGGCGCGCGTGCCGCGTCACGAGATGACGTCATCGTGACGTCATCCAACGGTCGGTAACCGCTCGGATGACGTCACCGATGACGTCATCGACGACGACGTTCGCCCAGGCGGTCACGGGCCGACGACCCGACCCGATCGGCGACCCGACCCGACCCGCGGACGCGAGCACGCGCGTGGCACGTGCCGCTGACGTCTGTGTGACGTCAGCCGCAGGCACGCGCGAGGCACGTGCGGTCGGTCCGCGCGAGCGGTCCGACCGGTTCGACCGTCGCGACCGGTCCGACCCGCGCGCCCGTTGACCCGTTGACCGTTGACTGACCGTTGACCGTTGACCGTTGACCCGAAAAAAAAAAAAAAGGAATTTTTTTTCTTTTTCAGTCATGCCTATGTGGGTTATAAGTAATCCATTTTTTATTCTGCATTTGTTGCATGAATTTTGGAAAATTATGTATTTTCCCTTATGTTTATTATGGATTATAAGTGATCCAATTTTAGTTCCGCATTTGTTGCGGGAACTATAATGAGTTATGCACGAGATACCGCAAGCCCGAGAAGGGACGAGGGAAATGCAAGACTTAAAAGGCTGATGTCAGATTTAGCTAATTATCGGTGGCATGATGGTGATTTAGTATCACATGTGGTCAAGGTCAATCAGATGATACAGGAAATCATCTGGAATGGTTATTTTATGCCGGACTTTGAGAAGGTGCCGGCTTTGATAAACACTTTTCCACCTGAATGGCAAGCAGTGTTTGATCGGCTATGGGAGGTCAACGTGGTCCCGGATTATAGGAAGCTAGTGGAAGCTTTTGTAAGAGAGTACTATAGGATTGAGTTGGCCAAAACTTCAACCCTTAGATTGAGCGCCACATGGCGCCGAGTGAATGCGCCTTGGTGGCGACATGAAAGCTCTCCAAAAGTTTTTCCTTGGTTGGCAAATGTGCCTTCGGTTTTCTCGAGATGTTTTGAATGACAGATTAGAAGGGACATTCCCTATTTATCCCTTGGATTAATTTGAGATGTTTTTGATGTGAATATCTCTTTCCATGTTGATATTTTTTTCCCGTATATATATTGCTTAGTGTAATGTATAGTTGTATTATGTGAAAGCATTGTTATTTTATTAGATATTAGATTTTATGTTGCTTTCTGTTATTGCTGGTTGCTGTGGGTAATTAGCTATGGGTAGTTTTAGAAGCTTTTGTAGTTTCATAGAATTGAGTTAGGATTTTTGGAGGATGATTGGAAATATAGTGACCTTTTGATTCTGAAGCCTTACTTGAAATTATTTATTAATATGATGGGTCTATGCAAATAGGGATGCATAAATGATAGGCATTAATTATTCGTGCATGGATGTCTGATGTGTTTAGAACGATGGTTCAGCAACTAAGAACGTGATTGCTGATATGAACGGTAACAATTGTGAAATATTGAATAAGAAGATTCAATATGTGCTGGAAAAGCAAGAAGCACTAGAAGCTCTTGACCATGTTATGGAAGATCTTAAGGATGCCATGCGCCACCTTGAGCTAGTAGAGGACCGCCTAACGGCATTTGAGCCGAAAACGGACATTTGCAATGCTGGTTCTAGCTCAAAAAGGGCTTTGTGCTCTAAGCGCAAACGTATTGATTCGTTCAATATGTGGGAATGCAAAGGATAAAGTCCTTATTGCAAGAAATCAAGAGTTAACCAACACAAGAGAGGAAAACGTCCTCAAGTGAAGAAAATGTCAAGGGCGAGGTGTTACAATTGTGACAAGAAATGTCACTATGCTTGCAAATGTTGTGAGCCTAAAAAGGTCAACACCTCTTGTACATTTGAGAACTTTGCTTATGTGTCAAGTTCAATATTATTGGCTGAATCCAATCCTTTGTGGGTAGATTCAGGAGTGACAGACCATGTAGCAAAGGATAGAGGATCTTTCGTGGAATTCCGACGAGTACCAACTGGAACTGAGTGGATCCATATGGGAAACAACTCTAGAGCTGATGTAAAGAAATTGGCACCGGCCAATTGAACATGAGTGGTGGACGCACCTTTGATGTTCTATATGCTCTGGAGATTCGTCGAAATTTAGTGTCTGTCTTAGCGTTGGTTAAGCTTGGTTTTGGTATGAACTTCCATAATAAATGTGTAGATTTGTGTTTAGATACAAACTACTATGGTTGTAGTCACTTACTGAATGGTTTTATTGTACTAAATGTTGACTGTGGTGATGTCAATATGTTATTCCCTTGTTTCACCTCTTCTACCTTATATGATAATGATGTGAATATGGTGGTATGCTAGACTTGGTCATATGGGCCAACAACATATGAATAGACTAGCCAAATGAGGGCTTGTTGGGCAATATTGAAAAAGTCGATTTGTCCATATGTGAACATTGCCTAATAGGGAAAATGACAAGGAAACCATTTGGAAAAGGTAAAAAAGCTGAATTTCCTCTATATTTAATCCATTTGGACGTCTGTGGTTCAATGAATGTGAGAGGAAGGCAATGGGCTGTTTATTTCATCACTTTTTTATAGATGATTATACTCGAGTTGGATATGTCTATTTGATTTCTCATAAATCTGAAGCATAAGTTGTTTCAGAAGGTTTATGAACCTGGCAGAAAATCAATTATACAAGAAAATAAAAGTATTTAGATTCGATCGAGGTCGATAATATTTATTTGATGAGTTCAGAAAATTATGTGATGAAAAAGGAATAGAAATACAGTTGTCTATTTCGTATACTCCTCAACAAAATGGTGTTGCAGAGAGAAGAAACAGAACCCTACTGGAATGGTTAGGTCCAAGATGGCGTATGCTAACTTACCTATCACTCTTTGGAGTGATGCGTTGTTAACTTCGCGCCAATATACTTAACCGGATGCCTTCCAAATCAATTATTTCCACCCCATATGAGTTATGGACAGGTAGAAAACCGGACTTAAGTTTTCTTAAGCCATGGGGTTGTGCTACCTATACACATGAGTCCTCTCACAAGTTTGGGAAATTGGGTCCCAAAGTAAATAAGAGTATTTTCATGAGATACTGCAAACACTCGAAAGGGTATGTGTTCATAGGTGAGCGGGAAAGTGGGAGTATAGCGAATTTGAATCACGGGATGTCACATCCTTAGTGGATGAATTTCCTAAGAAGGGCGAAATAAGGGAAGATTGTTCCTTATTTGAAACCTTGGATCAAGATAATGATGTTAGTGGAGTTCGTCCAAGTGGGAGTAATATGAGATGTGATGAATTGAATTCAACTCATTCTCAATTACAACCACCTGATGTGACAACATCATCATCACCTAATCCAAGTGGGAGCATGATGGGGAATGATGTGCTAAGTGTATAATCTCCCATACGGTGAACAAGTCGCCAAAGTATTCGCCGTCAATATTTTGACATTGAAAGGGAAACTTTTATGGTTGCTCCACAAGATAAGGATGAGCCAAGAAATATTAATAAGGCTCTAAATTCCCCTAATAAGGAAAAATGGATTCATGCAATGAAAGAGGAAATGGAGTCAGTGAAGTCAAACCATGTTTGGGAACTGGTTGATTTTCCAAAAGGACGCAGAGCTATTGGGAACAACCGGGTTCTCAAAATAAAGCGAAAGGCTGATGGCTCGATAGAAAGGCATAAGGCTCGCCTTGTGGCGAAGGGGTATAATCAACAGGAAGAAATTGATTATGAAGATATATTTTCTCCTGTAGTGAGATTTACCTCGATTCGCATTATTCTGGCAATAATGGCAAGTATGGATCTTGAGTTACATCAAATGGATGTAAAGACTGCTTTTCTCAATGGAGAATTAGAGGAAGGAACATATATGGAACAACCTGCTGGTTTCATAGTGAAAGGCCAAGAAGAAAAGGTATGTCGACTTTGGGGGTCGATATATGGCCTTAAGCAGTCGTCAAGATAATGATATATACGTTTTCATAATGCCATAATAGCATATGACTTTACAATGATAGATGATGATCATTGTGTATATATCAAAATATCCAATGATCAATTTGTAATCATATCATTATATGTTGATGATATACTAATTGCCAGAAGTAATATGGAGTTTGTCAATACTGTCAAAAGTTGGTTGTCTTCCAATTTTGAGATGAAGGACATGGGTGATGTTGCATATATTCTTGGAGTTAAGATTTCAAGATTGTAAACCCATAGACACTCCTATTGCAAAATGTGAAGGATTGAGCCATAGACTGTGTCCAAGGACTCCACAAGAGAAGGAACAAATAAAACATGTTCCTTATACTAGTCTTTGTTGGAAGCTTGATGTACGCTATGATGTGTACAAGACCCGACATATGTTTTTGCGGTTGGAATGGTGAGTAGATACCAATCCAACCCGGGTCAAGTACAATGGAAAGTCGTTAAGAGAAACCGAGGTATCTAAAGGGACCGCTGATTATACGATGAGTTATAAATGAAAGGATCTGCGACTCTAAGGCTATCCTGATTCTGATTGGGGAGGAGATTTAAATGAAAGGAAATCTACCTCTAGCTTTGTTTTCTTACCGAATAATGGCACTATATGTTGGAGCAGTAAGAAACAAACGTGTATAGCCTTGTCCACGATGGAAGTTGAGTTCGTGGCATTATCAGCAGTAGTATAAGAAGATGTTTGGCTTTAGAGATTTTTGGATTGTTTAGGTGTTATTAGAAGTGCTGCAGATTCATTGTTGGTTAACTGTGATAGCCAAGCAGCAAAAGTGTACACCAAAGATCTAAAATATCATGGCAAGACCAAACATATAGATACCAAGTATAATCTTGTCAAGGATATGGTTGCACGAAAAGATGTGAACTTAGAGTACATACTACGCATAGAATGGTAGCGAGATCCTATGATAAAGCCAATACCCGAGAGATGTGTTTTGTGGCCATATGAAATCTCTAGGATTGCGTAGAGGCTGATGTACTGAATATTGTAATTTCCCTAAGTGTTCACAATTTGATGAATTTGTGTTTTCATCATTAATGCCTATGAATCTTTGTTTGATCTTTATGCATCTTAATGCTTAGTGCGTTACTTTAAGTTGAGAAGTATGTCGGACAGATATAAGATTAGCCCACTCACACGGGTAATCGCCTCGTTTCTTGTGTGATAAATAGAGATGAGACTGTTTTTAAGCTTATTATCTAGGTGATAATCGAGAGCTCAAGCTTAAAACACGTATGTCGCCTTAAGCGAGTGTTAAGATGAGGACATAATACTTACTATGTCTGAAAATAAAATACCCCACATATTTTACCTTATCTGTCTAAGATGCCAGATGTGAGTTCTGATGAATTTTGTGAATGAGTAGATACGTGAACTCAAGTTAGACATTGGGTATGTCGAACTATCATCGTACGGTATTGAAAGTGTAGACATACGCTCCATGGGAAAGGAGTTAATACCGTAATACGTATTTCATACTACGTATGCATAAGACGACCAATAAGAGTGACAAAAGTTTGATCTCAACTTTTATGTCGTGTGAGACTCTTGAGGACAAGAGAGTTCCTCAATTTTTAGTCCCCTCATGACTCTTACTTATTCTCAAGATTTCTATTTAGTGTTTGCTATCTTAGGATGTTGCCAATGATCATGAGTGATTCGATCTAATGGGGCATTTCTAGAAAAGCAAGTTGAACTGAAATTGAGAGTTTGAAGGAAAGAGGAAGATCGATTTTAGAGAATCACATTGTAGTTTTGTATTCACCGGTTAACCAATTATGACTGTCTTTGTGATAATCATAATTGTGAATACAATATATATATCATTGTTTAAAAGAGATCAAGAGAGATATAAATGTGATCGATCGATCTAGGGTACTGCATACTAAATCTACTCGGAGTGTGACGCCCATTATGAGCTGCTATATATTCCTAACAGATGTATAACAATGAGCTCTCAAAGTATGCTGGTCGCACGGATTATTCACCAGTATGAATGTTGAAGAGAGGTAAAGAGAATTCTGTTCGGCCCACCATGTGCGAGTGGGAGATGATGGATTTAATTGTTGATGGGCTTAAGGTCCGTCCGCCCATGCTGGGCCCAAAAGGCCCGGCCCACGGGAATAGGGCCAGTGGATGGGGGAAGGTATAAAAGGGAGGAGAGAGAGAGAGATGGCAACGGTTGGAAACGAACGTACGCTTCCCTTCTCCCGCGCACTCTCTCTTCCAAAAAGAACGAGTAAGGCAAACGGCATCGTTCTTCTTCCCTTCAAGGCGCCATCGGATCGAACAGGGCCAGATTTTCTTCCTCTTATCGGCGTCGGTGTCTAATCTGTGGCTAACAAGGTACGCTCGAATCCGTGGTGTGCTTTACGATCGGTGATACGTGTTATTCCCGGGCTTCGTCTTCCGCATTGATTTAGGGGTTCGATTTAGTGTCGAATCCGGTTTTCGGGGATCCGTTATTCCCAACACCTCCTCTGGATTTCAAGTTTCATTTACACTCAATTAAGCCCCATCGCTGACTTGATTGTTAACTGCTAATTGAGATGTTCTTTTGTTTATTTCATGTAGGAAGGCTTCAATTTAAGGGGGAAAGCAAAAAGTTTCAATGTAAAAAGGAAGAGCACTCCAAATATATCCTAAAAAGGTCAAATGTCAAATATCAACTATCAAACCTAAAAAGAAAAAAAAAACACTCACAATCATTGATCATTATGTGCTAAAGTATATTCAAAATTAAGCATGAGGAAACTCATGTGATGAGTTATGAGTTTCCAATCAATTAAATAATCAACCAATTGAGTGTAAAATTGATAAAGTAACAGTAAGTTGTCAATATAAAAACAGGGGATGTTAAAAGATGAATGCTATGTAGCAAATGTTCCTATGATGTCATTAGAATGAAATTCACTATTTCATTATTAGATTATTCTTTAACATCACTATAAAGGTGTTGAACGGCAGCCTAATTCCCTAAAAAGTCCTAGCTTTTGGTCCAATCTAATTTTGCCCCAAACTTTTTACCTTAAAAGAAATACTAAATTTTCCCTCTAGTCCCAATTTTGTCTACGCATCCCAAAATTGCCATTGATATTCTTCAAGATTGTTAACACGAGGATGCTAATGCTGTTATATATGAAAGTGAGGGTGTTGACATAAACATAGATTCTAATAATGAACCTCTAACATGTCCTGACGTTAGGGAATTAGCTTGCCAAATGGGCAAATCACATGGAATTTAGAAAAAATTCCTTGGCCCATTGGTTTGGTTGGTCTAGCCCGAATCCAATCTTGCAAATTGCTCCACAAACATGACCATCAAATACAATTATCATAATGAATTATTGTTACATCGAGTGTTGACTAATAGAGTTCTTACACATATCTAATCTTGCAAAGAAAAAAGTCCAGCTATCCATTGAATGAATGTATATTTGTTAAATAATACACTATGCTCCAATAGTTGGCATGTTTTGTGACATCCCGATTTTCCAATTCTGGTTTCAATTAAATAAGTCGGGCATTTCATCTTCGCGTCTATAGTTTTCTTCTCTGAGCTGATCACTCACGAGATAACGGGATGTCACATGTTTCTAGCAATTTAAACTTTTGAGAAAAACGGTTTGTCCAATAGTTGTTCAGACCCTATAAAATCAATGTCCATGTAACATCCTTGATTCCGACCCCGTGAGGATCAGCCATAAGATCCTAAAAGGATCGATCATGAGTCATTGGCCATGGATCAATCGGTTCGATTGGTAAGAAATCATGGATCGGTCACAACCGACCGAACAACCAACCGACCGACTGGTCACGAATTGGTCGATGTGTCGATCGTGAATTTCTATCGACCATACCGATGAGATATGATTACTAGCTCATAAGATGACTTTTCAATTATGAGAGCTAGTCAAGGGATGATTTTGGATTGATGATGGTCACGGGTCGATTCAACCGGTCACAGTTTCTGGTCGCAGGTGATTCCACCTAATTATACATCGATACACGGATGATTTGAATTGACCAAATGCAAATTCATTCCAAACAAAAATGCATCATTCTCTATTTAATTCTTAGTGATCAAAATGGAATCTCGAATTAGTGAAGTCCGATCAATGATTGGTAATGCATTGACCATGAACCCTACCGGTGAATTGGGTGTCAACCGGAATGAGCCCAAGGATAGACCCAGCTATTTTGTTACTAATTCTAAAGTCCATGGATGCCTTAGATTTATGCTAGGCCATGAGTAGCCTTAGAATGGGTCTCGAACCAATTAAAGGACAATCAACCTTATTGATCAACCGACCATCCAAAGGAACGGTTTGGGTGAATATGGGACATAAGGGCTGAACCACAAGTGTACGTGATTTGATTTTTCGAGGTGTACCTAATGATCCCTTCTCTAGCCCCAAAACGAATTAGAATGATAGAATTCTCTAGACTCCCCTCTTGATGAAGAAAATGACAAATTAGAAGAAAATTCTAGATCTCCCTCATTTAATGAGAATGATGACTCACTACTTTGGATAGATATTTCTAAATTTGGTAATGATTACCAAGGATTCACCTTGGGAATTAAGTAAGGGACTCTTGGACAAATGAACCAATCAAGAGAAGACATATATGAGATTCTAGAACGCCTCATTAAATTCAAGGATGAATCATCCCGCTCAGGTGTCCACCTGAAGATTTGGTAATGATGGCTTGAAATTTTCCTTGGAGAAGAAGTTGGTGACTCATTGGCTTAGGTGTCCATGAAAGATATGATTATCATTACCATAAGATTTTCCTTAGGGAACAAGTTGGCCAAGTCATGATGGCATTGTATAAATGGTCCAATAGGAATGAAACAAGTAAGCCTCCAATTATTACATTAGGCCATTAGGTGTGCCACCTTTTAATAGACTTGACACCTTGCAACTTAGGCTTGCCACCTAAGTATTCTAGCGGGACACTTGGAAACTTAAGATTGGACCATTTGGCTTAGTAATGATGGCACCAAAGGGCTATAAATAGGAGGAGCCCTTCCTCATTTTCCTCACCTTGTCTTTTATTTCCTCATTCTCCTTTCTCTTGGCCTTGCATCCTCAATCCATCATACTATATAAGTTGGTCTTTGAGGTCTGCCAAGGTAAGTAAAATCCCTATGTCTCCTCTAGGATGGTAGTCTCCATTGTTGAGTCTAGTTAGGTGCTCACCTTTTGAGCCGTGGGTAGGATGTTGGATTTTTTATATGGTTTTGCTTGTGTTTGTGCTTGAACACGTACTTGAGTTGTTCATAATCAAAATGGGGCTGAGGTTCATTTGGATTGAGTTCATCACAAAGCAAGGTTGCCCCAAGCCATAAAGCCTTGGTTTTGGCATAAATAAGATGCTAGGTCCAAGTCTCACTTGAAGCGGGGATCGCCAAGGCCACAAGGTTTTAAATTGACATTGAGGCATGTCAATTCTATGCCTTGTTCGGTATGGGGATCACCCAAATCCATGAGGTCTTGTTAAGGCACCAAAGCATGCCGATTTCCATAATTCAAATGGACGCGGGGACTTTGCACTTGGCATTGAATCAAACTATGAGCTGAGGGTCATTCTCGATACATGTGTATTCACATTGGGTTGGAGCCGAGGTCCCTCAAACTTGGGATCGTCACACTAAAGCAAGGTGTACCCAAGCCTTAAGGTCTTGGATCGGTGTTGAGGCGTATTGTTTCCAAGCCTTGTCTGGTGCAGGGATCGGCACTAAGTGATTTATTTAAGTTACGAACCAAAGATCATTCATGACATGATTGCTAGTGAGGTATAAGAAACTCATGACGCACATGAATGAATGAGCATGCCTTCAGGCCATGAATGTGTTGCTTAAGAGAAAAGACAAGAATCGACTGGTGTGATGCACTCATGTGTGTGCACTTAAAGAGGAAAAAGTGCCTGTTGTCACATAGCGTTGGTGGCGATGCTTCGTTCATTGAACGGGATGCTCTAGTTAAGCTAGGAAGCCCCTGAAAGTATGAGATGCCTAGCTTGATGGCTAGATGCCTTGGTTAAGCCAGAAAACCCCTGAAAATATGGAAAGCCCCTGAAAGCATGGGATGCCTAGCTTGATGGCCGGATGCCCTAATTGAGTCAAGAAGCCCCTAAAAGTATGGGAAGCCCCTAAGGGCGCGTTTGGTAACGATTCATTCCCGGGGAGGCGATTCCGATCGGGCGATTCTTTTTGATTCTTCCAGGAACCGATTCTAAGCATTTTAAGCTATTTGGTAGCTGTCCAAAATTTCTAAGTCGGAAGAGAATTGCGTTTGGTACCGTGTTCATTAATTCTGTTCCAAATCAATTTCTTTTAATTTTTAAATAATTTTTTACTTTTTTTCCTTTGTTTTCTTTTCTTTTTTTCATTTTTCCTTTGTTTTCTTATCTTTTTTCATTTTTTCATTTTTTTCTTTTCATTTTTCATTTTTTTCTTTTCTTTTTTTTTTTTTTTTCCTTTTTTTCTTTTCTTGTTTTCTTTTCTTCATGCCCTTCTTTTCTTTTTCTCATCTTTTCTTTTAAATTCTATTCCAATTCTTTTTAATTACCTTTTTAGATTAAAATAAATTTGATATTGAATTTTCATAAACCATTCATTGATTAATTATATTTTTATACGAAGTAATAAAAATATTAACTAATCAATTTTTATTATATAGTAAATAATAAACCATAGTATAAACTATAATAATATCCCTACAATATGTAATAAATAAAAATACTAAATTATAACATAAAATTAAATATGTATTCTATATACAACAAATATATATTTCATACTAGGAAGAAATAAAAATAAAATATAGAAATAATTTTTTTTTTTTTTGATTCGGCACTTTTGATTCTCTTTTTTGATTCTCGGACGGAGAATCATATTTTTCCGATTCGAATTCTTGTCCAAAGCGATTGGGAGTAAATTTGTTCCCAGAATCGGTTTTGGACAAAAAAATTTACAAACGCGATTACGTTCCCAAATTGATTAAGGAACAAAAATCAAAATCGAAGCCTTTGTTTGGATGGTTGCCAAACAGGGCCTAAGAGTATGGGATGCCTGGCTTGAGGCCAGATGCCTAGCCCGCGGCTGGAAGCCCCTAAAAGTCTGGGAAGAACCATTTATATAGTTAATGAACTTATTGAATACGTTACTATGTGATGTTGATAAGCTTGTTGGTAAAATAGCTTAATTGATTTGCCATCGACACTATTTTGTGAGTGTTGTACTTGTTAGGCTTTACCGATGATGAGTCGTTTTCCTAGTAGAGAATTATGAATTTTATTTACTGAGTTTCCCTAAAACTCATCCCTCATCTTTCATTCTTGTAGGCATGGAAGTCTCTCATCAATTTTGGGAGCTGCAGTCACACTAGAGAAGATAGGGTTTCCCTTGACCTATTTGGAAAACTTGTACTATGATGTAAGAAGAAAAGAGAGCCTGTAAAGAAAGGGCTTGTAAAAGTATTGTTATAATATAAGTCAATGTTTTCAATAGTTAGTGGATGCAATTGCCATTATTAGAGACAAATTAAAGACCGCTTAGAACCGCCAGAAAGGTTATGCTAATAAGCGTTGAAAGCCATTGGAATTCCAAGTTGATGATCACGTCCTTTTTGAAGGTGTCACTAATTAGGGGTATTTCGCTCTTTGGCAAGAAGGGAAAGTTGAGTCTGAGGTACGTAGGTCCCTTTGAGATTCTAGGGAGAATCGGTATCCTAGCGTATCGTCTTGCATTGCCGCGGAGGTTGGCGCAAGTGCATGATGTCTTTCACGTGTCAATATTGAGGATGTATGAGCCTGACATGACCCACGTTCTAAATTTTGAAGAATTAGACATGGACGATAGAGTGTCGTACATGGAAAGCCCAGTTCAGATTTTGAATTGGAAATAATAGATTCTGTGCACCAAGATGGTCCCCTTAGTTAAAGTGGTCTGGCAACACCACAAGACTGAAGGAGCAACATGGGAAAGTGAAGATACGATGAGACGACTGTACCCCCACCTTTTTGTTTAAAGATTTGTAAAAGTTTAAATTTCGAGGACGAAATTTTTATAAGAAGGGGAGAGTTGTGACATCCTCATTTTCAAGTTTTGTTTTCGATTGAATAAGTTGGGCTTTTCATCGACACGTCTATAGTTCTTTTCTCTAAGTTGGCTACTCACAAGATAACTAGTCTATCTGGTAAAGCCTTTTAGGAATTTTAACGCAACAGATTTGAGAATTCGACCAGAAACTGATTGCTTGACTATGATAATCGATAATGGTCAATACGGCACCATTATAAGTGATTAGTGATTGGATATAGGTTGATTCAATGGAAGCACGCAATTGAAGTGTGGGTGATTCCACCTAATTGCAAAATTTGCGTCGAATGATACTAACCCAATTTTCCGTCGGTTCGGTACCCGGTGCCCATATTTGAAACCTTGAGATTTTCACGACAACCGAGAGTTGCTAATATGTCGAAGATGTACATTACATTGTGGCTTGAAGGTAATTGACCACGGGTCAATTGTACTAAAAATTCCTAAAAGCTACATGGTAGGTTAGGTCACGCTAAAATTGCGTCAGATTGAAATTAACCATGAATTTGAACTCGATTTCAGAAATTGAAAGTTCTGTCATGTCACGATTTATTTTAGCAACGTTGACTCATCATTCGAAGAATTTTCGGCGAGTTTGAGATTTTTACAGAAAATCAATTCGGACGATTCGAAAAAGAAAGGAAATTCGGAGGGGCCAAATTGAGTGGATGTTTGGCCTCCTTAGTGAGTTATTCAGTGAAGGGAAATTGTGAAATTCGTGTGGGCTTCTTCCTCAGCAAAATTGGACATCAAATTGAAGAAATTGAAGTTCAATTGGGTGAAATTCATATGCTTGAGTGGGGGCTGCAACATGTGGACATCAACCTAGCTATATGTGAAATTTTATGTGCATAAAGGCTTGGGGGACATAGGGGATGAACATGAGGACTTTTCGGGCTAAGGAAATAATGAAAATAGATATTTGTGTTTGACTTTTGGCCGCTCTCTCTAATCTTCTCTTGCAAGCTTGGCTGGCTGTCCTCCACCTTCTCTTCTTCATGCGCCAGCTTCACCGAATCCCTGACCCGTTCTGTCTCTACTTCTCTTTCAATTTTTTTCTTCAAAGATTGCCAGCACGTTCTCCTTCAATCTCTGCTGCGTGCCATCTCCCTTTCACCGGCCAGTACCCATCAAAGTCCCTCATGCCACACGTCCTCAACTGAATCTGCTCCCCCACCA